>OY728140.1:182353583-183603583 GCA_963277665.1 Viscum album
ATAGGTTCCCCCGCGCAATGCGCCACCACCACCTAGGCGAGACAATCAGGCGCCGACTCCTCGGCAGGCCCCTCCGGCCCCTCGTAAGGGCCAGGCCCCCAGGGCCCCTTATCCGGAAAGAAGGTACCAGACCTATTCATACAACGAAAATTAGGTCCCTAGCTAATTCCAAAGTGCTCTAGAGCAAGGGATTGTTCGCATGCCTGAGTGCAGAAGGCCGGTAGAGGCGCATCTCACCGATCACCCCAACTACTTCCCTTATCATCGGATCCTGGGGCACACCCTCAAGCAATGCTATGTGTTTAAGGACTGGCTCCAAGACCAGGTCAACAAAAACATAATTAAGTTGGGCCCAACACCAGCGCAAGTGGCAGGTGTCTTTGCAGGATCCGAAATCGGCAGCGACAGTGAAGGTGAGTGGAAGCAGGTCCCTAGCCGAGGATCCCAGAAATACGACGATTGGATGGCTCGAAAAACCATTGTCCGTGACTATGGTATCATCCAGGCACGCTTGAAGTAGTTGGAACATTCAGAAGAAGTAGCAAGTGCCTTCGCATCATCTTCACAGTCGGCCCCTTCCCAAAAGGGCAAGCAGCGGTGATGCAAGAAGAAGCAACGCGCACCGCCGGTGCTGTCGTCATCCCGCACTCTCGGCGACTTTATGCCCCCTGAAATGGGGATTCCTCCCAGAATCTGCCCAGCGGTGGATGAATCCTCGAGCGATAGCCAAGGGTACGCTTCGGTTAACACCGTGGAGCTGGTAAAGCCCTATATGACCCCCAACGAGGGGGAATTCCAGGCAGACCTCCCCAACGTTTCCAGCCGACGTCAACATCAGTGGAATCGCAACCGCGCCGGTCATCGAGGTACGTCAGCAGGCACTTTTGGTTTAGCATCCCGCCATTTTATAACATAAACTTTCATTACATTACACAAAACTGAGGATCGTTAAGGTTTAGTGTCTTGGAAACAAGGATCATAATACAAAAAAAACATAAAAACATTCTACTTAAACACTTGAAAGGTTTCTCCTTTAGTTCATCCTATGTTCATTATGCATCTCATAACTTGGGGACTTACATCAAAAGAAAGGGTGAGCAGAAGGCCCAGTAAGGGAAACAAGAGGAACATTTTACATGTGAACTTGAGATACTTCAATAAGGACATGAAAAGAACTTTAAGGCATGAGAAAGAAATCATGAGGCATTTCATAATAAAAATAACATTTTTCATAACTTGAAGATGTGGCTACATCACTTAACATAGACAATCATGAACATATCACCAAGGTCCATCCCCAAGGTGTCATTTGAAAATTACCAAGGTTATTCACCAAGGTATCATGAAAATTGTAATCTCTAGTGGTTACATCATTACCCAATGCATTGGAGCGATATCAGGGTGCACCCTTAAATTTGCCTTTATTATCATGTGAGCCACATATATCATCATCAAACATTTCATAAATAACCCACATAGCATAAAATATATGGGTTTCATTTCATAATCATAACGTTTTAAAAACTGCTTTAAAGACATGATCTTTACGGCACTTTAAACCCACGGAAGGGAAAGTGGATCTCATGTATGTAAATCCCAGAATTTAAACTAAACAATTTTGATATATATGTGAATACCCTTGTAGAAATAAGAGCTTTGAGTATTCACTTTATAATATAAAATAATTTTGAGAAAAGAGGGAGAGGCATTTTGAGACGAAAATTCTGCAGCATAACAGCTATGTTTTGGGGTTTTAGAAAACATTGAAAAGAGAGGGGACATGGGTCACCCACTCATAAATGATCCATAAAACAGTAGGGGACAGAATAAGAAGGATATATGGACATGGTAATGAAATATGAAGGACATACCATTTGAAATGAAAAACATGGAAGGAAGATAAAAATTAGATTTCTCTTATGAAAATTCGGCAGCCTAACGACGTCACTTAAACTTCAATAAAAAAGAATTGACAAGATCAAATAGGGTCCCTCATCATATGATCATAAGAGATCGGTATGATAGATATGGAGATCATACCCCAACATAATAAAAAGGAACTTGAAAGACTTGACATGAAAGTAGAACTTTGAAAAGAATGAGAAGGGTGAAAGAATCCCTTAAAAATTCGGCAGCCTAACGGCGTCACTCAAACTTTCATAAAATGAAATGATGAGAGTAAGATGGGATCTCTCATCATATAAACATGAAAGGGCAGTAAGAGGAATATAAAAGAACATCCTCTCACATAAAAACATGGAGCATAAAAGGAATGACATAAAAGAGATTACATGAAAAGAAAGAGAGGGGTCGGATCCCTTACCTTAAAATGTGACTCTTGAAACTCAAAGGATTGGACCTTGAGGGCTTGGGGGAACCTTGGGAGGACTCTTTGGAAGGTACGAAGACCAGAACTTCGTTGGGGGAGAGTTGGGAGTGAAAACTAAGGGAGGAAAGGGTGGGTATTTATAGGGAAAGTGAGGGGACAAAGCATTAATGGCCAAAGGACACCTCACATGTGCTTTTCTCAAACCCATGGGCTCTCCCTTGGCATTTATCATGGAGTTAGGCCACATGGGGCCCCCACAACAATAATTCATCACCCTTGGCCGGCCAACCCTCAAAAGATCTCATGACATCATCATGACATAATTATGATGTCATTAAACATACCGAAACCCTAAAACGGTATTTTTACTATTCACTTAAAATTCAACTTTCTCAGAATAATCCCAAAATTTCACCTTAACCAAATATCAATGCTCTGATTTCAAAAATGAAATCCATTTTATAAAAATATTTTTCTAAATATTTTTAATTTAATTTTTAAATAAAAACACTATTCATCGAAAATTCATTTTTTTCAGAAAAATCCCCAAAAATTACCTTAACATAATATCGATGCTCTGAGTTCAAAAATAAAGTCATTTTTATAAAAATAATTTTCTAATTATTTTTAATTAAATTTTTATTTAAAAACACTATTCATCCGAAAAAACAAATACTTGATTAATAATTTATGAAACCGTTATTTACCCATTTTATTGAATCACATTACTTAACCAAGGTGTCTAAATTATATTAAAACTTTCTTTAAGTGAAAATTACTAATCCATTTGGTCACATTACTAATCCTAAGCGTAAAATCACTATTCATAATTTACTATTCATCGAAAATTAAGTTGATCTTATTAGACTCCAAATTCCTTACTGAACACTTTTGTAGAAGACCATTTTTTGAAAATCATTACACATCATTAGTTATTTAGGGTTTACATAAATATTTCAAAATATCCCATTTTCAAAATTCATCAATAAAATACATTCTAAAATTATCTAGACATTTGAAATTTCACAAACATCACTAAAGGAAGAAATCTCAATTTATTCACGCGAAAGGATTACACAAGGAAACTAGGGTCTCATCACATAACCCCTTATAACACTGGCATAAGACCTAAGTGTAAGGTGTGCTATGGTGAGAGAATCTGAGGGAGTCTCAGATAACATTGCCCTAGTAGCAATCTCCACTAACTTGAACTTCTCCTGCAAGCATTTTCGTTCAAGCTTGACACGCTGGAGCTCGGCTTGGGCTTGGTCCAAAGCGAAGCCCACAGATGCTACCTCCTTCCCAAGCTCTGATAAGTGGGCTTCGTAAGGGTTGAGTCTACTGGATGAAGCCATCAACTCCTCTTTCTGCATTAACCATTAACATCTTAATAAATCAATAAGAGTAAGTTAATATACTACTCAAAAAGATTGGGTCGTTACATTCTTCCCCCCGTAAGAAATTTCGTCCCCGAAATTTATTCTTGAGGCCTAGTCGAAAAGGTGAGGGTACTTTTGCTTCATCGTTTCCTCAGGCTCCCAAGTCGCTTCTTCATATTTATGGTTCCTCCACAACACTTTGACAAGGTGGGCAGTCTTGTTTCGTAGGACCTTGTCTCTACGGTCCAAGATCTCCACTGGCTGCTCCTCATAAGAGAGGTCATGTTCCAGTTGTACCACCTCTGGGTTCAGTACATGCGAAGGGTCGGGTATGTACTTCCTCAAGAGAGATACATGGAAGACATTGTGAACTTGAGCTGGGTTCGGTGGAAGTGCTAGACGATAGGCCACTGCTCCTATGCGATCAAGGATTTCATAGGGGCCAATGTACCTAGGGATGAGCTTCCCTTTCTTCCCAAACCGCATGACTCTCTTCCATTGAGAATTCTAAGGAAGACTTTGTCACCAACACCAAACTCCAAGTCTCTTCGTCGATTGTCAGCATAGCTCTTCTGCCGACTCTGAGCAGCTTTTATGTGTTGTTGGATGGCATGAACTTGTTCTGTCATTTCTTGCACAAGATCAGGCCCAAGAAGCTTCCTCTCACCAGTTTCATCCCAACAAGTAGGAGTTCTACACCGCTTTCCATACAGAGCTTCATAGGGTGCCATCTGAATACTCGCATGGAAGCTGTTGTTATAGGATAACTCCACTAATGGGAGGTGTTGATCCCATCCACCCTTAAATTCCATTGAGCATAATCTCAACATGTCTTCGAGTGTCTGAATAGTCCTTTCAGATTGGCCATCAGTTTGAGGATGATAGGCCGTACTAAAATTCAATTCAGTATTCAGAGCATGCTGAAGACTTCTCCAGAATTTTGATGTGAATCTTGGGTCACGATCAGATACGATGGATAGTGGTACCCCATGCAGCCTTACCACTTCCTTCACGTATATCTTGGCAAGCTGATCTAGAGAGAAATCATCCTGAATAGAGATAAAATGGGCTGTCTTGGTGAGACGGTCCACAATAACCCATATCGCATTGTTTCCTTTGGATGTTTTCGGGAGACCAGTTACAAAGTCCATGGTGATATTATCCCACTTCCATACTGGTATGGGTAGTGGTTGTAATACCCCCTTAGGAAGTTGTTTTTCTGCCTTTACTTGCTGACACACCAGGCACCTTGTAGTGTAATCGGCAATCTCTCTCTTCATGTTATCCCACCAATAATGATCACGAAGGTCTCTATACATCGTAGTGCTTCCCGGATGTATAGAGAAAGTAGAGCTATGAGCTTCATCCATCAGTTCTTTCTTTATCTCCGGAATAGATGGAACACATAGTCTTGTACGAAATTTCAATACACCTTCTTGATCAATATTTAAATCAGGGAACTTCCCATCCTTTACAGCCTCAAACTTCTCCTGCAGCAAAGGATCTTCTTTTTGAGCCTTCTTGATCTTCTCTAGTAATGAAGGTTGAGAAATCATTTGGGATAGGGTTGATGATGTCCCTTTCCTTATAATTCCCATGTCCAGTTTTACTAGATCTTTAATCAAGGGATCTCCCAGGATCCTCATTGTTGCCAGAACAACAGGATCTTTCCTGCTTAACGCATCCGCGACTTTGTTTGCTCTTCCAGGGTGATAATGAATTGAACAATCATAGTCTTTAATAAGCTCCAACCATCTCCTTTGTCTCATGTTCAATTCTTTCTGTGTGAAAATATACTTTAGACTTTGGTGGTCAGTGTATATATCACATTTCTCCCCATAAAGATAGTGCCTCCATATCTTTAGAGCAAAAACAACTGCCGCCAGCTCTAGATCATGCATAGGATAATTCTGCTCATGAATCTTCAACTGTTGAGATGCATAAGCAATTACTTTGTCATTTTGCATGAGGACGCACCCAAGCCCTTTCAGAGATGCATCGCTAAAAATAACGAATCCTTCTCTGATAGAGGGTAGTGTTAACACAGGTGCAGTAACCAATCTCTTCTTCAGCTCTTGGAAACTTTCCTCGGATTCCTTTGTCCAGATGAACTTAACCCCTTTTCGAGTCAACTTGGTTAGTGGATTAGAATGCCGTGAAACGTTTTTCACAAACCTCCTATAATATCCCGCTAAACCAAGGAAACTACGAATCTCAGTTACTGTTGTGGGTTGAGGCCACTCCTCCACAACCATTGTCTTTGCAGGGTCAACCGAGATTCCTTCATTGGTTACGATGTGCCCCAAGAAAGCCACTTGTTGTAACCAAAACTCACACTTGCTGAACTTCCCAAAGAGCATATCCTTCAGTAGAGTTTTCAAAATAACCCTCAGATGATTTTCATGCTCCTCACGAATTTTTGAATATATCAAAATATCATCAATAAAAACTACCACAAAGTTATCAAGGTAGTCCTTAAAGACTCTATTCATAAAATCCATGAAAATGGCAGGAGCATTAGTCAAGACGAAGGGCATAACAGTAAACTCATAATGCCCATATCTTGATTGGAAGGCAGTCTTTGGAATATCTTCCTTCTTCACCCTCAGTTGATGATAACCAGATCGAAGATCAATCTTAGAGAAGAATTGAGCCCCACAAAGTTGGTCAAATAAATCATCAATTCTTGGAAGAGGGTATCTGTTCTTCACTGTGATCCCGTTCAGTTCTCTATAATCAATGCATAGCCACATTGATCCATCCTTCTTCTTCACAAAGAGAACTGGTGCTCCCCAAGGAGACACACTCGGTCGGATAAACCCCTTCTCCAACAAGTCTTGGAGTTGTTTCTTTAGCTCCTCTAGCTCCACATTTGCCATTCTATACGGAGTCTTTGATATCGGTTGAGACCCAGGTACGAGTTCAATGGAGAACTCTACCTCTCTTTCTGGGGGAGGTCCAGGTAACTCCTCAGGAAATACGTCCATGTATTCCTGAACAATCGGAACATCTTCAATTTGTATGCTCCCCTTCCCTTCTTCCTCATCACCGATTAACACCATAAAGAAAGCTATAAGAGGTGCTTCTAGATAGGGATCAGTTCGGGATATCTCTCCTCGGAAGATAACTGTAGGTCGTTCATTCAAGACTACTGAGATTTCCTTACTTCTGCATTTGATCTTAGAATTATACTTTGAGAGCCAGTCCATCCCTAGTATAACGTCGAATTCCATCATGGGGATGACTACTAGATTTGCGATAAGATTGTGCTCTCCAAAGTAAACACTAGAGTCTCTAAACACTGTTGATGCATGGATAATCCCACTTGGAGTCTTGACTGACAACTCTACCTCAAGCAATTCGGGGATTGATTCTATATTCTTTGAAAACTTGGAAGAAATAAAGGAATGCGTAGAACCAGAATCAAATAAAGCACTTGCTAGTTTTGAGAGGACAACAAGAGTACCTGCTACCACATCGTTCGGAACTTCAACTTCAGTTGTTGTGATAGCGAAAGCACGACCTTTCTCCCTTGGCCTCTGCTGAGGTTGATGGTGATTCCCCTCCACCGCCCTCGGATTTGGACATTGATTAGCAAAGTGCCCAAGTTGTCCACACTTGAAGCATGTGACTTCGGGTAGGGCCAGAACCATCTTTCCTCTGTCGTTAGTGTTGGGAAGTTGAGGCTTCACATCACCACGACAATTCCGAGAAATATGGCCTTCTTTTCCACACCTATAGCACTTGCCACTTCCGATCAAGCAGTTCCCCGGATGCTTCTTCCCACATTTATTGCATGTGGCATGTTGCATATGCTTTCCACCTCTTTCCTGATCAAAACTTCTTCCCAGGCTCGGTTCTAGAGTTCTCTTCTTCTCATTAGATTTGTGAGACCACTGTGTCTCCCCAAACTCTAGTTCAACTTTCATGGCACTTCGAAATATTTCTTCATAGCTATCATAGTCCCTGTTGGCTAGATTCTTCCGCAGATGAGGTCTTAGTCCACCAAAGAATCTATCAACCTTCCCATTAGGGTCCATGACAAAACTTGAGGTATAACGGGAAAGCCTTGTGAAGTTCATCTCATAGCTTCCGACAGATTCGTTCTCCTTCTGCTTCAGCTCGAGAAACTCTTTCTCCATTTTCGTTCTCATTGAACGAGGGAAATACTTGTTAAAGAAAATCCCCCGAAATTCTTCCCACTCCATAGCTTCCATCTCTCCTCGTGGCTTCGTGTTTTTGATCAGTGACCACCACTGATCAGCTTCTCCCTCTAGGCGGTAAACAGCAAGGGTGACTTTTTCTTGTTCCGAACAATGAAGTACAGAAAAGATATTTTCAATGGAGCTTATCCATTGTTCCGCAACCAATGGGTCAGTAGATCCACTGAATGTTGGCGGTCGTTGACGCATGAAGGACTCAACAGAAAGTTGTTCCCTTCATGGTGAGGTCGGCCTCTCAGCTTGATTCAAGTTATTACTCATAACTTGAGTCAGTTGGTTCATCATTCGCATGAATGTTTCCATTCCGGCTTCCATCAGAGGGCCGTCAGCACATGGTGCATTGCGGTCACCATCGGCACGGTTCCTCCTATTTCCCACCATCTTCTAAAAGAATAAAAACATAGTGAGAAACTTATTTCATTTATGAATCTTTTAACTAAGACTTCATGCTTAAACAATTATACTTCTCTATAATTCCTTCATAATGATCCATAAAAAGTTTGCGATTAACCAAACATATCCCCCGGGAGTGTCGTATCCAAGAGTGCAGCAAGGCCCGTTATCATGCACCAGTTCCCGTTCGAGTCTAGCTCAAAGCGGTGTTTTTGGGTTTTACCCCTATGTACATCTGTGCCAGAGCTGCCTCTACCTGCTCGTATCCAGACAGGGATGTATTTGTTTGATAAACCATTTACTCAATACTTACCAAAATACCAGGAAGTTTTCCTATATTTAAACTTTTCTATAGGGTTCTTCCTAAAGTTTTTATATCCTAATTTCCACAAATAACTAAACCATCCTTTGATACCAACTATAGCATCCCGCCATTTTATAACATAAACTTTCATTACATTACACAAAACTGAGGATCGTTAAGGTTTAGTGTCTTGGAAACAAGGATCATAATACAAAAAAAACATAAAAACATTCTTCTTAAACACTTGAAAGGCTTCTCCTTTAGTTCATCCTATGTTCATTATGCATCTCATAACCTAGGGACATACATCAAAAGAAAGGGTGAGCAGAAGGCCCAGTAAGGGAAACAAGAGGAACATTTTACATGTGAACTTGAGATACTTCAATAAGGACATGAAAAGAACTTTAAGGCATGAGAAAGAAATCATGAGGCATTTCATAATAAAAATAACATTTTTCATAACTTGAGGATGTGGCTACATCACTTAACATAGACAATCATGAACATATCACCAAGGTCCATCCCCAAGGTGTCATTTGAAAATTACCAAGGTTATTCACCAAGGTATCATGAAAATTGTAATCTCTAGTGGTTACATCATTACCCAATGCATTGGAGCGCTATCAGGGCGCACCCTTAAATTTTCCTTTATTATCATGTGATCCACATATATCATCATCAAACATTTCATAAATAACCCACATAGTATAAAATAAATGGGTTTCATTTCATAATCATAACGTTTTAAAAACTGCTTTAAAGACATGATCTTTACGGCACTTTAAACCCACGGAAGGGAAAGTGGATCTCATGTATGTAAATCCCAGAATTTAAACTAGAAAATTTTGATATATATGTGAATACCCTTGTAGAAATAAGAGCTTTGAGTATTCACTTTATAACATAAAATAATTTTGAGAAAAGAGGGAGAGGCATTTTGAGACGAAAATTCTGCAGCATAACAGCTATGTTTTGGGGTTTTAGAAAACATTGAAAAGAGAGGGGACATGGGTCACCCACTCATAAATGATCCATAAAACAGTAGGGGACAGAATAAGAAGGACATATGGACATGGTAATGAAATCTGAAGGACATACCATTTGAAATGAAAAACATGGAAGGAAGACAAAAATTAGATTTCTCTTATGAAAATTCGGCAGCCTAACGGCGTCACTTAAACTTCAATAAAAAAGAATTGACAAGATCAAATAGGGTCCCTCATAATATGATCATAAGAGATCAGTATGATAGATATGGAGATCATACCCCAACATAATAAAAAGGAACTTGAAAGACTTGACATGAAAGTAGAACTTTGAAAAGAATGAGAAGGGTGAAAGAATCCCTTAAAAATTCGGCAGCCTAACGGCGTCACTCAAACTTTCATAAAATGAAATGATGAGAGTAAGATGGGATCTCTCATCATATAAACATGAAAGGGCAGTAAGAGGAATATAAAAGAACATCCTCTCACATAAAAACATGGAGCATAAAAGATATGACATAAAAGAGATTACATGAAAAGAAAGAGAGGGGTCGGATCCCTTACCTTACAATGTGACTCTTGAAACTCAAAGGATTGGACCTTGAGGGCTTGGGGGAACCTTGGGAGGACTCTTTGGAAGGTAAGAAGACCAGAACTTCGTTGGGGGAGAGTTGGGAGTGAAAACTAAGGGAGGAAAGGGTGGGTATTTATAGGGAAAGTGAGGGGACAAAGCATTAATGGCCAAAGGACACCTCACATGTGCTTTTCTCAAACCCACGGGCTCTCCCTTGGCATTTATCATGGAGTTAGGCCACATGGGGCCCCAACAACAATAATTCATCACCCTTGGCCGAAAAACCCTCAAAAGATCTCATGACATCATCATGACATCATTATGATGTCATTAAACATACCGAAACCCTAAAACGGTATTTTTACTATTCACTGAAAATAAAACTTTCTCAGAATAATCCCAAAATTTCACCTTAACCAAATATCAATGCTCTGATTTCAAAAATGAAATCCATTTTATAAAAATATTTTTCTAAATATTTTTAATTTAATTTTTAAATAAAAACACTATTCATCGAAAATTCATTTTTTTCAGAAAAATCCCCAAAAATTACCTTAACATAATATCGATGCTCTGAGTTCAAAAATAAAGTCATTTTTATAAAAATAATTTTCTAATTATTTTTAATTAAATTTTTAATTAAAAAACACTATTCATCCGAAAAAACTAATACTTGATTAATAATTTATGAAACCGTTATTTACCCATTTTATTGAATCACATTACTTAACCAAGGTGTCTAAATTATATTAAAACTTTCTTTAAGTGAAAATTACTAATCCATTTGGTCACATTACTAATCCTAAGCGTAAAATCACTATTCATAATTTACTATTCATCAAAAATTAAGTTGATCTTATTAGACTCCAAATTCCTTACTGAACACTTTTGTAGAAGACCATTTTTTGAAAATCATTACACATCATTAGTTATTTAGGGTTTACATAAATATTTCAAAATATCCCATTTTCAAAATTCATCAATAAAATACATTCTAAAATTATCTAGACATTTGAAATTTCACAAACATCACTAAAGGAAGAAATCTCAATTTATTCACCCGAAAGGATTACACAAGGAAACTAGGGTCTCATCACATAACCCCTTATAACACTGGCATAAGACCTAAGTGTAAGGTGTGCTATGGTGAGAGAATCTGAGGGAGTCTCAGATAACATTGCCCTAGTAGCAATCTTCACTAACTTGAACTTCTCCTGCAAGCGTTTTCGTTCAAGCATGACACGCTGGAGCTCGGCTTGGGCTTGGTCCAAAGCGAAGCCCACAGATGCTACCTCCTTCCCAAGCTCTGATAAGTGGGCTTCGTAAGGGTTCAGTCTACTGGATGAAGCCATCAACTCCTCTTTCTGCATTAACCATTAACATCTTAATAAATCAATAAGAGTAATTTAATATACTACTCAAAAAGATTGGGTTGTTACATTTGGCCAAGCCGTGCACGCTACCGAGACCAGGCAGCAGGCTCAGCGCAGATCTCAGCACGCGCAAACCCATCCAACACCCTCGGCTCTACCTCCACCGTCGTTCGTGCTGCTAGATCGGGGGGAGCAGCCTCGTTCGTATCACAGTCAGTCTTGCCCGGCTACAGGCCAGCCTCCGCTGTCCGATCCTAGTCTGGCGACTACTCTTCAGGCTTCTACTAGTAGGCAGCGAGATGTACCCAGTACTAGTCAATCGCCGGTTCAGCCAGCCGGACCCGTTGTGCCTCCAAATGCCGAACGACCTCCTGTAAGAAAGGGCTCGCGTTTGGCACGAATGTACGATGTTCTGAAGCACCTGGCCGACATTCTGGCGAGGCTCTCTATCCTTGAGGCCCTTCGCCTGTCATCCGAAATACGTGAAGCACTTGCCGAGGCCCTAAGGAGCCCCCTCCAGTTCGAGACGGAGGTAGCAGCTGCAGAAGCCTTCCATACCGAGACGTTTGAAAATGCCGAATTTCAGGCGGTTATCTCGTTCTCCGGTGAAGATGAGGACCCTCCTATACAGGGGAACATTCGCCCGCTGTATATCACTGGCCATTTCAATGGCGTGGAAGTCCGCCGCTGCCTCGTTGACAAAGGTTCCGGAATCAATCTAATTCCGACCCGGACGTTGCGAAAGCTGGGTCTGTCGGATGGTGATTTAACCCCCTCTGACCTCAGGATCCAGGGGTACGACAGGACAGAGAAAACCCCAGTCGGCAAGATCCACCTGAAGACTCAGTTCGGTGGCTTGATTGCCAGCACTGAGTTCATGGTTGTCTCTCAGGATACAGCCTATAACGCATTGAAGGGTAGGACATGGCTCCATCTGCATGCAGCGGTCCCTTCGTCGTATCACCAATGCCTCAAGTACTCACTCAACGGTCGAGTAGGCGTGATCCAAGGAGACGCATCCGCTTTCGCTTCTTATGAGGCCCGCTATCTGGATGCAGGTTATTACAAAAGTAAGGATAAGAAAATCCTAATAAGCAAGGATGAACCTGCCCCGGTCACAAGTGACCACTGGGCAAGCATGGATGACGCCTACATCCTCCCGATCCACCGGTTGGAGGCCACGACCCCCGACATGGGGCAATGTTTTGTTGTTTCGGGTACGTAAGGAAGGCATGTTCCCGTGTCCAAGCGACGACGGAAAATCACCTCGTACTGCTACAACAACTAGGCTCAAGTCATCCCGGAACCCCCAACCCATGTACGGTACCGGGACGTCAAGATTATGCCAACGACGGTGCGCCATACGTGCCTCTTCCGCCAGGCTGGAATTAACCGACTAAGGCCGACACGTCACCACTGCTTTGATATCATCAAACGTGGCCCCTTAAGCCGAAGGCCAGATGGGATAGGATCAACTACCTTCATTGCTATGGTCTCAATGGCAAGCGAGTCTCCCGATGTGATGACTGTTACTACCCAAGCCGGCACTAGCCGCCCCTCGTATTTTGATAGCCCATAAGTATCTTCTGTCACGGGGAGTCCCCCCATGGGTGGGGAGGAGGACCTGGAGGATGCTCCCCATGCCTTTGAAGAAGGATTTTCTACCATGGTTGATGAAATGGTACAGGTGAACTTTGGTAGCGAGGCAGATCCAAAACCCACATTGATCAGTGCAGCCATGTCCCCTGAGGAGCGGCAGTAGTACATCGACTTCCTCAAACAGCACCGTGATGTGTTTGCTTGGAGTTATGATGAGATGCCAGGGCTGGATCCCCAGGTGGTCGTCCACCATCTGGGCCTCCCGTCAAAACATTGTGGGTTTAAGCATCCTCCCAGGAAGATGCACCCTTTTCATGGTGCCATGGTTGAGTCCAAAGTTGATAAGCTAATCAAAGCCAACTTCGTCAAGGAGGTCCAGTATCCCAAGTGGCTTGCCAACATTATGCCAGTCAGGAAGAAGAATGGGCAGATCAGAGTCTACATTGACTTTCGCGATCTTAATCGCCACTGCCCAATGGATGACTTCCCCCTCCCAGTGACGGAGCTGTTGATTGACGCCACGGCTGGGTTCCAAGCCCTCTCTTTCATGGATGGGTATTCCAGGTATAACCAGATCCGGATGGCCCCCGAAGACGAGGAGTCCACCGCCTTCAGGGCTCCCCAAGGTACCTTTTGCTACCTGGTAATTCCATTCTGTTTGAAAAATGCAGGTTCCACTTATCAGAGGGCCATGCATCGCATATTCAAACCGATTCTCGGGACATTTGTTGAATGCTACGTGGATGACCTCGTAGTCAAATCATGCCAGCTCCAGGACCATCTCAAAGACCTTTAGAAAGTGTTCGGTTTCCTCCGTTCCCGTCACTTGAAGATGAACCCGCTAAAGTGTGCCTTCGGGGTCACCTCCAGGAAGTTTTTGGGCTTTGTTGTCAGATACCGAGGTATCGAGATCGACCCAGAGAAGATCAAGGCCATCAGCCAAATGCCTCCCCCGAGCACCAAACGGGAGCTTTGAGGACTTCAAGGCCACTTAGCCTACATACGCCGATTCATTGCGAATCTGGACGGCAAGTGTAAGCCCTTTTCCCAGCTCATGAAGAAGGGCGCTGCCTACGAATAGGATGAGGAGTGTCGGACCGCCTACGAGGAAATCAACCAGTATCTGCACCAACCTCCGGTCTTGATGCCACCCGTCTCCGGAAAGCCGCTGGTACATTATGTGACCGCCCTGGAGAGATCCCTTGGTTCTTTGCTCACCCAGAAGAATAACGAGGGTACTGAGAACAGTCTCTACTATCTCAGACGCATGCTCCTCGATACGGAGGTCAGATATTCCCCTATCGAAAAGAGCTGCCTTGTGCTCGTCATCGCCATGCAAAATTTGCGACTTTACTTGCAGCACCACGAGGTACAATTGGTCTCCAGGGTGGACCCACTGAAGTACATCCTGAACCGTCCCATGCTGACTGGCCGACTAGCACGGTGGGCAGTGATTCTCCTGCAGTTTGATATCAGGTTTGTACCTCAGAAGGCCATTAAGGGACAGGCGTTGGCAGACTTTTTAGCTACCCATCCAACCTCGGCGGATCAATCACTGGACCTGGATTTCCATGATGAGACGATCCTCTCAGTCGATCATGTTGTCCCGTGTTTGCAAATGCATTTCGACGGTGCCTCACGGAGCCCCACCGGTAGGAGGCTCAACGATCCCAAGCTCAACAGAGTGGGCCTGGGTATTGTCTTTATTACCCCGGCGCAGGCCGTCCTGCCATACTCGTTCCTGTTGTCAGAAGGTTGTACGAACAACGAGGTAGAGTACCAAGCTCTCATCACCGGCCTCGCGTTAGCCCTTGAGATCCATGTTCCCCATCTACATGTGAAAGGAGATTATGATCTGGTAATCAAACAGGTTAATGGCGACTTCGTTGTCAGGAAGCTGGAGCTGGCACCGTTACTGGAGTACACCCTCCGCCTAATGGCCCAGTTCTCTTCTCGACCAGAGGTTACCCATGTCCCACGGTCGCAGAACGGCCAAGCAGACGCCCTGGCTGGCTTAGCCGCGTCGCTCGCAGAACCCGAGAAAGATGATTTGGTCATACACGTGGCCCACCGAAGAGTCATTGCCCCCATCACCCAAGAGGACCATGATAGCCTACAGGTATGTCATCTCACCGCCAGAACCTCCATTTCGGGAGTCCCGGGTTCACCAGACGCAGTGGTTGAAACCACCCCCGACTGGAGAGCACCTTTTGTCGAGAATCTCCGAAATGGTCAGCTCCCGGACGACCGGGCCGAACGCGAGCGAATCCGACGCCGCGCACTGCAATTTACCCTCCAGAGCAGCCCCAGTTTTGAACAGATCCTTTATAAGAGGATTTTTGATGGTGTCCTCCTCTGTTTCCTCCAAGGAGGGGAGATACCTCAAGTTATGCAAGAGGTTCACGCCAGTTCCTGTGGCTCCCATCAAGCTGGGCCGAAACTGTCCCATCAAATCCGGAGGTTAGGGTACTTTTGGCCCTCTATGATCCACGATTGTATTGGATATGCCAAGATATTCCACGCGTGCCAAGTACACGCCAACTTCTTGCATCGGCCGCCGGAGCCTATCCACCCCACCAAGTATTCTTGGCTGTTTGCGGTATGGGGACTTGATGTAGTGGGACCGTATCTACCGGTAACAGCCCGCCAGTGTAGGTTCATCCTGACTGCTACATATTTCTTCTCCAAGTGGGGAGAAGCAGTTCCGCTCAAAGAGGTCAAGGCCCGTTCCATCGTTGACTTTGTGAGATCCAATATTATCCACCGGTTTGGAGTCCCTCACACCGTCCTCACCGATAACGGCACCAACTTCCGAGCAGCTGAATTAAAGAAATTGTACGCTATGTACAACATCCGGTCGAACCATAACTCCCGCTGACACGCGCAGGCGAATGGACAGATCGAGGCGTTGAACAAGACCCTCTCTAACATTTTGCAGAAGATGGTTGGTCAGAATAAGAAAATATGGTTGGACAAGCTCCCCAACGCCCTATGGGCTTACTGGACGACGACTCGCAACTCTACGCAGGTGACCCCATATTCCCTGGTGTATGGAGCTGAGGTCATCCTACCCATTGAGATCCGGCTTTCGTCGCTACGCACTGCAGTTTATGATCACTAGACATCAGATGAGGTAGCCGAGATCCGTCTAGCTGAATTAGAAGCACTGGATGAGAACCAGCTTCGTTCCCTGCGCAATCTGGAAAGGTATCAAGACAAGATAGCGAGAGCCTTTGAGAAGAAGGTTCATCTCCGCTCTTTTCTACAGGGTGACCTGGTACTGGCCCTTCAAGCGCCAGTGATTCCCGGTAGGAAACCGCCCAAGTTAGAACCCAAATGGGAAGGGCCTTATATCATCCATAAGGTTTACCCCAATGGAGAATACTCCTTGGTGACCACGGATGGAGAGCGTATAACCCCTCCCACCAATGCCAAGTTCCTCAAGCGATACTTTTCCTAGGGCAAAAAAGGTCCAGCACAACCCTAAACTGCATCCCTGTCCTTACTGCAAGACGTTAAACTACAATCCGGTCAGGCCTTCTTGACCGAGGCTCAGCCTTAGGCCCCTTGGCCTCCTTGGGCCCCTGGCCCCCCGTCCTAACTACAAGACGTTAAACTGCAAGCCGGTTAGGCCTTCTTGACTGAGGCTCAGCCTCAGGCCCCTTGGCCTCCGTGGGCCCCTGGCCCCCCGTCCTTACTGCAAGACATTAAACTGCAAGCCGGTCAGGCCTTCCTGACCGTGGCTCAGCCTCAGGCCCCTTGGCCTCATTGGTCCCCTGGCCCCCCGTCTTCACCGCGTTTTGGCCCCAGGCCCCCTTGGTTTTTTCCCCGACTTACCCTCTTACGGGATCGTACAGTGTGTTGTAGGACTATGTCCTCATTCACATCGGATTACTTGCCGCACCATACACATCCCCGAATGAGATGCCCCTCATCCCACACAACATTAAACTACCTCTCAAGAACTACGTGTGGCGTGATTCCCATCTTCATGGGATACGTAGGAACGCTCGGACGCCGTCTTGAGCCCAGCCCCAATCTTTTCTCTTCCACTATCCCCCCTGGGGGTAGTTTCCTTGGAGGATCTTTGTGTAGCAGGGAGTAGGCTTTCTTGGCCCCACTCATGCAACCCCGCTCGCACAAGGATTGTAAGGGCTGCACCATGTGCCCACTATCGTTCTTCTATCCTCCCACGTCCTCACCGCACGACGCTAAACTTCATGGATTTCAAGAACTACGTGTGGCCTGATTCTAATCCTCATGAGATACGTAGGAACGCCCGTACATTTTGTCTGTTGGCCCATCCCAAAAGCCAAAATCTTCCCCTCAGGTCAAGACATGGCAGGGCGCACACATTTTCCCCAAATCACATCGAGCAAGCCTCGACCCGGCTTCACATCCCCCCTGGAGGTGTTTTCCCCTTTCGTGGATGGATACAGCTATGCTTCACCCACTCCTTGACTGGGATTCCATCATTTTTTCACACCCAGAGGGACTCCCAAGAACGGCCAGGATACAATGCCCAAGGGCTCTCCTACCGATATGGGCCAACACCCCCGAGGGTTTTCAAGAAACAAATCGATACAAGTCCCGCGTTGTGAATTTGGCCAGCGGTCGACGCTCATTTGCTGCTCCCACAGCGGGTCACCATAGGAACGCTGTGTTTCAAACATGGTCAACAGTGTCCTGGATCATCGGGTCAACACCGCCGAGGTTTTCGGACAACAAATCGATAAAATCCTGCATTGCGAATATGGTCAGCGGTCGATGCTCGTTTGTTGTTACCACCTCAGGCTAACGCGATATGGATGCTGCATTTCCACCATGGTTAACAGTTTTCCTCTATCGCCATGCCAACCCATTATGCCCAAATGATGAGTACACGATTCACACCCTTCATCACTTCATCATGTCCATGTAGAGTCTCATAACTCTTGGTACTTTTCCTCCGTGAACGTCTGCGCGTTGGGAGAACAAGCTGCATCAAAGGGGTCCTTCGAAACTCTCCTCTGACTCCCCTTTGATGGACGCCCCAAGTATTGCGATAAAGATCTTCCCCCCTTGTTTCCCACACCGATTTTATCTCACGTGGTCTTAGGTATTGGGTTGACACCTGTTCTTACTCGGGGAGTTGTCACCATCCACGGTCCGAGCTCTAAGACCATAAACTAAGATTCTCATCTGGAACTACATTCAAGACCCCTTGTCTTTGGGTCCATCTAGAGTTTAGCTATTTCGCCTCTTGGGTCCTACCATTAGGACCCCAACCACGGGACCGCATGGCGTAGTGTAGGACCACGTCCTCATTCACGCCGGGTTTGCAATAGCTGCACCACACACACCCCGTTCTGAGAGTTAGCCCTCCTATTGCTTGTCCCGCATGACATTAAAAGGCACCCTTCAGAACTACATGTGGCTTGATTCCCATCCTCATGGGATACGTAGGACCACCTGAATGTCTATGATTCGGGTCCAGCCCCACCTCTTGGAGATCTCTTGATTTCTCGGTCACCTTGGCCACTTGGCATATCCCTCTCCAGGAGGGGGATGTGTAGGTATGATACAAGGTTTTGGGCACTGTGCCCCCTTCCCCCGAGAACCTGCCTTCTCTCGATCACCCTCAATGTTGAGTCCCTTGACTCCTTTCAGTGGTTCACCCATGTATTAAGAGTAATCTGGTCTAGGACCAAGAGTGTCAGATTCAACTTGATCAAGTTCATTCAACTTGTCAAGCTTCGTGTTCCCCTCCATTCGGGCTTCCATCACCTTTCACACCCAGAGGGACCCCAAAGAACGGCCTGGATACAATTCCCAAGGGCTCTCCTACCGTTACGGGCCAACTCCCCCGAGGGTTTTGGACAACAAATCGATAAAATCCCGCATCACGAATATGGTCAACGGTCAATGCTCATTTGTTAGTCCCCATTTCAGGCTAACGCGACAGGATGCTGTGTTGCAAACATGGTCAGCAGTAATCCTCTGTCGTCACGCCAGCCCCTCCAGTCCTTGAATGTTGGTTGCATGATTCACATCATTTTCCACCCCTTCATGTCCAGGTGGAATCTCGACACTTTTGCCGCTATCCCTCAGCGCACCATCTCTTGTCAGGGAGACAAAGCTGCAATCTGGCATCCTTCGGGGCTCCCATGGTCCGTCAATTGTGTTTTATAACACTGCGCACATTTCCCTCCTAGCATCGTCTCTTCTATGTCCGCACTGAATGAAAATAAAATGCATGCTTGGTCCTATCATACGACCCTAAACTGTGACATTATCGTCCTAGCCGCGTGACGAAAAACGGCACCGCATTGTGGTGACCTCATTGTAGAGGACATCACATTGGGTATTGGTCACGTTCCATGCCATTTGTCAACGCCCATCACGGCTTGATCCTTGTGGTGACATCACAACCTACTATTCTAGGCTTGTCACTTCACAAAAAAAACCATCCACCTTAAAGAAAAAACAAGATACATCAAATTCCACTTCTTTTAGTGCAAGGGCCACGCCCGCACTCCCCTTTTCCCCTGGCACTGGTATTTTACCATGTCACTATCTAGAACTACGTATGGCTTGATTCTCATCCTCATGAGATACGTAGGAGCGCCCAGGCACTTCCCCGCGAGCCCAGCCTAATTTTCTCTTTCGGTCCCTTGACCAAAAAACCTCTCCCAAGGAGGTTGCGCGGTGTGACATGGGGTTGCGCCCTCATTCACGTCGGGTTGTTCACCGCGCCGTACACACCTCCTATTCCCATTCACGCCAGGTGTTTGAGTTACTCCACCATGTGCCACTTATGTTTCCTCTCACCCATGGTCCGAATTCTACGACCCTAAACTAAGATCCCCCAAAGGGAAAGGAAGATTCTCCCTCTCTCTAATACGTTTTGTTGCCGTATTCAGATGTGTTTTGACAAAGAGCCCGGAGTGTGGGATTTTCACAGGGACATTCCCCTCGTCCCATGACCAAGCTTCGTGAGCCCGCTATTTGGATCCTCATCCTCTTCCACATCTAAAAGGACCCTCAGACGACATGGATATTAGGCTTAAGGGATCTCCATGAAAGTTGGACCTAAGGGCCCTTCAATCGTTTCGGGCCAACGTCCCTACGGATTTTGGAAAAAAAATTGATAAAATCTCGCGTTGTGAATACGGTCAGCGGTCGATGCTCATTTGTCTGTCCCGATTCTAGGCTAACACGACTGGATATTGCGTTGCGAATACGGTCAGCAGTACCCTCCGTCGTCATGCTGCCATCATCGTGATCTGAATCTCGAGCACCATGATTCACACATTTCCACTTCCCCATGTTCAAGTGGAATTCCATCATACTCGGCTCTTTCTCTTCGTGCATCTAGGTGCTCCACAAGATCGTGTTAGTGTCACTGGGCCGGGATTCACTGAGCTTCCCTTTGCCCAAACCTTCCCCTCTCTGTGCTGGAAAATTCCCACCACTACTTCTTGTTTCCCACACTGAGCACGACTCACGCGGGCTTAGTAGTTTTGGTAGGATGTGTACCAACACGGTCGGGCTTCTCATCGTCATGCATGACGTTAAAATGCACTTTCAGAACTACGTATGGCTTGATTCCCAACCTCATGGGGTACGTAGGAATGCCCGGCCACTGTGCTTCGGGCCCAGCCCAATCCTCACTCTTGGTCCCTTGACCTGAAGAGTTTCCTCCGGGGGTATTTGGTGTGATTTGGATTCCAAGTCCACATTCACGTCGGCATTATATCTACCGCACCACACGCTTCCCTTTTATTCCGCATCCTATCGTATGACGTTAAACTACATGAGTCTATGTGTCCTCAACGCATGACAATAAACTGCGGTTCTACCCTGAACAAGTTCAGGATGCCCCGAGATCCCATTGGGAAGTGACAGACCCCCTTGCCAGAGAGGCCCTGTCCCAAAGAAATAATGATCCATGATCAAACCAATGCGCCCATATGGCGTACTCCCACCACGGTGGTTTAACTACCTAAGTGTTGGATTCTATTCGGATAGACCATCACTCCATATTCCACGCTTTGCGTACCCCTTTTTAGACCCTCGTCCCCTTTCATGTCTGAAGGAACCCCCTAACGGCCTGGTCTCATGCCGCATCGTCTCACCTACAGTCCTAGGACAATGTTCCGAAAGACTGGTCATGTTTGGAAGGACCCCCTAACAGTATGGAAGTTTGACCTATGTCCCACCTACTGTCCTGGGCCAACGTCCCGAAAGATTGATCGATAACAAATTGATAAAATCCCGCGTTGCGAATACGGTCAGCGGTCGATGCTCATTTGTTGTCACCATTTCAGGCTAACACAGTAAGGGTTCCGTTTCTCCTCCAAGGTTAACGGTTGTCCCTTATTGTCACACCATCCCCACAGTGTTCCGGATCTTGGGTATCATGATTCACACTTCCCATTTTCATTTGGTTGGACCAATTTCAGCGTCCCTGGCGTTGCCCCGTTCGTGCATAAGAGCACGTTGAAGAAACGGTAATTCAGCTATCCTGGAAGTTCCTCCTCCGATCTAGCCTCCCCCATCTTTCTGGAATCTGGACCGGCATGGGAAATTGTCGTCGAACGTCCCGCAAACATTGTAGGGATGTAACAAGGAAATTCGACAGTGGAAATCATGCGTGCTACGACATTCAAAACAAAGAAAAAATTTTGAAGCACAAAAGTACCAATGAATGGTTTATGGGTTTGTTAAAATACTCTGGGATTAACTTTCCGCATAGATGGGGTGACCTCGTCAAAAGAGCGTTGCAGCTCTGCCACCCGTTGACTTGCGGCATCCAAGATGTGCTGCCGCTGAACTAGCTCCTGCTCCTCCTCAGCAGCGGCGGGGCGCAGTTCGTCAGTCCTGGCTTTGGCCCTCTCTACGCCAGCTTGAATGGAGGCCATCTTACCAGAGGTTTGCCTCATATACTCTTCTTCCTCTGTCGGATGGGCCTTCAACCGTGAGACCATCTCAGATTGTGCGTCAAGAGAGGCTGAAAGCTCGTCTGCCCGGGTCTGTATATGTTGAACCTCGCCTTCAGCCTCCTGGAGATTCTTAATGTTGGTCACTCTCCTCCGCTTCCAGCCCACACTGAGCCCACGATCATACTACCGGATCTTCTCAGCCATAATATCTTGGATGAGTGCGTAAGGACGTTGGGCATCCACTCCCCCAGTGCATAGTTCGCGCAACTGCGAGAGAAGCCTATCCATTTCGGCCAGCCATTGTGCTTGGGGAGTGTCCTTGATAAAGTGCGCGATCAGCTTCCACGACCGGCAGTGGACTATGCTGCTGTCTTTCTCTTCGGAGGTTGTTTCGTCCCAGTCTGCGCGATTGGCAGGCTCGTACGCGGGATACGCCCGCAGGAAATCCTCAGCAGGATCAACATCCAGTGTTGAATCCAGTGCGACACATGGCGCCGAAGCAGGCGCGACAGAACTGGGACCAACCTGTTGATCCTCTTCCTCGGAGTCCACCTCAATGATTTCGGGTATGGCCCTACTGGTGGTCCCGCCAGTAATGATGTGCGTTGTGGCTTGAGGAGATGGAAAGACTATCGCCACCATTACCGGCATGACACTAGGAGGGACGCCACCAGACATCCCGACCAGTCTTGCCGTAGTAGCCCACGCCAGTCGAAGAACTGTACAACAAAGAGGGACATGAACGTTAGTTGGCATGGTCTACATGTGGCAACGAGGAGACCAGTGGAGGAGACATACAGAGATCGACCTCCGAGCACTGCTCCTGATCCGGTACTGACGAGACCCCAAGACGAGGCTCCCCGTATACTGTTGGAAGGTCTGGAGATTTTGGAGGGGCCACCTCGGGCGCCCTGGTCCCACCAGACGCGGAACTGGACGCAGCCATAGGCGCGGGTTTTGAAGGTCCCGCATCATCACCCTCCAAGGAGCGAGAACGAGGCCTACGAACAAGTTCCTCCTGCATAGCTCAAAAATTGGTGAGAAGTCCATAGGGACCCAAGAACAGATCGTAAGGAGAGAAGTTCAGAATGCTACCTCGAGAGTCTCCGCGAACTCGTCGGATTCTGAGCCTCGGTCTTCGACCTCGCCTTCCTCCAGCGGCCTCCCTCCTCTAGCCTCATCCTCCCGAGAGGAGTCCTCGGATTCCTCCGGCAAGGGGAAGCGCTCCCTTAGATCGGAAACCGATAACTGTGGGGGGACCGTCTGATTCAATAGTACCCTCACCCGGTCTATCATTGGGCGAGGGACACCACTGGAGTGGACGTAATCCTCCAGCTCTTCCAGTTACTGTTCTGCCTCTGCCGGAGACGCCATGAATCCAGCCCGAACTAGGCCTATACCCAGTAATTCCATCCCGAGGTGATTCAGGTGGGCCCATATCTCGGATGGGATGAGGAATTGCCGGTTGACATCCCAAATGTCCCAAGCTTCTGGGGAGACGGCATCCTCCGCCATGTTAATGTGACGCAGGCGCTTCCCCGGAGCCTGAGTGGATATCCTATGAAATCCCCTCGGTGGCCGCCCCTCCGGATGACCCTGCTCTTCCAGAATCATCGGATCCACCGCTGCTTCCATACCCTCAGCCGGTGCGGGTCTCGCCTCCATGGCAGCCCCGCTACTGCGAGCGGTCCTAGCTGCCCTCCGACCCTGACCTCGAGATAGAGGAGGCCCACCGTCACCAACCCGGATCGTTGGTGGCTTCAGCATCTCCCCTGGATAAGCGGCCTCCCAACTGATGGCCTACTCCGTCACTAATCTGAAGGCGGCGGTGGATGGAGGCAATGTAATCCGCAACTTTTCATCTTCTCGTGTGAACATGAGCCACAGCTACCTCATCACACACGGGTGCTCCTCGTGACGCACCTCCCAGTAGACCGGCGGGGTCAGCCACTGGAGGCACCGGAAAAACCTCGCAAACCGATGCGGAGTTTACGGTTCACGGAGCGGCTCACGATCTATTCGTGCCACCAAAACTCAACCTCGGAAGGCCAAGAGGTAAACCCGATGTTCTTCCGTTCCCCATCAGTCATTAGTAAGCATCCCTGTCGGCAATGGGAAGGGATGGAAGTTGAACTCATCCGCCCTCCACACCATATTCAGCACCATTGGAACGGCCAGTTTGAACGGAAAGCTCCCGACCGCGTTCAGGATGGAGGGGCGAAAGTTCGATCCTGACGGTGAAATGGGGTTTGGATACTTGTAAATCCCCCTGATATGCGCTGCGATCCACCCATACAGGAGGTGGAAGGGCCCGCATATCCTTGGCGGCTTCTTGCCCTCGCTAATATGCCGCAGCATTCTGTACAGTTTGGTGAGCATCGGGATCCCCAGGTTGATCCGCTGCCCCATGGCCAACATCGACGCCATGATAAACGAGCTGGGCCGTACCCCCATGCTTGTATCTCTCACTGCTAGGATCCAGCCACAGATGAGAGCCGTGATGAACACTGCCAGCCTGACTATTGGCTGTTGTTCAGTGCTGACACTGAAACCCCAAGTCTTCCATTGGCTGTCCTCCAAGACCCGCCAATACGAGTGCCCCTTGCCCCGTTGGGCCGCCCTTGGACATGTTCGAGGCCTCGGAGGGAACTCTCGATTCGCTGGTAAATTCATTAAGCATTTGAACCATATCCTGAAATGAACATCCATCACTGCCTCCTTGTCCTCTCTAGGGACAAGTTCCATCAGTGCCGACGCCAGTCGCGGCATTTTCTCTGCATCCACCCACGCGCTGACAACGAGGAGGAATTCTTCATACATGGCCCCCAAGATTGGGACCCTAGAAATCTGGTGGACATCCCACAGGCTGATTCCCACCTCCTCGTGATGCAGGTGAAAAGTGTTGGTCCTAGATGACCATCTACTCAGCAACTCCGGCATTAGCTGCTTCGGTTGGTAAATGTGGAATTGGGAGGCCCACGCCGCCTCATACAACCCCACTCTCCTCAGCTCGGCCCCAAACTCCTCGCATGAGGCGCTTACCCAGTAGGCCCAGGACCAGTCATTAGTAAAGTTGCCGCCCTGGCGCAGGTCCCACTAATCGGACCATCCCTTCTTCGAATCCTGCAAAGCTGCCTTCAGCATGGTATGGTGGAGGGGAGGGGAAGTCTCCGGCTGCAATGGCTACCCGTCAATGTCGTTCACATGGTTGTAGAGACAGTCAGCGGTGACGGGTGTAAAGTCCTCCCGCGTGTGACCATCGGCCGCCCTGAACCATTGGTGCTGGCACGGTGTGCTCCTGAACCAGCAAGATGGTAAACTCCTACTCGCCTCAGGGATGAAGACGTCATCCCTCAGCCCGAAGCCATACAACGGCAGTTTCTTGCACTGCGGATAATCTTTCTGACCCTCCGAGAGCAGATATGTCAAAGAAGTGTGGTCTGAGTGGCTCCGGATCGTCTCCCCCAAGCCTGGACGGTTGGACATCTCATCTTGACAAGCAGCATCTGCAAGGACCCCCAATACAGCATCCTTATGGGCCATTTTAACTCTGTCCCTTAGAAAAGAATTCTTCCCGCTGGATCACGACGCTCGATCGCGAAGTCGATCGCGAAGATCGGTCGCGAGATCAAGCCGCGAAGTCTGGACAAGGCCAACAAGCAGAGGTTCGCTTGGTGAGGACACGGAGTCGGAGACCCGCGGTTCGCCGCGAAGCTCGATTCTCGGAGGGCTGTCGCGGAGTACGCGGAGCTTCGTGAAATCGAGAGCACAAAAAGACAAGGCACGTGAAGACAAAAGAGGTCGGCCCCCTATTTATAGGCAGCACCCCGGAGCATCGCGGCGCGCCTCACCCGCACGGAGCATCGCGGGGCGTCCGGATCTATGGCACCGGTCAGCACTGCGGACCCCCTTCGTGAAACCGCTTCGCGAACCACCGACAATTTTGACGATTTTCCCTCAGACTTCGACCCTTCTCCCTCCGCGGATCCAAGTCTGAGGGGGGGTATTTGTTGGTGCCAAAAATGTGGACCGAAAGAAAGGAACGAAAATGAAGGCCGGCGCGCTGCCTCGCGAAGCACCCCCGCGAAGCGCCCCGACCATTGCGGCCTCGCGAAGCTCCAGAGGCGGTGATGCTCCGCGAACGCATTTGACGTTCGCGAGCCGCCGCGAAGCTCCAGAGGCGGTGATGCTCTGTGAACTCATTTGACGTTCGCGACCCGCCGCGAAGATCCTAAGGCGGTCATGCTCCGCGGACGACGATGACAAGCGCGCCGTGAAGCACCGAAGGCGGCGCACGAGTTCTGCTTCGCGGCGCCGCTTCCCTATAAATATTGGACTCCCCCTGAGTCCCAAGGACGGACAATCCGACCTTTCGGTTTCTCCTCTCCTGGATCGCGAAGCACTCTTTGCCCCGGGAATCATGAGATCCGTGAGGTATTTCTACTTCGCGAGACGCCCCTGCTTTGTCTTGTTTTGAGCCCCTCTTCCGAGAGGGATGCCCTTCGCGAAGCTCAAGGGCGTTCGCGAAGGAACGAGATTCCCAAGGGAACCCGAGCAGCCGCGAAGTGTTTATGCTTTGCGAAACACCCAACCCATGCTAGTGATCTCGATGCTAAGGCAGGATCGCTACACATCGCGAAGCACACTGCTTCACAGGACCCTGCTTCGCGAGGCACCCCTTCTTCCCGAGGCAGTGCTCCGCGAACACTGTTCCACTTCGCGAAGCACCTTCCACTCACACATATGCCCCATGCTAAGGCCAAGGCAGTCCAATTAGTGAAGCACACTCCTCTGCTTAGCGATTCCTCTTCCCGTGAAACCCTCCAGGTTTGCACGATGTGATTTCAAAGTCCCATGGACAATACCACCTGTAGCGTTGCTTCGCCTAATGCTTCTTCGCATAGGCACGCTAACGACTATTGCTTCTTCGCATAGCCACGCTAACGTGGACCCCTCGATGGTTCGTTCCATGACCCCCCTTAGCCATGGCCTTACTGGTACCTTCCCTTCCCCAAGGACCAGGGGGTACCAGTTATGCAAGTCCTAGGGGGGTGGAGTGAACCCACATCGTCCGAGCTGTAGGACGTTAAACTGCCAAGCACCACGTCCTCAACACATGACGTTAAACTGTGACCCAACCTCGTCTCCCTCAGGAAGGGTCCCCCCAGCTCGAACATTCTTTACACCACTCGTCTCCACGGGAATGGAACTCTTCCGTACATGGAATAAGATCCTCCTTGTCGGAGTGGCGTATGTTCATAGGGGAAGGGCTGCCTCAGAGCGTAAGCCCCTATCCTTTCGTATGGATGATTTCACCCGTGCATCTCTGTACTTCCCTGCTACCAAGGTCAGTGGAGGGCGTGATAGGGAACGGGGCACCTCCCATCATTGGACCAAGGTCCCTCTTTCCAGCGCTTCGTCGCACTTTGGGCCTCCATCCTGGAGTAATTCCCAGCACAATGGGCCGCCTAACGCGTAAGCCCCCCTTCGCTTCTCACGGACATATCCTTCGCGACGTGATCGTCAGGTCCTTGAAACCTCTTGTTTCTCACACCGAGCATGACTCACGTGGGCTTAGAGTGAGCACCGACCCTGACCACCCATCCTAGAGAACTACGGGGACTTTGATCCATGTCAAGGCATGGTACGTAGGAAACTTTCACGAGGTTCAAGCCCACCAATAGTGGACCCCCGGGTCTACTTTCACGTCGGTTCACCGGCGAATCCATAGAGAACTATGAGGTCTTTGATCCATGTCAAGGAATGGTACGTAGGAATCCTCCATGAGGTTCAAGCCCACTCGTCATTTCACGTCGGGTCTCACCTACGTCCAGCACGACACTAAACTGCATCCTGGTCCAGTGGCAAGCCATTGCGATCCATTTCCACCTGAACTACGAGGACTTTGATCCATGTCAAGGCATGGTATGTAGGAAGCCTTCCAGAGGTTCAAGCCCACCACTAGTGGACCCACGTGTCTACTTTCACGTCAGTTCACTGAAAAAGCCCATTTTGAACTACGAGGTCTTTGATCCATGTCAAGGCATGGTATGTAGGAAGCCTCCATGAGGCTCAAGCCCACCCATCATCCAATTCACGTCGAGTTCTACCTACGTCCAGCATGACGTTAAACTGCATCCTTGTCCAGTGGAAAGCCATTGCGATCCATTTCCACCAGAACTACGAGGTCTTTGATCCATGTCAAGACACGGTACATAGGAATCCTCTATGAGGTTCAAGCCACTTTTCTCGGCTGTTCATTCACGTCGAGTTTCGCCCTCGTCCAGCATGACGTTAAATTGTATGCCCCTCCCTTTGTCCCACATGACATTAAACTGCACACCCATCGCCATATGAACTACAAGGTCTTTGATCCATGTCAAGGCATGGTACGTAGGAAGCCTTCCAGAGGTTCAAGCCCACCACTCATTGGACCAAGGTCCACTTTCACGTCGGTTCACCGACAAAACCCTTTATCCGAACTACGAGGACTTTGATCCATGTCAAGGAATGGTATGTAGAAAACCTTCCCAAGGTCCAAGCCCATCTCCCATCGGACCAAGGTCCCTCATTTACGTCGGTTCGCCGACGCCCAATGCCCGTCGTGCATTCACGTCAGGGTTCATTATCGTCCCGCATGACATTAAACTGTATTCCATCAATCCTCCTGAACTACGCGGACTTTGATTCCCTGCTACGGGGATACGTAGGAAGCCTCGTCAAGGCTCAATCCCACCTTCACTGCCTCCCATGCGATGGTCCCACTTCACTCTCCCTCCACTCCATTCATCAACCTATCACCTGTCCAGACTCTCTCCAGGACCGTCTTATCCCGGGTGAGACCATGTCGGTACGCTCTTCTTCACAGCCATATATGGGCTGGCCCCGGTACCGACGTCCCTTCAAGGAGGATCCCTCAATCCGATCTATCCTAGATAATGCTCTAGTTGGGTTGATCCGTCTCCGCTATATGTTAAACTCGCGACATACCCTGTGTTGAGCACGGGTAGCTGAGGAAAACCACAGATATGTCTCTATGACATATAATTCCCCGCACTCGATGTGGGATGCCTCGGGCCACCACGCCCTCGAGAAGCCTTGTTACCAAGGATAACCGACAGACATTCTAGGTACCCCAGCATCAAGACACGCTACTAATGCCTCAACGTGACTACTCCCCTGACTGAAGGTTGCTGCCCTGACTGGACCCTTTGGAATGATCCGACAGGAGCAGTGTAATTAACCAGCGTCCATGGAAGCATGGAACTGGGAAGAGTTTCACGAACTACGTATTAAATCTATGAGGGAGACCCAGACTAGGTGATGAGTTCTGAGGAGGAATCCGCAGGAGGAAGAACCGACATCCCATCAACCCGTTTCGATCATGGAGTAGACGTCCCTGAATAAGGAGCGAATGCCGCCCTCCTTTAGAAAGCGGGAATGCGGGGCAGCAGAAGCGCCACACTTCCTCCCATGCGAATACAGAGTGGAACGCGCGCGCGCGCCCCGACAGAAAGCGTCGGAAACAGTCATTAAAGGACATAAAGAAGATCAATAAAAATGATTTACAAGAATAAAAAGAGACCAAAATGGTGACTTCATTCATTTAATCAAATCTAAAAAGAGGATGGGGAATGTTCAATGGGATATATCCACTTCTATTCTTTTTATGTGTTAAGGTTGGTCATCTTGTAGAAATCTACCCCCAACAAGTTCCAAGAATATGGTGGGGATGAATATGAAATCTCTATGAAGATTTATTCAGCCTATGTTAAAGGAAGTAAAATATTTTAGGTAACGTTCATTAAGAAAAGGAATAATATTTTACAAGAATGTAACAGTTCAGATGAATCGGAGGTTGAAATGGTTAACGAGATACAGAACTGTAAAGATCGTGGAGAAACTGCTATGGTGGAAGTTTCCAGTAGTACTCAAAAAAGGGAAGAAATCGACGTTTATTAAAAAAACCATAAAGAATGAGTTTATATAGAGGGTGAATTAAAAGTTTCTCTAGAGCAGATAATGGATTAGAGAGCCAAAATAATGAAATCACAAAACGTTGTTTGTGATTATAAACTCTACATACAACAGATATAAGAGGAGAAGTTTGAGTTAATGGTAGGAATTGAGAATCTCAATTAGTCTTTTCCGGAGGAATCAGAATCAATTATTGGTAACAAAATCTTGGTTAAATAATAGAAATGTGATATCAATGGTTTGAATGATATAACAAAATAACTAATCAAACACATTGATGAATTAGAATAATGATTCATCGACCTACGAAAAAAGGTAAAGGATTAAGAAAAAATATTGACTCCTGGTGTGACATCAAGAAAACAAATCTTCGGGTAGATGAAGAAGCTGGAAGTGGATCATTATGGCCTAGTAGAACAAAATCAACAATGAAATCTAAATGGCACGGGGATTGATAAAAATATAAAAAGAAGTCATGGTTGAAGATAGACCATAAGAAACCAATCCAACTTTGAAAGATGATTTGGGTATGAATTAGAAATACAACATTTTCATAACCCATGGGACAATTATTAGTGTCGAAGTAAGACATTGGAATTCACCCTACATCAGATGTTATTCCTCTAGAAAGATGGAAAATTCCTAAAATGTGTGTTCCATAGCAAAGAGATATCTAACAGAACAAGAACCACAATGTAAACCCAAAATATCCCAATACTATAGAATATCATTAGAGGGAATTTGTTTTGGTGAAGAGGCTTTGGGAACATGGCTAGATATTGTACATCAATCATTAAAAGGAATGCGCCAAAGCATAATAAAATTATTCACAAGAATAAAATCAAAGAATCAATATGTGATTTTAAAACAGAAAATAGTTTTGAAGCTTTGCAAGATAATGTGGCTACATAATATTATCAGGAAGTGCATGGTTTTCAATTTATACCAGTTATGAATTCAAAAATGTGGATTAAGAAGAAGAGATATGAGAAGGAATTTTTGCTAAAAGTTTATATAATGATATATATAGTTGTGTTGTATAGATCATTGACATTAGTTTCACATCCTATGTGATAGAGAATAATAATTTTTTTAGTAATAATTTATGAAAAGGAAGGATTTATAAAATTTTGAAATGATGAATATCTATAGAAAATTAGTTTAGGGAAGTCTGTGTTTGGGAGAAAATAAATGAGAGGTGATGATGTCTTTATAGTAGAATGTATCAGTCACAAATTTCATAGCATCAATCTACTATGTGACTCAGACAATTATATATGATTTATTATGAAGTCGTGTATCATCAATGGAATACATGGTTTAGTTTTTCTATAGTGAAAAAGAACAAAGTAAAATATATACCTTGTGTATGGAGAAGAAGATATGTTCTTTTTTTTTCAGGAAGGTAGAAAAAAAGATGTGTCATAAATGGTTTCAATATCATTTCTAACAATTTCATGAATATCTAGTAAAATGTGATATATCTATATTCCTCCCTAAATAATCATGTGATTGTACTCATACATGAGATGCATGTCAACAATGGATGATCCTTAGAAAAAACATAAGGAAAAATAAATGAGATTGACTAGAGTGATTTAATTGGTCCATGTAGATGTTTGTGGACCTATCTCACCAAGATACATTGATGGGAATAGGTATTATGTTTTTTTCATTGATGATTATAGTATAATAAAAAATGTATTTTTCATTTCCCTCAATTTTGATGTGTCTGGTTGCAAAAACCAGTACCAGCGGGAATCCGAAAGGGTGATTGGATAGAAACTTATGAGGTTTCGTACAATTAATGGTATGGAATTAGAAGTCATTGTAGTGGGAGACTATCTTGGGAATCATTGGATAAGGAATCATGTAACTTTAATAATAACTCCCCAATAGAATGGAGTGGTTGAGATGTGAAATCAGATCACTAATAAGATGGCCAGAATGATGCTTATTGAAAAATCCTTCCAGCTAAATTTTTGAAGCAATAATGACATCAGTCTACATTTCTAATAGGGTTATGTTGTGTTCAAAGGAAATAAATACTCCATATGATATGTGTTACTGAAATAATCCAATGTTATAATACTTTCGAATCTTCAGATGTAAGTTCTTTATTCTCAACAGAGAAAAACAATAGAAATTTGTGTCATGAGGAGATGGGGGAATGCACATTAATGAAAAATAAAAGATTATAAATACAATATTAAGAGGCTAGGAAAAGTGGATGAGAGCAATGATATCTCTATAGTTGAAAATAAAGAGTATATTGAACAACATAGTGATCAATTTACTGATGAAAGTGATGAAGGGGTATGTAATACAGGGTAAGCAGAAGTGGAAGATGTTGATTTAGAAGAATAAATTGATGATTAGTAAGAAAAAGTAATTTTTGTTTCCATACTTATGCCAAATACATGAGCTGAAATTGATAATAAAACTATTATTGGTGATCAGACTGTTCATATTCAAACCAGAAGAATGATGTAATTATAGTAGGCTTCATTCATATCTCAAGTAGTACCAAAATGTTTTACTGATGAAGATGAAGACGAAATCTGGTTTCAAGTAATGAATGATGATCTAGATCAGATTGAGAATAATAATACATGGTAAATTATTTCGATGCCTATAGATAAGAATATCATTAGAAAAAATGCATCTTTCAAAACAAATTGATCGAATATGGAGTTGTGATTCGAAAAAAACAACACTAGTGTGAAAAGGATAATCCCAGATATATGATATCACTATTGATAAAAGATTTTCACCTATTGTTGGGCTCGAAACAATCAGATTATTATTTTCCATAGTAATTAATTTTTTAGAGGTTTTCTAGATGGAAATCAAACCTGTATTTCATAATGGGGTTCTGGAATAATAAATTCATATTGAGAAGCTATTTTTTTTAATTCATGCGGATTATAACATACATTGTTGGCTGAAGAAGACTTTATATGGGTTGAAAAAATCACCATGATCATGGAATTCAAGACTAGATTAGTTTTTCAATAATTTCGTATTTCATCGTGGTGGATTTGATTACCATATCATTGTTAATGATGAAAATAATCAGAGGATGATGGTTCTAGTTTATGTTGATGACATAATATTTGGTGGATATGATGAATGAAAATGTATAAAATATTGGAACCAAGGCTATTCATTTATAATAATGGAGTTCGGTTTGGGTTTTTTGTCAATCTACACCTGGATGACTCGGTAGTTTGCAAGGAATGAGTTCATATATTTGAGGCTGAAAGCTGTATTAAAGGTTTCATAGCTTCCTAGTGTTTTCCAAATTTTTGGGCCTCAAAATTTGGATTTTAATGTTGGAAAACAATTGTATTTCACATAGGAGAGAATGGTATGTGAAACGTCATATAAGATTTGAAAAATAAGGGAAACACATACATCAAATCATAGACCACGTTACATTTTTTAGGAATAGTTAGCAGCCACATTCATGGCTGTGGGAATAGTACACGGAGCTGTTCACAAATCTAGAAATGGTTTTTAGTGATGGTTCACGGTGGATGAATGTGGTATGTGGAATAATAAAGGTTCCCAAGATTAATACGGTTCACGACACAGGAGTGGTACATGATGGAGGCTAAAAGTGCACTAAAGGAGTTCATTATGTGATGATGATTTTCCAACAATGAAAATTTGGGAACATTAGATTAGTGAAATTTGTGTAGTTTGTGCCTATTTAAGGAGAATTATTCCCCTTTGTTTAGTAGCTATATTGGAGATTGAAATTTCAGGATGAAATCTGGTGAATTCCTAAATGGTTCATAGAGGAGAAGATGGTAAGTGGAGGTAACCATTAATTTAAGGAAAAAAAATAGTAGAATATTGTGTAGTTGGTGGAGGAAGCTCTCACAGAATGCGTTGGAGAAAGGAAGTATGCCGATCATGGCTATATGTGTAGAAGATGAGTAGGATTTTATCGATTTGTTGTCCGAAAACCTCGGCGGTGTTGGCCCATAACGGTCAGCGGTCGATGCTCGTTTGTTGTTCCCACCTCAGGCTAACGCGATATGGACGCTGCGTTTCCACCATGGTTAACAGTTTTCCTCTATCGCCATGCCAACCCATTAAGCCCAAATGCCGAGTACACGATACACACCCTTCATCACATCATCATGTCCAAGTAGAGTCTAATAACTCTTGGTACTTTTCCTCCGTGAACGTCTGCGCGTTGGGAGAACAAGATGCATCAAAGGGGTCCTTCGAAACTCTCCACCGACTCCCCTTTGATGGACGCCCCAAGTATTGCGATAAGGATCTTCCCCCCTTGTTTCCCACACTGATTTTATCTCACGTGGGCTTAGGTATTGGGTTGACACCTGTGCTTACTCGGGGAGTTGTCACCATCCACGGTCCGAGCTCTATGACCATAAACTAAGATTCTCATCTGGAACTACGTTCAAGACCCCTTGTCTTTGGGTCCATCATGAGTTGAGCTAATTAGCCTCTTGGTTCCTACCATTAGGACCCCGACCACGGGACCGCATGGCGTAGTGTAGGACCACTTCCTCATTCACGTCGGGTTTGCAATAGCTGCACCACACACACCTCGTTCTGAGAGTTAGCCCTCCTATTGCTTGTCCTGCATGACATTAAAAGGCACCCTTAAGAACTACATGTGGCTTGATTCCCATCCTCATGGGATACGTAGGACCACCAGAATGTCTAAGATTCGGGTCTAGCCCCACCTCTTGGAGATCTCCTGATTTCTCGGTCACCTAGGCCACTTGGCCCATCCCTCTCCAGGAGGGGGATGTGTAGGTATGATACAAGGTTTTGGGCACCGTGCCCCCTTCCCCCGGGAACCTGCCATCTCTCGATCACCCTCAAAGTTAAGTCCCTTGACTCCTTGCAGTGGTTCACCCATGTATTAAGAGTACTCTGGTCTAGGACCAAGAGTGTCAGATTCAACTTGATCAAGTTCATTCCACTTGTCAAGCTTCGTGTTCCCCTCCATTCTGGATTCCATCACCTTTCACACCCAGAGGGACCCCCAAGAACGACCTGGATACAATGCCCAAGGGCTCTCCTACCGTTACGGGCCAATGCCCCCGAGGGTTTTGGACAACAAATCGATAAAATCCCGCGTCACGAATATGGTCAACGGTCAATGCTCATTTGTTAGTCCCCATTTCAGGCTAACGCGACAGGATGCTGTGTTGAAAACATGGTCAGTAGTAATCCTCTGTCGTCACGCCAGCCCCTGCAGTCCTTGAATGTTGGTGGCATGATTCACATCATTTTCCACCCCTTCATGTCCAGGTGGAATCTCGACACTTTTGCCGCTATCCCTCAGCGCACCTTCGCTTGTCAGGGAGACAAAGCTGCAATCTGGCATCCTTCAGGGCTCCCATGGTCCGTCAATTGTGTTTTATAACACTGCGCACATTTCCCTCCTAGCATCATCTCTGCTATGTCTGCGCTGCATGACAATAAAATGCATGCTTGGTCATATCATTCGACCCTAAACTGTGACATTATCGTCCTGGCCGCATGACGAAAAACGGCACCGCATTTTGGTGACCTCATTGTAGAGGACATCACGTTGGGTATTGGTCACGTGCCATGCCATTTGTCAACTCCCATCACGGCTTGATCCTTGTGGTGACATCACAACCTACTATTAGAGGCATGTCACTTCACAAAAAAAAACCATGCACCTTAAAGAACAAACAAGATACATCAAATTCCACTTCTTTTAGTGCAAGGGCCAAGCCCGCACTCCCCTTTTCCCCTGGCACTGGTATTTTACCATGTCACCATCCAGAACTACGTATGGCTTGATTCTCATCCTCATGAGATACGTAGGAGCGCCCAGGCACTTCCCCGCGAGCCCAACCTAATTTTCGCTTTCGGTCCCTTGACCAAAAAACCTCTCCCAAGGAGGTTGCGCGGTGTGATATGGGGTTGCGACCTCATTCACATCGGGTTGTTCACCGCGCCGTACACACCTCCTATTCCCATTCACGCCAGGTGTTTGAGTTACTCCACCATGTGCCTCTTATGTTTCCTCTCACCCATGGTATGAATTATACGACCCTAAACTAAGATCCCCCCAAGGGAAAGGAAGCTTCTCCCTCTCTCTAATATGTTTTGTTGCCGTATTCAGATGTGTTTTGACAAAGAGCCCGGAGTGTGGGATTTTCACAGGGACATTCCCCTCGTCCCATGACCAAGCTTCGTGAGCCCGCTATTTGGATCCTCATCCTCTTCCAAATCTAAAAAGACCCTCGGACGACATGGATACTAGGCTTAAGGGCTCTCCATGAAAGCTGGACCTAAGGGCCCTTCAATCGTTTCGGGCCAACGTCCCAACGGATTTTGGACAACAAATTGATAAAATCCCATGTTGCGAATACGGTCAGCGGTCGATGCTCATTTTTCTGTCCCGATTCTAGGCTAACACGACAAGATACTGCGTTGCGAATACGGTTAGCAGTACCCTCCGTCGTCACGCTGCCATCATCATGATATGAATCTCGAGCACCATGATTCACACATTTCCACTTCCCTATGTTCAAGTGCAATTCCATCATACTCGGCTCTTTCTCTTCGTGCATCTAGGTGCTCCACAAGATCGTGTTAGTGTAACTTGGCCGGGATTCACTGAGCGTCCCTTTTCCCTAACCTGCCCCTCTCTGTGCCGGGAAATTCCCACCACTACTGCTTGTTTCCCACACCGAGCACGACTCACGCGGGCTTAGTAGTTTTGGTAGGATGTGTACCAACACGGTCGGGCTTCTCATCGTCCTGCATGACGTTAAAATGCGCTTTCAGAACTACGTATGGCTTGATTCCCAACCTCATGGGGTATGTAGGAATGCCCATCCACTGTGCTTCGGGCCCAGCCCAATCCTCACTCTTGGTCCCTTGACCTGAAGAGTTTCCTCCGGGGGTATGTGGTGTGATTTGGACTCCAAGTCCACATTCACGTCGGCTTTATATCTACCACGCCACACGCTTCCCTTTTATTCCGCATCCTATCATATGACGTTAAACTACAAGAGGCTATGTTTCCTCAACGCATGACAATAAACTGCGGTTCTACCCTAAACAAGTTCAGGATGCCCCGAGATCCCATTGGGAAGCGACAGACCCCCTTGCCAGAGAGGCCCTATCCCAAAGAAAGAATGATCCATGATCAAACCAATGCGCCCATATGGCGTACTCCCACCACGGTGGTGTAACTACCTAAGTGTTGGATTCTATTCGAACAGACCATTACTCCATATTCCACGCTTTGCGTACCCCTTTTTAGACCCTCGTCCCCTTTCATGTCTGAAGGAACCCCCTAACGGCCTGGTCTCATGCCGCATCGGCTCACCTACCGTCCTGGGCCAATGTTCGGAAAGACTGGTCATGTTTGGAAGGACCCCCTAACAGTATGGATGTTTGACCTATGTCCCACCTACTTTCCTGGGCCAACGTCCTGAAAGATTGATCGACAACAAATTGATAAAATCCCGCGTTGCGAATACGGTCAGCAGTCGATGCTCATTTGTTGTCCCCATTTCACGCTAACGCAGTAAGGGTACCATTTATCCTCCAAGGTTAACGGTTGTCCCTTATTGTCACGCCATCCCCACAGTGTTCTGGATCTTGGGTATCGTGATTCACACTTCCCATTTTCATTTGTTTGGACCAATTTCAGCGTCCCTGGCGTTGCCCCATTCTTGCATAAGAGCACGTTGAAGAAATGGTAATTCAGCTATCCTGGACGTTCCTCCTCTGATCAAGCCTCCCCCATCTTTCTGGAATCTGGACCGGCATGGGGAATTATCGTCGAACATCCCGCAAACATTGTAGGGATGTAACAAGGAAATTCGACAGTGGAAATCGTGCGTGCTACGACATTCAAAAAAAGATTAAATTTTGAAGCACGAAAGTACCAATGAAAGATTTATGGGTTTGTTACAATACTCTGGGGTTAACATTCCACATAGACGGGTTGAACTCGTCAAAAGAGCGTTGCAGCTCTGCCACCCGTTGACTTGCGGCATCCAAGACGTGCTGCCACTGAACTAGCTCCCGCTCCTCCTCAGCAGCGGCGGGGCGCAGTTCGTCAGTCCTAGCTTTGGCCCTCTCTACGTCAGCTTGAACGAAGACCATCTTACCAGAGGTTTGACTCATATACTCTTCTTCCTTTGCCAGCTGGGCCTTCAACCATGAGACCATCTCAGATTGTGCGTCAAGAGAGGCTGAAAGCTCGTCTGCCCGGGTCTGCATCTGTTGATCCTCGCCTTCAGCCTCCTGGAGCTTCTTAATGATGGTCGCTTTCCTCCGCTTCCAGCCCACGCTGAGCCCACGATCATACTCCCGGATCTTCTCAGCCATAATATCTCAGATGAGTGCGTAAGGACGTTGGGCATCCACTCCCCCAGCGCATAGTTCGCGCAACCGCGAGCGAAGCCTATCCATTTCGGCCAGCCATTGTGCTTGGGGAGTGTCCTTGATAAAGCGCGTGATCAGCTTCCATGACCGGCAGTGGACTATGCTGCTTTCTTCCTCATCGGAGGCCGTTTCGTCCCAGTCTGCGCGATTGGCAGACTCATACGCGGGATACGCCCGTAGGAAACCCTTGGTAGGATCAACATCCGGTGTTGAATCCAGTGCGACACCTGGCGCCGAAGCAGGCGCGACAGAACTGGGACCGACCGGTTGATCCTCTTCCTCGGAGTCCACCTCAATGATTTCAGGTACGGGCCTGCTGGTGGTCCCTCCAGTAATGATGTGCGTCGTGGCTTGAGGAGATGGAGAGACTATCGCCACCATTACCGGCATGCCCCTAGGAGGGACGCCACCAGACATCCCGACCAGTCTTGCCGCAGCAGCCCATGCCAGTCGGAGAACTGTACGACAAAGAGGGACATGAACGTTAGTTGGCATGGTCTACATGTGGCAACAAGGAGACCAGTGGAGGAGACTTACAGAGATCGACCTCCTAGCACTGCTCCTGAGCCGGTACTGACGGGACCCCGAGACGAGGCTCCCCGTATACTGTTGGAAGGTCTGGAGATTCCAGAGGAACCACCTCGGGCGCCCTGGTCCCACCAGACGCGGAATTGGACGCAGCCATAGGCGCGGGTTCTGAAGGTCCCGCATCATCACCCGCCAAGGAGCGAGAACGAGGCCTACGAACAAGTTCCTCCTGCATAGCTCAAACATTGGTGAGAAGTCCATAGGGACCCAAGAACAGATCGTAAGGAGAGAAGTTCGGAATTCTACCTTGAGAGCCTCCGCGAACTCATCAGATTCTGAGCCTCGGTCTCCGACCTCACCTTCCTCCAGTGGGCTCCCTCCTCCAGCCTCATCCTCCTGAGAGGAGTCCTCAGATTCCTCCGGCAAGGGGAAGCGCTCCCTTAGATCGGCAACCGATAACTGTGGGGGGACCGTCTGATTCAACAGTACCCTCACCCGGTCTATCATTGGGCGAGGGACACCACTAGAGTGGATGTAATCCTCTAGCTCTTCCAGTTACTGTTCTGCCTCAGCCGGAGATGCCATGAATCCAGCCCGAACTGGGCCTATACCCGGTAATTCCATCCCGAGGTGATTCAGGTGGGCCCATATCTCGGATGGGCTGAGGAATTGCCGGTTAACATCCCAAATGTCCCAAGCTTCCGGGGAGACGGCATCCTCCGCCATGTCAATGTGACGCAGGCGCTTCCCCGGAGCTTGAGTGGATATCCTACGAAATCCCCTCGGTGGCCGCCCCTCCGGATGACCCTTCTCTTCCAGAATCACCGGATCCACCGCTGCTGCCATACCCTCAGCCGGTGCGGGTCTCGCCGCCATGGTAGCCCCGCTACCGCGAGCGGCCCTAGCTTCCCTCCGACCCTGACCTCGAGATAGAGGAGGCCCACCGTCACCAACCCGGATCGTTGGTGGCTTCAGCATCTCCCCTGGATAAGCGGCCTCCCAACTGATGGAGTACTCCGTCACTAATCCGAAGGTGTCGGTGGATGGAGGCAATGTAATCCGCATCTTTTCATCTTATCGTGTGAACATGAGCCACAGCTGCCTCATCACACACGGGTGCTCCTCATGACGCACCTCCCAGTAGACCTGCGGGGTCAGCCACTGGAGGCACCGGAAAAACCTCGCATACCGATGCAGAGTTTATGGTTCACGGAGCGGCTCACGATCTATTCGTGCCACCAAAACTCAACCTCGGAAGGCCATGAGGTAAGCCCGATGTTCTTCCGTTCCCCATCCGTCATTATTAAGAATCCCTGTCGGCAATGGGAAGGGATGGAAGTTGAACTTATCCGCCCTCCACACCCTATTCAGCACCATTGGAACAACCAGTTTGAACGGGAAGCTCCCGACCGTGTTCAGGATGGAGGGGAAAAAGTTCGATCCCGGCGGCGAAATGGGGTTTGGATACTCGTAAATCCCCCTGATATGCACTGCGATCCACCCGTACAGGAGGTGGAAGGGCCCACATATCCTTGGTGGCTTCTTGCCCTCGCTAATATGCCGCAGCATTCTGTACAGATTGGTGAGCATCGGGATCCCCAGGTTGATCCGTTGCCCCATGGCCAACATCGACGCCATGATAAACGAGCTGGGCAGTACCCCCATGCTTGTATCTCTCACTGGTAGGATCCAGCCACAGATGAGAGCCGCGATGAACGCTGCCAGCCTGACTATTGGCTGTTGTTCAGTGCTGACACTGAAACCCCAAGACTTCCATTGGCTGTCCTCCAAGATCTGCCAATACGAGTTCCCCTTGCCCCGTTGGGCCTCCCTTGGACATGTTCGAGGCCTCGGAGGGAACTCTCGATTATCTGGGAAATTCATTAAGCATTTGAACCATATCCTGAAATGAACATCCCTCACTGCCACCTTGTCCTCTCTAGGGACAAGTGCCATCAGTGCCGACGCCAGTCGCGACATTTTCTCCGCATCCCCCCACTCGCTGACAACGGGGAGGATTTCATCATACATGGCCCCCAAGATTGGGACCCCAGAAATCTGGTGGACATCCCACAGGCTGATGCCCACCTCCCCGTGATGCAGGTGAAAAGTGTTGGTCCTAGATGACCATCTACTCAGCAACTCCGGCATTAGCTGCTTCGGTTGGTAAATGTGGAATTGGGAGGCCCACGCCGCCTCATACAACCCCACTCTCCTCATCTCGGCCCCAAACTCCTCGCATGAGGCGCTTACCCAGTAGGCCCATGACCAGTCATTAGTAAAGTTGCCGCCCTGGCGCAGGTCCCACTCATCGGACCATCCCTTCTTCAAATCCTTCAAATCCGCCTTTAGCATGGTATGGTAGAGGGGAGGGGACGTCTCTGGCTGCAATGGCTTCCCGTCAATGTCGTTCACATGGTTGTAGAGACAGTCAGCGGTGACGGGTGTAAAGTCCTCCCGCGTGTGACCATCGGCCACCCTGGACCATTGGTGCTGGCATGGTGTGCTCCAGAACCAACAAGATGGTAAATCCCTACTCGCCTCAGGGATGAAGACGTCATCCCTCAGCCCGAAGCCGTACAACGGCAGTTTCTTGCACTGCGGATAATCTTACTGACCCTCCGAGAGAAGATCTGTCAAAGAAGTGTGGTCCGAGTGGCTCCAGATCGTCTCCCCCAAGCCTGGACGGTTGGCCATCTCATCCTGACAAGCAGCATCTGCAAGGACCCCCAATACAGCATCTTGATGGGCCATTTTAACTCTGTCCCTCAGAAAAGAATTCATCCCGCTGGATCGCGAAGCTCGATCGCGAAGTCGGATCGCGAAGATCGGTCGCGAGATCAAGCCGCGAAGTCTGGCTAAGGCCATCAAGCAGAGGTTCGCTTGGTGCGGACACGGAGTCGGAGACCCGCGGTTCGCCGCGAAGCTTGATTCTCGGAGGGCTGTCGCGGTGTACGCGGTGCTTCGTGAAATCGAGAGCACAAAAAGACAAGGCACGTGAAGACAAAAGAGGTCGGCCCCCCTATTTATAGGTAGCACCCCGGAGCATCGTGGCACGCCTCACCCGCATGGAGCATCGCGGCGCGTCCAGATCTGTGGCCCCGGTCAGCACCGCGGGCCCCCTTCGCGAAACCGCTTCGCGAACCACCGACAATTTTGGCGATTTTCCCTCAGACTTCGACCCTTCGCCCTCCACGGCTCCAAGTTTGAGGGGGGGGGGGTATTTGTTGGGGCCAAAAATGTGGCCCGAAAGAAAGGAACGAAAATGAAGGTCGGCGCGCTGCCTCGCGAAGATCCTCCGCGAAGCACCCCAGCGAAGCACCCCGACCATCGCGGCCTCGCGAAGCTCCAGAGGCGGTGATGCTCCGCGAACGCACTTGACATTCGCGAGCCGCCGCGAAGCTCCAGAGGCGGTGATGCTCCGTGAACGCATTTGACATTCGCGAGCCACCGCGAAGATCCTAAGGTGGTCATGCTCCGCGGACGACGATGACAAGCGCGCCGTGAAGCACCGAAGGCGGCGCACGAGTTCTGCTTCGCGGCGCCCCTTCCCTATAAATACTGGAATCCCCCTGAGTCCCAAGGACGGACAATCCGACCATTCGGTTTCTCCTCTACCGGATCACGAAGCACTCTTTGCCCCGGGAATCATGAGATCCGTGAGGTATTTCTACATCGCGAGACGCCCCTGCATTGTCTCGTTTTGAGCCCCTCTTCCGAGAGGGATGCCCTTCGCGAAGCTCAAGGGCATTCGTGAAGGAAGGGGATTCCCAAGGGAACCCGAGCAGCCGCGAAGCGTTTATGCTTCGCGAAACACCCAACCCATGCTAGTGATCCCGATGCTAAGGCAGGATCGCTACACATTGCGAAGCACAATGCTTCACAGGACCCTACTTCGCGAGGCACCCCTTCTTCGCGAGGCAGTGCTCCGTGAACACGGTTCCACTTCGTGAAGCACCTTACACTCACACATATGCCCCATGCTAAGGCCAAGGCACTCCACTTAGTGAAGCACACTCCTCTGCTTAGCGATTCCTCTTCCCGTGCGACCCTCCAGGTTTGCACAATGTGATTTCAAAGTCCCATGGACAATACCACCTGTAGCGTTTCTTCGCCTAATGCTTCTTCGCATAGGCACGCTAACGGCTATTGCTTCTTCGCATAGCCACGCTAATGTGGACCCCTCGATGGTTCGTTCCATGACCCCCTTAACCATGGCCTTACTGGTACCTTCCCTTCCCCAAGGACCAGGGGGTAACAGTTATGCAAGTCCTAGGGGGGTGGAGTGAACCCACATCGTCCAAGCTGCAGGACGTTAAACTGCCAAGCACCACGTCCTCAACACATGACATTAAACTGTGACCCAACCTCGTCTCCCTCACGAAGGGTCCCCCAGCTCTAACATTCTTTACACCACTCGTCTCCACGGGAATGGAACTCTTCCATATATGGAATAAGATCCTCCTTGTCGGAGTGGTGTATGTTCGTAGGGGAAGGGCTGCCTCAGAGCGTAAGCCCCTAACCTTTCGTATGGATGATTGCACCCGTGCATCTCCGTACTTCCCCGCTACCAAGGTCAGTGGAGGGCGTGATAGGGAACGAGGCACCTCCCATCATTGGACCAAGGTCCCTCTTTCCGGCGCTTCGTCGCACTTTGGGCCTCCATCCTGGAGTAATTCCCACCACCATGGGCCGCCTAACGCATAAGCCCCCCTTCGCTTCTCACGGACATATCCTTCGCGACGTGATCGTCAGGTCCTTGAAACCTCTTGTTTCTCACACCATGCATGACTCACGTGGGCTTAGAGTGAGCACCGACCCTGACCACCCATCCTAGCGAACTACGGGGACTTTGATCCATGTCAAGGCATGGTACGTAGGAAGCTTTCACGAGGTTCAAGCCCACCAATAGTGGACCACCGGGTCTACTTTCACGTCGGTTCACCGGCGAATCCCTAGAGAACTACGAGGTCTTTGATCCATGTCAAGGAATGGTACATAAGAATCCTCCATGAGGTTCAAACCCACCCGTCATTTCACGTCGGGTCTCACCTACGTCCAGCACGACGCTAAACTGCATCCTGGTCCAGTGGCAAGCCATTGCGATCCATTTCCACCTGAACTACGAGGACTTTGATCCATGTCAGGGCATTGTACGTAGGAAGACTTCCAGAGGTTCAAGCCCACCACTAGTGGACCCACGGGTCTACTTTCACGTCGGTTCACTAAAAAAGCCCCTTTTGGACTACGAGGTCTTTGATCCATGTCAAGGCATGGTACGTAGGAAGCCTCCATGAGGCTCAAGCCCACCCATCATCCAATTCACGTCGATTTCTACCTACATCCAGCATGACGTTAAAATGCATCCTTGTCCAGTGGCAAGCCATTGCGATACATTTCCACCAGAACTACGAGGACATTGATCCATGTCAAGACATGGTACGTAGGAATCCTCTATGAGGTTCAAGCCACTTTGATCGGCTGTTCATTCACGTCGAGGTTCGCCCTCGTCCAGCATGACGTTAAATTGTATGCCCCTCCCTTTGTCCCGCATGACATTAAACTGCACACCCATCGCCATATGAACTACGAGGTCTTTGATCCATGTCAAGGCATGGTACGTAGGAAGCCTTCCAGATGTTCAAGCCCACCACTCATTGGACCAAGGTCTACTTTCACGTCGGTTCACCGACAAAACCCTTTATCCGAACTATGAGGACTTTTATCCATGTCAAGGAATGGTATGTAGGAAACCTTCCCAAGGTCCAAGCCCATCTCCCATCAGACCAAGGTCCCTCATTTACGTCGGTTCGCCAAAGCCCAATGCCCGTCGTGCATTCACGTCAGGGTTCATTATCGTCCCACATGACATTAAATTGTATTCCATCAGTCCTCCTGAACTACGCGGACTTTGATTCCCTACCACGGGGATACGTAGGAAGCCTCGTCAAGGCTCAATCCCAACTTCACTGTCTCCCATGCGATGGTCCCACTTCACTCTCCCTCCACTCCATTCATCAACCAATCACCCGTCCCGACTCTCGCCAGGATCGTCTTATCCCGGGTGAGACCATGTCGGTACGCTCTTCTTCACAGCCATTTATGGGCTGGCCCCGGTACCGACGTCCCATCAAGGAGGATCCCTCAATCCGATCTATCCTAGCTAATTCTCTAGTTGGGTTGATCCGTCTCCGCTAGACGTTAAACTCGCGACATACCCTGTGTTGAGCATGGGAAGCTGAGGAAAACCTCAGATATGTGTCTATAACATATAATTCGCCACACTTGATGTGGGATGCCTCGGGCTTCCATGCCCTCGAGAACCCTTGTTACTAAGTATAACAGACAGACATTCCAGGTACCCCAGCATCCAGACACGCTACTGATGCCTCAACGTGACTACTCCCCTGACTGAAGGTTGCTGCCCTGACTGGACCCTTTGGAATGTCCCGACAGGAGAAGTGTAATTAACCAGCGTCCATGGAAGCATGGCACTGGGAAGAGTTTCACGAACTACGTATTAAATCTATGAGGGAGACCCGAACTAGGTGACGAGTTCGGAGGAGGAATCCGCAGGAGGAAGAAACGACATCCCATCAACCCGTTTCGATCAAGGAGTAGACGTCCCTGAATGAGGAGCGAATGCCGCCCTCCTTTGGAAAGCGGGAATGCGGGGTAGGAGAAGCGCCACACGTCCTCCCCTGCGAATACGGAGTAGAACGCGCGCGCGTGCCCCGACAGAAAGCGTCGGAAACAGTCATTAAAGGACATAAAGAAGTTCAATAATAATGATTTACAAGAATAAAAAGAGACCAAAATGGTGACTTCATTCATTTAATAAAATCTAAAAAGAGGAAGGGGAATGTTCAATGGGATATATCCACTTCTATTCTTTTTATGTGTTAAGGTTGGTCATCTTGTAGAAATCTACCCCCAACAAGTTCCAAGAATATGGTGGGGATGAAGATGAAATCTCTATGAAGATTTATTCAGCCTATGTTAAAGGAAGTAAAATATTTTAGGTAACTTTCATTAAGAAAAGGAATAATATTTTACAATAATGTAACAGTTCAAATGAATCGGAGGTTGAAAAGGTTGACGAGATACAGAACTATAAAGATCATGGAGAAACTGCTATGGTGGAAGTTTCCAGTAGTACTCAAAAAGGGGAAGAAATCGACGTTTATTAAAAAAACATAAAGAATGAGTTTATATAGAGGGTGAATTAAAAGTGTCTCTAGAGAAGATAATGGATTAGAGAGCCCAAATAATGAAATCCCAAAACGTTGTTTGTGATTCTGAACTCTACATACAACAGATATAAGAGGAGAAGTTTGAGTTAATGGTAGGAATTGAGAATCTCAATTAGTCTTTTCCGGAGGACTCCGAATCAATTATTGGTAATAAAATCTTGGTTAAATAATGGAAATGTGATATCAATGGTTTGAATGATATAACAAAATAACTAATCAAACACATTGATGAATTAGAATAATGATTCATCGACCTACGAAAAAAGGTTAAGGATTAAGAAAAAATATTGACTCCTGGTGTGACATCAAGAAAACAAATCTTCTGGTAGATGAAGAAGCTGGAAGTGGATCATTATGGCCCAGTAGAACAAAATCAACAATGAAATCTAAATGGAACGGGGATTGATAAAAATATAAAAACAAGTCATGGTTGAAGATAGACCATAAGAATCCAATCCAACTTTAAAAGATGATTTGGGTATGAATTAGAAATACAACATTTTCATAACCCATGGGACAATTAGTAGTGTCGAAGTAAGACATTGGAATTCACCCTACATCAGATGTTATTACTCTAGAATGATGGAAAATTCCTAAAATGTGTGTTCCATAGCAAAGAGATATCTAACAGAACAAGAACCACAATGTAAACCCAAAATATCCCAATACTATAGAATATCATTAGAGGGAATTTGTTTTGGCGAAGAGGCTTTGGGAACATGGCTAGATATTGTACATTAATCATTCAAAGGAATGTGCCAAAGCATAATAAAATTATTCACAAGAATAAAATCAAAGAATCAATATGTGATTTTAAAACAGAAAATAGTTTTGAAGCTTTGGAAGATAAAGTGGCTACATAATATTATCAGGAAGTGCATGGTTTTCAATTTATACCAGGTATGAATTCAAAAATGTGGATTAAGAAGAAGAGAGATGAGAAGGAATTTTTGCTAAAAGTTTATATAATGATACATATCGTTGTGTTGTATAGATCATTGAAATTAGTTTCACATCCTATGTGATAGAGAATAATAATTTTTTTAGTAATAATTTATGAAAAGGAAGGATTTTTCAAATTTTGAAATGATGAATATCTACAGAAAATTAGTTTAGGGAAGTCTGTGTTTGGGAGAAAAGAAATGAGAGGTGATGATGTCTTTATAGTAGAATGTATCAGTCACAAATTTCATAGCATCAATCTACTATGTGACTCAGGCAATTATATATGATTTATTATGAAGTCGTGTATCATCAATGGAATACATGGTTTAGTTTTTCTATAGTGAAAAAGAAAAAAGGAAAATATATACCTTGTGTATGGAGAAGAAGATATGTTCTTTTTTTTTTCAGGAAGGTAGAAAAAAAGATGTGTCATAAATGGTTTCAATATCATTTCTAACAATTTCATGAATATCTAGTAAAATGTGATATATCTATAGTCCTCCCTAAATAATCATGTGATTGTACTCATACATGAGATGCATGTCAACAATGGACGATCCTTAGAAAAAACATAAGGAAAAAGAAATGAGATTGACTAGAGTTATTTAATTGGTCCATGTAGATGTTTGTGGACCTATCTCACCAAGATCCATTGATGGGAATAGGTATTATGTTTTTTTCATTGATGGTTATAGTATAATAAAATATGTATTTTTCATTTCCCTCAATTTTGATGTGTCTGGTTGCAAAAACCAGTACCAGCGGGAATCCGAAAGGGTGATTGGATAGAAACATATGAGGTTTCGTACAATTAATGGTATGGAATTAGAAGTCATTGTAGTGGGAGACTATCTTGGGAATCATTGGATAAGGAATCATGTATCTTTAATAATAACTCCCCAATAGAATGGAGTGGTTGAGATGTGAAATCAGATCACTAATAAGATGTCCAGAATGATGCTTATTGGAAAAACCTTCCAGCTAAATTTTTGAAGCAATACTGACATCAATCTACATTTCTAATAGGGTTATGTTGTGTTCAAAGGAAATAAATACTCCATATGATATGCGTTACTGAAATAATCCAATGTTATAATACTTTCGAATCTTCAGATGTAAGTTCTTTATTCTGAATAGAGAAAAACAATAGAAATTTGTGTCATGAGGAGATGGGGGAATGTACATTAATGAAAAATAAAAGATTATAGATACAGTATTAAGAGGCTAGGAAAAGTGGATGAGAGAAATGATGTCTCTATAGTTGAAAATAAAGAGTATATTCAACAACATAGTGATCAATTTACTGATGAAAATGATGAAGGGGTATGCAATATAGGGTAAGCAGAAGTGGAAGATGTTGATTTAGAAGAATAAATTGATGATTAGTAAGAAAAGGTAATTTTTGATTCCATACTTATGCCAAATACATGAGCTGAAATTGATAATAAAACTATTATTGGTGATCAGACTGTTCATATTCAAACCAGAAGAATGATGTAATTATAGTAGGCTTCATTCATATCTCAAGTAGAAACAAAATGTTTTACTGATGCAGATGAAGACGAAATCTGGTTTCAAGTTATGAATGATGATCTAGATCATATTGAGAATAATCATACATGGGAAATTATTTCGATGCCTATAGATATGAATATCATTGGAAAAAATGCATCTTTCAAAACAAATTGATCGAATATGGAGTTGTGATTTGAAAAAAACAACACTAGTGTGCAAAGGATAATCCCAGATATAAGATATCACTGTTGATAAAAGATATTCACCTATTGCAGGGCTCGAAACAATCATATTATTATTTTCCATAGTAATGAATTTTTTAGAGGTTTTCTAGATGGAAATCAAACCTGTATTTCATAATGGGGTTCTGGAATAATAAATTCATATTGAGAAGCTATTTTTTTAATTCATGTGGATTAGAACATACATTGTTGGCTGAAGAAGACTTTATATGGGTTGAAAAAATCACCACGATCATGGTATTCAAGACTAGATTAGTTTTTCAATAATATCGTATTTCATCGTGGTGGATTTGATTACCATATCATTGTTAATAATGAAAATAATCAGAGGATGATGGTTCTAGTTTATGTTGATGACATAATATTTGGTGGATATGATGAATGAAAATGTATAAAATATTTGAACCAAGGATATTAATTTATAATAATGGAGTTAGGATTGGGTTTTTTTTGTCAATCTACACATGGATGACTCGGTAGTTTGCAAGGAATGAGTTCAAATATTTGAGGCTGAATGCTGTATTAAAGGTTTCATAGATTCCTAGTGTTTTCCAAAATTTTGGGCCTCAAAATTTGGATTTTAATGTTGGAAAACAATTGTATTTCACATAGGAAAGAATGGTATGTGAAACGTCATATAAGATATGAAAAATAAAGGAAACACATACATCAAATCATAGACCACGTTACAGTTTTTAGGAATAGTTAGCAGCCGCATTCATGGATGTGGGAATAGTACACGGAGCTATTCACAAATCTAGAAATGGTTTTTAGTGATGGTTTACGGTGGATGAATGTGGTATGTGGAATAATAAAGGTTCCCATGATTAATACGGTTCGCGAAACAGGAGTGGTACACGATGGAGGCTAAAAGCACACTAAAGGAGTTCATTATGCGATGATGATTTTCCAACAATGAAAATTTGGGAACATTGGATTAGTGAAATTTGTGTAGTTTGTGCCTATTTAAGGGGAATTATTCCCCTTTGTTTAGTAGCTATATTGGATATTAAAATTTCAGGATGAAATCTGGTGAATTATTAAATGGTTCATAGAGGAGAAGATGGTAAGTGGAGGTAACCATTAATTTAAGGAAAAAATTGTAGAATATTGTGTAGTTGGTGGAGGAAGCTCTCACAGAACGCGTTGGAGAAAGGAAGTATGCCGATCATGACTATATGTGTAGAAGATGAGCAGTACACAATGTATGACAGAACATAGGGTTGGAAATTTTATAAAGGTGATGGATGGTACCGAGAAACATCAACATTATGAAAAGGAGGTGAAGTGCTAGGGAGAACACCCACAGAATCCAAAAAAGTGACCAAATACGTTTTAAAAATTAATTACCAAAACCATTCAGTGTGCGAGAAAGTAAATTCTCTATACGAGTGATAAAATTACTTTAAAAGAGCATCGATTTATAGTTGGAGCAGCATGATTTAATTCTAAACCATCGAAGAAACCATCAAGTCGATAAACTGAGTAAAAATTCGTCCAAGAAGTGAGAAAGGGGGAGTCAGTAAAAGATATCTAAGGATCATAGTGTATTATACCTAAAACCATGTAAATCCAATGCGCCTAACACAAAGTGACTGTTCTAAACTCTATAAATCCACACCTTGTGAATATTAGTGGTTTTTTATACGAACGACACATTGTTGGTGTACGCCCAATGGACGTATCCCTTAGTGGTGAAACATGTAAAATTGTTTTTTCAATGACTTTCATGTGATTTTTTGAATGAAATAGTTCACACCCTAAATAACCCTCTCCTCTCAGGGTGTTTTATGGTCCTTCAAGTGGTATCAATGCGTAAATGGTGTTGGTGTTAAATTTTTCATATTTTTCTGTCAAAGAAATACAATGATTTTCAGGAGAGTTCCTTTATTTGATCGAAATAACATTCATATATGGAAGAACATGACGATATATCTTCAATGATATCTTATAAGGGATGTAATTTTTTCATGTTCTCAATGAATACATGTCATTGATCCAACCAGTCTATCTATGAGATATACAAAGAGGAAAATGATGGATGTTGATGCTAAATCATAGACTGTATTAACTACAACTCTTTCTGATCAATTATTTCTGAATTTGATGAACATTAGGTCATAAAAGTTTTTGTGGGAGTATCTTGATAATATTTATGAAGGTGACATCAAAATATAAGAGGCGAAACTCTATGTTTTACACAACAGGTTTGATGATCTGAAGATGCACCCAAATTAAAATGCAGGAGATTTTTTCAATCAAATTATTGAAGTTGATGGTGATATTTTAGGAATTACTGAAGAAATAAATGGAATTTATAATGTAATGAAAATATTGAAAAGAATTTCTCCCCTTTATAATGTAAATGTTAATTTCTTCAAGAAAGGGATATTTCCAAACATTCTCTAGATTATCTGATGAGCAGCCCGGTGGTATATGAGATGAGAGTCAAACCAGAAGATGTAATGACTCATATAAGTAAGGAAATGGAATTTAAAAACACAAAATACTACAAATTTAACGAAAAATGTTGTTGATGAATATAATGAGGGAAAAAAATTATTTCTCTCAATGCTAACAAACTAATGAAGGGAACTTGGAAAATTGAAGGCAAGCAACCTCTGGTTTGTTTTCAATGTTGAAGATCTGGTGACATTGCCCCTCGTTGCCCAAGAAATTTAAATGATGATTAATTTGAAGATGAAGACATTCAAAAGCCTCAGAAAAGGTTCTTTAAAATGAGATACATTAAATTTGGATTGAAATTTCATCAAAATAGATTTTTCATTGAAGAAGAAGATAATGAAAATTAACTCTTTGATGTTATGGAAGGAGAATTCAAATTTGGGAACCATGATTCCATGACGGCTACAATGGAAAAATTATAACCATCAAAATATAAGGTTGGTGATGAATAGTTGACCACAAATTCCAATCCCATGTTGAAAATTTATGATGATTTTGGAAATATTATGAATCAGTTTACGAGATACAATGAGTGGCATGTAATAGTGTAATATCATCAGAATATGTTGATCAACATGAATAGAAAATTGAATGACTAGAGAATTTTATGAATGTGTGGTAAGCAATACTTGAAATCAAAGAAGATGGTGTGGAACTAAAACTCAGAATTAATGAATAGGGAAATGTCATCAATGAACATACCTCCAAATTGGAAGAGAAAACCAAAAATAGTGAGGTTCTAGAGTAATAAGTTGTTACTCTTAGGAGTAAATTCAAAATTGATTCAAATTAAAAAGAAGCAAAGAACCAAACACAATTTTGAAGTTTCTTGGATGATGAGCTGCTAGAGTAAGAAAAACGTTTTTGTTATTGAGTTGAAAAAATATTGAGTGATCAAAGACCCACATTCATTAGAAATAGTGGATTTTCTTGGGATTCTAAAATTTAAAATTATATAAATAAAGTGAACCATAATAATGGAAAGATGAATACTGATCATGTTGAAAATCCACCATAAATACTGAAAATGAATCCCTTAAATCAAAATGAATGGAGAACTAAATATTATCCTAATGTTTATAGAAATGATAGGTTGTCAAATTATTTTTCTATGGAAGAATGAATGAGGATAAATATATGTGATAAGACATTTACTCTCATAAAGTTTCATTTTTGTGGTGATCTGGGCCATACCATGTCATACAGTGAAGTGGAAAAGAGCTATATGAATGGGGAAGAGTTAGAAGTTCATAAAAGGAGAACATATTCATATCCAACTTCTTTTAGAAGAAATAATCTCTATGGATATTGTTTTCACTGGTCTAACATTTTCTATAATGGGGTGTATTGATAGAAGAGGTATTAAATGATAATTTCCTACAATGCTTGGAGATTGGTCAAGACTCATCCACGAGATGGTGTTTCTATTTCAAATAGGTTGTCTCATCTAGAAGAATATTTTGAGTATAAAGAACACAAGTACATGGAAGACAGAATTGAATGGAAATTAGGGTCCTAAACTGAACCCAATATCTTAGGGAATGAAAAGAAGAAAATTGAAAAATCATATTTTGGAGATGTATCCCACAAAGCAACAAAGAACAAAAACACCAATATTATTCATTGTTGATTTTCATCCTGCATGACGGGTAATGAAGACCTATTAACGAATGTAAAGAAAAATTTCAATTGAATAGTGAGGTTCGATAATGATGGTGCATTGAAGGTAAAAGGGAATGGAAGTTCTGAGCTAGCTAATCGAGAGATGAAGAAATGTGAAGTCCTTTATGTGGATGGTCTGTGTCATAATATTATTAGTATGAGTCAACTCTATGACTCTGGTCTTATTGTGAAATTCAATCATAATATATTTACTATAAGAGGAAATTCTGGGAATTCTCTCATGAAAGGCTATATAACAGATGACAACATATATGAGGTTAATAGCAAAGAGAACATTTTCTACATAACACTTGAAGAGGAATTAAACTTGTGTCATCGAAGATTAGGGAACATCTATCAACCATACATGTAAATTATATCTGTGTTGAATATAGTCATAGATATCCCTAATCTGAAGCATGAATGAGAAAAGACCTGTAATGCTTGCATATTAAGGAAGGTGGTCTGCAGTCCTTACTAGCCAAAGAAGAAAAGAGAATATATTATCCTTGACTTCATCTACAATAACGTAGGTGGCCTAATAAATGATGCCAAAAAATATGGAGAATGGTACTTGGTTATTTTATAATATGATTACAGTATAATGGAATTTTTTATCATTATACATAGTAAGTGACACGTGCTTGATTGCATGGAAACCTATCGACGAATCATTGAGAATGATACAATATGGATGATCAATGTCCGGCAGTCTGACGATGGATGGGAATACACATCCTATGAATTTGAAAATTACCTAGAGAATCATGGGATATAACGTGAGGTGTCTATTGTGAGAAATCCACAACAAAATGGAGTTTTTGAGTACATGAATCAATAGGTAAACAACATGTCCCAAAATATTCTAATCGAGAGTCATGTTCCTCGATAGTACTCAAAATAGGCAGTACAAGATGCAATATATATTCAAAATCAAACAGGGATATATATAAGTGAGAAAAAGACACCATATGAGTTATGGAATGGAAGGAAACCCTCAATGAAATACATTCATGTTTTTAGAAGACAAGTTTTCATCTGAATCATAGATGGATATCAAGGAAAGTTCAAAGGCAGCGCAGATGATGGAATATTTATTGGATACACAATGAAAAACAAAGACTACAAGGGATTCAATAATCTATTGGTTTGAATTGTAGAATGTAGTGATGTTAAGATCGTCGAAGGGGAAAACATGAATGCTAAAAATAATCCTTATGATGATCTGATAAAAGATGAGGACGAATTTAAAAATGGAAATAATTATAATACAGAGGTAGAGGAAGGCGTAGAAAACTCTCAGGATTGACATCAATATGTCGACATAGAAGAAGAATCAGAAGAGGAAGTCATAACTGGAAAAAATTCGGTCGAACCCCAATGGAGAAATCAAGGAAAATAGATTGATTAGTCCAACATTATTGTGGAATAAATGCACCTATACATACAAGGAGAATGAGAAATAATACACAATCTGTATTTATATCAGTTTTTGAACCATTTTCATTTGAAGAGGTGGAAATGGATGAGTCATGGGTTAATGAAATGAATGAAGAGATATATCATATTGTCAAAAATAAGACTTGAGATCTAGTCAAAAGACATTAATGTCACAATGTTATTGGTACAAAGTAGATTTTCAAGAAAAAATTTGACAAGAATGGAAATGGGATTAGAAAAAAAGGTATTCTACTTCTATAAAGGATATTCACAAATTAAAGGCATTGCTGTTATGGAGAAGTTTTTACCAGTAGTGGTACTGGAGTCAATCAAGATTTTTCATTCAATGTAAATCCTAAGAAGTTTTAAGGTGTATAAAATGGATGTCAACACATCATTCTTAAATGGAGTAATGGAAGAAAAATCCTATATTGAACAACCCATGGGGTTCTTTCTTTAAAATGGTGAACTTATGGTTTTAAAATTAATGAAAGCTCTTTATGGCTTAAAACATGCACCACGAGCTTGTTACTCTCGATTGGACTATTATATGGGAAATATTGAGTTTAAAAGAGGGGGATTATATCACAATATCTATGTGAATAATTCTCAATAGAATCAGTTCATGGTATTGGTATATGTGGATGATATTATTATCAATGGAAGTATCCATAAATCAATGGATGAATTTTCCAATCACATGAAACCAGAATTTGAAATGTCCATGATTGCTGAACTCACAAACTTTTTAAGGTTGCAGATGTTTCCGAAGAAGGATTAAACTTTGATTTATTAGGAAAATTATATAATATAACTATTGAATAAATTCAATTTGCATGATTTCAAAATAATGGCGACTCTGATTGATATTGTAACAATGATAGAGAAGCATGAAGAAGGGAATTTGGTGGATCTCACCATGTACAGAAGAATCATTGGAATCCTACTATACATGACAAAAACACGTCCAAATATTGTCTTTGAAATTTTTTTGTAGACCACATTCAGATTAATATAAAGGAAGAACATATAGGATATGTGAAAATAATAATGAGTTACATTAAAGGTACCCATAATTATGTTTTACACTTTTCTATAGGAAGATAGAGTAAACTATTAGCATTTTTTGATATTGACTGGGTTGGATATGTAGTGTACAGAAAGTCTACCAGTGGTGGATCATTCTCTATTTAGATGAAATTTGGGGAATAGTTAAGAATGAAATAAGAAAGTACTTCTCTTTGTACTTCTTAAGCTGAATATATATCTTCTACCATGGAATTTACTCAGTTACATTGGATGAAGAAGCAACTAACTAACATAGGTGATGAGGTGAAACAACCAATGGTGATTTATTGTAATAACTAGAGCACAATTGATCTTACGAAGAATCATGTTCTGAATTATCATATGAAACATATTGAGATCAAATATCACTTCATCATGGAAATGTTGAATAAGGAATGATCTAAATAGACTATATGGGAACAGATGAAAATTTGGAGGACATAATGACTAAGACACTGTTAGTGGTAGTGTTTGAGAAAAATCAGTTGAACCCCAGTGTTCACCAACCACCCAGTTCTTAAGGAGTTTAGGAGATTCTCCTCTCCCCAATTAAGTTAATTTTTTTAATTTGTTTGTGAAAATGATACAGGTTTATGGGGGAGATATGATTGAGGTGGACCATTTTTTTTCTCTACAAGTGAAGATATAGTTCATTGGGATTATTTCCAATGGGGGAGAATGAATAAATTCAATTTAGAGTGATTAGTTTATTTCGGGATATGGGAATGATGGAGAATATAAAAATCCATAAATGAAACTACAGGGGAGATAATAATAGAATGAGAACTCAGTGTGTGTCCTCTATCATGTTTTCGACACTAAGAACTGCTCACATAGACAAAGAGTGATGAATGAGTTGTTTCATGAAGGATCTTGTTTTGATCGTGGGTGGCACTTCAGTAAATTTATCTGGAGATTGCCAACAAACGCAATAAGGGAGATTGGTGGAACCGATGTTGTTCATTGATAATAATGGTTTTTGGCTTGTTTTTTTTCAATATTCACACAGATTACTAATGCCTTTTTAAGGAATAAGGCCACATGTTTTGAGGTTGAATTCAGTTTTAAAGTTTTCATATTTTCCCAGTATTTTCCAAATTTTTGGGCCACAAAATCAGGATTTTGGTGTCGAGAAAAAAGGTTTTTGACATAGGACTGAATGGTATGTGAAATGAAAAATAAAATGGGGAACATAAGGGAACCCCATACCTTGGAACTTGGTACACATTAAATTTATCGGGAATGGATTGTGGTCGCGTACCTGACAACAGGAATGTTATGTAGTGCGATACAAAAAAATGAAAATGGTTTGCAGTGATGATTCATATTGAAGACATGATTTTTACAAAATGATAAAGGATCATCGGATTGATAAGGTTTAAGAAACATGAGTGGTATGCGGTGGAGGCTAATAGTACATGGATGGAGTTCAATATAAGGTATATATTTTCCCACATTGAAAATTATTGTAAATAGGATTAACAAAATATGCAGATTATATACCTATTAAAGGAGCTGTAATCCTCTTCGTTATATAGCTGGATTGGATATTTATATTTTTGGAACATATCTGGTGAAGTCTGAAGTGGTTCACAGTGGAGAATATGATCCATGAAGAGAACCACCCATGTAAGGGAAAACAAATAGTGGAAGAGAGTGCAGTTCATAGTGGATGCTCTCGCAGTAGAGGGTGAATCAAGGAAGTACACTGATTAGGGAGGTATAGAGAGAATTTGAGGAGTAGGAAATGTAAGGCTGTACACAGGGAAGGGTAGTTTTCGATGGTGTTGGATGGTACACATAAACATCAATAGTACGCGGAAGAGGTGAAGTAGTATGCAGAACACCCAAGGAATCTTGAAACCTAACCATGTTAGTTTGAAAAACCAATTACCATAACCTATCAGTGTTTGACGATGTAAATGACACATGTGTGTGATAAAAAAACATCAACATACTATCCAATTATAGTTGGGGATTTACGATTTAATGATAAACAATTAAAGAAACCTTTAAATCGATAAACTATGTGATGATTCTTCCAATGCAATGAGAAAGGGGGTGTTAGTGGAATTAATTTGAGGGATGCATCATGCTATACCTAAATCCTTGTAATGGAAGTGTGGTTGGAATAGAGTGAATATGATAAACTCTTGTAATCCAAAACTTGTGAAGATTAGTGTTTCTTGACATGAATGAAACATTGTTTGTGTATTCTTCATGGACATAGCCCTTAGTGTTGAACCAAGTTAAATTGTTGTGTCATTGTTGTTCATGTGATTCTATGTTTTCAACACTTCCTCGTAAGACAGGTTTAACAGGTTTCTAATATTGTGGAAACAAGATCCATCTTTTTAAAAGAAATAGTTGACACCTTGATTGACCCCTCCCCTCCTAGGGTGTTCTAAGGTCCCTCATATAGTTTTTTGAATTCATGAAAAGTTTGTTTGAAATGTCAATGATTGATGAGGCTGAACTTTTCCTTGGTTTACAGGTAACATGAGAAAATAATGGAATATTGATTTTAAAATATAAATATGTCAAGGAGGTTTTCAGAAGATTTGGAATGCAAAATTCCACAGAGATGATGACTCTAGCGGCTACCTGTTTGAAACTGACATTGGATGATGAATGCAAGGTGGTTAATATCACATAGTATTTTCAAATCATTGAATTCCTATTGTACATGACAAAAATAAGTCATGATGTTGTCTTTACCAAGTTCCAAGCAGCGCAATATCAATGTAATCCCTATTAAAGACACATGACTGCAGTGAAAAGAAAACTTTTTTATATCAATGTCAAAATGGACATTGGTTTGATGTATAATGAAAAATCCAAGAAAGAGTTATTGGGACATCCAGAAGAAGATTGGGTTAGATCTTCATGTGATATAAAATCAATGTTAGGTGGTTCATTCTATCTTGGTGTGTTGAGTATTTCTTATCTAAGAAAGAAATAATATTCCAGATCATTTAGCACCACATTAGCCTAGTATATTGTGGCCACTCAAGAAAGCATGCAATTATTGTTGATAAAGTATAAGTTTGATGTCATATAGTTAATGTGAAGTCTCTAATAAAAATCCATTTTGATAATTCAATTACAATCAATCATTGAAAAAATTCAGTCCATCTCTCGGGGAAAATTCACATTAATATCAACTGTCATTTTATTATGGAGATGGTGGAGAATGGGCCTGTTAATTTGGAGTATATTCCTACATAACTACATGTTTTAGAAATTCTGACAATGTCCATACCCAAATAAGAATTTGAGAGGCATCGACTTGCTCTAGGAGTTCATTTGACTCCCCTCACTAGAAAAAGTATGGATGTGGGACGCCCCTCTCCCTGAGATATGGTGTGTTTTTTCCTAGTATACTAATATGTATTTTTATATTATTGAAGACCAAAAAAGAGTGACTGTTGGGTTCATTGTCATATGGAGAGAAAGTGTGTCTATTTAAGAAGCGAGAAATTTAGTGGGAAAATGTCTTACCCAAGACACGAGGAGAAGCTAACTGGTGGAGCAGTGAGACAGTTGGAGTTATGAATAACTGGTGGAGAAGCAGATATGTGGATCAAAATGATTATTATAATATATGTTCTTTAAAATTTGTAGGAATTCTAAAAAATTATTTACCTAAATAAGTATTTAATAGGTATCGACTGGATCTATCAGTTCATTCGAATCCATTCATTTGAAAATTTGTTGATTTTGGAACCCCCTCTCCTAGAGGTATGGTATTTTTTACCTATTATACAAATATATGTTCATTGCCTTGTTGCATACCATAAAGGAGTCAGATTTGGGTTCATTGTAAAAAGGGGAGAAAGTGTGTCTCTTTAAGAGGGTGAAATTATTTGAGAAACTTTCTTATTCAAGACACGAGGAGAAGCTGATAGGTGGCATAGTGGGATTGGGGCGTTAAGAATGATTGGTTCAAGATATGATAGGGGGAGCTACATGATGATAATTATCAATTTTATGAGAAAAAATTCAGATCATAGCTTGGAAAACATTAACCATTCCCACACATTATAACCGAAGTAGCAAGATAGAGGAAGTATTAAATCGGACTATGATATACGAGTTTGATCAAAGGGTATATATCCCGAAATATAAGGTTCATGATGAATTTAAAATAGTGGTTTTGGTTTTATAAATTGGTGTCAGGAATGAATTGATTTATTGCTGAACTTTTCATTATACTCTTGTTTCTCACGTTGGGCATTGCTCATGTGGGATTAGTGAATTTGATGAGTATATATTTGATTGCTATCTGAATTTCCATAGGTGAATGGTGGTAGAAGGTGGAAGAAGCTCTAAAAAGGTATAAAATTAAGTGGATTTTTCAATAAACCCATAGGAGGTTTTATTGTGAAAATAATACCTCAATGTAACATTGAAGCATTTCTTGGTCCCAAAGTGGGAGATTATAGGGAAAAAATCCCCCAAGGTAACCTTGAAGAATTTTTTATTATTGTGTATGTAGATAATTAGGGTTTCCTTGGTCATGTTGTGGTGTTTTAGAGATATTACTGACAATATATTTTGTCAAAGAACCATGACTAAGGAATGGATGATGTGGAGCAGACAAAAAGTATAGATATAAGGTGGTGCTGTTTTCTAGTGTTTTCCCAATATCTTTCCCTCAATAGTAGAAAATGGGGAAACTTGTTTTGGAAATGGAAGTTTCATTCAATATTTATGGTGATTTGTAATCTTCTGTGAAAGGCTTGTTTTTGGATCAGCATGATGAAAATGGAAAAGGCATGAAGTGTGTGAAAGATTAGGAAATCTGTATAAAATATGAGGTTATGATAAAGAAACTTTTGTGTCTAATGATATTCCAAAATAGGTTTTGTAGGTACATATTGGATCTTGGATGACACATTGATTCATCCATGCAAGAGTTGATATTCCCTATACATAATAGGTGACCCCCTTATTTGAGATACCTCAATGCATGATGATAATATGATCTCGGGATTGCATAATAATTTCATGAAAAGGTAGATTTGTGAAAAAATAGGAGTTGTACACAATATAAGGATGTTGCGTATAATATTGGAGTTGTTTGTATGATTTAGGTTGTGCGTAAAAATAGGTTTTGTGCGCAAGGAATAAAACATGCATGTAAAGTTTACTAAAGGTTTCACAATCGATTTAGAGTTTACCAGTACCTCTTGGGTAAAGTGGTATTCCTCAATGGATGAATGTGGGACATCAATTGAGAATTGAAATACAATGGAGGATAAGGAAAGTCCAGACATGTCGATAAAATATATATAGATCATCTGAAGAAGCAGTGAGAACACATCAGTTTAGAGAGCAACGGGCTTTTAAACTGTGATTGGTTGTAAACTAAGATGGATATGGACTCTGATCCAAACATTGTAAACAATAATGTTCTTTTAGTGTATTTGGAACATCATCGCATCTTAATTGTATATTCAATGGATGTAGCCCAATGAGGGTGAACCTAGTAAAATGGTTGTTTTTAATGATTCCTTTAATTTCCATTCATACTTTTCTATGAGATATATAGAAGATAGTCGTGCTTGACAATGAAACAAGATAATAAGGGGAATTTGTTTTAATATGTCTTACCCAGATTCACCCCCCTCTTAGGGTATGGGACCTAGTGGTCCTAAAAAATACATAATCATTAATTAAAAACCTGAGTTTTTTTTATAAAATTCCTTCTCAGCATTCATCTTGGATCCTTTTTTTCTCTAACCTGGCCTTAATCCATGTGAAAAACATTTTAATACATGGGAGGAGGACAAAAAGCACAGTAAGAGACATAGGAATAAAGAGATAAACAATTAGAACATGAATACATAAAAACACAAGAAATAATTTTCACAAAGACATTCGTATAACTGATAACGTATCATTATTGAATCTATGAAATTTGTTCTGTGCAATTATACATAAAATTAAAGATGTGAGCCTTCAATAGACACTAAATGACGAGTTTAAGTTGAAATAAGTTTTTATTATAGAAGTTGGATCATATTAGATTTCCACGTGTTGTGACTAAAACTGACGTTGATTGGGATAGAAATTTTCACTTGAATGATTATCCACCTTCTCTCAAGGTCTTATATTTTCCCATAAATAGACCCCTAGGTTTTCATTTTTTATGGAAAAATTTCCATGAATCTCGATTAGTCCTCTGGTCATCCTAGTGCTTCACCCAAGTACTCTAAAACATCCATCATCATTCTATAACACCTAATGAGAGGAAATTAATGGAGTATAGTGAAACCTAAGTTATTCAATTGATAAAATTAGCAACACTTGCGTGATTCAATCTCCCAACCACCCTAACTGAAAAGGAATAGTGTACCCTACATTCCACAAACTGGAACTCCCCCCACTTTATGGAATACCAATGAAGTCTCATGATGTATTGAGCCATGTATGTCCCAGGAATAGTAATCAAGGATTTTTATAACATTAGGAGACCTCATTTCTCCCCAGCCTACCTGAGAGCCCCATACCAGTTTGACACATACATGAGCGGCCTTCCCTGATGTTCACTCTACCATTCATCCTACTCCGGACATCCATTAGGCCTCTCTAAAATCCACTCAGGGCCATACCTTTTCTTATTTTTCTCTCCGGTGTAAAACAGGCCATGATAAAACCTCTTCCAAAACCTCATGATTCAACAAATCATTAGGAAAGGCATACCAAGGTGTATCCCATTTTGATTTTTACTTTTATGGTTTTAGGTTTCCCATGCATGCCCAAACAAAGGGTTGGTATCTTTGGGACATTTATAGATTTATATATTTAAGTTCACGTGGACCCTTACACTAGGGAAACTATTTAGGTGTTACCAGTCATAGATTTTAGGGATATGAATCCATATTCACCCTTCTAATCTCTAATACCTAGAGCTTCTGTTGTGTAGAAGGGAGGATAATGATCACACTTTCATTCCCTTTTTCACAATGAAGAAGTCAGTCTCCCCATTACATGACCAATTTTAGGGCATCAAACCTAGTGTAACCCCAAGACTTTATCCTAGAAGGTTGCAATATTGATCCTCTCAAAGTCCTTCACCATCACTACTTCCTTACATTGGACCCTTGTCTAATGTAAATTGAAGAGAGGGAAGTATCATATCCACTGTCTATTCCACCATAGCCATGTCCTCTTCTATCACAACCCTAACCACTTTCATCAGAAAAATAAGGAAGTTGTGAGGTTTTTTGAATATTTCACTTCTTCTTTTTTACACCATAGAGCATGAGTCACATGGGATTAGAGGTTTTCAATGATAACAATACCCACAAAATACAACTTCCATAATAAAATATGGGAACTCTATTTCCCACCAAAATGGGATACATAGGAATCATTTACCTAGGGACTGAGCTCACTGGACATCCACCTTTGGAGTCCAATCCAAATTTTGTTAATCTATGCATCCACCATAAGAGTAATCCCCTTGTTAAACACCAATAAATTTCCATGAGTTAACATATTTTTCATGGACCCTGTTACAAGGGCATTATTTTTTGTAGTAATCCCTAACCTATTTCAAAAAAATTGGCCATACTTCCAAATGAGACTTACCGAACTATATGTACTTTTATTCCTATCCAAAGAGGATATATAAAAATCCAATCTATGGTTCAATCCCAAAATCCCAAATCAACCCTACTCTCTTTTTCCCATATTCCTAATAAGGTCCAATTCAACATGGAATCACATATCCCTTCCTTGTTCCATGGGATATTTTTGGCATACGTCCTCCACTAATATTTGACTAAAAACAATCAACGTATATGTACTCATCACCTGAAGTTAAACTATATGGTTGGGACATAATCATAAGACCTTAAAAGGTAATATGTGTCCCATTAAATGGAACTGAAATATGTGGGTTCTAATTCCTATCATGAGGATACATAGGTATCCCACCTGTGGCTTTGATCCCAACATAAAAACAACTTTTTTCTCCAATGATGATGATAAACTCTCGAGTAAACCTTAATATCCTTGGATGACGATAAATTTAATAGTGGCATTCATCTACCTGGATTGACCCCGAAATCCAGAGTGCCCCATTGATTGGCTTAAAACCCAGCATCATCATGAAAACGACTAATGAATCTATAAGTAGAATATAAGAGGATACAATCAATGGATAACCTTTGATACATAGAGATATCTCCTATAACACCCCAATATTCTATGGTACGCTTATCTTTGAATAATACAGTAAGTGTGTTGTACGAAACATCGAGTTCTAACACACACCATAACCAATCAAACTAGCTGTTATGAATAGTAATACCCACTATTTGAAATTTTATAAATTTTATAATTCTAAATGGAATTCATTTTTGGATTTGAAATATTTAAATTATCTTACAGTGAATTTTTGGTATTTTTCTGAAAATTTTCAATTTTTGATAAATAGTGAAAAATACTAAATTTTAATTAAAAACAACTTTTGTAATCAAAACAATTTATAGTTCTAAATTATAATATTGAGTGGTTTTAAAGTATAATTATATTATATTTTTACTATTTAATCCAATGTTGGTCATTGGATGTAATTTGAAATTTAAACTATACATATGAAAGTGTCAATCTTTTGATAGTTATTATTTCTTAAAAAACACGCTTTTTGTTTTCACAACGGGAATTAATTTTAAATTAATTTCTGCCACTTCTGTGTTTTGAATTTTAAAAAATGGATTCCATATTTAGAATCAAGAGGTCCAAGTTGTGTAAAAAGGTAATTTTTATTTTGAGACATTTTGAATAATTACTTCATTAAATATTTTATTTAACATGGTTAAAGGGTAAATCCTGTAAATAAGGGTAAAAAATAATATTATTATAATAATAAATTACCCTAGCACATGTCCTAACCCTATTTACTGGTACAAGCCTGACCATGGTCATCTTTGGGTTGATTTTGGGACCCTGTTCAGTCACTTTTAAGTGATAATGACACTTTATATTAATTAAGTTAATGTATATACAAAAATGGAATAAGCATATATCTTATAGTAAAACAAGTTTTACATAGAGTTATACATGTTATATATTCAAAAATAAATATTCATTAAAAAGATAAAAATATTTAATACATAATGGTATTTTATTTATAATTTTTAGACATTGAATAATTAAATTATTTATGACACAATGATGATGCAGTAGTGACCGTATTAACGAAAGAATCAAATAAATGGAATTATAAATGTTACAATAAATACAATTTTAATTTTTTGCTTCCATCCACAAATTTTATAGATTAATATGACATGTTAGGATTGATTAAATTAATTTAGTTATAATTAATGAAGTTGTTAAGACTTTACCAAAAATCAATTATTAAATAGTGTCAAAATTTACATAATGGCGTTTTTAAAACAAATATTATATTATTAATTGATATAATATTCCCTAAAATCTAAGAATCGGCCTAATGACATAAATAGTGATAGGTGTATCATTAATATATCGCTTAAGGTTCTCTCAGAAGTATATAGTATTTTTATTAACTATATAATAAAAAATACAAAGAGACATGGTAATGTCAAACTATTTAACTAAGAGTAAAATCTAAACATTAAGATTAATATAGTTACCCAATCCAATATAAAACCTATTGGTTGAGTGGTTTTCAACCCATACCCAACTTATAATTTTAATAATCCATTTCTGAGCCATTAGAAATCGAAAATTATTTTATTATAAAATAATATTTTATTTTTTCCTAAGGTGCCCCTCACCCCTCTTATAAAAGAGAACCCCCCTTCTATCTAATTCACACCTTAAAAGAACTTTGGCTCGGCCAACCGCTACCCAAATATCCTATAAACATTCCTAAATTCATCCTAGAGGAATTACATTAGTCTAAAATCCAACTTAAGGATCCCTTTTGATAAAATCAAAAAGAAGAACCCGAAGAAGAGGTAATAATTTAACCGAACTATTTCAAGTTCTTTTCTTCTTCCACTTCATCTTTCTTTGTTATTTTAATTATAAAATAATAAATCCAGTTTACTCTATATACTATGATGTTATCATAAATATGGTACATCCATATTCATTATTCTATCCATCATTTGAATAACATGTCACCATAAGTGCGTACATACGGCTTACCGTCTCCACGTCATGGTGTAGTTGTCATTCAATACATTATTATTTGGATGTGTATAATAATGATGTTTAATTTATGTAAATAATGAATATAACAAGATAATTATTCTTTATATATGATATAATATCCAATTATATATTAATTTAAAATCAAAATAATGATATTGCCGCCCGTGCGTACGTACGTATTACCGTCTCCACGAACACGATGAGATTCATTCCCCATCGTATCCATTAAAGACTAATTTTCATTTAATGATTAAAAATAGTGTTTAAATACCTGATATCATTCTTGGTAGGAATAATATACATTCCATCCATATCAAATTTTACTTGTGTAACAAATCATATAAAAGAAAATGAATCAGCTAACACCCGAAACGACGATAATACTAAGATATTATTAAAAAAGCAATTAAAAAAAATCATATATAATATAATATTAATATATATAATTATTTTATAATTTAATAACAATTATTTAACCATTATACAATAGTTTAACCTACCCTTGACCATGGAAAAGTACAAGGTAAGGGTTAATTTCACAATCTCTTTATTATCCGAGGTTTTTTTACGTAAGTATCTACTGGGACCTCTTTATCATCCACATCCTTGTTTCCTAGAAATGTATTTCAAAACATTCTTTCTATTTTAAAGACTATATACCGTTGTTTGAATTTTTATAAGCTATTTATAAAGGAATCTTTACATCTTTTTCCAAACAAGGTCCTTTTTAACCTTTTCGAAAGAATGAAGGTAAGAATGTCTTTGTTAACTTATACGGAGGGTGAAGATACTTTCTGCCGTAAAAAAATCTTCAAATATTACCTTACAAGATTATAAAAATATTTTCAAAGTAAATGTTTTCTTTTATAATTATGTGACTTTTAAATGACTAAAAAAACTGATATTTCTCTCAAATAGTTTTGATTTAATCTATGTCAACATCCTTTGATGAATATTAATCTTATTTGAAGTTGGTTTATTATAATACAAAACTTCCATATTATATTGAAGATTTTGCGATATGTTTGAATGTGGATGTATTATTTTTATACCAATCATGGTTTATGCAGAAATTATTGACATTTCATATTCTTTCTTTAATATAAATGTTTATGTTATGTTTACACCTCTTCATATGAGGAATGCACTGGACTTAGTAAGTGATGGGTGGAGCCTGCTATAGATTCTTGATGCATCAGTAGGTCTCATGATAAAACTAGATGTGTAATTGGCCGAGGCCTTTCACAATTTGATATATGGTTTTAGCCTAGGCCTTAATCATTTTTAAATGCCTTGGCCGAGGCCTTGAAAAAATGTTTCAGAATGTTCGACATTATACATTCCCTCATTAGAGAAATAATATTGATGGTTCATGTTGTCATTCGACTAGTAGAGTACCCATGATTATGTTTTATTATGGCATTATTTACTCAGCTCATATTCCTTCAATAAAAGTATTTATGTCTATTTTTTGTAATGGCACGAGGTTTCAATTATTCATCATGATTAATATTTATGTTATATTCCTGTGTATTGCATTCCCTTATTGAGTGTTTGAGCTCACCCCTTTCGTATGTTTCATTTTCCCAGTATATGAAGAAGGTAGTTATGAGTGACTTAAAATAATTACATAGGAGACTTGTATGTTTCCAATGGAATGAATTTGGGTTGTATTTCATTGCGAGTTGTAAAGTTGAAGTTATGTATGAATCTTGTTTCCAATAATACTAAACTGATCGGTATTTTGAGAAAATATTTCCTTGTGATCATGCAAATGTTATGTAATAATTCACATACTCTAGGTAACTGGGTTCGGGGCATTACAGTTGGTATCAGAGGAAGTTTAGTACAAACCATGGAAGCTAGATTTAGATAACCTCTGAATAGAGCACATATCCCTAAGATAGACATTGAGGATTAGTATAGAAGAACTTCCTAAAATTTAGGTATTGCAAAGATTTTGTGTGTTTTACAAGAAATACATCCCCTTCTGGATATGAGTAGTTAGAAGCGGCTCTAGCACCGATGTACCTAGGGATAAAACACAAAAACACCGCTTTGAGCTAGACTCGAACAGAAACTGGTGCACGACAACTGGCCTTACTGCACTCTTGGTTACGACACTCCTGGGGGATATGCTTAGGATAAATTTCATTTTCTTTAAAAACCATTATGAATGGTTAATGAGTATATACATCCTCAAAGAAAACATTTTTATGAATATGGATTATATCCATAAACTATTCAATTTATGTTAAGTGTTTTACATTCTTGGAATTATGTATTTCTATTCATAAACTAATCTAGTTTATGATATTGTTTTGAAATGGTGCTTAGTCGAAGGAATGGAAATTGAATCAATGCATGCATTCCATGTAGAGATTTAACTACTACCCAAGATAATTATAGTGGAGCTGGTGATGCAACTGGTGAAGATCTGCTTCTCACTATACTAGGACAACTCATCGAGGTTATGAATAATAACCTTACCCGTATGGAGCACCCAGATCCACAGCATGGAGGATCAATGTTAGATCGCTTCACGAGTCAACAACCACCAACATTCAATGGGAGTAAAAATCACTAGTAGCTGAGCAATGGATAAATTTCTTAGAGAAAATATTCCACGCCATGGGGAGTAGCGAAAGAGAAAAAGTTTCATGGCAGTTTACCACCTCACTGGAGATGCTGATCAATGGTGGAAAATGATTCAAAACACGAAGGAATATGATGAAGCATAAAATATGGAATGGATGGAGTTGAAAGAAATTTTCTTAGAAAAATATTTTCCTCATGACTATCGAGCGTATATGGAAAGACAATTTTTGAGTTTAAGGAAAAAAGGAGGACGAGAATGTTGCAAAGTATGAGTCTAACTTTAAAAGGTTATCAAGGCATGCTATAAATTATATATGTAACCCAATAAGTAAGATTGATCGTTTCTTTGATGGGCTAAAACTATTTCTATGTCAAGCATTAGTATCACAATCCTTCTCATCATACGAAGATATTGTCTCGTGTGCTATCAAGACAGAAAAGGAATTCTCTATGTCTTATGACTTTAAATCAAAGTAAGAGAAGAAGAGATTTTATGATCATTATAGGAAAGGAAATAAAGAAATAGGGAAGAAGAGAAGAATTGAATTTCCACACTATGATAATTGCAGAAGGAATCACCCTGGTGCCTATCTAAATGGAAAGGAGTATGCTATAAATGTGGAAAGAAAGACCATATTGATGGTGATTTTAAGGGAAAGAAAGATGATACCAATTTTCAATGCTACAATTTCAGGGTTATGGGACATTATTCAAATAAATTTCCAAATTCTTAGGGTAACTTACCTTAGAAAAGGACAAGGTATTAAGGCCAATCTTATGCTATCACTACTAGAGGTAGAAGCTCCAAAAGACGTGGTGGAAAGTAATTTAATGGTTTCCTCATGTTTAAAAAATGATTTATTTGATTCTAGATCATCACATTCTTTCATATCTTCCCAGTTTTCTAAGAAAATTATATATTTCCAATATGATTTTACAAGGGAGTTGTCAGTTAAAACTCTTAAGGGATGTATCATCGCAACATAGTTTTGCGAATCCGTTCCCGTTAGAGCATATAAGTGTTATTTATTTATTGATCTCATCATCATACCAATGATTGAATTTGATATAATTCTCAGTATGGATTGGATTTTAAACCATGATTTGATGATTTATTGTACGAAGAAGGAGGTTACGATTTTTGATGATGATGATAAAGAAAACCTTATCTTTAGAGAAGAATTGTCTCCACCTGATTCTGATCTAGATCCACCCCTAGTAGATCAACTAAATTCAATTATTTGGGGGGAAGAGAATGATATAAATATGGGTGAGGAAAGGAATGTTCAAATAGAGGATGTACCTATTGTGAAATAATATATTTATGTGTTTCTAGAAGATTTACCTGGACATCCTCCAGAACGTGAAATTGTGTTTTCCATTGATTTAATTCCTGGGTCATGGCCCATATCAAAGACCCCTTATAGAACTCCAATTGTGGAATTAGTGTAAATAAAGAAACAACTAGAGGAATTGAGTAACAACCGATTTTTCTCCATAGTGTTTCTCCATGGGGAGCCCCTGTCCTTTTTGTTAAGAAGAAAGATGGATCTTTGAGGTTATGTATCAACTACAAGGAGATCAATGCTATAACAATAATGAACAGGTATCCCATACCTCCCATTGATGATTTATTCAACCAAATTAATGGAGATAAATATTTTTCAAAGATTGACCTTTGATCTGGATATCATCAGTTGTGTTTAAATAGGGAAGACATTCTGAAAAAAGCATTTCAAACCATGTACATGCATTACAAGTTTACAGTAATGCCTTTTGGATTGACTAATGCACACTTTGTCTTCATGGATATAATGAATATAGTTTTCATAGAATATATCGATGATTTTGTAGTGTTATTTATTGATGATATCTTAGTATACTCCAAAAGCTATGACGATCATGATAATCACTTTCACATTATTCTGAAGACTTTCAAAAGACATGAATTATATGGGAAGTTTAGAAAATGTGAATTCTGGCTTCAGGAGATTTCTTTTCATGTCCATATTGTCTTTAAGGATGGAATCTCTATTGATCAATCTATGACAAGAGAAATCCAATAATTTCCAGCACCAACGATTATAACCGAGTTACGCAGTTTTATTGGTTTAGCATGTTATTATCAACGTTTCGTGCAGAATTTTTCCAGATTGGATAACCCATTAATGATGCTCACACATAAATGGGTAAAATTATTTTTGACAAAATAATGCGAATAATGTTTCGAAGAACATAATAGAATATTAGTCAATACTCCTATATTGACTCTACCATCAGGGAATGATGGGTTTGTTATTTTTGGTGATGCTTCAAAGAAAGTACTTGGTTGTGTCCTTATGCAGAATGATATGGTTATTTCCTATGCATAACGGTATCTAAAAATTCATGAGAAAAACTATCCTACTCATGATCTTCAGTTAGCTGCTGTAATATTTGCTTTAATGATATAGAAAAATTATCTCTATGGTGAAAAATGTGAGATTCATACTGATCACAAGAGTTTGAAGTATATTGTCTCACAAAAAGAACTCAACTTGAGGCAAGGGTGATGGATTTAACTACTCAAGGATTATGATTTCACGATACACTACCACTCGGGGAAGGAAAATAAGGTGGAAGATGCTTTGAGTAGAAAGTATCATATAGTCTCAAACAAGATGAGATTTGAAAAGGTTCCTCTATACATGGATCGAGTAAATATGAATATGGGAATAACCATGTAAGGTGATACATAAATTCTTTTTCAAATAGTTGCCAAACCATCTTTACTAGAAAGGATAAAGGGTTATCAGACCAGTGATGAAGAGTTTCAAAAGAAGATTAAAGCTGTGAATGATAGGATATTGAGTGACTTTGTGTATGAATATGAAATATTGAAATTTGGGAAGATACTTTGTGTTCCTGATATACCTGACTTGAAAAGGGAATTGTTAGATGAGGCTCATTTTTCCAATTTCTCTATACACTATGGGAACACCAAAATGTATAGACATTTTAAAGAACATTTTTGGTGGGACAACATGAAAAGGGATATTTCTGATTTTGTGTTAAGATGTACGGTTTTTCATCAAGTGAAAGCTAGAAGGCAATAGCCTGGAAGAGTGAAGAAACATCTTCCCATATCGGAGTGGAAATTGGATAATATTACGATGGACATTGTCATGGGACTACCAAATACTCATAGAAGGAATGATGCAATATGGGTCATTGTTGATCGTCTTTCCAAGTCACCACTTTTTCTTGCTGTAAGAGAAGATTTACCACTTGAACGATTAGAAATACTATATTTTAATGAATATGATAGAATTAATGGAGTACCACTATCAATTGTTTCTGATCGTGATCCACGTTTTACTTCAAGATTCTGGAAATGTTTTTAGAATGCCCTGGATATTGTACTTCGTTTGAGCACTGCCTACAACTCCCAAACTGATGGACAATCAGAACTGACTATTCATTCCTTTGAAGACATGTTGAGATCTTGATCACCTAACTTTCAGTTTATGTGGGATAAATATTTACCTCTGGTAGAATGTTCCTATAACAATAGCTTCCATTCAAGTATTCAGATGGCACCATATGAAGCGTTATACGGAAAGAGATGTTGCAAACCAACCTGTTGGGATGATGTTGGTGCATGAAAACTCGTAGGCCCAGAACTTGTGGAGGAAATGATGAAAAAGGTGAAGGTAATCCAAACCCAAATCAAAGCATCTCAAAGAATACAGAAGAGATATGTCGATAACCGAAGGAAGGATTTGGAATTTTAGGTAGGAGGTCATGTTTTCTTAAAGGTATCTCTATTGAAGGGTGTTATACGTTTTGGTAGGAGGGGAAAATTGAGTCCCAGGTACATCAGACCTTTTGAAATTGTAGAATTAATAGGGGTTTTAGGATACCATCTGGCAATGCTGCCAAGCCTTTCCAAAGTTGATTTTGTGTTACACGTATCACTGTTGAGAAAATACATGCCAGACCCAACCCATGTACTCACATATGAGTAATTAGAGTTGTAACCCGATATATCTTATTGAGAAGAGCCTTTCAAGGTTCTTGATACAAGAGAAAAAGTTCTGAGAAACCTGATGACTTGTCTGGTAAAAGATCTATGGAGAAACCGTAATATGGAAGAGGCAATGTGGGAACCCGAGGAACATATGATGAAGAACCACCTGAGTATTTTTATGCAGTAATATTCTAGAAATTTTTCTGGGAATCAATTATTTGAAGGAGGGGATATTGTAACACCCCAAGATCCACAGTACACTTATCTTTTAATAATACAGTAGCATGTGTTGTATGCAACTTCGAGTTCTAACACACACCACAACCAATCAAACTAGACGTTATGAATAGTAATACCCACTTTTTTAAATTTTATAAATCTTATCTTTACAAATGGACTTAATTTTTGGATTTGGAATATCTAAATTATATTAGGGTGAATTTTTGGTATTTTTCTGAAAACTTTAAATTTTTGATGAATAGTGAAAAATAATAAATTTTAATTAAAAACAACTTTTCTAATCAAAATAATTTAGAGTGCTCAATTATACCATTGAGTGATTTTAATGTATAAATAGATTATATTTTTACCATTTAATCCAATGTTGGTCATTGTACATAATTTCACATTTAAACTAGACATAAGCAAGTGCCAATTTTTTCATAGTTATTATTTCTTAAAAAACATGCTTGTTGTTTTGACAACGGGAATTAATTTTAAATTAATTTCTGCGACTTCTGAGTTTTGAATTTAGAAAAAAAGATTCCATATTTAGAATCAGGAGGTCAAAATTGTGTAGAAAGGTATCTTTTATTTTTATACATTTTGAATAATTACTTCGGTAAATATTTTATTTGACATGGTTAAAGGTTAAATCCGGTAAATAAGGGTAAAATATAATATTATAATAATATTAACTTACCCTAACACATTTCCTAACCTTATTTGCTGATACATGTCCGACCATGGGAATCATTGGGTTGATTTTGGGACCCCATGGTGCCACTTGTAAGTTATAATGAGACTTTATATTAATTAAGTTAAAGTAAATACAAAAATGACATAAGCATATATCTTTTAGTAAAACAATTGTTGCATAGAGATATAAATAATATCTCTTAGACTATAAATATTCATTAGAAAGCTAAAACTATTTCCTATATAATTTTATTTTATTTATAACTTTTAGACATTGAATAATTAAATTTATTTATGACACAATGATGATGGATTAATTACAGTATTAATGAATGAATCAAATAAATGGTATTACAGATGTTACAATAAATAAAATTTGAAAGTTTTTATGGCATACACTAATTATATTGGTTAATATAACATGTTATTATTGATTAAATGAGTTTATTTATAATTAATAAAGTTGTTAAGACTATGAAAAAAATCAATTATTAAATACTGTCAAGATTTTCATAAATGAGTTTTGAAAATAAATATTATATTATTAATTGATATAATATTTCCAAAAATCTAAGGTTCGGACAAAGGACTTATATAATGATAGGTGTATCATTAATTAACCACCTTGGGTTCTTTTGGAAGTATATAATATGTTTATTAACTATATAATATAAAAATACAAAGACTCATGGTAAATGTCAAAGTATTTAACTAAGAGTTAAATCTAAAAGTTAAGGATAATATAGTGACCCAAACCTATCTAAAACCTATTGGTTGAGTTTTTTAGACACATATCCACCTTATACTTTAAATAATCAGTTTTTGATACATTAGAAACCGAAAATAATTTTATTATAAAATAATATTTCTAGCTTTTCCTAAGGTTCCCCTCACCCCTCTTATAAAAGGGAACTCACCCTTCTCTCTAATTCACACCTTCAAAGCCATCTGGCTCGGCAAAACCCTACCAAAATATCATTTAAACTTACCTCAATCCATCCTAGAGGCCTTATATTAGTCATAAATCCATCTTAAGGAGGCCTTTTGATAAAATCAAAAGCAATAACCCGAAGAAGATGTAATAACTTCACCACCCTCTTTCAAGTTCTTTATTCTTCTACTTCTTATTTCTTTTTATTTCCATTATAAAATAATAAATCAAGCATATAATATATACTATGATGTTATTATAAAAATGTTAAAGCCATATTTATTATTCTATCAATCCATTGAATGACATGTCACCATACGTGCGTACGTACGACTTACCGTCTACACGTCGTGGTGTAATTGTTATTCAATACATTATTATTTGGATGGGTATAATAATGATGTTTAATTGATGTAAATATTGAATATAACATTATAATTATTCTATATATATTATATAATATCCAATTATATATTATTTTAATATCTAAAGAATGATATTGTTGCTCGTGCGTACGTACGGATTACCGTCTCCACGAACGTGATGAGATTCATTCCCCATCATATCCATTCAGGACCAATTTTCATTTGATGAATAAAAATAATTTTTAAAGAATTTATATAATTCTGGATATGAATATGATACATTCCATCCATAACAAATAGGACTTATGTAATAAAGAATATAAAGGAAAACGAATCAGTTAACACCCAAAACGACGATAATAGTAAGATATTATTAACAATGCAATGATTAAAGTTCATATATGATAACATATTAATGTATATTATTCTTCTATAATTTAATAACATTTATTTAACCATTATACAGGAGGTAAACCTACCCTCAAACGAGGAAAATTATAAGGTACGGGTTAATTTCACAATCTCTTTATTATCTGAGGTTGTTTTTACGTAAGTATCTACTGGGACCTCATTTTCATCCACATCCATGTTTCTTAAAAATGTATTTCAAAACATTATTACTATATTATAGACTATGGGTTAATTTCATTTATACCTTTTCTTAATATTTATAAGATTTTTATAAAGGAATCTTTCCATCTTTTTCCAAATAAATCCAATTTGTCCTTTTCGACAGAATTAAGGTAAGAATGTCTTTTTTAATTTATACAGACGGTGAGGCTGTTTTATGCCGTTATAAAATCGTCTAAGATTACCTTAATAGATTATAAGAATATTTTCAAAGTAAATGTTATCTTTTATAATTATTTTATTTTGAAATTATTTTAAAAAAAGTGACATTTCTTTCAAATAGTTTTGATTTCATCTATGTCAACATCATTTGTTGGATTTTAAGCTTATTAGAAGTTGATTTATTATGGTACAAAACATCAATATTGGATTGAAGGTTTTGTGATATGTTTTATTGTGGATGTGTTATTTTTATACCATTCATGGTTTATGGAGAAAGTATTGACATTTCGTTTGCTAGTTTTAATACGAATGTTTATGTTATGTTTAAACCTGTTCATATGAGGAATGAATTGGACTTTGTAAGTGCTGGGTGGAGACCGATATAGATCATTGATTCATCAGTAGGTGTAATGAGACAACTAGACAAGGAATTGGCTGAGGCCTTTCCCAAAATTATATATGGTTTTGGCCGAGGCCTTAATCATTTTTAGATGCCTTGGCCGAGGCCTTGAAAAAATGTTTTAGAATGTCTGGAATTATACATTCCCTCATTATGGAAATAATATTGATGGTTCATGTGGTAATTCTACTAGTATAAAACCCATGATTATGTTTTATTATTGAAATAATTACTCAGCTCATATTCATTCCATAAAATTATTCATGTTTATTATCGATAAAGGCATGAGGTTTCAATTATTCATCATGCTTAATATTTTTGTTTTCTTCTGCTGTATTGCTTACCCTTACTGAGAATTTGAGCTCAACCATTTTGTATGTTTCATTTTCCTAGGATATGAAGAAGTTAGTTATGAGTGACTTTCAGGCATTATCTAGGAGGCTTGGATGTTTCTAATGGAATAAATTCGTGTTGTATTTCCTTTCAAGTTTTAATGTTGAACTTATGTATGAATCTTGTTTCCAATAATACTAAAATGATTGGTATTTCGAGACATGATTTTCTTATGATCATGCCAATGTTATGTAATAATGCACTGACTCTGGGTAACTTGGGTTGGGGTGTTACATTTCCATTGATGTAGAACCTCGAATTCATATGGATGATTTTCAATTCCACATATTCTAATAATTTATTTCTAATATTGGGATAACTCAAATGATACATGGAAATTAATGAAAGATACGTGAATATATCATAAATCTATATGGGAGTCCCGAAGTAGGTAATAATTCCCCCCAAAACGGTGTGATGAGACCGACCAACCATCCCATTGACCAATGCATGTTCATTGGATTTTTTAGGTCAATAAACATGATGAATGTCTTCCTTTGGAAAGTAGGTACCTTGGGATATAGAATCATTAGGAGTCCTTGTTCCATCAACAAATCCATTGGAAACCATTGAGAATAAGTGATTCCTAACTAGAGCACACATTCTGGGGTAAAAAAATAAAGAACCACATATGAATCCATAACCAATAATATAGTTCTACCCATCTATTAGGCCCCTATCTATTGATAAAGGAGGAACATACAAGGAAATCAATCATGCATGCATTCATCCAAAAATATTATGCCTTACTTGAGTTTATTTTTTGTTTTAGTCATATATATATATACACTCCTTTCCATGATACCCCAAAAATCCAAATACCTTACTTCAATTTCACACTCTTGAACCCCCCCCCAACTATTACTCAAGAAGGATCCTCATCTGCCCGAAGGACGCCATCACCGACTCCACATCTTCAACGCCGGGTCTCTAAAACACTAGTTTGATAGTACTATCAACACAATACCATTTCTATATCAGATGCTACCTTACAGGACCTGTAAATAAATAATAACCCGCGGTCATTTGGTCAATGATGAATGGTGGTCCATAAGAAGATGATGCCGAAAATCATATTCATCTATTTCAGGATCTTATCCTTGAAATTCAAGGACTAGTCCCTCCCATATTTAATGGAGGGGGATGAAGAGGCCACCAACCACCTCGTACTAAAGTCACAATTTTCCTTCAAAAAGGTAACTACAAAAAAAACCCGCCTCCAATGCCACATAGTAGGAAAATCTCAACATGATGAGGGTGTTACCTTCGGTTGTCTGACCTAGGTCCCTCAGACCTAGGTACAACCGATGGATCGCCTGGGAAACTAATGGTTAACAGGGAGAAGTGTTCTACCTTTTCACCATTAAGAGAACCCCACCCACCCAGCATGGTGGAAAATACTGATCGATCAAATAAACCCATCGTCCTTAATTTTATTAGCTAGAAGACTCGTCAGGTGATGCTTAACAAATCCTATCTTTAAAATCTAGTGGAGTACTGTGAGTAGGAAAATACACATACGTATAATCATCAAGCCATCCATAATACACATTTGATAGAATTCAAATAATCACACCATCCTTATTAGGTAGCAATCCTTAAAAAGGAACATACATCTTCCAGCACTCTTCACGCTTACCAACAACCTCTTTTGGAACCACCTAGAGAAGTAAGTCAAAAATCTAGAATGAAATGCAGAGGGAAGACTCAACCCTCTACACCAATACATGAGTACTATTATAATCCAAATGTAGGATAGTTTGGATAGGAGAAGACACATACAACTAATTCAGATACATAATGAATTTATATTCCCTTTCATACCATTGAATTCACCAAGATCATCTTGGTAATAGTGAAAGGGTAGACGAAATATCTTAGAGACTGGTCTGGATATCATCATGGTGACAACAGTAGTACCTGAGAAAAAAATACCTAACATTTTCCCCATAACATGGGTGACTCATCAATGGGTCACCCTGGACCAGATACATACATCTACTCCCATCTAGTGGGTTATGGTGCATACTCCCCCATATCATTTGAAAAATCTGATCGAAAACATAATCCAATTCCAATTGGAGATAATAATCATATTATAACATCCAATCCAAAGTAGGCACACACACCTTCTCATGATAACCACTTCTCCCAATAAGTGGCCCCAACATTGTATAATAAGTCATCCTAAAAGAAGTCTTATCAAACATAGTTTTAAAATCAAGATCCAGTTTGAGATTTGGATCCTCTCAATACTGGAGTTCTTAAAGCCCTCAATCATTTATATTTTTCAGCTCCAGATCCTACCCTCCCATTAATTAAAAATGGGTGTATTATTAGTAACTCTGAAGGTCCTCATCATACACATCCAAATGAAAGATTTATTCATGGAAATTATCACAATCTCAAGATCATATCTGATGATGATTGCCACAATAACCCTTCATGGGGACTAAATCCTAATGATAAAGAAGTTCTACCCCTTAATATAATCTACCTTGATGGTCCTCTCCATGATGGAATTCACTATGAATGTTCTATATATAGTATAGGTTCTCATTTTCAAGAGATTTCTCAAAATAAAAATGTAGTGATGACAAATCCCTCTTATCTTGGGGAACATTAAAATACATGGCCAATCCTCATTAAGGCCTTGTCCCTTGATGGGGAAATTCTTTCCCACATTGAAGACAACCCAAGGCGACAATAATTCTTTGAACCACCCAATGGTCCATTAATCATCCAATGTTATAGAGGAACTCACTACAAATTTTTTTATTCTAATAAAGAGGATAGAAGACAAAATCTTTGGTATGATCAAATAGATAACCATGTGGCCAAAGACAAAGAGGATATGTTGAACATTAGGAAACAACTGGTTGAGCATGAAATATCGGGAATGTTCTACCCTTTTTCCACCATTAAATACAACATTCCGATGATGTTGGTAGAAGATGGTATTCATGCAATCTGCATCAACAAATAGAGGTCTCTTTGTCTTCTAAAAATAAACGTATTACAATATGGAGAATACCCTAGTCATGTCAACGTAATAGAAAGGCTTTAGTGTCATATTTAATTGGATTCTCTCATGGATTCCCAACATCATGAACTGAGAATAAATAACAATCTCTTTAATGATCATGCCTCAATGCATTAATGAGGTTGCGATGTTCAATCACAGATATCCCATCTGGTGTTCATATCATAGGGTGGGATGAAAATGGAGAATTCCATTTCACTATTCTACGAATCCACCAAATCATTCCAAATGTGGCCTCATGCAATGTTATTTCTGCTATCCATCTTTAAAAAACAAATTATGGACATGAAAAAAGAGATTCTAAACATGAATAGATCTTTACTAACATACCCTAATGTCATGACCCAATTGGGAATTCATTTGATCTACTATTGCATCAAGTGTCTAAAAACATTGATCAGGTGTCATGATTAGAGTATATCAATCAACATATTATTAAAATTTAAAAAATAGAAAAATGAAATTTTGAAGTAGGAAATTTAATTGAGTGTTGTATAATGCATGCAACCAACATTAAGACCATTGTTCATAAAATCAGAAGATTAGTTCCGCTGATATCTTCCATATAATCTTATGTGCCACCCGAGCCCGCAGGGCTGGTTGATATTTTACCAAAAGTCATCGTTTCCACAAAAAGTGTCAGAAGGGTTTAGAAATATGAATAAGCATAGCCCCATCTTGCAGGGCATAGGTTATTTCACATTCACTATCCCCTCCTCAGCATAAGTTAGTTTTCACCATATTATGGGAGAATCTATAAAATGAACGCACACCTGAACTATGCAAGGATTCACATCTAGTTACTGTCTTTCAAACAATTCCTAGGGAACCAAAAAATATGAGGACAAGGTCTCATAGAGCGTGAAGAAGAAGGTGACCCTAGAAGAATGAAGAAATAATTAAATAAATGCAATATGCGTCGGTGAATGTAATCAATTCTATTATTTAAGATCCTTCATAAAATGAATCTGGTTTAGGAGAGTCATAAGATGAATTCCATGTTCATAATAAGGTCCACATCAATGAAAATGAAAGATGATTGTGTGCCTGAAATTTAGGCTTACTCAGAACATTGGTATCCCCTCGAATAATCACATTTTACCAATTTTATGGGATCATAATAATGAAAACGTTAAATGATTGATCATGTATCACATTTCCACTGAATAAGGTCAAACCCTTTCGATTGAGGAAATATTTTCTCAGAAAAAGGAGGAGATGAATGAGTTGAGAAGACACAATGTAGAGTTATTATAATGCACCACTCCTTCATGAAATTCTTTATAAAAAAATCCTGATCTTGATGTTCCAGTATATATACCTCAAAAAATTGGGTTTTTTGCAACTAAGTATATGGAAAATGAATTCCCTCTATTTCCAGTAGAGCCAGTAGATGTAACTCCCAGAGATTTTAAGATAAAATATTCTTTTTAATTTCATTAATGTCTTATGTTGTACGCTACACCAAAAGGAGCTTTCACAACACGCATCCTTGACTTTTCTTGCACGCAATAGCGACCTTCCTCGATAGCGTGTGTAGTACGCAATAATGAGTTTCACTAAACATCGATATGCTATTAAAATATTATTAAAACTAGCCATTATGAATAGTAATAACCACTTTTTGAAATTTTGTAAATTTTATTTTTCAAAATGGAATTAATTTTTGGATTCAGAGTATCGAATTTAGCCTAAGGTGAAATTTTGGTACTTTTCGGATAACTTTCATATTCGGATGAATAGTGAAAATTGCTAAATTATAATTAAAAACAACTTTTTTAATCGAAATAATTATTAGTGATAATTTATTAATTTTAGTGGTTTTAAAGTATATTTAGAATATATTTTTACAATTTAATAAAATGTTGGTCATTGGATGTAATTTCACATTTAAACCAGTCATAATCAAGTGTCAATCTTTTGATAGTTATTATCTCTTAAGAACACGCTATTTGTTTTGACGACGGGAGTTAATTTTTAAATTAATTAATGCAACTGATATGTTTTTAATTTGATAAAATAGACATCATTTTTGAATTCATAATATCAAATATAGCTTAGATCTAATTTTTGGTATTTTTCTGGAAACATTCATTTTTTAATGAATAGTGAAACCACTAAGTGGTAGTTAAAAAACTGAATTTTTCATAAAACATAATTTTACCACTTCTGTGAGTGGAATTTCGAAAATCCGAGAGACACAGTTAATATCAAGGACTAAAATGTGGTTCAATGAGATGAAAATAATTTTTGGTGAATAGTAACTTTTGACTTTTTGTTTTACCACGGTTAAAAGTAAATAGGGTAATTAAGGGTAAAGATGATATTATTATTACCCTAACACATGTACCAATTCTATTGGATAAGTTTAATTCGACCTAAAACAGACTTAGGAATAAAATATGACCATTTAGACCCACTTGGATTAGATTAGGACATTTATTATTAATTTATTTTAAGAAGGGTTAAAAGAGTTAAAATCAATGTTTATTTACTAAAACATTTTTCATATGGGGTTATACATAAGATACATTCGACTATAAATATTCATTATAAAGATAAAAAGAGTTCCTACATAATGTTATTTTATTTGTAATTTTTAGACATTAAAACGTTAATTTATATATGACACAACAATGATGCAGTAATTATCTTATTAATGAAATATTGACATAATTGATGTTATAAATACCAAAATAAATATAATTTGATACTTTTTATGAATTCCACTAATTTTATAGGTTAATATGACATGTTATTATTGATTTAAAAAACTTTTTTTGAACTTATCATTTGGTTATGATTTTCACAAAAATCAATTACTAAATAGTGTCAAAATTGACATAAAATAGTTTTTAAAACAAATATTATATTATTAATTGTTATTTTCTTACTAAAAATCTAAGGTTCGGCCAAATGACTTAGATAGGGTTATATATATTAATAATAAACAATTTGGGGGTCGTTTGGCTTCTTATAGTATGTTTATTAACCTTATAGTATAAGAACACAAGAAGACATGGTAAAAGTAAAATTATTTAACTTATTGTTAAATCTAAATGATAAGGTTACAATAGGAACCTAAAGTTGTCTAAATTCTATTGTATGATAGGATTTAGACCCATCCCCACCTTAGCTTCGAAATATATCAATTTGGAGCTATTTAAAACCGAACTTGACTTTATAATAAAATAATATTTTTAGTTATTCCAAAGGTGCCCCTCTCCTCGCTTATAAAAGGACACATCCTCCCTCTCTTCCTCACACAACTTTGATCCTTCAAGCTCGGCCAAACCCTACCAAAATCTCTTCTCCACTTCCCTAGTACCATCCTAGAGGTTCTTGTCTTCTTCAAAGACCCATTTTAGTGCCCTAAAAGGAGGTCTCAAAGAAGCACTTCAAAGAAGAGGTAATGTCAGTTACCGATTCTTTCATCTTTATTTCTTCTTCAACATCTTCTTCTTAGGTTGTTTCATTATGAGGTAATAAAATAAGTATCACTCATATACTGATATGTTACTATAATTATGAACCAACCATATTTCACCATCTATCCATCCTACGGAAAAAGAAATCACCGCGCGTGCGTACGTACGGAATAACGTCTCCACGCAGTGGTGTAATCTATTTTCCACCACCACCTTACATGGATGGGTATAATGGTGTAAAGAATAACTATACATAGTTATTAGAACATCATACTGAGTCTGATATATTTTATCATCCACTCCAATTCAATTCAATAATTATGGAAATGATATCATCGCTCGTGCATACGTACAGACTACCGTCTCCACGACACGATGAGATTCATTCTCCATGTTAACCGTTTAAGAATGATTATAAAGTATATATAATAAATAATAATGAAATATATGACATTATAATGCTACTAGATTTATGTGTATATATATTTATGTCATCTACTTAATTCCACTCAATTCAATAATGAATAGAAAACAGCGTTCATGCGTACGTACGGCCTACCGTCTCCATGAACGGTGTATTTCTTTCCATTTATCGATCCATTATATATATGTATATTCTGAATATATATTGTATATAAATCCTGTTTTATATTCTATAATTAAGTAAAAATTACCTAAGTAATCATATGAATAATTACAAGTTAAAACACGAACGACAAATGAGACGATTTTACCCAAAACGCTACTTTAACATGAATTTACAAAAGAACGGGTAATATAAAGTCATAAGTGAACCATATATGATATAATAACAATGAATATGATTTTGTAATAAGTCAATGACATTATTTAAATCATTATACAGGAGGTTCGGACACTTAAGAAGAAAATCTGACCTAAGGTAAGGGAAATATCACAATCTCATTTTTATCTGAGATTGTTTATACATTGGAATTTACTGGGGTGAATTTATCATCCTCATTCATGTTTCCTCGATATGACATATTATTTACATCCACCTACAATGGTTTAAATCCAATTTTATCCTTTGGTGTGTTTTTTGTAAATGATATGAAAGGAATCTTTTGTCGTTTTTCATACGAGGTACTTTTTTGACTCTTCCGACAAAAGTATGAAAAATGTTTTTTTTAACTTATACGGCATGAATGGATTTTTAAAACATTATTTCCAAGAATATTCCTTTAAAAGTTTTCAAGTTTATTTTTAAACAAATTCTTTTAGTTTATAATTTTATAACATATTAAGAAAGGAAAAGTGTTTTTGAAATAGAAAGGATATTTTCCTCAAGAATAGATTTCAAGTGTTTTATCAAAATTATTTCCCATATAAGATAATAAAGGGTTCTATTTTTATCCCTATTTTTACATTGATTTGATTATGTTGTGATGGAATTATTTTTATGAATTCCTTTATGAATTGTTTTATGATGTCATGTTGTTTAAGAATCCCATTTTTATTACATGGGTTATGTAATGATGTATGATTTATGATTTTGTGGCACACATAAGAATGGTATCATTATGAGATGGGTGTGACCTATATCTCCCTCCAATGCATTGGGTAAAGATTTTATATCTCATGAGATAGACATGGCTGGAATGGTAGGTTATACCGGTTCAGTGAAACAAGACTGAAATGAGGGTGACTCGGTTCAGAAAGGGACTTTATCCACTAAGATATTCTTGGAAATGAGTCTTGACTAACAAGAAATGATTCTCTTTGATTATGTGTGTATGCCACAACGTTTAATGTTTTATGTTATGATTATTGTGATTACATTTCACTGCCATGAGTTATCCCAGGTTATGAAATTATGATCTCTTTTACAGGTTAATATTTCCAAAAGTTATGTGCTTATGTATATGATGTGATTGATATTTCTTTTGATTACCCTTACTGAGCATTTGAGCTCACCCTTTTATGTTTTCTTTTCCCCAGGATATAAAGAAAGGTTTTAGGTAAAAAAAGAGAAGATATTTATGGGAGATGTTGAAGATCTTTCACCACGATTAGAATATTATATTCCGAGTTTCCAAAGACACTAAACTAATACGGTCCTTGTGTGTGTGTTTTTGTTATATACTAAGTATTCCACAAAAGTAATGTAATGTCCATGTAAGTCACGATACGGGTCTCTACAGTAGAAGTTAAATCACACCCTTATATGCTTGCCCCTATTGGAAACCCATGGTGGGTACCAGAAGTGCTGCCACCAGTGGTTTTTCTAGTTTTCACACCTATTAAGGCTCTAACCACAACACCTTCTCAAGCACTGGAATATCCAGGTACTCTTAAAATTCTCATGAACACCATTTATTCACTAACAACTTGATTGGAATATATGAAAGGATGGCGTGTACCTATACAACTAGAAATTTTTTTTCCCCCAAATGGGTGGACCCAAACCTTCTACCACGAATCATTGGAAAACCCATGTTTCCAATCTTTAATGGCTCAACACATCCAGAGTAGTAGTTTATGTATATATTATCTCTATGTGATCCCATGATGGGGACCCGAGAGAAAAAATATTTAGTGAATCTCATATACTTCATGCATTCACTGCAGGGGACATCATTTTTATGATACAAATGTTTGAAATACTGATCAATCACTCGATGGGAAGATCTCTGTTAGATGTTCCCTTTTCCATTTCATATCTATATTTCATAAGAAAATAGTCTTCAATCTCATAAACATAGAAAAATAGGATAATGAACGAGTTTCATATTTCATTGATCATTGGAAAGGGTTACGATACTCTGGGAACTTACTAATCCCTCAAGAATAATTACTGCCCATTTTTTTATAAAATATTCCAAATGAGTTGTGGATAAAAATAATCCTTATGAAGTAATAATTATTTTATTAAGATCTATCCTCAATTTCAAAAATGGTGGAAAATACCATAAGATATACTAGAGTCAAGTACCAAGTAATCCCATCATCTCCAAGAGGAAGATGAAGAAACGAATATGCCAATGTCACACTTAAGATGGACCTTGTACCCAAGTACTAGGTCCCCGACTACCTCATCCCATCATTGGAAACTAACTTAGTCCAGTTTCCATGGCCATAAAAATATAACAAATATGGAGATCTGGTCCTCCAATAATATTTTACCTTTCATAAAATGATTGGAAACCACATCTAAGAGTGATTTTCATTTAGGGAACTCTGACAAATGATGGTGGACTCTGAGCAAGTGAAGATAAAAAATTCACCAGCCCAGGTACAATGTGTTAGTGATACCAATCTAGATGAGTAAATGGAATGGTAGGAAGTCAAAAGTAAGAGTGCTAAAAAAGTAGATGATTGGATAGTATAAAAAATCATTTTAACCCTTGACATTATATGAACAAAATTAATATAACCAACTGTGTCACCTTCCAAATAAGTTAAAAATAAGATATATTAATCAAAATCCTAGTGCAATGAAAGGGAATACTCAAAGAAGCAACATGGAAGGATGAATGCGGAAGAAACATAATAACATGAGATTGTGTGAAAGAAATAGTTATCCATGACATTAGTGGATTTCATTCTAGAAATCTCAAATTAATAAACACTACCCCACCAAATGACACAACAATAATTGACCTATCAAGAATAATCTTCATTAGATGAGGATTTTATCTTCGGTTCTGTTAACAGTATTCACTTAACTGATCCCTTTCAAAATGTTGAGCCTAATTATGAAATTTAGTTCCTGGTAATTAGTTGGGGAACTAGGGGAAGAGGTCATCAGGGTGTTGAATACAAGGGAAGATGTGGTTATTATAGAACCCACAATTCCAACCATTCCCCTTCTTGTCTGTTTATGCATAAGAAACTCATGATAGATTCCATCGGTGATATTTGAAGGAATGATGTATTTCTTCCACACATGATAGGGTCTTCCTAGGCATGATCATCTTGGAATACCAATTAGAGGCTATACCACATCCATCTTGGTGAGTGGTTAGACCTGTCTAGCCAAATCCACTAAGAGAAGATGTATTTCTTGATTCTACCCTGAAAAATGGTCCATCCACATCAGAATACTCTACATACAAGGCACCTAAAAAGCAGAATCTCCCTACGAGAAAACAAAGACCTCTAGATCCAATGTATAATGTTTTTATGAAAATATCCCTTGAATCGGCCAACAAATCGATTTTGGATGCCCTGGGCCTGTCAAAGAATAACTGAAAACAACTTATTGAGGAATTATGAAGTCCTCAAGTGTTTGAAACTGAGGTTTCTACAGAGGAAGTCTATCATATAGTTAATAACAAAGTATAATTACATGAAATCATACCTTTCATGTACATGGATGAGGATGATGTCGTATATGGACACATCAAACCTTTTTCTCTATTATAAAATACCAGTGATACTGATATCTGACAAGCCTTCATCGATAATAGATCAGGAGACATCCAAAGTAGCATTGGTACACTAAAACGATAGGGCTTAACTGAATCCCACTTGTATCCATCCACTTTAATTTCATAGGGTTACGACATGAATGAGAAAGAAAATCTTGGAAGGATTATGCTCAGAACTCATTTTGGGGATCTCATATCAAATTTAGAGTTCATGGTGGTCTATCATGAGACAACATTTAATATTCTCTTTGGGTGATCTTGGCGACATCATCACACAACCATTCCATTATCGTACCACCAATTTATCATATATGGTATCAATGATAAAATTGGTACATTTCATGGTGATAAGGCCCCATTAAAAACATGTGAATTTCAGCACATTGTTGCAGTGTTCTGTCAGACTTTGGGAAAAAATTTCATGGTGAACGACGTTACTAGAAAAAAAGCTCTGAATTATCTGGAAAAGATCCTAGCTAACCCATCCATGAATTATAGTGTATATTACGTTATTTCAATTAATAAAATTGAAACGGCATGCCAAAATCCATGAAATCCTTAAATAGATTCCATAATTTTAGTTGTGGCAACTTATCCTTATTGCACGGGGGAAATCATTGACTCACCAGGTATTGATGAAATCCTAAACAACAATGTCTTCATTACATCCACTGAGCTTTAGCAATTCTATTCTTCATCATCCAGGATAGAAGATTTCAACTCATGAAAAAATATAGATATGTGGATTCCCATTGCATAATGTTCCATTGAAAACATCCAAATGCCCTTCATCATCATTTGGGCTGAATATGGTTGCCTCCTTTTTATGATATTAAAATATAGAATCCTCTCTTGGATTTGAATGTCTTGATTCATTACATACCCTTCAAGTATATGTAGAAAAACCCCATGAAGAATAAGAAGAAGAGGAATACTATAGGGATCCCCCTCCATCATATGAGTAAGGTGTCTCCATTACATTAGATGAAACAAGAGAAATAAATCTGGCAAAAGAGGAAGATCTATGCTCCACTCTGATTAGTGTGGCCATGGATTTTAAATAGAAATATATGTCTACTTCCTTTATAAAGAAACAATGGTATGTTTTACATGTAATTATATTGAAATTATATATCTTGACCCCATGGTGGCCACCAATCATTTAGGTTTTCCAAAAGATCATCGAGAATATAAACAGGTATAAAGAAGAATGCCCCCGACTCATGCCTCCAAAATTGAGGCTGATGTCAACAATATTATCAAATCTGACTTCATCCAAGATGTGATATATCAAAAGTTTATAACCAATATTGTCCTACGTAAAAATATGAATGGGTAAATCAGGGTTTTCATTTATTTCCAAGATTACAACAGGCATTGTCCCAAATATGACTTCATGATTCCAATCATAGAACTCTTGATTGATGTAATTGGTGGAAACAAAGCACACTCCTCCATGCATGTCTACTCTGGGTATAACCAAATAAATATTTCCATAGATAATAAGGAATATACATCCTTCATATCCCCTCAATTAATATGTTTTGATTGGTTAATTCAACTAATATTGATGAATGCTGGCGTGACATATCATCCTTCAATGCACCAAATATTCAAACCCTTCTTGGGGGAATATATTGAAGGTTATGTAGATGATTTAGTGTTCAAATACAGAAAATATTCAATTCACATAATGTAATTGGATACCATATTCATCAAGTTTCAAATTCTTATTTTGTAGAGGAACTCATTGAAATGTGCTTTTTGGGTTAACTCGGTAGAATTTATCAGGTTTTTGTATGACATCGCATCGTCAAAGTCAATCCTAAGAAGACTAAGGCCATTCATGGCATGTCACCTCTTTGAAACTTAAAATAGTTGAGGGGACTTGAAGGAAAATTGTCCAATATACGGTTCTTGATAACTAATCTAGTTGTAAAGTGTTTACACACCACTAGATTGATGGAGAAGGGGGTCACATATCCTGGATCAATTACATAGAAGAAGAATTGAATACCCTCAAGATATATCTCTTGAATCCATAGGTATCGATGCAACATGTTGAAGGAAAAACAGTAATTCATTATGTGACATCCTTCATGATATCATTGGGGCCCCACATTGCACCAAATAATGATGTTGGGACTGAAAACAAACTTTACAATCTCATTAAAACCATGATAGACATAGATACTCGAAATTCAAATTCTGAGAATATATTCATAGTATTATTCTTTGTAGTTCATAAGAAGAGGTACAACCTATAACATATTGACGTCCACAAGGTCTGTCGCAATTACCTACTCAATTTTATCCTCATTTCTCCTTTGTTGATAGGGCATCTAACATGGTGGGTAGTTAATATGTAGATGTTTGAAATATAGTTTGTTCCCCAGGAAGCAATAAAAGGAAACGCCGTTGAAAACATCCTTGATGGAAAACAATCTACATAAGAAACATCAACCAATACTGAACTACTTAATGAAGAAATATTTTTTATTCAAGATAGTCCCCAAATATGATAAATGTACTTTGATAGTGCTTCCAGAAGTTCTATGGGGAAGAGAATGGAAGACCATAAGCTTAACAAATTTGGATTAGTAATTGTACCTATCTCCCATTTAATTCCAGTGTAGCCATACTCTTTCCTGTAATCAAAAGGTGGTGCCAAGAATGATGAAGAATATCAGGATCTCATTAGTGTTTTGTAATTTGAACCACTAATATTAGTGGATCACCTGGATTTGACGGGTGATTCAAATTGGTAATCAAATATATCTATAGTAATTACTCATCTAGAAGGTAATAATTATTCCCCATGTGTGATCTTGATAGAGTGTTAATGGAAGAATTTCTCTCAGAACTGACATTGTCTTATGTCTTGAGGTCACAAACTTTTCATGATGATTCATTAGAAAATGTAGCTTCAACCCTATAATATCCAAACCAGGATGAAGAAATCATCAACATTTATCATTCTCAGGTCAAATAACCTTTTATTCAAATAATAAGTTAGGAAATAAATGAAATCAGTCCCATTCATAAACAATTTGGTCATACCAAGGGATGTATGACACCTATCATGTAATATCTCCAAAATGGAGTACTTCTACAAGAAATAGTTATAAAAGTGAAACTGTGGTGATGTGCAGTTAATTTAACTCTTTGAGATGTCCTAAATTACCAGAAGATCCTCTACAAACGACACTTCGAGAGAATTCTGTTCATATGTATTGATGGAGAAGATACTAAAAATGTCATGAAATAAATACTCCTAAGAGCCTATAGTGCCCACTCGTCTAGGAACATATTTTCTAATCAAATCTAAAGGCTTGGATCCTTATGGACTTCAACGTTGTAGGATTGCATAGATTTCACAATGAAGTGTCACCCCTACTTGGTTCATGCCAACATCAATCATCAACCCCTGTATTTTCTATATAATACTAAATACTCCTAGTAATTTTCTATATGGGGAATGGATGTAGTGGAAACAAATCCTCCAATTATGGCCAAATAGTTCTAGTATATCCTTAAAGTCATCAATTTATTATCTAAATTGGTTGAGGTAATACCTCTTAAATAATTCAAGGCCAAAATAATTGTTAGATTTTTCAATGATAATATCATTACTTGATTTGGTGTCACTCAAGACACATTAATGCGAAATGACACCATTATTTTTTATTCTAAGGAAGGAATGTAATATAAGAATTAAATATCAAATGAATTCATTTGTCCCGCTATCATGAAGTGGAAAATGGACCGACAGAGGGTTTCAACAAAAACTTGTCCAACATACTTCAAAAGATTGTGGATGAAGATAAAAAGTATTGGACTAATAAAATCATGCATGCCTTATGGGATTACATGTTGAATATAAGTATTACAACTATAATAACCCAGATCATCATTTATGGTATGGATCTTTATTTCAGGTAATTTTTTTGGAAATGGAAGAGAATCAGTTTTATAAGTGCACAACTTGTACTCTTTAGAACATGTTGTGTACCTATCATTCCACGTATATCCATGTAGTAACCATATAACGGTCGAGTACATGGATTTGTGGTGAAATGGAAGAACACTTATGATGGGGGCCGGTTAGGGATACTTCACGATGTGTAGTTTTAATGAACACACCATGTAGTTTTATTTTTCATATGATATATCTTTGTAGGGTAGTGTCTTATGGCTGTAAACCTCTTCTTATCCTTGTGGATCATACAGGATAGTAACAGAACAACCAAAATTTTTTTTAACCCTTCCCATTTCTCCATTCGAGCTCTGATTGATACACTATTTGTTTTGTTAGAATACCATTGGGGTGTTCTCAAAACCCCTAGATCATTTCATCCAGATTCTTTCTCTTTCTTTTGTTATTCATGGTTGGTATTTTTTCAACTCTTTTAGATCTACACCGAAAGAGGCCAATTCATGTGCCGACATTCAAGGATGTTGATCATACTACACTGAGGTATGTGTTTTGTTCCTTCTGATGTTTTTATTTATATTACATATTCTAAAAGTGTTGCATACCCACATTTGGGGTATTGCTTGATTGGGAATTTAACCCTATTTATTACATGTAATAGTTTTCTTGATTGATAATGGATTTTTTCTATGCATTAGGTTAGATACAATGTTAATGGGCCATCCCATGTGTGAGTTTCCCTTGGTTGATTATTAATGGTTGTTTTTTCTAGAATGCATGTTAGGCTTGATTTTTTCCATGACTTGTTTTGTTTGGATGGAGTTGATGACTATATGAAATTCTTTTGATATGCATTGTCAATTTTGACCAAAGTGGATGGACTGTTTGAGTTTCCTAAAGGGGTTAGACCACGAGAGCTACTCATGTGGTTAATTATATGATATTAAATGAATCATTGGCCTAGATTTGTTGACCATGAGAGCTTCCCAGGTGGTCCTTTATAATTTATTGATGTTATGTTTACCCAAGGGGATTAAACATGATAGCTCCCCATGTAGTTGTTTATAATTTATTGATTCTATGTTGACCAAAGGGTATTGACCATGATAGCTTACCAGGAGGTCGTTTGTAATTTATCTCTACATTTTGGAACCAAATGGGTTAGACTGTGATATCATTCCCATAGGGTCATTTGTGAACAATTTACTGATTGTGAGGAGTCTACCATGCCAAATCACAAGCTTGGACTCGATCGTATATGATTTTTACATGGTCTTATGAGACATCTATTTTGTTACGTACAAAGGTATTACTGAGATTAGGATATATCCCAATGATTACATGATTCAACAGATTGAATAATACATAAAAATAAATGTAATTGAAAAATGTTGGATTGTTTAATTTGTATATACTTCCTAGTTTGTTGCTTTATTTTTGAATATTATCATCCACATATATTCACTAAGAGGTAAGAACATTTCATTTTGTGGTTTACAACTGGGATTCGTCACACACCCTATCTAAGTAATCTTGTAGACCCAATAATATTATATTATTGTAGGTATCAATAAGGGAAAGCACCAATCATAATCAGGTACTTGATTACTATTAGAGATAGAGATCATGGTACCATGCTAAGGAATTCAATGCTATTGGAGTTTACATTCTTTTATGTACTTTGTATTTTTTATTGTATTCCAGCATTGTGACTTGTTGGGATACTTTCTTTGAAACATGTGACATGAATAATTTATATATATTCTCCCGTTGTTTTATGAATATTAGTCTTCTGATGTTTACTTCTGTTTTATGGTATTACTTCTTCAGCTATTTTTTACAATTTGTTTTCTATTGTGTATACTCTACTATTGAGGGAATCATTTTCCAATTATGACATATTAGACCTCATTGGATGTAAAAAGCATCTGGAATTTAGGGAAATTCACTTCAGTTGAAGTTATTATCCATGTTTGGGAAACATTTGGGAGGCATTTGGATCTGGGTCATTACAATGTGGTATCATAGGCGTTTTATTTCCGATTCCCCTTACAATTTGGAGCCATTGGACACGGATAGGATGGAATGGAGTGTCATAATTATTTTTAACCAAGATTAGCTAACCCGTTTATAGGGAAAATCCAAATTACATCGATTTGAATTGTAATATTTGGAATTCATGCTATTATAGTTGATTCAATCTCACCATTGGGTGACAAACTATTTTTGTACTGTTAGTATTAATAACATTGTGGTTCTATTTTTTTCAAATCAATGAAATGATGGTATTCGATCTCATGCATCATGTAAGAACATGATAGATATCACATTTCATTCATTCTTGTCATTCCGTTTAGGTTGCATTACTGAATTCATGTTGTTTTGATAGATGTTGTGCTATATATGCATGATGTTGTGATAAACACCATGATATAAATACATGATATTTTTTATAGGGTATTGGTAAGTGTAGTGTATTAATTATATGGAAACCAATATACGTGTAATGTTTTAATTTTATTGATGCCAATATTTGGTCCCTGAGGTGTTATGGTCCCTCTTGGATCCTAATTTTATGGATAATGATTGAACTTTAGTTGATTTCGGTTAAGATATGATATGAATATGGATTCCAAACATTTGTTTTTGGGGAGTGTGGGATCTCGTAGATCGGAACATGGAATGCCTTGACCAAATTTTAAGATTTGGGGGGTTTCTAGGAAGTTTTAGAGGCTTACTGTTTGGAAAAAACCAAAAACATGGCGTGCAGTGTTATGATTACACACAATTTGTTCTTCTCTTCTGGAAGAAATGAATTTTCTTATTTTCACATGATGTACAATATGTACATATCATGTTGTTATTGAATGTGTGACTCACAATGCGACCAGAGACATGGGGTTGGTAAAATCTTGGTATAACACGCCGTGTACTCAGACTACACTCCATGTGGAAATCGATCATTTATTTAGCCATGTAACTAACAACACAAGTGGATGGAACATTTATTGTACATGATGTGTCTAGGGTGAGAAAATTGTGTAGTGTTACATCAGTAGGACTATGTATTTATATCCATGTAGAAGTACTTGGGCAATAGGGAATATTCAAGTACATGCCATGTCTCGTGAGGAACACACATTATGTATGTGGTGTTACATGACCAGGTTGGAAAAGGTACAATCCCATGTAAAGGTTTAAAGGGAACATTTCATGTAGTGGTTCTATTCAATGTGTAACCCACTTTTTAAAAACATGAATGATTTCCTTCTCATATTCCATTCTAGAACATCAATGTTGTAGTCCTTGATAATCAAGAACTAAGGTCTACACTTGACCTTGCAGAGTCATACGACCAAGACATCACTTGATTGTACTCTAGATGTAGGGTGATGAACAACCAATGAAAACGGTAAATCATTGACTACCAAAAGATCCTCACATCATGCCTATCTTGGCCTCAATTGATATACATGATGTAGGTGAGGATTCTATGTTCCATGAATGAATTATGAGGATGATGATGACATTTCAGGGAGCACTACATCTTGCCCCAACAGTAGAAGGGTTGATTAGGGTGTTCCAACAGCAACATCCTCAAACATTTTTTAGGGATGAAGGACCATAGGATCAGGATTCATTGTTGGAATCCATGCTTTTTACCTTCAATGATATAAAGACGTATCCTGAGAAGAGGTTCAAGGTCGTGACTTAAATGATATGTTATTCTACCAAGAGATACTGGGATGTAGTATCATATGTGGGAGGTCATCGGGATATGGCTTGGGAAGAGTTTCATATGACCTTTTATGATTACTTTCTCCCCCAAGATGTTAATGGTCGGTCGATCTCAGGAGTTCATGCATTTGGAGCTGGTCGATCTTCCAGTGATGGATTACTATTATCATTTTATAGATATTCAATGATTCTTACTTTCTTTGGGATGTAATGTGTTATCACTAGCTAGGAGATTTGAGGATGGCCTCATGTACGAAATTTGATTGTATGTGAATGTTTTCAGATTGGATTTGGTGACTTCTATGGTAAAGTGAGTGCATATTACAGAGTGAAATTTTAAGGAGTTTGGAGAGGTGAGCCAAGGAGGTTCCGCATCAAGGGATAATACTCCTTCGAATGATAGTAGGAAGCATCATAGGGAGTTTACATGATGTGATTCGTGTGATATCTAGGATGCTTCTTTAGATAGCCAAGGGGTGTTATACTAATGAAGAATGAGTGGGAACATGAAAACGATGTGCTTTAGAGATCTAGTTGAGTGCCGATCATGATGTAAGGTGGGTTATTTTCAGCATTTTTCTAGGATTTGATCACTGGAAAGAAGTGAGAAGGGATCTCTTATGAATTGACATTTAAAAAATGGACCACCAGTTTCTTATCAGTCATAGAACATGAGTTTGTCAGGTCATTCAGGTCCTGGATGCGGTCGTGGTCATGGTATCCAGACGATAATTTTTAAATGAAAATAGGGTAGATTAGCTCAAGGTAACTAGGTTGGATCACAAGGCCATGGTACATGTTAGAATTTTGTAATGAAACCGACCCAATAGGAGCAGTATCCCAGACTCTCTACGGTTAGTGGTATGATTCTAGTTGGATTTGTGTTAGCTTCTTCTCTTTTTTACATATGGAATTCTCATAGTTGTATATCTATTGTTGTTATAGAGAGACTTGGGATCAATAAAATTAATTCTGATAATTTTATGATGTTAGACACTCTGTTGGTGATTAGGATGACATGTGCATGTCAGGGAAAGGAGTGACCAAATGTGTTTGGTGGGTGTCACTTTTTTGTACCTCTATGTCATAGAGATTACAGGCTTTGATGTAATTCTCAGAATAGGATGGTTGATCTTATTTCAGGCATTTTTTGGCTTCTATCACCATAGGGTGAGTCACACAACACCCGAGGGTGAATTTTCTATACATAAGGTTAAATGGGATTTCCAGTAAAGCTGAGATGGTAAGGAGAATCATGGGTTGCATGGAATCATAGCCAAAATTCCTTGTTTATATACGGATGACTTGGGGACTTCATATATGGACTTTCCTCCTCAAGTGGTGGATCATTTAAGATATGTATTTCTAGACAACGTTTAAGGTTTACCTCCAAAGAGAGGAGGATTTCTCTATTGAGATTGTTCCAGGAGTGTCACTGGTGTCCATTCATCCTTATAGGAGGGGTAAAATAGAGTTACAGGAGCACAAGAAGTAGTTAGAGGAGTTGAAGGTGAAGGTTTTCATCCGACCCAGTACTTCTCCTCTGGGTTCTCAAGTTCTTTTTGGGATTAAGGGGGGTTGTACACTCATTCATTTTGAGGTTTATCATAATCTGAAAAAGTTGACGGTCAGGAACCAATTTCCCTTGATGGGGATTGATGATCTATTTGATCTACATCGTGGAGATCAGGTGTTCATGAAGAATGGATTGAGATTTGGTTATCCTCATTTTAATGTAATACCATCAAACATACATCTTATATCCTTTCAGATAAGGTATGGCCTATATGAGTATTTGGATATGTCGTTCGGTCTCAAAAATGTGCTGAATGTTTTCATTGCACTGATGAACCGTGGGTTACATCCTTACTTGGAATGTTTTTTGGTAGTCTTTGTGGGTGATATCTTGGTGTGCTCTAACACTCAACAAGAACATTAAATCTATCTTGAGATCATATTGAGTACACTGAGATTGCATCAGTTATATGCTATGTTCTAAAATTACACTTTTTTTGGATGAGATTAATTTCACGAGCCATGGTATCTCGAAGATAGAAGTATTAGTAGGACCAAAGAAGGTGAGAGTAGTAGTTTTTTTGGAGCAGTTGAAGAACATCTTTGATGTCTGGAATTTTATGGGGATGGACGGTTGCTATATAAAATTTATTAGGGAATTTCATGCTTATAAGTACATTTAACAAGCCTGAAAAATATAGGTGTGTAGTATAAGTGGATAGATTCTTATGATTTAGCCTTTCAGGAGCTAAAAGTGAAATTGAATTCATCACCGATCTTGATTTTTTTGGGGCTTGGAAAGAGATGCAACTTTTACGGCGATGCCTCAGGTATCAGGTAGGGATTAATGTTTATTATAGGGGAAGGAGTCATTGAGTATGAGTCTTAGTAGTTGATGCCACCTGAGAAGAAATATTCGACACGCGGTCTCAAGTAAGTTGTAGTTGTGGATGCCTTTCAATGTTAGAGACATTATCTTGTGGGAGAAATTTTTCTTGTATACACTAACCACAAAATCCGTATGTATATCTTTACTCAAAAAGAATTTATTTTGAGACAGCGAAGGTGGTTTGATTGTCATTATTCTTTTGTATTTGAGAAATTATACATGTCTCAGAAAGGAAACACGGTGGCTGATGCGCTGCGAAGGGGGACTCATATGTAGGTAGTTCAGAAGGACATCCATCAGTGAAAGCTTATGGCTCTCTTCTCTCTGATTTATTTGTAGGTTCATGATAGATAGGGGAAATATTTTATTTCTTATAAATTCGTTACTTATACTATACTATATAAAGTGCGAATGAAGAATCTATCTGATTCTGAAGGCCAAATCCTACGAGAGAGTGTGTTTGGTGAGGACCCTACTCTTCGATGGGGCATAGGTGAGGATATGGTTTTTCACTTTCACGGATGTGTATGGGTTTCAACAGACATATGTGAGAAAATTTTGTGAGATTTTATTGCCTCTATATTGGTAGTTCATCCTGGTGTCCCCATGATGTATAAAAACTTACACCGTCAGTATTGGTGGCCAGGCATGAAGAGGGATGTAGATGGTTTTGTTATGAGATGTTCCACCAGTTAGCAGGTGAAGGCATATTATTTGTGACCGAAGGGGTTTTAAAATCAGTTACCCATTCCTGAGTGGTGGTGGAATGATGTCTCAATGGATTTTTTTATAGGTTTACCAAGGTCACCCCATGGAAATAATATTGAATAGGTTACTGCTGACATAATCACCAGGGATTCATGTTTCATTCCGATCAAATAATCCTTCTATACTGATGATCTTGGATTGTTTTACATCTGATAGATTACACGTTTACGTAGTGTTCCACAATCTATCGTCTCGTATAGGGATGATCGGTCTACATCTCGTGTCCGGTAGAAACTATAGAGGGAATTCTGAACGTAGGTAATTACGAGTAAAACTTACCATCCCCAGATAGATGTCCAGTCTGAGTGGATGATTTGGGTTTTAGAGGACATGCATCGAGAAAATGTCATTTATTTGGGTGATATTGGGAGAAACACATATAATAAGTAGTGTTTTCCCACATTAATAGCTTTTAAGAAAATATTCAGATGACACATTATGAGTCTTCGTATGGTAGTCCATGTCGATCACCCATATGTTTGGCGGGAGGCAAGAGAAGTAGCTATGGGGGGACGTCATCTTTTTCAAGAGACCACGAAAAAGGTTGAATTGATTCAGAAGAGGTTGTATATAACACAATCTCACAAGAAATCTTATGGTGATTGATGGAGATACCCTATAGAGTTCGAGGGGAAGATCAGATTTTCCTACATGTATCACTGAAGTTATGACGTAGAAGGATTAAGAGATGGATGATGCTTTCACCGAGACATGTCAGGCCATTTGAGGTTTTGGAGGGATTCAGTCTAGTTTCCTATCGGTTGTAGTTACCTCAGAGGTATTGTGCTATACATGATGTCTTTCATGTTTCTCATCTATGAAATTTCTTTTCATAACCAACTCATGTTTTTTTTAACCTGAATAGTTTTAGTTATAGGTGGATTAATGCTTTGAGGAGCACCTTTTTTGGATTGTGTTTGACATCCCGAAGGATCTCTTTGGTTGATATGTTCCTTTGGTATGGGTGTTATGGCAGTATGGTCGAGTACAGCATGGGGAATGGGAGAGGGAGGACGATGAACTGTCGTAGTGGCATGAGTTGTTCGCAGATTCTTCTTCACCACCATTGGAAGAGAAATTAGGGGATGAATTTTTTTAATGGGGAATGTTTGTAAGAACCCAGATCTTCATTTTAGTTATGTATCTTGATTTCAGATTGTTTTTTGGGAAAGATAAAGAGAAGAGTTTTTCTATGTACACTTTACGTACTCTTGATTACATGTTGTGTACCTAGCATGCTGCATACAACCGCATAATAACCGTGTAATGGATGAGTACATGGATGTGTGGTGACAGAGAAGACAACATATATCAGGGTCTAGTTAAGGATACTACACGATGTGTAGTTTTAATGATCACGCTGTGTAGTTATGCTTATATTTGATATATCTGTGTAGGGTCTCATCTTATATCCGTAAATGTCTTATTCTACACATGGTTCGTACAGGAGAGTGGATGAACGAATGATGAACTTCGAACCCCTCCAAATTCACCATCTGATCACTGATTGGGACATGGTCAATTGGGTTGGAATCCCACCGGTGTCTTCTCAAATCTCCTAGATCCATTATTCCTAATTCCATTTCATTCCTGAGTTATTAAAGGTTTTTATATTTTAACCTTTTTATAGATCTATGCTGATATAGGTGGATTCAAGGGCTGATGATCAAGTATATCGATCATATGACATAGAGGTAGGTGGTTTGGGCCTTTCGTTGTTTATATTTAGATTATATATTCTAAAAGTGGCTCATACCCTTGTTTGGGGTATTGCATAATTTGGAATTTAACCTTGTATATTACCTTAATTGGAATGATTGATTTGTAAAGGGTTGTTTCTATTAATATGGTTAGATACCTTGTTTATGGGTCACCCCATCAGTGTGTTTCTCTTTGTTGATTATTTATGATTGTTGGGTCTATAATTTCAGTTAGGCAGGCATGGTTTTCCATGGCTTTTTTTGTTTGGTTTTATTTTTTGATTATATGAAATGCATGCGATATTAATTGTGAATGTTGACCAAGTGGATTGGATTGTGAGAGCTTCTTAAAGGGGTTAGACCATGCGAGCATCCCTTGTAGTCATTTATATTTGTTTAAATAAATCTTTGACCGAGGTGTATTGACCATGAGAGATTCCCATGTGGTTATTCAAAATTTATCGATGCTATGTTGAACCAATATTGTTGAATGTGTTAGCTTTCCATGTGGGTTTTTATAATTTATTAATGCTATGTTGACCTAGGGGAATTGACAATGAATGGTTCCCAAGTGTTCCTTTGTAGTTGATCTATACTTTGTGGAACCAAACGGGTTACACTGTGATAGATTATCCCGAGGGTCATTTCTAAATAATTCAATGATTGTGACATGTCTTCCAAGAAAAACCACAAGCTTTGACTCAGTGTTACTTCATTTTTATATGGTCTTCTGATACATAAAATTTGTTAAATACACAGTGGACAATGAGCATAGTCTAGATCCCATAATTCAACAAATTGAATAATAAATGTAAATGAATGTAACTAAAAACTGTAGGATTTTTTACTTTTGAGTAATTCCTAGTTTATTGCTTCATTTATGTGTATTAAATGCTATATATATATATTCACTGATAGTTAGGCACACATCGTGCTTTGGTTTATTACTAGGATTTGTATCACACCCTTTTTTGGGCCGTGTTTTAGACCCAAAAAATTTTATGATTGCAGATATAGATAAGGAAATGCAGCCTTCTTCATCAGGTACATGATTGCTGTTGGAGATAGTGAGCATGAGACATAGATGATGCTTATGATGGTGTTAGAGATAACATTATTTTCTATAATTTATTTTCTATGTTTTATTTCCAGCATTGCGACTTGTTTGGTTTCTTTCCAAGACACATGTGACATGCATCATTTGTATATATGCTCCAATTGATTTATTACTATCATTCTTCCACTGTTTACTTCTGTTATATGGAATTACTACTTAAGTTATTGTTTACAATTTGTTTTCTTCTATGTATACTCTTCCAATGAGCGTATAGTTTCCCCATTATTAAACCATGTCCCTTACTACTAGTTGGAAGACTCTACCGTTTGGGGAAATTCGCATGAGGTGATGTGACCAACCGTGTTTGGGGAACCATTAGGAAGTACCTAGATCTATGAGGTTACAAAAACACATTCATCTTCTAAATCATTTCTATATGTAATAGAATAAATATTGACCACTGATGTTCAATTTTTATATCTTCTTCTATTTATTTGTGATTAGATATCTACAGATGAGAAGACTAAGAATCAGATATATGATATGGTGTAATTAGAGGAAAAGATATTGTATACCTTGCATCACATGGAAGTTTATCAAAACCGATTAGAGTAAGCCTTCAACAGGAAATTTCTACTCTTTTCATTCCTCCAAGGAGAATTGTTATGGGTCCATAGGACCCCAATGATACCATGAAATAAGACCCCAAAACGTTGTTCAATGTGGGAAGGTACATACTCTATAGATAAGGTCTACTCTAATGGATCTTATTCCATAATTTCAATAGACGAGGACTCACAAAAACTCCATCCAATGAAAGGTTCTTAAATAATTACATACCATAATAATAATGAATACATCACGGTTCGATGAAGTTATACTGCGTAAAAGACAACATTCTAGTTTCATAACGTTAAACTGCATAACACCATATATGTTTGTGATTTAAGAGGTTAAACTATATTGAATATTCATCATTGTCACACGATGTTATACTCTATGACATTAGGTATATGTCACTTGTCCAAAATCTAAAAAACACCATTTTCCCTCATCACATTACATTAAACTATATGGTTAAAATCTCCTTCTTTTTACATTAATAAATCTCCCAAGATTACACAAATTGACATTCTTTGTGGTACTTTAAAATATGAGTATCATTCTTATCTAAACATTACTAGCATCATTTCCACTCCCAAGTGGATCGTGAACCCCATTTCTCCCTAAGTTTGAATTATATCTACATAGGGACCCCTTTTCAAGAAATACATGTTGATTGATTCTTATTCTAGTGAGATAAAAAATGAAACCTAGATCTCTTATCTTGGACCTAAATAAAACCATAAAAGAAATAATTTCTCTATTCCTTTTATATGATTTTATTATATACTAGGAACCCTTCCATAAAATAAGGCTAGATTTTCATACCATCTTATATTTTGGGCCCAAACATTATTATAGATCATTTTAATTCCCCTCTTTCTCAAATAAAAAATCAATTGGTGTGGGTAACCACCTTCAAGAAGTACATGTAGCTTGATTCTTACCACAATAAGATGTGTAGTGACACCTAGATCTCCAATCCATGGTTTAGCCACAATTTTGAAAATGCCCCTTCAACCAATGTATGTACAAATCAATTCTGCATTGGGATAATCTTCAAGAACTAATTGGGGAATAATTATTACCTTAGTATGATACATAGCGAATACCTGATCTCCAAACCTAGGTCTAGTCGAGATTAATCATGAAGCCCCATTACTTCATGTGTTTGAATCAGATCTATATAGTGAACCTATAAAGAACTACTTGTGTCATGATTCTGGCCCCTAGCATGATACGTACTGATGATTTGAATTTATCCCATGGTGCAGCCGCAACATTTATTTCACGTCAATTCACCCTCATTCAAGACACATGAATATTAACTACATAGAAAGAACTATGTATGTTTTATGGAAGAATATTATGTGTATTTTTGGTAATCTTCATTTGTTTATTAAAAAACATTACATGTATGGAGAATCATATTCTATTGTGATATTCTACTTTTGTGGATAACTTTATGAGAAATTGGACCCCATCATTTAGTGAGACTATAGATCTTGTATCATTTAAAAAATTGATTAAACCTCAAGAGATGACATTTATGGCATTGGGATGTATAGAAAAGGAAAAGACCAAACTTTTATTGTACTATCTCAATAGAGATACTGATCAATGGTGGAAGGTGAGCCATAATACTATATAGGATTGGGAAATAGAGCATCGGGAATGGAGTTATTTTAATGATACATTTTTGAAAAATACTTCCCTTATGATAAAAAAACTGGATTAAAATAATGTTCCTCAGTTTATAGAAAAATGAAGAAGAAAATGTTTTGGAGTATGATACTATAATTAAAAAGTTAGCTATTTATGCTGCATGTTACATATGAAAAATGAAGTCCAATATTTAGCATTTCATTAATGGTATTTACCCAAGTTTCTTATGGGTAAGAGAATTAAAAACATATTCATCATGTAATGAAATTATTTTATATTCCATGAAAACCAAGAATAAATTTCCTAGATCATACATGTAAAATGGAAACAGAGGGAATAATATGTCTAATGGGAACAAAGAAAAAGGGAAAACATCATTCATTTAGATAAAGATGAAAAACATTCAACCATTTGAGAAATATTTATATAGTCTCTCTATGAAATTCTAGAATGGCATAAGAGTTTTTATAAGTGTTGAGAAACGGGTCATCATATTAATGAATGAAAGGGGAAGAAGGAAAAAAATATTAATAGTAAAAACATCAATTATATAGGTAACATCAAAAGATAATTCACTGAGGGTCAAGCAAGAGGGTAAGTACAAGAACTGGTGGTCACTAAAGATGAATTGGATGCAACCAATGATATTGTGGAAGGAAAATTAATCTTATATTAAATTATTTATAATGATTTATTGGATTTCATATCCTCACAATAATTTATAGGAACCATGTTTTATTTGAAAATGATATTTCTTTTTTTTATTTAAAAATGTATTTTTCAGTAAAAACATCTTAGTGGAGTCTCATTAAAACAAAGATACATTGTTAAGTCACCATTATGTCACCTAATTTTTTTTCATTTGTGAACCATATCAACATACCTATGGTTGACTTTGATATAATCATTAATATGTCTTGTATTTTAAAATAAGATGAAAGAATTTATTTTAAGAATTAGGAAATCACAATTTTGGGAGATGATATAGAATTACCGATCATTAGGGTAGAGAATTCATTGTCTATATTATAAAATCTCACTACTAAGGAAATTTATTTTGGAAGGAGAAAAAAAACATACATGTAATAAAAATTTAACCCTAAAATTTAGGATTTATTTATTATATTAGAATACTTTGATTTATTTTAGGAGGTGTCACCTAGACCACCCACATAATTTTAAGATAAATTTTCAAATTATTTAATAATTGACGAGTGATTGATATCAAAGAACCAATATAAAATGACCACTATGTAATTAGTTGAGTTGAAGAAAAAACTAGAGTATTTGGGTAATAAGGGATTTATTACCCCCAGTGTTTCTCTATGTGGATCCATTTTCATATTTATTAACAAGAAAGATGGATCCCTAAGGTAGTGTATATATAATTAGGAAATCAATCTTACGATAATAAATAACAAGTATCATATTACTATGATTGATGAACAATATAACCAACTTCAGGGAGCCCAATATATCTCAAATATTTAAATTTATTATGGGTATCCCTAATTATGATTAAATATGACAATCCATGAAATATTTTCGAACAATGAATAGACATTGTCAGTTTATAGTAATTCCATTAAGATAGAATAAAACAACTTATATTTTTATGGATATAATGAACATATTGTTCAATGAATATTGAGATGATTTTTTGATTCATTAATGTTATTTTTATGTGTTCTAAAAACTACGAGGACCAAAAGAACCACATATGTATTTTACTTAATACTCTTATAAGGGAAGTGTTATTTGGGAAATTTAGTAAGTGTTAATTCTAACATCAAGAATATAGAAACCCATATATTACGTACATTGATATTACTTAAAAATTGTAGTATATTCAATAAAAAATATAACTAATACATTGAAGGACTGTTTAGGTATTGTTTCATTATAAATAGGGGAACATAAACAACTTGTTTAGAAAATAGCTATATTGTCTCCCGTTTATTTCTTTATAACTACACTCCTTTTTTGTATATCAGGTATAATAACCTTTTTTATGACCTAGGAAAAAACATATGAAATTATTGAGCTCAAATTCTCAGTAAGGATAAACATAGGATAATATGAATCATTTCACAGTCATAAGACACAAGAACATAACATTTGGTAGTCTTATCCAGCTTATGAAATATTGCAATGTCATTTAATGGGGTAAAATTTCATAAAAATTAATGGACACAATCCAAAAAGTAAAAAAACTATGACTTAGTGTTTTTTGGCATACAAATAAGCTTAAAGAATCATTTCATAGTAGTCGAGGCTCATTTCCTAAACCACCATAACACACAATGTCCATTTCTGAACAGACTTTACATGCCCTTCTTGGCTAGTAATACTGAACCATATTTATGTCAAATTCCAGTCCTGTATATCTTCTGATATATATATCATTATCCAATGAATTAGAGGGAGATATAGGTACCATCCATCTCATAATGAAATCATTTTTATGTGTCCCACAAATCATAATTCAGGGCATAACCCAGAGAATAAAATGGTTTTCTCAAACATCCTCTCATCGTAATCCATATAAAAAAATGGAGATCAAAACTATCATTCCATCATAAATCAAATAATATTGATAATATGGAATTAAATAAAACCCGATTTAAATAATTTCATCATATATGGAAAATAATTTGGTTAAAATACTTGAAATTAATTTTGGTAAAAAATATCCATTCATTTTCAAAAATGTCTTCCTATTTCAAAATGCCTTGGAGATTTTAACAGAAAATATTTTAATTGAATATAAAAATTAAATAAATTAAAGGAATATAAATTTAAATAAGTCCTTATAAAAGTGTAAAAGTAAATTCATGATGTATTAGTAAAAAACTATCTCCTCACACTTTTACTGAAAAATTCAAAAAGTACATCGTATCGAAAAATAAAAAAAAATTCCTCTCATAACCACTAATAAAAAATTTCCAATGGGTAAATTGAGTTTAATTTTTTTTATATAAATAAAAATAATATTAAATTTTTAAGAAATTTGGATGTGAATGATAAATATACTATAGTAAATATTTTTGAATAAACAACCTCATATGAGATTGAAAAATTATCCCTTACCTTATGTCTAATATCCTTCATATGTATCTGAACCTAATGTATAATGATTTAAATAATTTTATTGAGTTATTACAAAATAATAACGAATTTTATGATATCATGTATGATTATATTTTAAATCTTTTTTAGTAACATTTCATTGTCACTTGTTTTTCAGATATTAACTGCTTTATGTTCTTATGCATGATTAGTTAAATAATTTCATGTTCCACTTATTAGGATATTTTTAAATAATTTACAGAATGATATTGGTATAATATATATCATATTTATTCATTAAATTCATTTATATAATCATGTATTAATTAAAATCATTTATAATTAATCTCATCACATTTTATTGATGATAGGTCGTATGTACGCACGAGCGATGATATCACTCCCAAAATTGTTGAATGGAATTTAAGTGAATGTGGTATAATAATTCATAATTATTGTAATATTATAATAATGATATATTTATATTATATACATCATTATACATTTCCAAGTAAGGTGGTGGTGAAAATCATATTACACCACGGTGTGGAGACGATAAGTCAAACGTACGCACAAACAATGATTTCATTTTTCATAGGAAGAATAGATGGTGAAATATATTTGTTTCATATTTATAATGACATAAAAATATATTAGTGAAACTTATTTTATTACTTTATAATTATAAAACTAATTAATAGTATGTAGAAGAAGAAAGAAGTTTGAAAAAATCAGTAGAAGAGATTACTAATTCCTCGACGTGCTTCCCAAAATATTTTGGTAGAGAACTAGAGTTGGTCTTTGAATATGAAGATAACCACTAAAATGAACCAGTTTAGAAGATGAGATGTGATATGTTCATAATACCATAAAATCTAATTTTTGGACCAATTATTGTGTCAATTTTAACCACATCATTTTAATATACACATAGTTATTCTAATTTATTTGAAATAAGGAAATAATATTATAATTATTTAATGGTTATAAATATTTACATATACGGTGTTAATTGACAAAAAATCGATATTTAAATGAATTTTAGACCATATAATTATCACTTTTTAATTTTTAAATATTTTATGATTTTTAAAAAATTTAAAAGAATGTTATGTTTATAAAATATCAATAGTGTGAATTTTGACAATATTGATTTATATGACTTCAAATAAAATCCACACAGAATTTGAATTCAAAAAATAAATATTTAATACAATACTAACATGTCATAGTAACCTATAAAAATCGTTTATCACATTAATTAGTTCATATGATATATCTTTTAATATTTCTAAAACCTTTTATTTGATATATCTATTAATAAAATAATTTATACATCACTATTGTGTCATCATTAATGGGAATTATTTAATCTATAAAAAATATAAATAAATTTATATGATGTAGGTAGTTCTTTTATATTTCCAAATACTATCTATAGTTGATATTATTTCATAGTTATCAGTATATTAAAATTCATACACTTATATAAAATTTGATTTTCAAATTTTTTCACATTCAATATTGTTTATTAAATTCAAGTCATATTCATATGTAAATAGACATTATATGATTAAATATGAAACAAAATATGATAAGGGTTAAAATTAGGCAACCAATAGGATTTTTACAGGAGTTATGGTAATTTTATAATATTATTTTTAACTTTAATTACCCAATTTACATTCAACCATCATAATAAATAAAAATCCCAATGTTACAATTCATAATGCCCAAAATTTAATTTATTATATTAACATAATCTGACATAATGATTAAAAATATAGAGTCCATTTTTAAAAATCCAAAACTCATAAGTTTCATTAATTAATCTAAAATCAATCTCGATGTCAGAATGAGAGAAAGGTTTTTTAAAAGTAAAAACATTGCCAAAGATTGAAATGTTATTACATATTAATTCAATGTAAAATTTATTCTAATGAAATATATTATATTTAGTGATAAAAATATATTCTATTTATACATTAAAAATATTCAATATTATAATTTTTCTATATAAATTATCTCGATGAAAAATGTTCTTCTTCAAAATAAATTTACGGTGTTTCTTTATTCATCAAAACATGAATGTTATTAAAAAATATCACAAATTCAACCAATGTAAATTTTTATATCCTGCATTAAAGAAAATTATTATTTGTTCATATAGAAACTATAAATGTGTCAGAATATTAATTTTAAAATGTTTTTCTATTAAAATCCTTAAGATTATCCTTTTAAAAAATGTTGGGTTTTATACTACAAATAGGGTTTATTCACACCCAATGACTAATATATCCATTTTATGAATATAAATTAATATTAAATTTAGTATATAACATATATATCTCATTAATTTCAATTAAAATAGTAAATCACTAAAAAATAAAAATATCTAATTTATATTTTTTATAAATTATTGTTAACAAATTAATTCACATTGATTTTTCGTAAGTTAGTAATAATTATTCTTGCTAACCTAATAGCAATGCTATAATGATAGTTTTATACTATCGGAATCTCACAATTTTTTTATACTCATAATTGTATGAAACTCATGCAATAAAATATTAATACTTATTTAAATAAATATTTTTATAAAAAATTTGGGTGTTACATTCAATCCCACATAAATTGAATATCTCCATTGAAATTTTTCACTTATAAAAAAAAGGATTAGGATAATTCTCCCTTATAATATCCTTAAATTCAATTACAGCTTCTTAAAATAGGTGGTACCTCCATAAAACGTTTACCAAATGTGTGGTCTTGATTTATAAAACATTGTCTCTATTATCTATAATATCTCTTAGTTTTTCTTCATTTAATAGATCTTCCTCCAGTGGTATAACTTCTGAGTTTTGTACATTTGAATGATCTGGTAAGTAATTTCATAGGTAAAATAAATGGAAAACATGAAAAACATAGGGGAGATTAACTATATGTTCTAATCATTAAACTAATTTCCTTAAATGATCCAAAATTACAAAAGGACCGATATATCTAGGGCTCAGCCTACCCTTCATTCAAAATCTCACTATTCTCTTCCAGGGAGATATATATAGAAACACTTTGTCACCCACATCCAACTATTTTTATTTTCATTGGTTTCCAATAGAACAATTTTGTCGACTATAAGCTTCTATTATATGTTTTTGAATAGATCTGACATTTGCTACCATTTCATCAACAAGATCAGGTCCAGATATCTTTCTTTCCGAACTTCATCCCAGCAAGTTGGAGTTCTTCAATACATTATAAGGATCCATCTAAATACTTGAGTGAAAGCTATTATTGTAATAATATTCCATCAATGGTAGGGGTTGATCCCATCCACCTTTGAAATCCATAGTGAAATCTCTCTACATATCTTCCAGAGATTAAATTATTCTCTTATAAAGACCATCATTCTGATGATGATAAGCATTTCGTAAAAATAACTATGTATCCAGAGCATATCGAAGACATTTCTAGAACATTGAGGTAAACCTAATATCTTGATCATATATAATAGAACATGGTCCTCCATGAAATATTACGACTTCTTTTATATATATATCATGGAAATCCAATCAAGATAGAAACTGTCTCTAATAAAAATGAAGTGTGCTGACTTTGTAAAGAAATAAACTAAAACCCAGATAGAATTATTTCCATTGAATGTTTTGGGTTGTATGACGACATAGTCTATAGTGAAGTTTTCCCATTTCTATTTCGGTGTGGGTAATGGTTGTAACATCCCGTTAGACTTCTATCTCTTAGCCTTAACATGATGTCAAACCAAGCATTTAGAGTCATATTTGTTGATATCTCTACTCATGCCATCCTACTATACATACACTTATAGGTCCCCATACATATTTATTCTTCTTGGGTTAATATATAATAAATAACTATGAACCTAATCCAATAGATCCTTCTTTAATTTTTATATGGTAGGAATACACTCCCATATCCAAAACCTTATTATTTCATCATTATCATGGTTGAATTCAGGAACATTTCTCACATTGTTTTGTAGATATACATGTTTCTTTTTCACCTCCTTAATCATCACTTGTATTTATAGTTAAACATTAATTTTATAAATATAATATTTCTCTATTCCATTAAAATTTGAAGATCCATCCTTTGAAAATTCATAAATATTGGATCTTTTGTGATCCTCATCAGGGATATTCTAGCATTGTCTTATGGACTTAATGCATCTTCCACCTTGTTTTCATTCCTAGAGTGGTAATTTATTTAGCATTCATAATCTTTAATCAACTCCAACCATCTTATTTGGGGAATATTTATCTCATTTTGTGTGAAAATATATTTTAAACATTTATTATCAGTATAAATATTTCACCTTTCACCAAAAAGATAATTCCTCTATATATTTAATGAAAATATTTCTCCAGCAAACTCAAATTCATGAGTTGGGAAAATTTTCTAATGGATTTACAACTTCCATGAGGCATAATCAATCACCATATAATTATTCATGGGAACACATCACAACCCCTTCTTGGATGCATTAGTATAGATCACAAACCATTCTCGACTACAAGGCAGTGTGAGAAAAGGTGCACTATCTAACCTTTATTTTATCTAATTGAAATTCTCTTCACATTCTTCCAAAGATATAAACATAACTCCTTTCCATGTAAACATGGTGTGAGGATTAAATAATCGTGAAAAATATTTCACAAAACATCGATAATATCCAATCAAACCAAGTGAACTTCAAAACTCTATTACTGTTTTTAGTCCCGACCAACTTTCAACAACTTGTTTTTTTGATAGATCCACAGATATCCCATATCATGATATTATGTAACCCAAAAATGTAACATTCTAAATAAAAAATTCACACTTGGTAAATTTTTCATAAGATTCTTTTTTCTCAGGGTCATCAGTATAATTCTCAAGTGGTCATCATGTTCTTCCATACTATTCGAATAGACAATAATACCGTCTATAAATACTACAACAAACAGATCAAGATAATATCTATAGACACTATTAATTATATCCATAATGATAGTAGGGGCATTAGTAAGACCAAAAGGCATCACTATAAATTCACGGTTTCTATATATTTTATAGAAGGTCATTGTTGGTATATCCTCCCTTTTGACCCCTAATTGATGATATCATGAACAAATATCAATATTGGAAAAGTATTGAGTTATATATAATTGGTTGAATAAGTCATCAATGAAATGGAGATGATATTTTTTCTTGATAGTGATCTTTTTATGTTATCGATAATCAACACATATTGTAATTAATCCATCATTCTTATTAATAATCAGAACATGTGCTCCCAAAGGTGACACACTAGGGTGTATAAATCTCTTATCAAGATGCTCCTGGAGTTGCTTCTAAAATTCTTGCTACCCAATTGGGTCCATTATATATGGTGTCTTTGAAATAGGAATAGATATTAGTTTGTGTTCTATTAAAAATCAAAATCATGATTTCATGAAATACCTTATAATTCCCTTGGAACAACATCATCAAACTCTCATACAATGGAAATAATCTTAATTGTGAGTTTCTCCCCAACCATTTGAGATAAATATCCTTCATTTATAGGAATCAAAACCCATAAGATGGATTAAATATCTATTCAAATGTTATATTAATCCTTTCATTGATAGACGATCATAGAATTATCTAAAATATGAAATGTGTTTTCCCTTCCATTGAAATTAATATGAGCTCCATATAATGAAATACTATACATGCCAATATTTACATCAATTTCCAATATAGGAAGGATCTAAAGATTTGTAGGAAGTAATTTCCCAAAAACATCAACCAGAAAAGAATTATAATCTTTTGATGAAACCGTGGTTCCATTAGGAGTCGTCCCAGATAACTCGAAATAAAATTATTGAGGTAATACAGAAATAAAAATATAAAAGTCAACCAAAATAAAAGAGTTAATTGATCCATAATCATATAAAACATTTTCTATTTTAGAGTGGTTAGTAAGTGTACCTTTGAAAACATCATTATCCAACTCCACATCACCAATAGTGATTTCATGTGAAATTAGTTCCTCTTTGGCCTTAAGAGTTTGTTGACATTGACCCACATCAATAAACCTTGGATTATGGAATTGATTGGAATAATTCCCCATTTTCTATCACTTTTATAATTGATGTGTATGAGGTTCATTCTATGTAGTCTTTTATTTGATCACATAATTAGATATCTTTTTTCAATCACATCGTAATTCAATTTCTTGGTGACTTTATTTTCCACCCTTAAAACATTTACTAGTCCCTTTAAGACAATTTCCTCCATGTTTCATTCAACACATTGATTACAAGAGAAAAAATATATTATTTTCTATTTGGTAATTAGTTATTCTGTTAAATTACATTTTTCTCTTTTTATCATAACCATTTGACTGATGGGGTTCTACAATATACCAATCATCCTTGAGAGAACATCGAATGATTTCCTCGTAGTTATTAAAGTCCCTTGTTGATAATTCCCTTCAAAGATTGGTTCTAATCCACTAATGAATTGATCATTATTACTCTCAGGTTGGATTATAATTCCAGAAGTATACCCTGAACGTCCTATAAAATGTTCCACATAGGTACCAACAAATGCATCATCCTTTTTTAAGTTCAAGGTACTTCTTCTCCATCTTTTTCCAATGAATATGTGGAAATTAATTAATGAAAAATATGTTATTGAACATGCCCCATTCAATGGAATCAATTTCAAATTTTTTCCACATTATCTTGATAAGATTCCACCATTGATCATCTTCAGTTTGTAAATGATACACTGCTAATATGAATTAATAATGTTCAGAATCTTTTAGAACTAAAAATAACTTTTTAGTGGTACTAATCCATTGTTCATCCACTAATGGATCAGAAGACCCACTGAATGAAGGTGGATTCTTCATCATATAGGACTAAAAATAATGTTTCCCCCACTTTTTACTCCTTTAGAAGTCCTATATGATTCATATCTTGATAATGTGTTGTGAAAATGGCTACAAGAGTATTCATTACAACTCCCATAACATTTGGTTTCTCAAGGTAAAAATCATTTCATTTCCCATTACATACACTATTAATGTGCTTCCTTCAGGTTCCACCCATTGACTAAAACCAAGAAGCATACAGTGAGAAACACTAACCATAACAAGAAAACCACATAATGAATAATAAAATTTCAATTCATAACACTTTAGGTTTTGTCTTAGGTAATTCATGGTTATTTATAAAACACTAGGATTGTATCATATACATAGACTTATCCTTATAGTTTTTACTATGGATTTCTCATCCTATTTTCCAAAGGTTAATTATACCCTACCTCTGATGCCACAAATTGTAACCCATATATTATGTTCATTGATATTAAAAAAAAATTTAAGCATATTACTTAAAACATATAACAATATCATGACACACCCGTGTAGGTATTTTTTCTTTATAAATTGGGAAACATAAACAACTGGTTCATAAAACATCTACATTGTCACACGTTTATTTCTTCATAACTAAACTCCTTTTGGGTATATCATACAAAATACCTTTTTTCATGAACTAGGGACAAGGAACATATAAAATGGGTGATCTCAAAATCTCATTATGTGTAAAAAATGATAATTTCTATTATTTCACAATCATAAGGCACAAGAACATAAAATTTGGATGTACTATCGTGTGTATGAAAGATCATGATATCATGTTATTGGATAAAAGTTCATAAAAATTAATGTACATAATACCAAAAGTAAAAATAATATTGCATGATGTTTTGTGGAATACACATAAGAATAAAAAATCATTTTATAGTAGTCAAGCCTCATTTCCAAGATCCTAATAGCACACAAAGTCCTTTATTGAACTAGATAAACTTGTTGTTCCAACCCTGTAATACTGAACTAGATTTACTTTTATTTCCAAGAATGTCTATATCATGAGATATAAAATTTTACCCAATGAAATGGTGTTAGATATAGGTACCACCCATCTCAGTGTGAAATTATTCTTATGTGTTCCACACAATCAATAATCATGGCATAACCCACAGAATAAAATGGGTTTCCCAACATCCTTCCATCATTGACCTTATAAAACAAAATTTGGCCATAAATAGAATTCCATCATAACTCAAATCATAGTGATAGAAGGGATATAAAAATTTCCCTATTAAAATATTGTCATCATATATAAAAACTAATTTTGAAAAACACTTGAAAATAATTACAGAGGAAAATATCCTTTCTTTTTCAAAAATGTATTTCTTTCCCAATATGGCATGGAATTTTTAAAAGAAAATAATTCAATTGAAAATACAGTAGAAATGTTGTAATGGATGATACGTGGAAATAAGTTGTTATGAAAGAATAAAAATCCATTCAAATTGTAAATTTTAAAAAACATTCTCCTCGTAATTTTATAGGAAAATTAAAAAATAACCTTGTATCGAGAAATGAAAAAATATTTCATTCATAAAGTTCAATTAAAATTAACCAATGGGTAAAATTGACTTCATAATTTTTTATATGAATAAATATAACATGTCATATTTAGGAAAAGTGGACATCAATGATAGATATACCCTAGTAAATAATTATTAATAAACAATCTCAGATATGATTGGAAATTATCCCTTACATTAGGTCTGATATAATTCGTATGTATCCAAAGCTCTTTTATAATGATTAAAATAATGTTAATTAAATATTATAGAATTATAATCATTCTTATTATATCATATATGATTATATTATCATCTTTTTGTCAGTAATATTTCATTGTCACTAGTTATTCTGATTTTAATGGATTTATGTTCTTATAACTGATTTGTCAGTAAAGTTCATGTTTGAATTCTTAGGATATAGTTAAATCATTTAATGAACTATATTATTATCATATATATCATATTTATTCAGTCAATTCAGGTATATAATCATGGTTTAATGAAGATCATGTAGCGTGGATCACATCACACCATGGAGATGGTAGGCCGAACATACTCACGATCAATTATATCATTCCCAAAATTGTTGAATGGTATTGAAGTGTATTGTGTATAATTCTTCAGAATTAGTATAATGTTATAATAATAATATATAATTATTATTTACAACATTATACCCCTTCATGTAAGGTGGGTGTGAGAAACAGATTACACCATGGCATGGAGACGATAAGTTTTACGCGCGCACACACAATGATTTAATTTTTCATATGATGGATAAAAACTGAAATATGGTTTTTTTTAAATTTATAATAACATATCTATATAATATTTAACATATGTTATTAATTTATAATGAAACAACTAATGAATTTGATATAGACTAAGAAAGAAGTTTAAATGAATCGGTGGAAGAGATTATGCCTTCCTCGACGTGCTTTCCCTAAATCTCTTTTGAAGCACTTGAACTGGACTATAAAGATTACCATAACCAAAAGAATGAAGATATTCAAGTTGATAAGGAAACAATTAAGCAGATTTCCAAGCATAGAGGATAAAAATTAAGTGACTTGATTATGGAGGAGGGTCCCTTTTATAATTGTGGTGAACATCACACTAGGAAACTCCATAAAAAATAATTTGTAATATAATAAAAACCTTCCAAAAAACAAACAAAATGTCAAAATTTCGAATATTAGATGACATAGGGTTGTAATCTCATCATCCAATAAATTTTGGACTAGTTAGTTTGTCAATTTAAATCATATCCTTTCTGTTGACACGTAGTTATTCTATTTAATTTTTATTGTGGTAATAACATTCTAAATATTTAATGGTTATAAATATTTACATATATGGGGTTAATTTTCAATAACATTATATTTGAAGATATGTTAGACATTACAAATATTACTTTGTAATTTTTAATTTTTTTTGGATACATAAATATTATAAACAATTATTTTTATAAAATATCAATAATGTAAATTTCATCATTATTCATTTAGTTAACTTTTAAAAAAAATCAAAAAATAAGATAAATTGAAAAAACAATTATTTAATTCATTAATAACATGTCATAGTCTCCTAAAATTTTATTGTATAACATTAATGAAATCATATGATATTACATTAAATGTTTTTAAAACCATTTATTTGATATTTCTGTTTATAAAATTATTTCTACATCACTATTATGTCATCATTAATGGTAATTATTTTATCTCTAAAACATACAAATAAATTAATATGATGTATTTAATTATTTTATATTTCTAGAGACTATAAATAGTTTGTGTTATCTCCTAGTCATCCTTACATTGAAATTAATTTACTTATATAAAATTATATTGTGACATTTTTTCATAGTCATTAGTTTTTTTATATTCAAGTCATATTCCTAGGTAAGTGGCCATTTGAAGATTAAATTTTTAAATATATATGATAACGGTAAAATTTAGTCATCCCATAGTATTTTTACATGTGTTATGGTAAATTTATAATATTATTATTATCTTTAATTACCGGGTATACTTTCAACCATGGCAATATAAATAAATACCAAAGAAATGATTCACATTGCTCAAAATTAAAATTATCCTATTAACATAATTTAGAAATAATGATAAAAAATATAGAGCCCATTTTTAAAAATTGAAAACACTAAATTTTCATTAATTAATTTAAAATCAATCCCATTTTTGGAATGATAGAACGTGTTTTTAAAAGATAAAACATTGCAAAATATTGAAATGTTTTTACATATTAATTCAATGTAATGTTCTTCATAATGACATAAATTATATTAAATGATAAAAATATATTCTATTTATACTTTAAAACCATTAAATAGTTTTATTTAACCATATAAATATCTCAATAAAATAGTTTTTTTCACATAAAATTTGGTGTGTTTTTTCTATTCATCAAAACCTTAATGTTATCAAAGGATATACTAAATTCCACCAAAGCAAATTTTTATTTCTCACCTTAAAGGACATGTTTATGTTTTCATATATATATTATTAATGTTTTAGAATAATTATTTAAAAGGGGGTTTCTATTTAATGGTGTATAATTACACTTTAAAAATATTGGTTTTTACACAACAAATAGGGTTTATTCCAACCTTATGATTAAAATATTCATTGTCTGAAAAAAAAAATATTTTATTATATATATAACATACTCATATATATATATATATCAATAATATAATTACCAAAATTCATTCACATAAAAATATAAATATCTAATTTATATTTTTCATAAATAATTGACATGCCAAGAATTCAAAATGCATTTTCAAAAGTTAGTTATAATTATTACCTCTAATCAAACAGGTAGGATGTAGCATTAATTTTATACTAAGGGCATCTCACAGTTTGTTCAAAATCATGATTTCCAAAAATTCAAGATACTAAAGAATAATAAAATTTTAAAGAAAATTTTTCATGACAACATTTGAGTGTTTCAAATAAGTTTCATTTTTTGGACATATTGTCTCCAATGATGTATTATAGGTTGATCCTTCTATGGAAAAGGAAGTCATAGAATGTCCTAAAACAATGAACATTACTGTTGTATGTAGATTCATTGGTTTGAAAGGTTACTATTGGGTAATCATATAACATTTTTCATGATTGGATTTCTTATTAACTGATATTACATTTAATTGGGAAATATTGGTTTGAAAAATTGAATGTGAATAATGTTTTGATGAAATAAATAGTAGATTAGTCAATGATATAATTTGAAATTTTAAATCTAGATGTGATGGGTATTTTATATAGAGTAATTTATTAAGAATTGACTTTCCTATGTCCTAATGAAAAATGATAACTTTATTTCATATGAATCATTAAATTTGAAGATCGACTAATCAAACTATCCAACCCATGATATTGAGTTGGAAGTTGTATTATTTTATTTTATGATAAGGATACATTATATCTTTGGAGGAATATGTGAGATATACACTAATCATCAAAGATTGAAATACATCTTCTCATAGAATGAGCTTAATATGAGACAAATGTGATTGCTTGAGATACTCAAGGATTATAATATCTCAATACTATACTACCAAGGAAAAGAAAATAGTGTAGTGGAATTATTGAGTTGGAAGGATCATGAAGTTATAACCTGAATGTTAATTGATAGGGTTCCTATGTTCATGTATCTAGTAAATGTGGATATAGGAATTAACAAGGTAGGTGAGACATAAATTATTTTTCAAATTATTTCACAAATAACATTATTAGAAAAATATTAATACATTATCTAAAGATGATATAATTTAAAAATAATAATAATTTGAATTATTGGATGTTTATATACATCGTTTATGAAGATTGTATTTTGAAATTTGGATAGAGATTATGTATTCCATACAATTATAGTCTAATAATGGGATTGTGGGATGATTATATAAGCTAATATTTTTCTATACAACCAGGTAGAATAATCTTATATAGTTATTTAATGAATATTTTTTGTGGAATAACATGAATTGGGAAATTATTGATTGAGCATCCAATGGGATGGTTTATCAAAATGTTAAATATGTGAGGTTAAAAAAAGAGGATTCATGTAACAATTTATTATTCTTGTGTGTAAATAGGATTACAGCACGAGGGGAATTGTTACAGGACTACCCGATACTCCAGGAAAGAATGATACAATATGGGTTATCTATGATCACTTAACTAAATATTCACATTTCTTCACTATCAGAGAAGATTTAACTCCGGAGAGCCTCAAAAGTCTCTATATTAATGAATTTATGAGACATACCTATATCAATTACTTCTAAACAATATCATTATTTTACCTTGAAACATTGAAATATTCTTTAGCAGGACCATAAAACAAAGATTCATTTCAAAACCGCCTATCATTTTCAAACTAATAGAAAATTTGAATGAACAATATAAACAATGGAGGAAAAGTTGAGGACATGATCACTTTACATTCAAGGTATATGGGATTATAATTTTCCATTGGTAATATTTTTCTATAAAAATTGTTTTCATTACAATATTAAAGTGGTCCCATTTAATGCATTATATAGAAAAAGATTTATTACTCCAACTTGTTGGGATGAAGTCAGTGAGAAAAAATTTATAGGACATAAATCTGTCAATGAAATATTAATAATGTAAAAGATAACCCAGATAAAATTTAAGAATATAAAATTGGAAAAAATTGTTAAGATGGTAATGGGAGGAAATATTTTTAGTTCAATGTGGATGATTATTTTTACTTGAATGTATCTTAATGGAAGGGTCTTGTAAGGCTTGGGGAGAAAGTGATGTTCAGCCTAGTTATATCCGACCTATTTCAATTCTATAAAGAATTGGAGTTTTTTTATTTGTAAAAGGGAAAAATTATCTCAATAGTAAATGAGGTGTTCCATATAACTTTTTTAATAATGCATTAGCCATACCAAATGTATTTGATTCCCAAGGGGGAAATAGAATCCTAGCCTGATTTTTCATACTTTGAATAAACCAATCACAATTTTTATAATGGAGAGAAATTATTGGTTAATCAGATGACTCTTCAAGTGAAGGTACTATAGAAGAATCAAAAAATGGTTTTTGAAACATGGAAAACATATTATATTATTAATATTAACTACCCTTATATATTTAGAAGGTAATATCCATGAAACCTTTAGGATGAAAGTTTTATAGGGGGAAAGAATATAACACCCCAAGAAATTACAATATATTTATTTTAGAAATGTTAAAATTAATTACTATAAAAAGATATTTAAATTAATATTATTTATAATATATAAAATAAGTGTTATTACATTGATCGTACCACGATTCACTGTTTTATTCCACCCTTACACCGCAGTTTTAAACTAGTTTTGTAACGAATATTCCAAATATAATAATAAATTGCATTTCATGTTTTAATAAATAAATTAATGTTAATCAATATTATAATGGGCAATGTTACTTGTTTTTATTGTTTCAATGTAGGTGGAGGTGATTTGGATGGCCTTTGATGAAGTGGAAGAAAAATGGGCCAAAATTGCATGGATCCATGGACATCTGTCCACTGTTTTGCATAGTACACAACATCCGTGCATCCAACTGGGCTTAAATTTTGTGGGCCTGTCCAAAATTTAATAGGATACATTTCATATTAAGGAACCCAATGCTGATTCGGCTTCTATGGGGCCAATCCGAACTGATCTGTCCAAGCCACCGAATTTGGACCAAGTCAAATGCGGTGTTCTGTATTTTATCAATATCTCGAGATGTATTTGTCCAAACGGTTCCAAACATTCGGTGGAGACATCCAAGAGGTAGGGATACAACTTTTCGATTTTCTCCAAAGCGAGAGAAGACTGTCTGAAGGCCGAAACGCGTCGTGCAAGTGCATTGATGAAATATGTGTGCCGAAAACCACCTCCCACATTTCCTATAAAAGGGCACCTTGGGCTCCTCATTTGGAAGTTCGGCCAAGAGGCAAGGTGCTGCCATTTTGGAGGCCCCAAGGAGTCTTCTCAACATCTCTAGAGATTCTGGAGGCTATGGGAAGTTCTACCCCAACATATTTCTCTTCTTCCTCTCCCATGGGTTTCTAAACCCCTTGTGATCACCCGGGGAGGAATGTGATGTACATCCCGAGCTTCATGTTTGTAATATTTGAATGATCTTTTAAATTCCAGATTGTTGTGTTGTTTTTCATCATCCTATATTCTTATTTTATTGAGTTATGTACTGGTATGTCATGCTCAACTCAAATGATCATGTTTGGGGGTACCCATTCATGTGATGTTTCACACACCGTTCACCACTTTCTTTCCCCCTTTCAATTGAGGTGTTTGTGTGGTTTATATTGGTAAATTGAACTCACACAAGTACTGTCAAGGCCGTGTAAATTTATGTCATGGTATCACAAAGAAATAACATACAAATATGGACAGTGCATCGAGTTTTTCGTGTGTTGCCTTGGTGAGTTTTGGTTATGAAGTCAAACACAATTCGTTCAATCATCGGCGGTGTCCGGTGAATCATTGTGTGTTTTGACCGAACCCTAGGAGGTATCCTAGTATAAACTCAGTAACATTCTAGTTCTAGGTGTTACAAACCATGGATTGAAAGATCATAACCTTATATCATGAAGCGATGAAGGAAAAACATCATACGAGTACCCCGGGTTGATCACGCTTAATTAATATTGTTAATCTCTACTTTGTTTTATAGCTTCTATTTTCTATTGTCATCTTTAATCATCAAACCCAAGTATTATAAAACCCCAATTCCTTTTTTTTAATTTCATAATCAGAACCACATTTCATAATTAATGATCTAAGACTCTGTCGAGAGACGACCTAGGGTTGCTGCTATACTGCAGAAATTCTAGTCAAAATTAAACAACTAATTTGACGCGTTCGACAACGCGGTCAAATTTTGGCGCCGTTGCCGGGGAGCCAAGATCATTTTTTTTATTTATTTATTTTTATTGGGTCATTTTACTTCTTGATTAGTACTCCTCTAAATACCCCACCCCCATTTGATAGTTTTTGTTTTGGGTTTTGTCTTTATTTTTTGTTGTTTTTGGTGTATCCTTTCTATCTCTCTCTCTATCTCTCTCTCTTCTTCTCAATATCCCTCTCTAATTTTATAGTATAACATTATATTCTTCTTTCACCCTTCTTAAGTTTTTTTAATCCAAATCAAAAAAAAACACAACAAAAAAAAATTCAATCAATCAAACTGGACATCATTGTTGCATGACAAGATCTGGTAAAGGAACACTACTTGAATTTGATCCTGAAATTCAAAAGTCACTTCACACACAAATCAAGGCATTTAGAGAAGGTCAATCAAGTAACATTGTGGAACCCCTTGTGGAACCTAATGTGGTCCTAATCCAATCCAAAATTGAACCAAATCAAACCCCAGAGATCATGGCTGCAAATAACAGAACATTAAAAGAACTGACCACCCCGGATGTGGAGTACCAACCTGCGTACATCCAATATCCTGAGGAAGCGGCCAATTTTGAGCTAAGATCAGGCCTCATCCATCTCCTTCCAAAATTCCATGGTCTTTCCGGAGAGGACCCTCACAAACATCTAAAAGAGTTTCACATAGTGTGCTCCACCATGAAACCCCAAAATGTGTCTGAGGACCTCATTAAGTTTACGGCCTTCCCTTTCTCCCTTGATGGTGTAGCCAAAGATTGGCTATACTATTTGCCTTCCACAATTGGGGGCTGGAATGACCTAAAAAGACTTTTTCTAGAGAAGTTCTTCCCTGCCTCCCGAACTGCATCAATTAGGAAAGAAATCTGTGGAATTAGGCAATCACAAGGAGAGACCCTTCATGAATACTGGGAGAGATTTAAGAGACTTTGCTCAAGCTGCCCCCACCACCAGATTAGTGAACAACTATTAATCCAATACTTCTATGAGGGACTTATCCCCATGGATCGTGGAATGATTGATGCTGCAGCTGGTGGTGCCCTAGTAGACAAAACTCCTTCTGCCCCTCGTGACTTAATAGCTAACATGGCTCAAAATGCACAACAATTTGGTACAAGAGCTATTGCACCAACCCGAGGAGTTCATGAGGTAAGTCATTCAGCCCTAGAAAAAAAGGTATATACTAAACATGATGAGATGCATACCCTTCTAAGGCAATTAGCTCAAGCACAAGGTAACTCACACTCTACTTCTATTCCATTGCATTGCGGTATTTGTTCTGATAACACTCATTTTTCTGACCAGTGCCCACAACTTCAAGATTCATCTGAGTCATGTGCAGCTGTGTTCCCAGGGTGTCCATTCCAACAAGTGCCTCCCTTCAAGCAAGAACCATTCAGGCCAAATCCAAACCATGGGTGGCAAGCACAACCACAATACCGACAAGGAGGAAACTCAAGCTACCCAAAGCAGAATTGGTATCAACAAGGACAAGGTATGAAACCTTCTTATCCTTCAACTTCGCAAAACAATCATCCTCCTCCTCCTCCCAAATCTGAACCAAGACTCTAGGACATGGTGAAACAAATGGCAACCCAGAACCTTTAGTTCCAATAGACCACACAATCGGCAATTCAAGACCTACGAACTCAAGTGGGACAATTGGCGAACACCATCGGTGAGCTTATGATACAAGGTTCTGGACAACTACCATCCCAACCCATTGCCAATCCGAAGGATAAAGGTAATGTATGTGAAATTACACTTCGTAGTGGTAAAGAAGCTTCTCCTTCTACTGATCATATGAAACAGGTATGTCCCCCTCTTGAAAACACTCCTTCCCAACCCTCAAAAATTTCATTTAATGAAAAACAAAACAAAAAGGGCAATCAAATTATCATTGATGATTCAAATGAAAAATCAATTCCTCTTCCTTTCCCTCAAAGACTCTCTAAATCTAAGAAAAACTTTGATAATGAGATTGACAATGAAATAATGGATACATTTAAAAAATTTCAAGTTAATATTCCATTGTTGGATGCAGTCAAGAAAATTCCCCGTTATGCCAAATTTCTTAAAGAGCTTTGCACCCATAGAAGGAGGTTGAAGGGGAATGAGAGAGTCAACCTGGGGAGGAATGTATCAGCCTTGATTCAACCAGCAATTCCAACCAAATTCAAGGATCCCGGCACATTCACCATACCTTGTACCATAGGGGAGACCTTCTTTTCTGATGCTATGCTAGATTTAGGTGCTTCCATTAATGTAATGCCTCACTCCGTATATACTTCTCTACAGGTTGGAGAGCTTCAACCAACAGGAATTATCGTGCAACTTTCCAACCGGAGTACAACACATCCAAAAGGCGTGATTGAGGATGTCCTTGTTAGAGTAAAGAATCTCATCTTCCCCGCTGATTTCTACATTCTTGAGATGGAAGATACCCGAACCCAAGGACATGCCCCTCTCATACTTGGGAGGCCATTCCTAAAAACAGCAAAGACGATCATCAATGTTCACAATGGTACATTGTCCATGGAATTCGGAGGAGGAAAGGTATGTTTTAACATCCTTGAGGCTATGAAACACCCCGTTGAAGAGCACTCCACTCTTCCTGTCTATTCGATGGAAGTGCTCTCAAACGATGCACACACACACAATTCTATCCTCAACCCAAACTCTGATTCTTTTTTGTTTTCCTCACCCTTGGATGATTTGAGTTTTGGTTCTTCATTTGAATGTTGTGTGGGTTCAGAAAAATGTAAATTTTGTGCTTTAATTGATGAGTGTGTTTATTCTGAGGTACCCATGACTATCGATGATTCTGCAAATCTCATTTCAATAGATTCTCTTTCCTTTGAGAATAAACATGAGCAGATAGATAGTTTCCTGGAACTCACTCCCCATAAATCCCCTCCCTCAATCCAGAAACAACCGGTGTTTGAACTTAAACAACTTCCTTCTAATTTAAAATATGCATATCTTGAGGGTATTGACCAATTGCCCGTCATTATTGCTAATAACCTCTCTCCACAACAGGAATTGAAACTTCTCAAACTTTTGAGAGAGTGTAAAAAGGCAATAGGATGGACATTGGCTGATATTCCAGGGATTATCCCATCTATTTGTATGCACCATATACTTTTGGATGATGAGGCTAAACCCTTAAGACAATCTCAACGCCGGTTGAATCCCACTCTCCTTGAAGTGGTAAAATTGGAAGTCAGTAAATTACTTTCTGTAGGGATCATTTATCCTATATCTGATAGTAAATGGGTTAGCCCAGTGCAAATTGTGCCTAAAAAAATAGGAGTAACAGTTGTGTCAAATGAAAGGAATGAATTGGTTCCAACACATGTGCAAAACAGTTGGCGAGTCTGTATTGACTACCGTCGACTGAATCAAGCCACGCGGAAGGACCACTTTCCTTTACCTTTCATTGACCAAATGTTAGAACGATTGGCTGGTAAGTCTCATTATTGTTTCCTTGATGGCTATTCGGGTTATTTACAAATCCATATAGCCCCTGAGGATCAAGAAAAGACAACATTTACTTGTCCATTTGGCACATTTGCATACAGAAGGATGCCATTCGGTCTATGTAATGCTCCTGGTACTTTTCAGCGATGTATGTTGAGTATTTTTTCTGAGTACCTTGAGAGTTGTATGGAAGTCTTTATGGATGATTTCATGGTTTACGGTTCTTCTTTTGATGATTGTTTGGAAAACCTAGGTTCTGTCCTCCGCCGCTGCATTAAAAAAGATCTTGTTTTAAATTATGAAAAATGCCATTTTATGGTTGAGCGGGGGATAGTTCTTCAGCATATCATTTCAAATAAGGGAATTCAGGTTGATAAATCTAAAATTGAATTGATTTCATCCCTTCCATATCCAAAATGTGTTCATGAGGTGCGATCTTTCTTGGGTCATGCTGGTTTTTACCGACGATTCATTAAAGACTTTAGTAAGATCGCACTTCCCTTATCTCGGTTGTTACAAAAGGATTTTGAATTTGTTTTTGATAAAAATTGTGAGGATGCATTCAATTCACTAAAAAAGAGTCTCACATCACCTCCCATAATCCAACCACCTAGGTGGGATCTCCCCTTCGAGCTTATGTGTGATTCCTCTAACTTTGCAGTTGGGGCAGATTTATCACAAAGGGTTGAAAAGGCTCCTCATGTCATTGTGTATGCCTCGCGTACCCTTGACCCTGCCCAGGTAAACTACACAACCACAGAAAAAGAACTCCTTTCTATTGTGTTTGCCTTGGAAAAATTCCGTTCATATCTTCTTGGGTCAAAAGTGATTGTGTTTTCTGACCTTGTTGCCCTTCGTTTCCTCCTAAAGAAACCTGAAGCCAAGCCCCGCCTCATTCGGTGGATGCTCCTCCTCCAAGAGTGTGACCTTGAGATTAGAGATAAGAGAGGGGTGGAGAATGTTGTAGCAGACCACATTAGTAGGATTTCCCCACCATTGGACCATCATGTTGACTCACCCCTACCCATTGGAGAATTCTTCCCTCATGAGAACCTTTGTGATGTTGTGGACCTTACCCCCTGGAATGCGGACATTGTGAATTTTCTAGAAACATCTAGGTTCCCCCCTGATTTTAGCACTTCACAATCCCATAGACATAAGCATGACTCTCGATGGTACATTTGGGATGACCCATACTTGTGGAGAATTTGTAGTGACTAGGTTGTTCGTAGGTGTGTTCCTGACCATGAGTTCACCTCTGTTTTGACCTTCTGCCACACCTTGGCATGTGGGGGCCACTTTGGCTCTCAACGTACAGCTCGAAAGGTCCCTGACTCAGGATTATATTGGCCAACATTGTATAGAGATGCCCATAGGTTTTGTAAATCATGTACTCGATGTCAATTCACAGGGAATATCTCCAAGAGGAATGAAATTCCCCAACAGCCCATGTTATTTTGTGAGATCTTCGATGCATGGGGCATTGACTTCATGGGGCCTTTTCCAAATTCATTTGGCTTTGTGTACATCTTATTGGCGGTTGACTATGTATCTAAATGGGTGGAAGCAAAGGCCACTAGGACCGATGACTCTCGAGTGGTTGTTGATTTTGTGAGGTCCCAGATTTTCAGTAGGTTTGGTCTACCAAAATTCATCATTAGTGATCAGGGTTCACATTTTTGCAATCGTAACATGAAAAACTTGCTTCGTAAGTATGGGGTTGTTCATAAAGTCTCCACTTCATATCATCCCCAAACTAACGGAGAAGCAGAAATTTCAAATCGGGAAGTTAAGCGAATCTTGGAGAAAACGGTACAACCCAATAGAAAAGATTGGAGTTTGCGCTTGGATGATGCACTTTGGGCGTACCGTACTGCTTTTAAAACACCGATCGGAATGTCCCCATATAGGATTGTGTTTGGGAAATCTTGTCACCTCCTGGTGGAGGTCGAACACCGTGCATATTGGGCTGTTAAACAATGTAATATGAACCTTTCAGATGCAGGTGAGGAAAGAAAGCTGCGGATTCAAGAGTTGGAAGAAATTCGACGTGATGCATATGAAAACTCCCGAATCTATAAATAGATGACAAAGGCTATTCATGATAGCATGATTCACCAGCGGAAGTTCCATATTGTTGAGAAGGTCCTCATGTACAATTCCAGGCTTAAGCTCCACCCAGGTAAGCTTCGTTCCCGATGGCTCGGTCCTTATATTGTTACTAATGTTTACCCTTTTGGTGCAATACAGGTTTTGCATGAGCAGAGTGGACGAAGTCTTACCGTCAATGAGAAGCGACTTAAACACTTCTATGAGGATTTTCCAAAGAATCCGGTGGAGGAAATCCACCTTCTCGACACATCATACCAATAAAACACACCAGGTTTTATCCTTCCTTCTCACATTTTCAATTATTTCAGTGAGGACACTGCACGTTCTAGGTGTGGGGGGGTGGATACATTCCTGGGTTAGTTAGGATTTTTCATATTTTTTTTCTCCTTTTGTTTTCTCTTTCTTGCCTTCTTTATGGTATTTTTATTTTTCCCCATCAACAAATTCGAAATTCCATGATGTGGCGACCATAAAGTGGGGAAAGTAAAAATACCATAATGAAGGCTAGAAAGAGAAAGTGTATGAGTTTACCATCAGGGAGTGATTTTTAGTGAATTGGTTTTCTTTCAATGATATAAATGGTTGTATCTATGTGAAACCATTGAGATGATTGATGCCCATTGTGTGAGTAGTTTTTAGGAAAACTGTGTCACTAATATCTCCAAAAACAATTTTGCACCAAACCACAAAGTGTGATTATTTCTTAGTTAATATAAGTTAAATATATGTTGGGTTAATATTTTTCAGCTTTAAATGATATTTCCATACGATTGTTCCTTATCCGATCTGTTTCATTACTGTACCAGATTGACCTATGCGTGTGTACCTAATGTACGACTGTTGTACGCCCTCAAAAAAAATTGTTGTGTCTTAGGCAGGTCAAAAATCACTCCTCCTCAACCTTTGATCTTGTTATAACTATTACAATTAGTGTCGTGAGGAGATCAAACAAGGGTTGAGAGATGAGTGTGAGATTTGTTCCAATTGCAACTTCAAAAAAAAATAATAAATGAGGGGAGTGATGAAATGTGCAACATATGGGGATATCTAGGTCGGGAGATTATGGTTTGACTTCTGGGAATGCTTAAATGAGTGGTCTTGAAATATGATTGCAAAGGATGTAGGACAGGTTCGGTGACAAAATCATTTAAGATGAAAAATGTTAAAATAACATATATTTATTAGATATAAAGTGGAAAGAATAGCATGGAATGGTTTTCACACACACACATGGATATTTAGTGTCATGGTTTACTTCTGAATTCCTTTCTCAATTGGGTATCATGAATCTTTTTGAATTTCACTATGATATAATTTATGAGACATCTTATTTCTATTTTCACTAGGAAGAACTCCTTGGTGTGGTTCGTGCATTGATCACTTTAAATAAAATTTACTCAAATGATAAATCTTTATGATGTTGGAAATATATATATATTTATATGAATCATTGTATTTTGATATGTGACTTTGCCCAGGAGTGCAAATGTTTAGGTGTGGGGGTGTGATCGTACCACGATTCACTATTTTATTCCACCCTTACACCGCAGTTTTAAACTAGTTTTGTAATGAATATTCCAAATATAATAATAAATTGAATTTCATGTTTTAATAAATCAATTAATGTTAATAAATATTATAATGGGCAATGTTACTTGTTTTTATTGTTTCAATGTAGGTGGAGGTGATTTGGATGGCCTTTGATGAAGTGGAAGAAAAATGGGCCAAAATTGCATGGATCCATGGACATCTGTCCACTGTTTTGCATAGTACACAACATCCGTGCATCCAAATGGGCTGAAAGTTTGTGGACCTGTCCAAAATGTAATAGGCTACATTGCTTATTAAGGAACCCAATGCTGATTCGGCTTCTATGGGGCCCATCCGAACTGATCTGTCCAAGCCACCGAATTTGGACCAAGTCAAATGCGGTGTTCTGTATTTTATTAATATCCTGAGATGTATTTGTCAAAACGGTGCCAAACTTTCGGTGGAGACAGCCAAGAGGTAGGGATAAAATGTTACTATTTTCTCCAAAGCGAGATAAGACTGTCTGAAGGCCGAAACGCGTCGTTCAAGTGGATTGATGAAATCTGTGTGCCCAAAACCACCTCCCACATTTCCTATAAAAGGGCACCTTGGGCTCCTCATTTGGAAGTTCGGCCAAGAGGCAAGGTGCTGCCATTTTGGAGTCCCCAAGGAGTCTTCTCAACATCTCTAGAGGATCTGAAGGCTATGGGAAGTTCTACCCCAACATATTTCTCTTCTTCCTCTCCCATTGGTTTCTAAACCCCTTGTGATCACCCGGGGAGGAATGTGATGTACATCCCGAGCTTCATGTTTGTAATATTTGAATGATCTTTTAAATTCCAGATTGTTGTGTTGTTTTTCATCATCCTCTATTCTTATTTTATTGAGTTATGTACTGGTATGTCATGCTCAACTTAAATGATCATGTTTGGGGGTACCCATTCATGTGATGTTTCACACACCGTTCACCACTTTCTTCCCCCCTTTCAATTGAGGTGTTTGTGTGGTTTATATTGGTAAATTGAACTGACAAAAGTACTGTCAAGGCCGTGTACATTTATGTCATGGTATCACAAAGAAATAACATACAAATCTGGACAGTGCATCGAGTTTTTCGTGTGTTGCCTTGGTGAGTTTTGGTTATGAAGTCAAACACAATTCGTTCAATCATCGGCGGTGTCCGGTGAATCATTGTGTGTTTTGACCGAACCCTAGGAGGTATACTAGTATAAACTCATTAACATTCTAGTTCTAGGTGTTACAAACCATGTATTAAAATATCATAACCTTATATCATGAAGCGATGAAGGAAAAACATCATACGAGTACCCCGGGTTGATCACGCTTAATTAATTTTGTTAATCTCTACTTTGTTTTATAGCTTCTATTTTCTATTGTCGTCTTTAATCATAAAACCCAAGCATTATAAAACCCCAATTCCTTTTTTTAATTTCATAATCAGAACCACATTTCATAATTAATGATCTAAGGCTCCGTCGAGAGACGACCTAGGGTTGCTGCTATACTGCAGAAATTCTAGTCAAAATTAAACAACTAATTTGACGCGTTCGACAACGCGGTCATACATTCATATAATAGATTTGATAAATAGAATATAAGAACAAGCTGAATTTTACGCATTAAAAGATGCATTTCTATGAAGACAGTTTGTAATCTTTTAATGCATCACATATTTAAAATGAAAATTTGAAACATTAATAAATATTATTTGAAAAAATAAACATTATTTTTTAAAACATATTTTCAAAAATATTTTAGGCTGAAATGTTTTTATTTTTCTGAGAAGTTTTAATTTTATATCAATAGTGAAAAATACAGAATATTAATTTAAAAATGGAATTTTCTATAAATAATTTTTGAATGTTAAATTATATTTCCAAATATGTTTTAATGTAATTATAAATCAATTATACATAAATTAATCCAATTTTCATTTTAATCATTTTTATATTATATATATATATATAATAAGTTAATATTTGAATATATTTACATTTAAACTCCACATTCTTGTCCCATATGCAAGATTAATTTAAAATTAATTTCCACCGCATATGTTTTTTGAATTCAAAAAATTGATTATAATATTATTAATCTGCATAATTTATAATTTATCTTATGGTAAAATTATTTGTTAACAAAAATATTAGTGAAATCAATTAAAATTAATTACAGCAATTAAGGTATAAATGAGTTTACTTTGGGGCTAATGTTTAATCGTAAGGGACTAAATGGCCAGGAAACATGTCTGAGAAAACATTTATAGTAATATTTACACAATATAACATATTTTTCGGAATTTGGATCATTTTTTAATCATATTATAAAATGGGGACATCCAAATAATGTAAAACATTTTGTATTTTAAGAAATTTCACTCCTCCTCCAATATAAAAGGGTACTCACCCCCTCACTTCATCAAACCTCTAAAAATATTTTACATCCAAAACCTACCAAAATAACTTCCAAACTCTCATGCCCTTATTCTAGAAACCCCAAATTGTGAATAAATACAATCAAAAAATTATTTTGGTGGAAACAAAAGGTTGTTACATAAAATAATAGGTAATGTTATTCAACAAGCACTTTTTTTTTATTTCTTTCTAAACCCCTTAAATTATTCTTATTGCTTTATTTTTTAAAAACATAAGTATATAAATTATATTTTGTAGTTTTTATGGTAATATTTTGAGATTAAAATTCACAGACTTCAACCAAATGGGATATAAAATAATTGTTTGTGTGTACAGTAGACTACCGCCTCATCAACTAATATCGTTCATTCCTCCATTAATAGCATTAAAGGCTATAAATAATGAATGATTTATTATTTATAAATTATATATATTATATTTAAAATTTATTTATTTTTTTTAATTATTATATAACACAATCATTCAAGCTTTCCATTTTGTGGGAATATGATAACAACATTCATGTGAACAACAGTCTACCACCACGCAAAGTGATGTACCTCATTCATGATTTCAATGGAATAAATTAAAGATTTTATAAATAAAAATATATGGTATATATGAAAATATGATACAAAAATTATTATAAATATGCATATAATTTCTTTTTCTTTCTTTCAAAATGACTGGAAAATGGAAATAGTGTTTATATGTACGTTCAACCTATCATCTCCAAGAATGGTGGATTTAATATTATATAACATTATATCATGAATTAATATATATAAATATATAAAAAATATATAAGAAATTGAAATATTGTTTCATATCATGGAGATGAAGAAATCATGATCCAGATAATATGAAAAATATAACAATCCAAAACATACTCGAAAAATAAGAAACAATGAAAATAATGAATTATTATTAAAAAAACCAGGATACAATGTTACAAAATTATAATATATGATATTATAAATAATAATAAGGATAATTTATAAGATAATAAAATGATTAAAACAATTATACATGTTGTTAAAGGGTTTTAAAAAACGAGTGTAATGTAAGTGGATTTGTAGTCTCACTTTTAATTCTACGAGTCTTATGCCATATTCACTACTTGAATATTTTATATGTTGTATATACATACCTATGACATGAAATATAATTTATTTAATTACATAAAATGTTTCAATTTATGTCATTCTTTCACATATACGATGATTCAAAGGTTACTCATGTAATATTGGATTTCGTCTCAAATTACATTATAGTGAGAAATATTTGTTATTATGCACCAATTCAATTTTATATAGATTATATAACACCCCATCAATTTTATTATGATAAATAATTTATTTATCATGTTTTTCTATATTTTACTTTGAATTATTTTATCTACGGTAATTTGACATAAAAATTACCATGTGGTAAATTTTTTTGAACAACACCACTTTATTTTGGTGATTGTTATCTTTTTAATCAAAAAAACACATTCATATAATATGTTTTTGTTTAAAATTATTTTAATTTTTTATACTCCTTATTTAATGAATGATATTATTATTTCTTAAAAATTATAAAAAATTTACATATGATATAATTATTGAATAATATTTAATTAGATTGGGAGATATTGATAAATATGTGTCCTTACAGATACTATATGATAGGGAACTTTGTTTATATATTAAATAAATTATTCTATATATTGGGATTATTTTTGATTGGTGTGAAACATTTTTTGTATAATTTTTAGTAATCCACGCAATGCATCTATAGTCTCATGGGACGAATCATTTGGCCAATCCAATTGGATTTTATCCAGTATGTTAGAAACAGTTTTGTGAGGGCTCTTGGTGGTACATGTATAATGTTCCAATGAAACATGGAATACAATAATTAATCATTTCATTATTTAAAATTTATTTATAGATTTTATTTATCCATCTAAATTTCACTTTTTAAATATCTATGGATATAGTTCAATCTATGTTTAACGATTAAAGGGAATGCCTTTCATTTTCATTCATTGACATATTTAATTTTCCTTATCCGGTAATATAAATGTAATGTGTAATAATTTATTTACCCAAAAATACTAATTGTTATTAATTATTAATTATATCTTCCAATGTAAATTACACATACTGAGAATTTTATCTCACCCTTATTTTTTCCCTTTTCGAATGTTATGAAAAATTAGTCTTTGAATTATTTTTAAAGGCAATAGTTTATTAGACTTTTTATTTATTACATTTTTTAATATTCCAAATGTAATATCAGTATCATTTATTTAATAGTATATTCAAAAAATTTAATTATTTTTAGTCATTTGGGATTTTATTCCTTTTAATAATGAAAATGTACTAATGTAAGACACTACTCCAAGCATTTCGGGTCAGGGTCATCACAATAATATTATGATGAATAATTTTGATGTATTAGTTCCCATTAGAATATATTCATAAGCCCATAAATTAGTTAATTAATATTACCTCCTTTTTATGTATGTATTCCATAGTTTTTATTTTTTAAATATAAAAGGTTTCTCCATACTCTTTAATGCATTCATCCAACATTTGTAATAAATTAAGGAAGTTAAATTCTATTCCAACTCATTGTCCTTGAGGAAAATAATTCTTAATTAATATAACCTTATAATTATTCCATTATATTATCTCTATAACTTACTTTTCCTTTGTTTTTTGAATCAATGACAACTATTTCTAAACAACCACATCTAAAATAGTACATTACTAGAATAACCATCTCTCATTAATTAATTCTAAAATCTAGAAATATAATTTCAATGGAATTGATCTATTGTTATTCTATAGATTTATTTTTAGTCTATTAAAAGATGTAGGATTATAAACCATGAATCATTCCGAAATCATCGAATCAAGATTTCATCAAATAAGGTTTTCAATATGGGTAATTTTTTTGATCATAACTCAATGAAATTTCCTTGATATTTTCATTATATACTCATCTCCAAAATCATATGGGTTTTCTTTCTCTTGAGTAAAATCGCAACATTGATTAGAGTTATTGATATGTTTCTCATTCCATCCATTATAATCCATTTATAAATATACTAATACACATAATTTGATCACTAAATTATGAATATTAATCCATAACCAAAAGAATCCATAAAACAATTATTGAAAATTATAAGGGTTTATCACATTGAACATATTCATAATGTAAGTATAGAATTTAATTCTTATGTGTCCTACAAAACATGATTTTATACCAATGAAAATAAAAATTATTCTAGTTACCCATATTCATTTTTCCTTTAATAAAACTGTATAACATATAACAGAACACATCACAAAGGATTGATCAATATTGAAATATTTTGATACTATATTAATACATTAATCCCATTATACATTGTAAATATAAATAATAACTTCAATGCATCAAAAAAACATTTTTATTTCTTTTATTTAATCCTTATATTCATTCACTGATCCCTCTTTATTATCCTAGGTATAGGAAAAAATAATACGGAGTGATGATAGAATCATTATAAGGGTTTCGTAAAATATTAGTTGTAATGAATTCATAAGTAAAAAAACAATATTCTTGGGTTAATAATAAGAAAATAATAGAATCCATAAAATTAGTATGAAATATATCCAAGGATAAAAATGAAAATAATTACATGTACACTAATATCTAATTTTGTTGGTATGGAATGTATAATGTTATTAATCGTTATCTTACCATCAATGTCCCTCAACCAATACACCTGGCATATCACCAATGCCACATGACATTGAAATCTTAAATATATTATGTTCCTCTCAAAAATAACATCTAACTTATCATAAATTATTCTATAGAAATTCATAATAAATATATGGGATGGTATACAACAAGACATACCCATCCTTCTTTAAATCATGAGATTAACTATCATGACCCGCCTTCTCGAAAAATGGAGAAGGGACAGAAAACTGCTAGACCCTTATTCAAGTTAAAGGAGAGGTAATGACCCCTGAGTCCAGCCTTCAATTGGACACAAAGTTGTGACTATCATCTTTGGTATATAATCACACACAATATGGATGGCATTACCATATTTATAAAAAAGGATCGATAGATACGATGGAAAAACCACAAAAACACTCCAAAACCGATGGTAAAATTAAATCCAAAATCAATTCTCACATGCCTGTTCAAGGTTAAACCAATATAAAGTAAAAGAAAACTCAAAAGGGGAAGTACCGAAAGAAAAGAAAATGGCATCAAAAACTATCCCAACGTCCGAGATAGTTTAGCCCCACACAGTCCCCAACGTTCTACTAGAAACCTAAAAGCAGTTTTATATACATAGTGTGAGTATATAGGTATACCATGTAATGAAAACTTAAAAACTCTCATGCCCAAATTTGGATGCATTTTAATGGACATTGAGAAAATGAGATAACCAAAAAACCTAGAAAGGATAATATCCACCCAACCTCACGAAGTCACAGTCCCCAAATAATGCATGTTAAGTAAAATAATAGTAATATCACATCGATGCCAGGGTCCCTGCACAAATTTTCCACTTGTTATTGAAGAAATCCTATGAGTCAGACATCCCCCACAATTTCCACTCCAGTCCCACTACCTCCAAAACAACAACCTTTTGGGCCACCACAACCAAATCTACGCCCGCAATCACCTAGGACACCATAACCACACGTAACCAAACTCACAAAATTTTGGGCCAGAAAAAGTACTGCCACACACAATGACACTTGGGATAGAGGAACTACCACTATGCCCGAAGAAACCTGGGCCAAAACAACTACTACCACACAAGAAGACTTTTTAGCCTCATCATAAAGACACATGGGAAACAAACCTACCCACACACACCTAAGACAACAACCAAAACCTTCTTGACAAAAAAAATCATGTGATATAATGGACCTCAGGCCATCACATCATACCCAAAGAGTCTTGGGCTACTCGAGAGAGTGAGTAGAAAATGAGCTAAAAACCATCCACTCATAGGAGTTTTGGAAAAAACACCATCCGCAATGAAATGGGGGTGTTCTGAACAAAGTGGTCAACGTGGGTGGGGTGCCAATAAGAAACACAAGAACAGAATTTGTACACTTAGGGAGACAAATATTTGTCCCAACATAAGGGTTCTGAAACTAGCCAATACACAAACACCCTCGTTAATATTATTCATAAAAATCAAAACTGCCACAACCAATGCACAAATTATTCTTGGAATTCAATTCAACAATGAACACATTATTTTAATCATATTGAAGTGATTCATTTTAAATAATTCTTCACTAATGGGAACTACTAGGAATAGCCACAAACCAAGGAAGGAAAAATAGTTTCGCAGCAATATAAGTATTCAGACCATGTTCTCATGTAATGTAACAACAAAAAAGGGATCTGTGAGATCTCTCGAAGTTCTGAAACCAAACCCAACCCCAATAGAAGGACCCACATGGCCCCAAAACCAGAAACAAAAAACTGTACAATAAGGTATCCCATACCCATCATTGTCACATCACAAGCATCAAGCAGAACTACCATACATATCACCAGAACATAGCAAGGAAGTTTATAGTTTTAAAAAAAAACACCCTTTAATTTCCTCTGTTCTGTTCAGTTAACCTGGGTGATCACATGTAACACCCCAAGATTTCAATGTACATTTTCTCTTTAATTTAAATTAATAGCTTGCGCTACACGCAACACCAAGTACAAGCACATCACGACCTATCAAACTAGCCATTTAAAAAAGTGATATGAATAGTATTAACCACGTTTTGAATTTTATATATATCCTATATAATATTAATAGTCATATTTTGTGTTTCTTAGACATAATATATGGACAAATACAATTTTTCAGATAAAATAAGTGTCTTTAAAAAAACAATTTTACAGGCTTTCAATAACGAACCCATTTTGAATCCAATTTTCACGACCCGCCTTCACCAAAAGGAGGTAAGGGTTAGCAGATTTCCAGGGACTTCATTTTCCATGTTGAAGGGGGGGTAATGACCCCTGAAACCTACCTTCAATAGGTCTCGGAGTGGAGACTATGTCCAAGGGTATAGAATCACTCACTAAATGGAAGACATTTCTCTTATTCTTTTAATAGGATTGGGATATAAGATGGTAAATCCCAACAACACCAAAAGTGGAAAGTAAAAGTAAAGCCAAGAACCATTCCCAAAGCATGTTACAAAAGTAAAATCCACAAAGTAGAAATTGACTACATGGGTAAAGTACCAAAGAATGAAAAAAACTGCAACTGCAACTGCCCCAAAGGTCCGAGCTGGTATGGTCCCACGTGATCCCCGAAGTCCTCCTGTAAACCTGAAAGTAGTTTTATATAATTAGGGTGAGAATACAAGTACACTAAGTAGGGAAACCAAGTTACTCTTGTGCCCAAGTGGGGGAACGTGCTAATGTCCTGTGAGAAGCAGACAACCAACACTATCAAGGAGTTCATCCATCCCACTCACAGGACACACTCACCAAATAACGAAAGCAAGTAATATATATAATAAGATCACATCGATGTTTGGGTACCCCGCGCCACATTCCCACTAGTTATTGAAGGCATCCAACGCATCGAACCAATCCCTCCATTCTCACCGCAGTCCCACTGCCACACCCTGCCCACACACACCTTGGACATATACCCATGCAGTCCGACTTCCCAACCCCGCCCACAAACACCTGGGCCACAACTGTCATGCGTAACCACCCCTGCAAACACCTAGGCCAGAACAACCACTTCCACACCCAAAGACACCTCGGCTAGAAGATCCACTGCCATGACCGAAGACACCTGGGCCTCATCCCAAAGTCACTTGGGAAACCACCTGCCCGCAAACACCTGGGCTAACCACCAAACAACCCTGCCTGAAGGTTCATGGGCTAAAAATGGACTTCAGAACATCACAGCCTGCTCTAAGATACTTGGGCTATCAGGGAAAGGGAGCTGAAAGAAGCTAATAACCAGCCACTAATAGAAGTGTTGGGAAAAACGCCCTCCCCCATAAAATGGGGGTGTTCGGCACGAAGTTCTCAACTTGGGTGGGGAGTGAATAAGAAACACAAAAACTACATGTATATATATATAGGTAACAAGCACTCTCCCAAGTTTAGGTTTTTCATCAGTTAGTCTAAAGAACACAAACAACACCCAAGTTCAAGTCATAACTCACACCCAACAAAACCCATTTTTCCCATTGGTTTTCATGTTTAGTAATGATTTTTAACTAGTTTCTGCACCTACTTGGGCAACTAGTAAGCATAAGAATAAGTCTTGGAACACAAACAGTCAAGCATTAACTACAACATCCACACCCGTTTTTCTCGTAAAGTCACAACAACAAAAGGGATAAGAGATCCCTCAATGTAATGGAAGCAAAGGAAACCCCGAGACAATTCCCCGTGCCCCACCCAATAGTTTCTCATCAATAGAGGATCCCACCCTAATTCGTGATATAAACAAGTTAACCACACAACCTTAAAATTCACAACCACTGAATCCATATCAATAGGGTATCCCATCCCAATCTATATCACACAGTAAACGACCTATGAAGGAAAAACAACCAAACCACCACCACAAACACAAAGCAGGCCCATACTAGTATTTTCAGATTTATAAGATTTAACACATTCCATGATTTAAATTTATGTGTGCTTTAACCGGGGTTATCATAAAAAGGGATTGATCCCCATGCCTCAATTTATTTAGCTGGATATACGTAATTAACCAAATTCTTTTACACAGCAAGGGTTCACAAATATGATCCATTTAAACATCACCATAGGTAAGGGTTCATTAGTGCACAGAGAAAAGACCACCAACTGACATGATTTTCAGTATGCATAAGCCTGAAAAATTCAGAAAAGAATATCATAAAACAAAGCAGCATCATCGATCACAGCCCCCACCTTCATTCCCTAGAGTCCGTTCATTATCTTCATTAAGGTTTGGTTAATCCAATTCTACAGAATCAAAAGAATTACCACCCCGCATGATAAAAAAAATGGATAGACGATGGAGGAATTCCCTACTTGTTAATCAACGATCGATGCTAAGCCTGGGCGTGGAACTCCACGGATAGCGATGCGGCTCTTCTGAACAAAAAGCGGCTCGTCTGAATGAAAAGTAGCCTGTCTGAACGAAGGGTAATTCTAGCATAGGGTGATCGAGAAAAGAAACCCAGGAGTACCCTTTTTTGTTGATAAAGGTTGGGGATGGTTGAGATAAGTACATGAAACCGCATAAGTAGCGGGGTCGTGGGTTGACCATGTGGCCCCACACACCATTAAAGGGCCGGGCGGTTTAAACTGACGCACACATCGGATTAATTCTTTAAATATTTAAATTAAACGAAATTTATGGGCGTTATTGGTCCTGGATTTAAAACGAAATTAAACAGGTCAAAAATAGTGTTTAAAACCCAGTTTGTGCAAAATAGAGCGCTACTGGAAAAACCCCATGGGGGTAGGCGAGAGACACCAGTAGCTGAGAGCTACCGGTGGTTGACAGTGACCGGTAGCCGAGACCTACCGGTGGCTGACAGTTACCGGTAGTCGAGCTACCGGTAGGCTGCAATGACCAGTAGCCGAGCTACCGGTAGGCTGGAGCCACCGGTAGGCTGAGCTACGGGTAGACAGAGCCACCGGTACGCTGCTGCTACCAGTAGACCGAGCTACAGGTAGACAGAGCTACCGGTAGGCTATGGCTATTGGTAGATCGAGCGAACGGTAGACCTACCATAGGCTCAAACTTCACCGAGGTTCCCAGACTACCCAGAACACCCAACATCAGATTTTCACAAAGTAATGGACCCACAAAAACCCGGGCCATTACATCGGATACCTCTCAACCGATTCGCGTCCTCGAGAATCAAAACAAACACGAAGGAAAGAGAGGGTCCGAACAACCACCTCGAATGATACCTCTCAAGTGTGAACCTAATTGATAAATAAGAACACATTCCTATCAAGAACCGAGCAATATGCCATGCCAACTGCCCAACCATGTGAGTTGTGGAGTCTCCATCCCCCATGTCAAGATATTAACCGCTTTGGGCGGCACTGACTCGCCCACACGAGTTTAATCGCATCCAACTTAATGTGTCTTGATTAGGGGTCGGGTCTTCCCCTCCCCGTAGCCAGGACTTTTCACACAAATTCAGAGGAAAGATAACCGCATATTTCATAGCCAACAAGACAAAAATATCTACCACGATAGGTATAATAGAACATCACAAAACTCAAAACAAATTTGGGTAATGGGAACGCATATGTTCTTTCCTATCCCACGTACTCTCCTCAAGACCACCATGTCTCCACAACACAGAAGCCAAGGGAATGGTTTGCACACGAAGCACCTTCTCCTTGCGATCCTCGATCATCAGGGGTCTCTCCACAAATGTCACGTCGTCCTCGATTTCCAGCTCTACCCAGCCGAGGACGTGTGAATCGTCATGCAGATACTGACGGAGTTGGGACACATGGAAGAAATCATGTATCCTCAGTAGCGGTGGTGGTAATGCTAGATGATAAGCCACTTCGCCGACCCGCCAAAACACTTTGAAGGGTCCGATGAACCTGGGAGAAAGCTTACTCCCTTTTCCGAACCTCCGTTGTCCATGCCGAGGGTAGACCTTCAAGAACACGTGGTCTCCAACCTCAAACTACAAGGGCCTCCTCCTAGTATCATCATACGAATTCTGTCAGTCCTGGACCAACTTCATCCTTTCCCATATAAGCTAAACCTTCTCCTTCATGCTCTGCACCACCTCCAGGCCAAGGATTCCCGCCTCTCCGACTTTGGTCCAACACACAGGTGAGTGGCATGGCCTCCTGTACAATTCTTCAAATGGGGCCATACCAATGGTAGAGTGATAACTATTATTGTCGGCGAAATCTACTAGAGTCAAGTGTCACACACATGATCCTCCTGAGTCTAGAACACATCCTCGCAACATATCCTCCAACGTCTGAATGGTGCGCTCTATCTGCCCATCTGTCTCGGGGTGGAAAGAAGTTCTAAGGTGTAGTTGGGAACCAAAAGCATTCTATAAACCCCTCCAGAATCATGAGGTAAAACATGCATCCCTAGCCGAGACTATGGACCTCGGAACTCCATGCAACCAAAACACCTCATCAACCTACCTTCATGCCAAAGCATCCACTACACTTGACACTTTAATCGCCAGAAAGTGAGCCGATTTCTTCAATTGTTCCACTACTACCCAGATGGCATCGTATCCCCCTTGGACCTTGGGTAGTCCTGTGAAGAAATCCATCACGATGTCATCCCACATCCACTCGGGGAAATCTAGAGACTATAGTAGGCCACCTGGAACTCGGTGTTTAGCCTTCATATACTAACACACTAAGCACTTGGCCACAAACACTTCCACTCCTCGCTTCACTCCGGGCCACCAAAACTGTCTCTTCAGTCCCTGGTAAATCATGGAAACTCTCGGGTGTACTACTAGGGGTGAGTTGTGGAACTCACTGAGAACCTTGTCGCACATTGCCTCTGGAACAAACATCTTCCCCTGTAAAAGCATCCAGTTTTAGCCATCCTCCATCTATAAATCCAGAGCATTTCTCTGGTCAACTCGGTCACGCATCACTTTTCACTTTGGGTCTGCCCATTGAGACTGCTCCACTTGCTGAAACAGAGATGACCGCACTAACATCTGATACCGGCAACCTCTACCGCTATCCATCCTCACATCCAGGTGTAAGGAATCCAACTCATCCATTTCCATCCAGGTGTGTACTGACTCTCAGACCGCATCCTTCTGTGATATTATGCTCAAGGCATCAGCCACTACATTACCCTTCCCTGAAGTGTATGAGATCTCGATGTCGTAATCCTGGAGGAACTCCATCCAACTACATTGCCGCAAGTTTAGGTCCTGTTGGGAGAAGATATACCTCAAACTTTTGTGATCTGTGAAGACCACAAAGCGTTGTATGATGAGGTTGTGCCGCCATAACCTTAGTGCAAAAACGACAGCTTTATGATTTTGGTCCTTGGTATCATAATTACGCTCATGAGGGTGTAGCTGTCTTGACCCATAGGAGATCACCCCGTGTCACTGCATCAACAAACATCCCAGGCCCTGTCCTGAGGCATCACATAACACATCATAGGCTGCCCCTTGTTCTGGTAATCTCAACACTAGGGCACTAACCAGTTTCTCCTTCAGATAGCTGAAGGCTTCCTCGTACTTCTCACTCCACATGAAAACCTGATCGTTCTTGGTCAAGGCCATCAAAGGGGATGCAACTCGAGAGATGTTGGGTGTGAAACTACGATAGTAACTTGCCAGCCCAAGGAAATAGGGGACCTCTTCCACATTATTGGGTGCTTCCCAAGAAACAAATGATTCAACCTTTGATGGGTATCTACCCTCCGCTCAGACACCACGTTCCCGAAGAAGTGCACTTCTCATGTCTAGAACTTGTATTTTGACAACTTACCATAGAGCTGGTGCTGTCGGAGGACCTCCAAAACTATCTTTAGGTGCTCCCCATGGTCCTCCTATGATCTTGAATAGATAAGGATGTTGTCGATGAACAAAACGACGATCCGATCCAGGTACTCCCAGAAGATGGAGTTCATAATCCCCATGAACACAGCTGGGGTGTTCGTAACACCAAAGGGAATGACTACAAACTCGAAGTGTCCATATCTGCACTTGGAGGCCATCTATGGGATGTCACTCTCGTTTACCCTCAACTGGTGATACCCAGACTGCAGGTCGATCTTCGAGAACCACCCTTCCCCTTTCAGCTGGTCGAAAATATCGTCTATCCTCGGAAGAGAATAGCGATTCTTGATCATCACCTGATTCGGCCTCCTATAGTCTATGCACAACCTGAGACCATCATATTCCATATTTGTGAACAAGACTAGAGCACCCCACGGTGACGCACTCGGTCGAACATAACCTCTCTTCATCAAATCGTCAATCTGAATCCGTAACTCCTGTAGCTTCGAAGGTGCGATCCAGTAAGGAGCCATCGAGAGCGGCCGAGCACCAGGATGAAAGTCTATCCCAATATCGATATCTTGTCGAGGGGGTAGAGTCATCACCTCCTCAGTAAAGACGTCCATAAACTCACAGATAATCTCTGGCACCTCCACCATTTCGGAATCTACTGACTCTACTGACAGCTCAGCTAGCAAGGAGAAGAGGGGTTTCTCTTTTCCATTGCCCTTCTGGCCACCCGGCTCGATGGTGAAAGTAACATGTCGGCCGCCCATGTCTGAGAGAACAACCCTTCCTCTGAAGCAGTCGATGATGGAAGACACAGAGAAAAGCTAGTCGATGCCAAGAATGACATCATATAGCTGTATATGTAGTAGAATAATATCCTTGATCGACTGATGTGTCCCTATAATCAGTCTGCATCCTCGAAAAACATATAACAAGTCGGTCTAACCTCCGACTGGTGTACTCCACACCAGGGGCACTGGAAGTCTCTAGGCATCTAGACCCATGGCATGAGCTATACTGGGTAAAAGAAAGGATTACTAAGCTCTGGTATCGAACAATGCATAAGCAAGGGTGCTAAACAAACTGATCGTACCTCGAACAACATCTTGTCCTACTGGAACTACTACCTCTGTGGAGCGCAACTGCCACGCCTAGCTCCTCTTCCCCTCAGCTGTCGGCCACCTCCCCGATTATGCCCCGGTCGAGATCCATGAGGAGTGCCCTAAGGTCGGCCTTCTCCTGCTATGTCTGCCCTCGGAGGAGCGGGATCTCGCTGTCCCTGCTGCTGCTGCTGGAAAGGCCTGGCTGGAAGCTGCTACTGCTGGATGGCCTGGTTGGAAGTTGCTGCTGGGGCAGGTGTTGGGGATATCCGCCACCATCGTACTTTACCCGGTCCAGTCACAGACTCCGGAGATGTCCATGGCTCCCACAGACGATGCACCACGGTTCTAGGCCCGAAGGAAAATGGAGAGGACCAGGGGACCAGAACTGAAACAGCTACGGCCTACTCCCTACTGGTCGGAACCTCGAGGGTCCTGACGCTAGAGGCCTAGTGCTTACGGCCTTCCCCTTCATTGGTCCCAGCTGGATCCCCTCTCGTGGCACACCTCCTAGAGCATGCATCATCTCCACCACTTCGGCCTTCTTCTGGACCTCCAAGTACGTCGGGAGGGTAAAGGGGGTAACAACATACTGGAGGGAGGGTCGGAGTGCCTCCTCTAAATATCTTTCCTGAGACTCCTTGTTGGGGAAGAGGTCCGGATAAAAACATAGGAGGTCCTTGAACATGATTCCCAGCTCCCTCACTGACATACTCCCCTGTTGGAGGGAGAGTAGCTCCTATCTCTTTTCCGCCTGCATCGTCGAAGAGAGGAATTCCACCTGGAACTCCCTCTCGAAATCAGCCCATGCCACCTCAGCCTCTCTCTTATCCCCCAGGTAAAGTGTCCACCACTGACGCACCGCTCCCCACATCTGGCTGACAGCCAGAGGAACCCAGTACTCGGTCGGGGCCCAGATCAGGCCGAACACTATCACTAGATCCTCTATCCAGCCTTCCTTCTTCACGTCATAGGTGATACACTCAAACTTCTTGAGGGTCGGTCGCTGGAAGGCCTAAAGTGTCTTCTGCCACTAGTCGTCCTCCTCCTCTCGATCAGATCTCTACCGATCATCCAAGGTAGTCACCAGGGCCTCGATCACCTGTACCGCACGTGGTCGCCTTCCAGGTGCCATAGATGCAAGGTAAACAAGGAATGCCTAATCCCAAGTAGTGAAAAATACTGTTCTTAAAAAAAATTCTTAATCTTTTTATTGATTTCAATTCCCAAATTACCCATGAAACACGAGAACACAAGTCATTATGATGAATGTACCATTTCTAGGGATTATACCCTGCAATCAGCATGGCCTCACTTGGTCATTCGGTAGGTCCAGAGTCCTTCCATCAGATCAGGGAGGGCCCTAAAATCCCGTGTCCTAGCCGGTCTTCCCTGGCCTAATTCACGGACCAAGGTCACCCAACACTATTTCCCTACCATCCCATGAAATCCTCACTGTGCCTAACTCCAAACTCCATCCTACCTCTCAACTCACCTCTGATACCATTCTGTCACGACCTGCCTTCACCAAAAGGAGGGAAGGGTCAGCAGATTGCCAGAACCTTCCTTATTCAAGTTGAAGGGGGGATAATGTCCCCCGAAACCTGCCTTCAATAGGTCCCGGAGTGGCAACCAGTGGCAAGGGTATAGAATCACTCACTAAATGGAAGGAATTTCCCTTATTCTTTTAATAGGATCAGGAGATAAGATGGTAAATCCCAACAAAACCAAATGTGGAAAGTAAAAGTAAATCCAAGAACCATTCCCAATGCATGTTAAAAAAGTAAAATCCATAAAGTAAAAAGTGACTACAAGGTTAAAGTACCAAAGAAAGAAAAAAACAGCATCTGCAACTACCCCAAAGGTCCGAGATAGTATGGTCCCGTGCGATCCCCAAACCCCTCCTAGAAACCTTAAAGTAGTTTCATATACGTAGGGTGAGCATACAAGTACACTCAGTAGTGAAAACCAATGACTCTCGTGCACACGTGGGGGAACGTGCTAAAGTCCTGTGAGAAGCATACATCCAACACTATCAAGGAGTTCATCAATCCCACTCACCGGCCAAACTCACCAAATAACACAAGAATGTAATATATATAATAAGATCACATCGATGTTTGGGTACCCCATGCCACTTTCCCACTGGTTATTGAAGACATCCTACGCATCGAACTAATCCCGCCATTCTCACCGCAGTCCCACTGCCACACCCTGACCGCACACACCTCGACCATATCCCCACGCAGTCCCACTTCCCAACCCCACCTGCAAACACCTGGGCCACAACTGTCACATGTAACCACGTCTAAAAACACCTAGGCCAGAACGACCACTGCCACGCCCGAAGACACCTAGGCTAGAAGATCCACTGCCACGCCAGAAGACACCTGGGCCTCATACCGAAGACACTTGGGAAACCACCTGCCCGCACACACCTGGGCTAACCACCACACAAACCTTCCTAGAGGTTCTTGGGATAGAAATGGACTTCAGGCCATCACATCCTCCCCGATGATACTTGGGCTATCCAGGAAAGGGAGCAGAAAGGAGCTAATAACCATCCACTAATAGAAGTGTTGGAAAAAACACCCTCCCCCATGAAATGGTGGTGTTCGGCACTTAGTGCTCAACTTGGGTGGGGAACGAATAAGAAACACAAAAAATACAAGTATATATATATAGTTAACAAGCACTCTCCAATGTTTAGGTTTTTCTTCAGCCAGCCTAAGGAACATAAACAACACTCATGTCCAACTCAGAACTCACACCCAACAAAACCCATTTGTCTCATTTGTTTTCATGTTTTGTAATGATGTTTAACTAGTTTCTGCACCGACTTGGGAAACTAGTAAGCAGAAGCATAAGTCCCGGAATGCAAAAAGTCAATCATTAATTACAAAATCCACAACCGGTTCTCTCGTAAAGTCACAAAAACAAAAGGGAAAAGAGATCCCTCAAATTAATTGATGCAAAGGAAACCCTGAGACAATGCCCCATGCCCCACAATGGTTTCTCATCAATAGAGGATCCCACCCCAATTTGTGATATAAACAAGGTAACCACCCGACCTTAAAATTCACAACCACTGAATCCATATCAATAGAGGATCTCATCCTCATCTACATCACCCAGCAAATGGCCCATGAAGGAAAAACAACCAAAACACCACCACCAACACAAATTAGGCCCATACTAGTATTTTTAGATTTATAAGATTTAACACATTCAATGATTTCAATTTCCGTGTGCTTTAACCGGGGTTATTACAAAAAGGGATTGATCCTGCTGCCTTAATTTATTTAGCCGGATATACGATATTAACTAAATTCTTTTACACAATGATGGTTCATAAATAAGATCCATTTAAACCTCACTAGAGGTAAGGGTTCATTGGTGCACAGAGAGAAGACCACCAACTACCATGATTTTCAGTAGGCATAAGTCCGTAGAATTCAGAAAAGAAGATCATAAAACAAGGCAGCATCATCGATCACAGCCCCCCTACATTCCTTAGAGTCCCTTCATTATCTTTATTAAGGTTTGGTTAATCCATTCCATAGAATCAAAAGCATGACCACCCCACATGATAAAAAAAGGGACAGACGAAGGAGAAATTCCCTACTTGTTAATCAACGATCGACGCTAAGCTTGGGCGTGGAACTCCACAGATAGCGATACAGATCGTCTGAATGAAAAGTGGTTCGTCTGAATGAAAAAAAACTCATATGAACAAAGGGTACTTCTAGAATAGTGTGATCGAGAAAAGAAACCTAGGAGTACCCTTTTCTGTTTATAAAGGCTAGGGACGGTTGAGATAAGAACGCGAAACCGCGTAAGGAGTGGGGTCGTGGGTTGACCACACTGCCCCACACACCATTAAAGGGTCGAGCATTTTAAACCGATGCACACACCAGGTTAATTCATTAAATATTTAAATTAAATGACATTTATGGGCGTCACTGGGCTTGGCTTTAAAACGAGTTTAAAGGGGTCAAAATAGGGTTTAAAAACCAATTTTCGCAAAAAATAGCACTACTGGAAAAACCCCGTGGGGGTAGGTGAGATCCACTAGTAACTGAGAGATACCGGTGGCTAACATCTACCGGTTGGCTGCAGCCACCGGTAGCCGAGCTACCGATAGGCTGCAGCCACCGGTAGACTGAGCGACTGGAAGGCTGCGGCTACCGGTAGACCGATCTACCGGTAGACAGAGCTACCCGTAGGCTATGACTACCGGTAGACTGAGCTACTGGTAGACCCACCGTATGGTCAAACTTCACTGAGGTTCCTAGAGTACCTAGAACACCCAACATTAGATTTTCGAAAAGTAATGGCCCCCAAAAAACTCGGTCCATTACACCAATATTTGACAGTTTTAGATATTAAATTTTATTAAATAAACATATTATTCAGAAGCGGTACATAAAATTTAGTTTGGATAATTTGTTTTTGTTTTCCTGATAACTTTCATATTTGGATGAATAGTGAAAATACTAAATTTTAAATGAAAACAACCATTTTAATAAAAATAATTTAAAGTGCTCAATTATGGATTTGAGTGGTTTTAAATTATAGTAAGACTATATTTTTATCATTTAATCCTATTTTGGTCATTGGATGTAATTTCAGTTTTGAATACATAAACAAATGTCAATATTTTGGTAATTTTTTAATTATTTAAAACCTCATCATGGTTTTGACAATGGGAATTAATTTTAAATTAATTAATCCAATATCAATGTTTTGAATTTGGTAAAATAGACATAATTATTGGCTTTGGAATATCAAAATTGTCTTAGGGTGAAGTTTTGAAATTTTCATAAAAACATTCAATTTTTGATGACTAGTGAAAAACAGTGCATTATTATTTAAAACATACTTTTTTTAAAATAATTTTGTATTTTATTTAAATTTATTTTAAGTAAAAATATAAACATAAAACCTATATTATTTCAATGTAATTCATTGATGTCGTTTTATAATAAAATTAGATTTATAATATTTTATTGATCTTTTTAACGTCTTTAACCCATTTTCTAGGCACTTTTGAAAATTTCCATAAAACGTATATTTACCTCTTCTACGAATTGAATTTCAAAAATCTAAGAGACACAGTTAACATCAGTATTTAAATTCTGGTTCAATAAAATGAAAATAATTTTTAGTGAGTAATTACTATTGAATTTTATTTATAATTGTAAAAAGTAGATAAGGAATTAAAGGAAAAAAATGAGAATATAATTACCCTAACACATGTCCTAATTATATTTGATAATTGTATCTAAAAAAATGAAACCTTGGGAATAAAATATTATCCTTTTGGTCCACTTGGATTGGATTTGGATATTTATTATTATTTTATTTAAAGAAGAGTTAGAAGTGTCAAATTCAAAGTATATTAACTATAAAATTATTAATATAGATTTATACATAAGTGAAATTAGAATATAAATATTCATTAGAAATTGAAAAATATTTCCAGCATAATGGTATTTTATTTATAATTTTGGACAATAAATAATGAAATTTATTTATGACACAATGATGATGCAGTAGTTACATAATTGTTGAATGATTAAAATAATTGATATTATAAATATCCAAATAAATATCAATTCAGACTTTTGAGGCATTAAACGAATTTCTTAAGATAATATGTCATGTTAGTGTTGATTAAATAATTTTTTTGGATGTGATATAGATATAATGACTTTCACAAAAAGGAAATACCAAATACTATGAAAATTGACATAAATGCATTTTTAAAACAAATACTATATTATTAATTGATATAATTTTCCAAAAATCTAAAGTTTAGACAATGGACTTAGATAAGGATATATATATCAATAATGAACCACTTGGGGGTTCTCTGGGATTTTTATAGTATTGTTTTAACCTTTAATTATAATAATACAAAAATACATGGTAAAAGATGACCTATTTAACTAAGTGCTAAATATAATAGATAGTTAATATGGTGACCTAAACCTCTCTAAAAATATTTGATTAGAGGATTTAAACCCCAAACCACTGTAGAAACGAATTATATCTGTTTTTGGATCCATTATAAATCATGTATGATTGTATAATAAAGTAATATTTCATGCTTTTCCAAACGTGACCCCCAACTCTCTTATAAAAGGGTACTTCCCCTTCTCTCAAAATCATACCTCAAAAGACATTTGGATTGGCCAAACCTAGCTCAAATATCCTTAAAAATACCCTCAATTCAAGTCAAGGGCCTTACTTTTATCATAATCAAACCTAAAGAGCCCTTTTTATCAAATCAAAATGAAGCACCCAAAGAGGAGGAAATAATTTCATCACTTCTTTCAAATGTATTTTCTTCTTATACTTCCTATTTCATTGTTTCTTCCATACTAAAATAATAAATCTAGTACCATTGACAGGCTGAGATGTTATTATAAATATGGTAAAACCATATTCATTATTTTATCCATTCTATAAATGTAAATGTCACCATACAGGCGTACGTACCACTTACTGTCTCCCCGTCATGGTGTAGTTTGTTTTTTGAATCTTCATTATTTGGATGAGTATAATAATTATTATAATAGATATAAATAATAAATATAACATGTTAATTATTCTATAAATATAATGTACCATCCAATTACATACGATTTCATCATCAATATAATGATATCGTCGCTCATGCGTATGTACAGATTATCGTCTCCATAACACGATGAGATTCATTTACACATTCACCATTCAATAATGATTATAAAAATATATATTATTAATATGTATTTAATATAAGAAATAATAATTTTTCTAGATAAATATATTATTATTTATGTATTTACATATATCTCATCCACTTACTTCCTTTCAAAAGGATATGAAAACGGAAACAACGTTTATGTGTTTGTATGGAATAACATCTCCATAAATGGTGTTTTAAATTTCATATATCCAACTATTATAAATATTTATTTTCTGAATATATATGATTAATAAATTATGTTTTATATTTTGGAAGCAATTAAATCATTATCTAAGTGATACAATCTAGAATAACAAGTTAAAACATGTACGATACTGAAAGATATTATTAAAAGAAATATTATTTTAACATAGAAAATATTATTAAATGTGTATTATAAATACATAAATGAATAAATTACGATATCAAAAATATGATTACAGTTCGGGTATAAGTTAATAACATTCTGTGGTCATTATACATGAGGTTAAACATACCATTGACCAAAGGAAAGTATAAGTTAAGGTTTAATTATACAATCTCTTCATTATTCATGATTATTTATACATGAGCATCTACTAGGACCTCTTTATCATCCATATCCTTATTTCATAAAAATGTATTTCAAATTATTTTTACAATTTAGTATACTATGGGTTAATTTCATTTATACCACATGTTGACTTTAATAAAATGGTTTGAATGAAATCTTTCCAACACGTTCAAGACTAGGTACTTTTTTACCATTTCGATAAATTAAAGAAAAACATGTTTTTTAACTGTACGATAGGTACAAATATTTTCCACCATTATAACACTTTCCAAGCTTCCCTTATAAGATTATAATAATTTTTTCAAAATAAATGTTTTCTTTTATACTTACATGAAATTTTAATTATTTCCAAATAGAAAGAAATATTTCCCTTAAATATTTTTTCTTCCATATATGGAAACATACTTTGATGGATTTTACACATGTATGAAGTTGATTTATTATGATACAATCTTCTATATTGTATTGATGGTGTTCAGATATTTTTGACTTTGGATGTGTTATTTTTATACCATTCATGTTTTATGGTTTAGTTATTAACATTTTATATGCTAATTTTAACACTAATGTTTATATTATGTCTCAACCATTTCATAGGAGGAATGAAATTGACATTGTATATGATGGGTGGAGGACACAATATCTCCACAATGCCTCAGTTGGTCTCAGGAGATAAACTACTCTCTTGGAACAGGGCTTTGACAAAATAATTTTTTTATTCAAGTAAAAAGGCCTTGACTATGTGTTTTTGAAGTCCAGTATTATGCATTCCATCATTATGAAATTGGATATTTATATTACATGTGACTATTATTCTAGTAGAATATCCATATAAAAAAGTAAATAGGAATATTTTATTTATATTTGAATTATTTTTCAAAAGTGTAAATTTTTAAAAAAAATTATTTTAGTCTTATACATTTCCTTATATTTCTATTCTTATTTATGAATGTTTCTGATATATAGATATCCTTAATGAGCACTAGAACTCACCTCCTTCTATGTTGTATTCTTTTAGGGATGCGAAGATGTATATTGTGACTGACCTGTAGGGATAGTCTAAGGGAGATGAATGTTTTTAATGGAGAGAAAATGTTGTTGTTTTCATTTCATAATGTATTTTAAACCATATATTTGTATCTAGTGCATCCAAGGATACTAAATTGATCGGTCATTCAGGATTTGATCCCTTGTGATCGTGGAAATGTTATGTAATAATGCACTGAATCCATGTAACGAGGGTCGGTACGTTACAATTGGTATCAGAGGGAGTTCAACAACAACCATAGAAATAGATTTAGATAAGATCTGATTTTGAAACACCACCCTTTGATAGACCCCGAATATTAGTATTTAAGACCTTCCTTAAATTTTGGTAATGTAGATATTTTATAAATTTTCCATGAAATACATCCCTGTCTAGATATGAGCAGGTAGAAGTGGCACTGGAGCAGTTGTACCTAGGTGTGAAAACAATATCAAGGAGTTTTGGGTATAACATGGGGTATCCTGGTACATGAAAACGAGACTTGCTGCACTCTTGGTTACACCACTCCTGGGGGTATACTTAGGATAATTCACATTTTCCTCAATCCATTATGAAGTATTTATGAGTAAATACTTCCTCAAAGATTTTTTATGGTTATGAATTATATGTATAATCATTTCTATTTATGTTAGGTATTTTAAATGTTTGGAATTATGAATTACGATTCATAAAATAACCTAGAGTATCCCATTGTTTAGAAATGGCACCCAATTGAATGAATGAGAACTCCTACAATACGCATGATCTATATAGTAAGAAGGATCGTATCATTCATGGTCTTAAGACAAAATTTAGAATGGAAATATTCTTTTACATATTCTAATCATCTGAAGAAATAGTATCAGGTGTTATTAAGATAAGTAAATAATTTTCTGAGTCCCATGGATTTGAAGGTAAGGAAGAAAAGAAAATGATGGTAGAGAGAAAGATAGATTAAGGAAAGAAGGGAAATAAGGTTTTCCTATATGTGATAACTGTAGAAATAATCACCTTGGAAAATTCTTGAGGGGAATTGTAGTTTTTATAAGTTTTTTGAAAAAGGACCCCAAGTGCATGATTGAAAGGGTATGAAGAATGTTTCAAATGTACAATGAATCATATTCAAGGCATTGGCACACTACGCAAATCGATGTCCCAATCACTAGAATATACCATAAATGATGTTGTTGGATAATAATCAAGTTATGATACTACCACATATGAAGGGGAATAATAATTGTTCTTATATTTTTATTAATTAATTTTGTCATTTGAGTGTTGTATAAATGATGTATTTCTTATATTAATTATGGAAATAAATAAGGATTGAACTGCAGTACTATTTTATTGAGGATTTCAGATTATATGTTACTATGAAAAGTGACTCTAAAACAAGTTAATCTTTTTGGAAAATACATGGTTTAAGGAATATCATTCCTTAACATAGTTATAATACTGAGGTAGTGATATTGGAATAGGATATGGTTGATTTTGATAAATTATATTGGATATTCTTGACTACATTTTCACTAAATAATGGTTTGTTTATTTCATCATTAATTGAGTATTAATTTTTTTTGATATAATGAATATATCAAGTATTCTAAAAGAAATAAGGGAAAATGTATTCAATAAATAACATTTTATGTTAATTCCTGTTGTTACCATGTTTTAAGAGAATACATGATGAGGGTACTCACATGTTATTATGTGGAGAAAGTGATTATCATTATGTTCTGTTGACCTTCATTATAAAATTTTTCACTATGATTTCAGACACAAGTATTTAGGATTTTTATAAAGATTAGAATGGATTATGTTGGACATTAGATCCTATAGAATAAAGTTAAAATAATTGTTAATATTTTTTTTATTTTTTTATAAAAAAACCTGAAGGTCGGGTCACAAACTGTTGCATATGGTAAGGTTGTGAGACTTGAACCCACTCTCAAAGGGTGACAAGGGTGCATCACATACCCCTGGCCTACTAGATGTCCTGGTTTGTATAATTTATATATTTAAAATTATCTGATAGATGAATTATTAATTCATTCTTTTTTGAAACCCTATACTATTATGTTTAGTAAAATATTTTTGAATTCTATTATCTTTTGGAGAGAAAGATGAGTTTGTTATAGAAAGTAGTCAATGGATGGAACTCTACTTGTCATGTATTTTTTTATTATTCTACGATGAAATTAATTTTTAATCATTAGGGAAATGATCTCAAAACCAAAAATGTTTTATCCTAATACATTAGGTTTTGTTAAAATGATGAATGTTTTATGGATTTGAGGCCCTCAATTTTCCCTTTATTTTTTACTTGTATGTGATTGATGACCACAAGAATTCCTTATAAACATTTATTCTTTTCCTACAATTATGTTTCTATAATATTCTAAAATGATCTTTTATTCAAAAACATAATTAGTTGTTGACCTTTTTGTTTCCCTTTCCAACTTATTAAGACTCAAGTTTAGTAACCCTATTTCTAATTTTGTTTATCCACAAAGGTATTTTCAATTTTCAATCTTTTATTTTTGAAGAACAATTTCAAATTGAGAGGATTCTATTTATTGGAGGATGGGTGATTGTAACACCCAATTATTTCATAGTATGTTATCTGATTAATGTGATTTAATAGCTTGTGCTACATGAAATACCGATTTTAAGCACATCACGACCTATCAAACTAGCCATTTAATAAGAGGGTATGAATAGTATTAAACACATTTTGAATTATATATAAATATTATATAATTTTAACATTCATATTCATTGTTTCTTAGACATAATAAATGGAAAGATTAAAATTTTCGGATAAAAGAAGTGTCTTTAAAAAAATGTAATTTTGACGCCTTTTAATGGAAAACCCTTTTTAAATAAATTATTAAACACTTTTAAATATTCAATTTGACAAAATAAACTTCTTATTTAGAATAAAGACATAAAATATTTTTGTGGATAAATTTTTGGCCTTTTTCTGATAACTTTCCTATTTTGATGAATAGTGAAAAATACTCAATTTTAATTGAAAGCTAAATTTTTAATCCAAATAATTTAAATAGTTAAATTACAAATTTCAGTGGTTTTAAAATATTATTATATTATATTTTTACCATTTAATCCTATGTTGGTCATTGGAAGTAATCAAAATTTTGAATTAGACATATAAACTTGTCAATCTTTTGGTAGTTTTTTACGTCTTAAAACCCCGCTATCTTTTTTGACAACAAGTATTAAATATAAATTAATTAATGCAACTGCAATGTTTTAAATTTGGTATAAGAGAAATCAATTTTAGATTCAGTATACCAAAATTATCTTAGGGTGTATTTTTGGTATTTTTCTGAAAACATTCAATTTTGTATGAATAGTTAAAACACTACATTATTGTTTAAAATATTCTTTTTTATTTAAATAGTTATTTATTTTATTTATATTTATTTTATGAAAAAATAGAAACATAATACATATATTATCTCAATTTAATTCATTGGAGTTATTTTATAATAAAATTAGACTTATAAAATTTTATTGAACTATTTAACATCTTTTACCCACCACCTAGGAACATTTGAATTTTTTTTAAACAAATTTTAACACTTCTGTGAATTGAATTTCAAAAATATGTGATATAATGTTGACATAAGTAAGTAAAATTTTGTTCAATAAGATTGTACGACACCCATATTGACGTATGCGACCCTAGTTTCTGTTCGTTTGTGGTTTTTGAAGTGGTTGGTTGAAGTTTGGACAATTTTGGGAAAAATGTTTAAAGTTGCGGAGGTTGTGTATGGGTGCACGAATAGCGCGCGGTCAGAAAAAACTGTGCGGCCCACCCAATAAACCGTGAACCCTTGACCATGGCTCCGTATGGGCGGCACACAGTTTTTCAGACTATTCGGGCAAGTCGTGCAAAGTCCTTGGGTGAGATAGTGGCAACCACACGTTTGGCGCATGATTTTCCAAACCATGTGGGGTAACCGTGTCACCAATTAATGTTTGGGTTTTTAATTCTTAGGCCACTCAGGATTTCCCATTTTTCCCTCATTCTTTCTCTCACTCGAAGCTCACTCGGGATTTTCGGTTATAAAGGGTTGGATGGACCCTACCACACAATTTAGAAGCAAATCAAAGGGGTTTCAAGGTGGTTTGAAGGTGGTTTCTCTCAAGTAAGTCTCTCATATTGGTTTCTTTCTGTTTTCATCTAGATCTACATCTCTCTCTCTCTTTATTTTCTTTATCTATACTCGTTTTGTGTAGATCTAGGATTGTGGTTTCCTTGGATGTTGATTTTAAGACTTGTGGATGTGGGATATAGAGTGATTTTGGTGGTGTATTCGCATGATTTGAGTAGGTGTTACAACTTGTTGGTCGATTTTGTTGGAATTCTAGAGTTAGGTGGCTTTTCTCTCGACTCCACTTTTCTAGAACTTGATGCTTGGATACAATTAATTTTTTGTGCTTAAAATTAAATGGGTTTTTGATATGTGAAATTGATTGGAAATCCCTTGGTTGGTGTTTTGTGGATTTTTTTGGAAGAAAGGGGTTTTTGGGTAAAATGATCTTGTTGTTATTTTAAAATGGGTTATTCTGTTGAATTAATTAAGGTGGCTTGTGAAATAGTTTTACAATAAAGGGGTTTTTTTACTAAAATTTGAATTGGCGTGTAAAAAGGGAGGAAGGATGTTTTCAATAAATGTTTTATTTATTGAAGTGGTTCGGCATGTCATTGAAATGGTTAAATGCAAATTTTGATGTCCTTGGTGGTTTATATGCTTGGTTATGGCTTGTTTGAATGTTTTGTGGAAGTGGGAGAGAAGTACCACTATAATAAGCAGATGGGTAGTGGATGGAAGGGACACCACCAATGGTAAGTGGATGGGAAGTGCCACTAAATTTGGAAAGTAAGAAACAGGTTGGACGGATGTGCCGCCGTGATTGTTATAGCAGTATTGGGTTGTGGAACCTTGTGTGGTGAATTTTTTTTGCAAGATAGTAATTACTGTGATAATTTGAAATGATGAAATGACTTGTGTCATGTTTGTTTGGATTTCCCTTGGTTTTCTTGGCATGGTAGGGGTATGTTTGTCTTATAGTAATGGTTTCACTTCTGATTATTTTATATAAATTGCATTGTATAAATATTACAATGGAATTATCCTAGTGGCGTGTGTAGGGAAGTCATTTGGGGAAAACAAATTGAGTGTTAGTACTCACCCCCTTCTTTGTCACTTTGGTGCTTTTATAGATGTCATATTCCGAGACACAGTTAAAGGTAAATCATCTCATTGCTAGTGGATCGTGGTGTTTCTTGGGAGATGTGGTGGTGTGTGGAGCATGGATCTTGGGGTGGAGTTGTGGAGCGTGTCATGTTTTATTTTGTGTCGCTTGTTTATACTTTCACATAGTACTCTGATATCGTGTTGGATTTTATTGGTTTTGTGCGGTATTGTGGAACAACATGGTTATCTTTTGGGAATACATGCTTGAATGTTTTATTGACATGCATTATATAGTGGCTATTAGTGGATGGATGGTTGGTTTTTTTCTTAAGGGAAAATCATTCAACAATTTTTTCTCAAAGCCCTCGGCATTTATTGCCACCCTTTGGAACCTTCGGAATGTCGCTTAAGGCCATGTAACCCTCACCACCTCCTCATGCCAATGAGGTAGGGGCAGGGTGTTACAAGTGGTATCAGCTTGTTCGGTCCTTTGGAGTTGATTCTCAGATTTGGATTTGACATTCGTTGTGGTATAATCCTTGAGTCAGGACGGTAGCAAGGTGTAGGAATGTCGGAACATATAATGTATAGCATAAAAATAAATAGCTAACCATTTGATGTTGAACTTCAAGTTACTAAGGAGTTGGGTATATAAGTGTTTTGGAGATAATTATAGGCATTGGCCATCTCATTGTCATAGGGGTAGCCAATGGGAATCACATTGCATATATGGTAGAAATTAGTTCCCTCTAGGATGCATATTTCATTAGGAATAATGATTTGTGGGATGAATTGAGAAATGGTTTTTCAGATGTCTGAAATTTTAATGTGAATAAATTTGGTATTTTGAAAATGGTTTGGTTTTAAAAAATGGTGAAACATGGAAAATATGGAAAGTTGGAAAGCCTTTTTTATGATAGTGTGGTGTATTGTGATTTGAAATGGTAATTAATGATGTGTATGGAAGTGATAACCATGGTTGTTTGTTTTTTGTTTATAGAAATGAAACCTGTTAGGCATCGTAGAGACCATCTAGAAGTGGCCAATGAGAATGTGGTTGCACCTGAGCCCCAGGTGAACCAGCAGTTATTACAGAGCATAGTGCAATCTTTCCAAGATGTGGGAAGTGTGAATGGAGCAGAAGAGCCAAAGTATATTTATTATGAAGCCCAGTTTAAAAGGCAGGATCCACCCGTCCTTAGGGGAGATTCAGACCTGGAAAGGGCAGAGGTATGGCTATCCAGAATGAACAGAATTGACGAATCCTTAGGGACACCGGTAGAGTGGAAAGTAAAGCTAGCAACATATAAACTAGAGGATCTTTCTCTTCAGTAGTGGGATTCGGTAGTAAAAGTAGGAAAGGGCCAGGGTATGACATGTGAAGGTTTTGAGGAATTGTTTAATAAAAAATTCTTCCCACATACGTTCAGAATTCATCATGAAACTGATCAATTCAGTCTGAAGTAAGATCATATGTTTATGATGGAATATGCAACTCTGTTTATGAGAATAGTGAGGTTTGCACCTGAGGTGGTGGGTAGCACGTCATTGAAGGAAAGGATCTTTGAAGAGGGGTTAGGGAAAGAGATACATTAAATAATAATAGTGCTATGTATCAGTGATTACACAGAGATGGTGAATCAATAATCGGTGGCTGAGCAGGATCTGTTGGGAGCATCGGGTGGAAGAAGCATGGTGGTACCCTTGGGGAATAGTGGTTACTCTAACACTGGGTTCAAGAAGAGGAGGGAAACTTATTCCCAGGGTGGGATTATGGCACATAATCTGACAGCAGGATCGGTAAATCTTTTTTTGAAGCCCCAGAGTAAACCAGTATGTCTTCAATTTGGCTCTACAGCGCATATCAAGAAGGACTGTATGGCATAACCTCGAGCATATAACAACTGCAAGCAGATGGGGCATCATCAGTGATATTTTAGGAATGCTATGTGGTCAGGTGCACATTACACTCCTCAGGGATCACAGACACTGTATGCAACGATGGGATGGGGACAACACCATATCCATCGTCAGTAGAGCAATGTTATTCAGGGTGATTCTCAGAACACCACAACTCCTCAATAGAGAAATAAAGAGCAGAGTATGGCAACCAAGGCGTTGTTTGGAGCTGATCAAGTTTTGGTGGATGATCAGTCGGGACCATCCACAGTGCGAGGTACTATTCTTTTAAATTCTACCTTGACGCAACTGATGTTCGATACAGGTTCTTCACATTCTTTTATTGCTGCACGAGTGGTTGAGTTGCTGGGCTTTAGGTTAGAAATGATGCCTTCGTTATTGAAACTTCAATATCATATGGGTTGAAGAGAGTGTCAAGCCTTCTTGTGTAGAGCATGTTGTATCGTTGTGGGAGAGTTTGAGTTATTGAGGATTATCTCAGTGCTTGAGATGGTTGGGAATGATGTAATCCTAGGAATGTATTGGCTGGTGGCATTTAAGGCCCAGATCGACTATAATGTGCGAACAGTGGCTTTTACAAAACACAATGGTGTTAGACATCTCTTTAGAGGAGAGAGGCATGAAAGGTCGGGTGCAATGTGTTTGTTGGCACCAAAAGTGGGCACATAATCGAATCAGTTGGTGGTGTTGTCATTGGAATTGGTAGAGGGTGGTGAACATAGTTTTCTTCCTATAGTGGTGGATCATTTCATGGATGTTTTTCCCAATGAATTCTCTGGGTTACCTCCTATATGAGAAGTGGGGTTTATGATTGATCTTCTTCTGGGGACCAGTCCTATCCTACTTCTATCATACCAAATGACACCTATTAAATTGCAGGAATTGAAAGTCCAGTTGGAAGAATTTTAAAATAAAGGATTTATCTATCCTAGAACATCTCTGTGGGAAGTGCTAGCGTTGTTTTTGAAAAAGTAGGAGGGATCATTGAGGCTCTGTGTTGATTATCATAGACATAACCAATTTATGATAAATAACAGATATCCACTTCTACAAATTGTTCATTTGTTCGACCCGTTGAGGGGAGATTAGCGGTTCTCCATGAAAGAACTGAGGTTGGTATATCCTCAATTTTGGGTGAGGAATGATGATATTCCTAAAAAATCTTCCATAAGTATATGTGGTGATTATAAATATGTGGTTATGCCCTACGACCTAACGATTGCGCCAGCGGTGTTCATAGAATTGATGAATCGGATATTTCAGAGATATCTGGATTCATTTTTGATGGTGTTTGTAGATTATATTCTGTTGCATTAAATGATAATGGTGGAGCATGAGCAGCACTTGCGTACAGTGCTGGGGATATTTAGGGATCATCAGTTGTATGCCGAATTTTCAAAGTGAGACTTTTGTATACAAGAAGTCTATTTTATTGGACATGGTATTTCTTAAAGGGGTGTTTTAGTGGATCCGGAAAAGTTAGAGGCTGTTATCTCGTGGAAACCACCAAAGAATGTGTTTGAGTACAGAGTTTCGTCAATCTAGCTGGGTATTATTGTCCTTTTGTTTGTGATTTTTCATGTTTGTCTTCACCAATGATAGCTTTGATAGTAAAAATGTTATATTCCAGTGGAATGAACAATTTCAACAGTGTGTTTAAGACCCAAAGGGTCACCTTACATCAGTACAAATCTTGGTTCTTCCAGAACCCGGAAAAGGGTACATGGTGTATTGAGATGCATCAGGATCAGGGATGGGGTTTGTTATCATTCAAGGGAATAATGTGGTTGCATATGGCTCATGACAGTTGAGGGTACCTAATAAGAACAACCCAACTCATGATTTGGAATTGGAAGTAGTGGTCCATGCTTTGAAAGTGTGGCATTATTATCTCCTTGGTGAGAAATTCATTGTATATTAAAATCATAAGAGCTTGTAGAACATTTTCTCACAAATGGATTTGAACATGATGAAAAGGAGATGGATGTAATTTCTCCAGATATTGGATTTTTACTTTATGTACACACTGGGTAAGGTAAATTCAGATTTTGATGAATTAAATAGAAAATCATATGCTCAGCTGGTGAAACAGGAATCAGACCAGTGGCAGTTGATGTCAGTTATAGCTGACGTGCGGTTGGAATGTGTGGACCTAGGCGAAAGAGCAGTCTTCTTTGTAGTTTTATTGATTCCTGACTTGGTTGGCCTAGTTAAAGAGGCACATATAACTGATTCTGAGTGTGTGACCATGAGGTCGAATATCAATGGTAGAGAGACAATTGAGTGATGGCAAGTAGAGTTTTGAGAAAATGTAAAATGCATCGATAGTGTAGTTCTTGTGGGATGGTATGAAAAAAAGAGTGGCTGAGTTTATTTCGAGATTCTTGACTCGCAAGCAGGTCAAGGCAGTGCATCAGAGGCTAGCAGGAATGTTGGAGTCTTTTCCAATCCCTATTTAGAAGTGGGATCGAATAGCGATGAATTTTGTCATAGGTCTCCCAAGAATGGTTAGAAATCATGATGTCATTTTGGTGATAGTGGATCAGCTAATGATGTCGGCCCATTTCATTATAATTAGCGATTCTCATACGGTGGCAGATCTGTCTAAAATCTAAATCTGGGAGGTGGTAAAGATGCCTGGTGTTTTATTTTCGATCGTATTTGATAGAGATCTGAGGTTTACATCTCATTTATGGAAATCCTTATTGGAAACCCTTGGAACTATGTTGACTATGATTATGATGTGACACCCTCATATGGATGGTAAATCTAAGAGGATGATACAAACTTTTAAGGATAAGATGCGGGCATGTGTCATGGATTTTGGTGGTTCGTGGGAGGAGCAAATTCCATTGGTTGAATTCTCGTACAATAATAGCTATCAAACATCCATACATATGGATCCATTTGAAGCGTTGTATGGGAATCCATGTCGTTCTCCACTATGCTGGGTGGAAACGGGTGAGTCCTCAATGGTTGGACCAATCCTTCTCCAGGAGACTACGGTGAAGATCAAGTTAATCTGGAAGAGTATGGAGACAGATCACAGTTGTCAGAAATTTTATGTGGATCCTCGTCGACGACCATTGTCGTTCGAGGTGAGTGATCATGTTTTCTTGAGGATCTCTCATGGGTTGGCACATCAATGGTTTGGGAAGTAGGGGAAGTTATCTCCGAGGTATATTGGACCATTTTAGATTATTGAGTGGGTTGGTGAGGTGGATTATCATTTGGATTTTCCACCTATTTTCAGTGCGTTGTATGATGTGTTTCATGTGTGGCAGTTCATAAAGTATCAGTTGGATCTGGGCCATGATATTCGATGGGATCATGTTGAGCTAGTGTTGGATGCTTTGTTGGTGCATATGCAAGTACGGGTTACAGATTGGCAAGAGAAAGTCATTTGGGGTAAAATCATCGGTCTGGTTCAGGTATTGTGGTCGCATTTCTATATCCAAGAGGAGAACTGGGAGCGGGAGAAAGAGATGGTCGAGCAATGGCCCAAGACCTTTCGGCAAAGGGTGGTTTAACTACTTTCCAAGGATGGAAAGTCCAATGCTGGGGAGAATGTAGTACTACTGGTTTGAGGTATGTGACCCTTGTTTCATTTTGTTTTGCTTCATTAAGTGGTTGGATGATGTTTGGACAATTCTAGAAAATACTATTAATGTTTTGGAGGTTGTGGAGGGGCACACAGATGGCTCACGATCTTAACAACCCATGTGGCCATCCCAGGAAACTAGCACCCATGACAGTGGGCACCACATAGGCGACACACGTTTTTTCAGACCTTGTAGGAAAGCTATACAATCTCCCTAGGTGAGATAGTTGGAACCGCACGGTTGGCACACAATTTGAGAAAATGTGCGGGGTAACTCTATGTCACCTTGAAGATTGGGTTTCTAAGTCCTATGATATACAAGATTTCCCATTTTTCCTATATTCATCCTTCCCTTAGAAGCTCACATGATATTTTCGGTTCTCAAGGGTTGGAGGGACTCTTCCACAAAATTTGGAAGCAAATAAATGGGGTTTCAAGGTGGTTTGAAGGTGGTTTCTCCCAGGTTAGTCTCTCCTTATGGTTTCTTTGTGTTTTCCTCTAGATATACATCTCTCTATCAGGTTTCTAGATCTACAACCATTGTGTGTAGATCTAGGGTTCTTGGAGCCTTGGTTGTTGATTTTAAGACTTGTGGATGGTAGGGAAGGATATATAGAGCGATTTTGGTGGTGCGTTCTCTGGAATTGAGGAGGTGTGGTAGCTTTTGGGTCAATTTTGTCGAAACCTTATAGGTAGGTGGCTTCTTTCTCGACGCCACTTTGCACGAACATGATGCTCGGTTACAATTAATTTTTTTTATTAAAATAAATATGTTTTTGTTGTGAGAAATTGATTGGAAATCCCTTTGGTGGTGTTTTTCGGGATTTTTGGGAAGAAGGGGGTTATGCGGTAAAATGATCGTGTTGTGATTTTAAAATAGAGATTTTAAAATGGGTTGTTTGGTTGAATTAATTAAGATGTTGTGTGAAAAAGTTTTTCAATAAAGGGGTAGTTTAATTGAAAAGTAAATTAGTGCGTAAAAAAGGTGGAAGGGTGTTTTCAATAAATGATTGATTTATTAAAGTGGTTTGACATGTAATTGAAATGGTTAATTGAGTATTTTGGCGACGTTGGTGGGTTATATGCATGGTTATGGATTTTTTGAATGTAGTGTGTAAGTGGGAGGTAAGTACCACTATAATAAGGGGATGGGCAGTGGACAGAAAGGGCACCATCAATTGTAAGTGGACGGGAAGTGACCCTAAATTTGGGATGGAAGAAACAGGTTGGACGGAAGTTCTGCCATGATTGTTATACAAGTGTTGGGTTTTAGAACATTTTGTGGTGCATTTATTTTCTCGATGGAAATTTTTGTGCTAATTTGAAATGATGAAATGTATTGGGACATGTTTTTTGTGATTTCCCTTGGTATTTAAGGCTTGGTAATGATATGTTTGGTTTATAGTAATGGTTTCACTAGTGATTGTTTAATATAAATTTTTTTATATAAATGTGCAAACTGTTTTATGCTAGTGTCATGTGTAGGGAAGTCATTTGTGAAAAACCAATAGATTATTAGTATTCACCCCCTAATTTGGCACTTTGGTGCTTTTGTAGATGTCATATTTCGAGACATAGGTAAGGTTAAGGGATCCCATTACTAGTGGTTCATGGGGATTCTTGAGAGATGTGGTGGTACTTGGAGCATGGAGCTTGTGGTGGAGTTGTGGAATGTGTCATGGATTATTTTGGGTCTCTCTTTTAGTCTTCCGCATAGTACTCTGATATAATGTTGGATTGTATTGGTTTTTTTAGTATTGTGGAACAACATTTTTGTCTTTGTGGAATACATGCTTGAATGTTTTATTGACACACATTATATAATGGATGTTAGTGGATGGTTGGTTGGTTTTTTTTCTTAAGGGAAAATCATTACCCAATTTGTTCATGAAGCTCTCGGCATTTATTGACAGCCTTTAGCACCATGGGAACATCCATTAATGCCAATTAACCCTCACTGCCTTCTAATGCCAATGAGGTAGGGGCAGGGTTTTACAAATAAGAAAGTAATTGTTTGGGAATAGAATCATTTGAATTTTATTTACCACGTTTAAAAGTAAATAGTGTAATTAATGGTAAAAATTATATTATAATTACCCTAACACATGACCTATTTCTCTAGGATAAGTTTATTTCGACCAAAATCATCCTTAGGAATAAAATATTATCATTTTGGGCTCACATGGATAATATTAGTTCATTTATTATTATTTTATTTAAAGAAGAGTTAGAAGTGTTAAATTCAATGTTTTAAAACTAAACTATTTATAATATAGGATTATATATAAGATAAATTAGTCTATAAATATTCATTATAAATATAAAAAGTGTTCTTAAATAATGGTATTTTATTCATTATTTTTATACATTAAATAATTAAATTTATTCATGACATAATGATGATGCGGTAATTAACTTATTATTGGAAGATGAAAATAATTGATATTATAAATATCCAAAAAAATGTAAATTGAGAATTTTGATGGATTATACTAATTTAATTTGTTAATATGTCATTTTAGGGTATATAAAATAAATTTAATTTTAATAGATAATGTTTTTATGACTTTCACAAAAAAAATACCAAATACTGTCAAAATCGACATAAATGAGTTTTTCAAACAAATAATGTATTATTAATTGATATAATATTGGAAAAAATATAAGGATCAGACAAAGGAAATATTTAAGGATGGATACATCAATAATTATCCACTTGAGGTTATCTTGGATTTTTATAGTATGTTTAATAACCATTAATTATAATAATACAAGAATACATGGAAAAGATAATCTATTTAACTAAGAGTTAAATCTAAAAGATAAGGTTAATGTAGTGACATAAACCTATATAAAACTTCTTGTTTGAGACTTTTTCAATCCATACCTACCTTATTATTGAAATAAAACCTTTTGGATCCTTTATAAACTGAATATTATTGCATAATAAAATAATATTTCAATCTTTTCCTAAAGTTACCCTCACCTCTCTTATAAAAGGGTACTTCCCCTTCTCTCAAAGTCACACCTCCAAATCCATTTTTCTTGGCCAAAACCTACTCAAATATCCTACCAACTACCGTCACTTCAACATATAGGACTTACTTTGATAATAATTCATCTTATGGATCCCTTTTTATCAATTCTAAATAAATCACCTGAAGAAGAGGTAATAATTTCATAAACTATTTCAAAGTTCTTTTCTTCTCCCACTTCCCCATTCTTGGTTTTTTCCATATTAAGATAATAGCCCCACAACCTTCTGCAAACATATATGTTATTATAAATATGTTACAACTATATTCATTATTTTATCAATCCTATTAATGACAATGTCCCCATAAGTACGAACGAACGACTTACCGTCTCCACGTCGGGGTGTCGTTTGTAATTCATCACATCACTATTTGGATGGATATAATAAAGAGTATAATTGATTAAATAATTAATATAACATGATAATTATTATTTAGATATAATTTTCCATCAAATTAAAAACAGTTTCACAATTAATATAATGATATCGTCGCTCATGCGTACGTACAGGTTACTATCTCCTTGATGTGATGAGATTCATTTACACGTTCTCCATTCAATGATGATTATAAAGATATATATTATTAATAAGTATTCAATATATGAAATAACAATTATTCCATAAATATATATAAATTTACATATATCTGATTCACTAACTTCCATTCAATGCGATATGAAAACAGAAATGACATTTATGCATACGTACGACATACCATTTCCAAAAACGGTGTTTTCCATTTCATATATTTATCTATTATCCATATTTGTATTTTCAGTATATATGATACATAAATAATGTTTTATATTCTATATGAAATTAAATAATTATATATGTGATGTGATAAAAAATAACAAGTTAAACCATGTACGATAGAGATAGCGATTATTGACCGAAATATTATTTTAACATAGAAATTTTTATTAAACGGGTATTATAATAAAATAAATGAATATTGTATGATATCATAAAAATTAATATGGTTCTATTTTAATTTAATAATAATATTTTATCATTATAAATGAGGGTAAACGTAACCTTGATAAAATTAATGTACAAGGTAAGGGTTAATTATACAATCTCTTCCTTATCAAAGGTTGTTTTTACGTGAGTATCTAGTGGAACCACTTTATCATCCACATCCCTGTTTCATAAAAAAGTAGTTCAAAACATTTTTATTATTTACTAGACTATAGGATAAAGACATGTATACCATCATTTAACTATTTATAAGATGTTTTGAAAGGAATATTTCCATCTCTTTCCCGACAAGGTACATTATAACCTTTTTGACCAATTAAGGAAATAATGTTTTTTAACTTATTTGGAAGTTATGGATATTTTCTAAAGTTAAAATATTTTTAAAGCATCCATTAAAATATTATTAGAATATATTCCAACTAAATTATTTCTTTCATATTGATGTGACTTTTGAATTATTTCATAATTGAAAGAGATATTTCCTTCAAATATTTTTTATTTCATATATGTCAACTTTTTTTGAGGGATTTTACACTTGTTTCAAGTTGATTTATTAGGATACAATATTCCATATTGTATTGATGGTTTTCGGATAAGTTTGAAAGTGGATGAGTTATTTTTATATCATTCATGGTTGATGGTTAAATTATGAACATTTCATATTCTAGTTTTAATATGAATGTTTATGTGATGATTCAAACTTTCTATATGAGGAATGCATTGGACTTAGTCAGTGATGGGTGGAGCCTACAAAATCTCCTCAATGAATCGGTATATCTCATATAACAAACTAGGGTATTGGTACAACACCTTGAGAACATCTTATTTGCAGTATTGGAACAAGGCATTTCTTATGTGGTTATGATATCCGACATTATGCATTCCATCATTATGAGATTGTCTATTGATATTAAATGTGATTATTTGACTAGTGGAATATCTGTGTGAAAAATCAAATAGAATTATTTGATTTATCATTGCAATATTATGTTAATTTCTATGTTTAAAATTCTTATGTTTTAGTTATGTACGTTTCTTAACTGATTATACTTATTTATGAAAGTTCTCACTATATTTTTATCCTAACTGAGCACCTAATCTCACCCCTTTCTATGATTTTTTTTTCTATGATGTGAAGAATTATATTATAACTAAACTACTAGGATAGTCTACAATAGATAAATGTGTTCATAGGAGATATAATGTGGTTGTTTTTCATTTAATAACGTATTGTAAAACATATTTTAGTATCTAGTACTTCTAAGGCTACTAAACTGTTTGGTCTTTGAGATTTGATCCATTATGATTGTGCCAATGTTATTTAATAATGCATCGACTAAGGGAATCTTGGGTTGGGGAATTACATCACACATTGATTCTGATTCAATGTACACCCATTTAATCAACCATTTTTGCATGATTAACCTATTTCCCTGTTACATCCATTCATTCATAGGATTATCAAGAGAACAGAGGATCATTGGAGTGCAAGAAATGAACAACAATGCCCACAATTTTTAGTGGATGTAAGCCCATACAATTCACAACATATATGAAATGGTAAATTAATTTAGCAATATCATCAATAAAACCACTTCATTCTATAAAAACCATTTATTATCATTGTTTTGGTTTGGTTTCATGCATCCCCAAAGGAACATTATCGTACCCACCCTTCATGATACACATTAAACAGAGATGAAGAGAAAACCCTACATGGATGATCAGCGATCAAAATTTTTATCTTCAACCAAGAACTAGGGATGCACGATATTTAGGGGGAAATCCAAGGACTCGAGGAGTGAGTAGGAAAGTCATCAACATTGGCGCCCAAATAACCTAGAGAAGAGGGACTCCAAATACACTAAGGAAAGAAAAAGAGGCCATCCATGATGAATGAATAAACTTTCTACGATAAAGGGAGAGAACCTAGAATTACAGGACATGAATTCTTGAATTTCTTTGAAGGTGGACCATAGTTCCTCCAAGCGGTAGGGTGGTTACACGTGATGGAATTAATTGTTATTTGGTAATTTTCCTTAGAGAGGTAGTGATAATGGTTGTGAGTTAAAGGGTTTATTTTAAACGGAGCAAAACATATAATAGTGGTAGAACTGGAAAGTATGGGAAAAAGGTGACATCGAAGAAAAAGCCCCAAGTTTTGATAATTCATGGTTTTCCCAGATCTTAGGGTATCTTAGATATCCTTTATGAAATTTTAATGTCTTTGAAATGGGTATTGAATCAATTTTATGTCAAAAGATATGATACAGGGGGGGGGGGAACTAGAAAAAGTCAGAAATTGGAGAAAAAAAATGGTTGGACACCATTTGGTGAGACACCATAATGGTTCCACCATTTTAGAGTTTGACCATGATAGTGTGAAAACTACAATTCCACTATCACGGTGCAACCAGTTTGGTGGAACACCATAAGCGGTGCCACCATTTTGGTGTGCGACTGTGATGGTGTGACTGCGACGTTGCCACCATCAGAGTTCCACCGTGAACGGTGCCGCAGTTTTGTGGAACTGAGTTTTTGGAAATCTCCTTAATCAGTCACTATCCATGAAATTACATCATATACCCCTCAATCTATTCTCATCCTAGAGAATAAAATAGTAACCCGAAGCAAAGATTGGGGTATTAATGACCAGATTGTATGATACATCATTGGAGTAAACCTCTTGGACATGTAGGAACACCTATCCATTAAGAAACCACCCGAACAAGTAAATGTCATATAATCCAATAATATGCATTAGGGATTCCCTTCCTCTAGGTAAGGATACGATCCTCTTTGGGAAACACATAGACTCTCGTAAGGGTTTAACTGTATTCTCCTTAATGCATCTCGGTTAGGAATCAGGTCCTCCCCTCCCCACACTCAAGACTCTTCACCCACCATTAGAGAACAAGGGAAATAGCCCATCTCATAGTTAAGAGGTTACGCACTACATCACAAAAAGAAAAAAAACAATTCATAACATAACTCAAAATAGATTTGGGTACTAGGAATTCATTTGTGCCTCCTGTTCCCATGTACCCTCCTTGAGGCCACCATACCTCCATAAAAAATGAACCAAGGGAATGTTATTTCCACTAAGTACCTTCTCCTCACGATCTTCGATCCTCACTAGTCTCTCTACAAATATTTCATAGTCCTCGATATCATGATTTCCCCAGTCGAGGATGTGTGAATCATCGTGGAGATACTGACCGTGATTAGGCACAAGGATGACGTCGTGCACCCTCAGTAGTGGCAGTGATACTGCTAGGTGATAATCAACTTTTCCGAACATCTGCAATACCTCTAATGGTCAGATGAACCTAGGGGAAATATAATTTCCTATGTCAAAACTCCTTTTCCAATGCCGAGGGGATACCTTACTGAACACGTTGTCCCCAAACACAAACTCAATGGGTCTTCTACTATCATTGGCATACAACTTTTTTTGGTCTTGATCTGCCTTCATCCTATCTCGTATAAGTTGATCCTTCTCTATCAGCTCTGTGATACCTCTAGGCCATAAACATATGCTTCTCTGACCTCTTTCCAACACAATGGTGGGTGACAATGTCTCCCGTACAAAACATTAAACGAATCCATGCCGATGGTACAATGATAACTACTTTTGTGGGAAAACACTACCATAGACAAGTGTCACACCCATGATCTCCCAAAGTCCAAAACACATGCCCATAGCATATCCTCTAATGTCTGGATGGTCCCCTCAATCTTCCCATCTTTCTGGGGGTGGAAAGTAGTGAAGAGGCATAGCTGGGATCAAAAAGTACATTGTAGTCCTTTCCAAAACTATGAGGTAAACCATGTATCCTGATCTAAGGCTATGGACTTCTAAACTCCATGAAACTACACCACCTCTTCCACATACCTATGTGATATGGCATCCACTACACTCGACTCCATGATTTCTTAGACGTGAGCTGATTTCTTCAGCCGGTCGACCACTACCCAGATTGCATCACAACCTCCAAGAACCCTAGGTAGTCCCATGAAAAAAAATCCATCGAGATTTCGTCCCACTTACACTCGGGGACATCTAAAGGATACAACAGACCTCCTATAGCACAATTTTCATCCTCCACCAACTGACACATGATGAACATCGCCACTAACCCTTCCACTTCAAGCTTCTCCCTGGGCCACCAAAAAGTCCCCTCAAACCCCGATACATCTTTGAAACTCTTGGGTGTACAAATAGGGGTATTTTTTTTGAACTTTCCAAGGACCCTCTAACAACTTTTCATAAGGATGGATAACATTAAATAAAACCACATCTATTCATGTCCATCTTCTAACCACCTTTCCAGATCATTGCCTGAGAAAACACGATCGTGCATCACATCAAACTCTATGTCCCCCACAAAGACTCCTCCACCTACTACAACAGAGGAGACTGAATTTTCATCTAGAAAGATAGAATTTTCCATCCTTCACCCTTGCATTCAGGTGTAAGGCATCCAAATCTTCCGTCCCATTCTAAGATTCTGCTGGTTCTCGAACCACATCCTTATGTGACTTCCTAGTCAAGGCATCAACCACCATGTTCCCCTCTCGTAAGGTATAGGAAGTATCAAAATCATAGTCCTGAAGAAACTCCGTACACCTCCATTTTTTCAATATCAGGTCTCCTAGAAAAAAGAGATACCTCAATCTCTTGTGATCTGTGAAGACCACGAAGCATTACCTAATGAGGTAATGCTGCCACAACATCAGTGCGAACATGACCACTGTATGTTCCGGATTGTGGGTGGAATACTTACGATCATAGGGACATATCTTTCTAGACCCAAAAGAGATAAACCCTATCTTTGCATGAGTACACACCCCAAAACATTGACACATGCATCCACGAATACCTCAAATGCCACCCCTTCTTCTAGAAATCTCAACACTAGGGAACTAACCAACTTCCCCTTCAGATAACTGAAGGATTATTTACACTACTCACTCTATAAAAAAGCTTAGAATTTCTAGTTCAAGGATGTAAAATGAGTTGAAACTCGGGAAGGGTTGGAATGAATATTCGTTAGTGAACTACTGGTCCCAAGAAACTACAAACCTCTACCACATTATTGGGTGATACCAAGGAAAAACTGCTTCGACATTCAATGGTTCCACAACTATTCCTTGCTTGGACTATACGTTTCCATGGATGTACACCTCTCTTATCTAGATCATGCACATGGACAACTTCCTGCAGACATTGTGTTGTCAGAGGACCCCTAATTCCATCCTCCGATGCTCGACATGATCCTCTTATAATCTTGAGTAGAATAGGATGTCTTTAATAAACACGATTATGAACTAGTCCATATATTATAAAAATATAGAGTTCATGTCCCCCATGAACATAGATAGTGATTTCATAAAACTGAACGACATGACCACAAACCCAATGTGACCATATCTATACCTAAAGTCAGTATTGGAGATGTCTCCCTTCATCACCATCAACTTCTAATATCCTGAACACATGTTAATCATGGAGAACCAACCTTACCTGTTAAACTAATCAAGAATATCGTTTATCCTTGGGAGGGGGTAATGGTTCATGAATGTATGCTTGTTCAACCTCCAGTAGTCTATACACAACCTGATACAACCATATTATATCTTTGCAAACAATACTAGAGTACCCCTTGGTGACATTCTCGGTCAGACAAAACCTTTATTCATCAAATCATCAATCTGAATCCATAACTCTTGTAACTCAGAAGGTTCCATCTGATAAGGATCCATCAAAATTGGATTTGTACCAGGTTGAAAGTCTATCCCACACTCAACATCATGTCTTGGGGGTAGAGTCACAACCTCTCCGAGGAAGACATCTATGAAATCAATGACAATTACCGTGACTTCCCCCATATATGTATCTTACGACTCCACTAACAGATCAACTAATAAGGAATTAAGGGGGCCCAATGACTAGATACCCTCCTGGAAACCCTGCTCGCTGATAAAAGTCACATGTTGTCCTCCCATATCTAAAAACACGACCCTTTCTTAGAAGCATAAAATAAGGACACACATAGAGAACATACTTTAGATGCCTAAAATGACATTATACGACTGTATATATAGTAAAAGAAGGTCCCTACGGGACTGATGTGGCCCAACAACCATATGTATCCCCAACAAACAAAAGAAAAGTTGGACTAAACTCCAACTAGAGTACTCAAATCATGGGCCACATTAAGTCTCTCTATGTCTAGTCCTAGAGAATGGGATATACAAGGTGCAAAAAAGAGCATGATGTTCCTGAAACAAACAAGGAAAAGGGAAGAGTGCTAAACATGTTGATGGTAACTCGAACGACTTATGGAACTACTAGAACTGCTGCCTCTGTGGCTTACAACAGCCCACACCCAGCTCCTATACCCCACAGTTCTTGGACGCCTCCCCGACCATGCCCTGGTTGTGGTTCCTGAGGAGCTCCATGTGGTCGAACTCCAAAAACATCTTCTCTTAGAGGAGGGGGAGCCCACTGTCCCTATTGCTACTGCTGAAAGGGCCAGGCTGGATACTACTACTGCTGAGGTGGGTGATGAATCTTCCCACCCCCACTTTACTGCACTTGTCTTGGTAACTAATTCCAAAAATTCCCACGTCTTCCACCGATGAATCATCTTGGTGCTTGGCCCACAGGAAAAGGGTGAGGACCAGGAGGTCGAAACTGGAACTGATCGGGCTAGCTCCCCACTAAATGAATCCTAGAAGGCCTTGATAATGGATTCCTAGTACTGATGTCCATCCCCTATGACGAGCCCAAGTGGCTCTCCTCTTATGACACACCTTCCAGCGTGTGAATCCTCTCCACCAATTCAGCCTTCTTATAGACCTCCAACTACATTGGTAGAGTGAAGGGAGTAACATCATACTGAAGAGAAGGTCGGAGTGCCTTCCCTAAATGTCTCTCTCGAGACTCCTCATTTTATAAGAGGTCCATATAAAAATGAAGGATATCCTTGAACATGATCCCCATCTCCCTCCGTGAGATACTCCCCTACTGAAGGGAAAATAGCTCCTATATCATCTCGTCCATCATCATGGAAGAGAGGAATTCCATTGAGAACAACCTCTTGAAGTCAGTTCCTGAAACCACAACCTCATTATTGTACCTCGGGTAGAGTGTCCACCACTAATGTGGAACTCCCAGCATCTGGATTACAGATAGAGGAACCAAGTACTCTGTCACATCCAGGATCAAGCTAAAAGTTAACACCAGCTCCTTGAGTCATCTTTATGTCTCCATGTCTAAGACTCTTCCCATATAATTCCCTAGGGTATGTCATTGAAAGGAACACATCATCTTCTTCCACTAGCCATACTCCTCCCCTTGATCATTACTCTGTTGATCAACCAAATCAGCCTCATGGGCCTAGATCGCTCGCACTACGTGTGGTCATCATTCAGGTTGAAGGTAAACAATTAAATACCTAATTTCGAGTAGTGTAGGATAATTATATTAAATTTTTCTTAAACTTTTTATTCATTTTAAAACTCCCCAAACAACTAGAACACACAAAAACACAAGTAAGTTTGATGCTTGTACCCTTACTAGAATATCTACCCTGTAATCAATGTAGCCTCACCTTATCAAACGGTAGGTTTGGATTCCTTGCCCCAGATCATGGGGATCTAAAATCCTGGGTCGTAGCCAGTATTCACTGACATATTTCACGTACTATAATTTCCAAAAACTATTTCCTTACCATCCTCAAAATCCTAACTGTGCATAACTCCGAACTCCATTTTATCTCTCAGCCATCACATCTAATAACATTATATCATGAACCACCATCACCAAGATGAGTGATGGGATAACAAACAGCCAGACCCTTTAATATTCAAGTTGAAGCACAGATAAAAACCCTTGATTCCTACCTTCAATAGGACCCAGAGTGGAGACTAGAACCATGGGTATAAAATCACATGCAATATAGAAGGAATTTCGATTTTTATTAAAATGGATCGGGAGATACGATGGTAAAAACCCAAACAACTCCAAAATTGATGGTAAAAGTAAACCCAAAACCAATTCCCATATGCATGTTCAATGGTAAACCCATACAATGTAAAATAAATATAGAAGGAAAAATACCAAAAGAAAAGAAAAACACAACAGAAATTGCCCCAATGTCCGAGCTAGTATATCCATCCACGGTCACTGAAGTCCTCTTGGAAAACTGAAATAGGTTTTATATACGTAGGGTGAGTATACATGTATACCATGTAGAGAAATCCAAAAATCTCTCATGCCCAAGTGGGGAGGCATTCTAATTCCCTGTGATATTTAAATACATACCTAATGATTTGGAAAGATCAATATGCCCCACCAATCCCATAATGATAACTGATACTTATATGTTCCGATATATAATTGAAAAATTAATATCTCTTAATTAATTTATGAAAAATAGATGGGTTTCATGGAGAAATTTATATTTAAATATTCATTATAACTCAGAGAAAGAAAATTGTGTTATGAAAACCCTAACCATTTCATATAGCTTCACTAACATTTCCCTAACATCCATTATAAAAAATACCTATCTTAATAACATAAAATATTTTATAAAATTCATATATAATTTTTTATAAAATATATTTATGTTAGTTATGTTTTATTTTCATCATTGGCTGTTACTAGTATTGATTGTTTGTTTAGTAATAGTTTCATAGGATCAGTGTCAACTAATGTTTATAGATTAAATATTAATATTTATGAAAAAAAATTAGGTACTTTAATTGTTGTGTTATAATGATTTATATTGTTTTAATTTCATTACATAAGTATTTAACTTTTACTCATGAGGAAAAAGTTGGAAATGATCTTGTTTCTGTAATTTATAAAAAAGAAGGGTTTAATAATAATAATTTAAATATTAACATAATAATTATAGAATTATAAATTAAAAATTATTTTGACAATAATTTTAATTAACACTAGTTGTTATATCATAATAATCCTCAAAGATATAAATTTACAATATTGTGTATGTAGTTAGTTAAACTGACTAAAAAATGAACAAGTTATTATCTAAGGGTGAATATGAAAATATAAGTAATTATTATGGAATGATATTATTATTAAAGAAGAATAATGTTATTATTTATATACATTTATGTTCTTGAATAAAATTAGAGTGTTTATTATAAATAATAAAACACAACATGGAAATTGAAATACACCACTTTAATAGAGGCGATAGTATGCATTCTCTCACAAGTGACACATTTGTTCAAACTAAAAAAGATAAAGATGTGAAATGGTTTATAATTTGAAAAACATAATATTGTTTTAAAAAAACTTCCTTCATTAAATAACCCATTTACGGTTTATTTTGATAGTGTTAATGAAAATCAAATAACATCGCTTGTTGGGGAGGTATCTCACAGGTAACAAAAGTGATTTTTTTAATTTTGAAATATTTGGGAGGAGTGTAGAAAATTTTTATCAAATAATGATAATAATATTTTACTATAAATATGATTCTAATGTTATCATTTCAACATTGTTATGTTAGATTCAGATTAAATTAGCATAATAACTATGTAAAAGTAATTAAAAACAAGAGTAATTAATATTTTTCACTTTAGTATTTATAAATGAATTGTTTTATAGTTGATTAAAACATTGAGACATGTTATTTTGATATTCTGCAATCCTCTATGATGTGTCTATGATTTGTGGTTAGGGATTAGTTATAGTTTTTTTTTATTATAAGTGGCTTTGGGTGGCTGTATATATGGGTAATTTATATATCATTTTATAAGGGATATGAGTGGAATTTTTTGAAATAATATTAAATTTAATGTCATTATTCAATATTCAAGTGGATATAATAATGGTAAATAATAGTGTGGTTGAATAGTTATGTTCAATAATTCTTCAGTCAATCATTTTCACACATTTTATTAACATTTATTACGTCTTTTACTTTTATATTTCTCACCGGTTCCATTTTTGGTTTCCACTTTAGTAAAAATTCTTTACTAATTAATTAATCATTAAAGCCTCAAAAAAGGTTCCTTATTAAATATTTTAGACTTATTGATTAAAATTTAGAAATTCTTTTTAGATAAAATATATATGGGTCATAAAAATAAATTTAATATTATTGCACCTAATATTTAATTACCATTTTTGGATAAAAGTTTTTTTATCCTTCGAATTTATGAATAAGTTAAAATTGTCAATATTGTTAATTTATAAGGTAATAATTTTGAACAAAAACTTTCCAATTTATCAAGAAAGGCAGCCTAAACTATCCAATCATGTGATATGGAAAAAAACATGATAACAAAACTGAGTCCCAAATATATGATAAAAAAGACATAAAACTGAATAATAAAGTATTAACAAATGAGATACCAGAAAATTCTTACAATGAAAAACAAAATAAGATAAAATAGAATTTAATTCAAGTCCCCATGTGACCATCAATGACCTCGATAACTAATAAAAACAAAATAAAAATATCGAGATAAGCCACTATAATAGATGATGCCCTTCCCATTAACTAAATCCAATAAAATGACATCTAAAAATGACCTAAGGGACAATTAAGGTGTGATCCAATGTGAATTAGTATTCAAACTTAGTTTCTATACAATGTATAATATCAATAATTCAAAAATTAGAGCATTTAAAACAAAAACAAATTATAATTTTTTATCCATCCAAACTAGTTATAAATCATTTTCCAATTTTCAACCATTGGTTTTAAAAAAAACCATTAATATTATCGATCTGTATATATGAAAATTTGAAGTGAAAAAAATGAAAGATTATATATGAATATGTAGGTATACATGTAAACACATATCCATGAAAAACCAGATTATACAAAGCTATTTAATATAACCTCAAACATAAAAACATTTGACAAATAATCCTTGATAAAAATACTAATGAGATATAAAACCATAAATAGTTAATAAAAAATTAAAAAAACTCAAATTTTGTTTTATCTTATAGGACAATACATACTAGATGATCACAAAACTATATGCATGCATTGTATCCAAAAGATATCTAGTCTTTTAAGTCAATAGCACAAAAATCAATTCCAATTGGTGTAACACAAACTAAGGATACTTGTGTCTCCATCCGTGTGAACCCAAGGATTCCAATGTGATTTTTCCAAAATTGAAATAAACAACATTATTACAATTTTATATTTTTTTTAAAAAATATGTAATCCACACAACAGTTTTAAAACCCATTCCTAAATCATGAAAATATATTTCCAAATAAAAAACCCTTTTGAAAATAATTTTAAAATCCTAGAAATATTTTGAAATAATTCATCTCTTCAAATTAATGAACATAGAATTCATAAAAAGAACATAGAATCACCAACCTCAACATTAATTTTAAAAAGAGAAATTTATCCATAAGAACATAGAATTCATAAAATTAACCCATTTTATAAAATCACCAACCTCAACATTAAATAATACATGTTTATTTATACACGGTGACAAAAAACTAAGAGAAAGGCCTTTGAAATACAATGTACACTGTGAAATGGAAGTTGATTAATAAAAATAAATATCTAATCAATTATCCGTAGCCAAACCACACCTATCACCGAATTCAAAAAAGAACAAATAGTATTAAATACCCAAAGAGTAAAAATCAAACTATAATGGGAATCTATTAATGAAAGAAGTAATCCAGTGGGGGGGAGTCTCTCAAAATCACCTTGGAATAGCCTCTAGGTCGAGAACCCAAAGTCCTATAATAATCGAAATTTGAGTTTTTTTGAAACTAATGGTTAAAATAAAATCATGGTAATTTACATATTGTGTAATACTATTACATGTTGTGTAATATCAATTCCCTATATACATATAAAAACCCATTACCTATTCATTAAAAAATTAATATTTTTCATTACATTATGTGTAACCATTACAGAGTATATAAAAATATCAAACTGTATATCTAGTTCTTGGGTTCTTCCCATCATCCATTACATGTCATGAATTCCCATTACATGTCATGTAAATTCATAATGAATATAAAAAACATCATCTTTTGTTATAAAAATTTGAATAAATTATTCAATTCACTATTAAAAGTATCTGCTTAATTATGTATTGGAATTATCCAACAACAACAAAAGAAAACCAAAACAATGGTTAAAATATACCTGATAAAAAGGTAATGGGGTATTATAATCTCCCCACCAAAAATTATTTCTACCACAAAAAATCCCTCAAGTTCCTACGTTAGAAAAAATAGACGTTATTTCTTCAAGAACAGTGACTTATGCACCGATATATTATAGTTATCATATAAGCACTACCATAGTACCCAGATGAGTGGGATACTTTCAAAAGTCAACAACTAACACTGGAGATATATAATCTCAAATGGATTCTCAACCAAAGTTATATCATGATAAGGATCAAGATCCTCAAATATAATAACATTATAAGGATATAATATATACCTCCTCAAATGGGAAACCTGAAACATGTCATGGATATCTATAAAAACATATGGATAGTTTGACTAATAGTCCAACCTCCCAAATCATCTAACAATATCAAAGGGGTCCAAAAACCTCAGTGAAAACAAAACATGCATACCCAGTCAGTGATGATCCAAGAAAGTTGAAACGTGAAGAAAGAACCGATCACCAACTCAAAACACTTGTAGCTGACATTGATAGTCCATATGGTATTTTAGACTCCTACATTATTTCATCAAATTACTCCATATAAAATGAAACATTTCCATCGTATTTTAAACAACACTCAACCAAATGATGGACAACTATACTAATTCTACCCAACATAAGGAAGATCTATATAGCCACCTATATAATGAATCTATGGGGACTATCTATATAAAAGACTTATAATGATTGTTTTTTGGAAAACTCAATCAAATAAATTTTCTATCCCAAGATCCACTAAAATTATGCCCAGAAGCATGATGTATATCCTATAGATTATTGACATCCACCTTAGTCTATCCATTACTCAATGGATTACAGGTTATCCAAACTTTAATCATGGAGCCCATAACATCCTATAAAATTTCCAAATCCTAGATGTGGACATCAAATACATATCTGAAACGACTACATATGGATATTGATGATGTCTCATAATATCTCTATATGATAATTCACAATGTAGTTCAAATATCATCACCCAAATGAAATACTTCCTACTAGAGGATATTCATTAAGTCTCTATCACTTGATCAAGTTGAACAGAATCATAAAAAATTGATTGTTCCTTCATCAATGTCAAGAACACATATCTAGAAACATCTTCCACTTTTTATCTCATCTCAGTAGACAAAATAATCAGAGAAAACTACTCAACTAGTTATTTCAATAATAGTGTTAGCAAAATTCATATAGATGCTTCTGAAACAACATTTTAATTCCTAGGGGTATAATATGTTTTAAAATCAAAATTCTGAGGTCACCCTACCTTGTGTATCCATTGAAAATTCAATTCTGTATGAGTAAAAATATACTTATGAATCTTTAAATTTCTCCCCAAAGTGGTAGTGATGCCACATTTTGAGTGAATTCATAATATATTGAAACTTATTATCATTGGTAGTGTTGTACTTCTCATGAATGTGTAACTGGAAAGATAAATATGTCACAACCTGCTTACCCTTAATCACAACACATCCCGAACCCATACCAGAATCATCAGAGAAATATATCATAACACAACCCTAGTTCCAGTATAATCAAAACTTTTACTGAAGTTGAACTAATATTTATATCATTAAAATATCCCTAAAACACATCATTACATTCAAAATATGCACCATTAAGGGTCAATGTTATCATCGAAGATGTGATATTTGAGATTTCCTGAACAAACCATATATTTAAACCATCCGAACCAAGGAAGTACTAGATCTTAAACACATTTCTGGGTTTCTCCACACATATAAATGAATTCCCTTTTTCAATATCTACTATTAATCCCCTCTCTGAGATCACACTCCCCATAAACTAAAACTCTCTAATACAAATCTCAAACATGTATATAATACCATACATATGATTTTAATTCAAATTTCAAAGAGTGATATCCAAATGGTCCATATTATCCTCTATGAACATTGAGTATACAAAAATATCATCCAAGAAATTATAAATAAATGTGTCCCGGAACCGAATAAATAATTGGTTTATATAATATATAAACACTATAGGGTCTTTAGTGAGACCAAATGGAACAACCAGAAACATGAAACTACCATATTGACTCTTATATTCATTCTTAGATATATCATCTTATAATAATTTCAACTAGATATCCCCAGACTATTGTTGAATCTTAGAAAACCAAAGAGTCTAGATAATATGATCAAATAAATCAATGATCATAATAGAGATATATTTTTTCTTAAAGGTCATCTTATACATCTTTTGATAATCATTACAAAGTCCAAGTCTCACACCAACATTCATATAAAATAGAATAGTTGAATCTAATTGTGACATTCTAAAAAAATATATCCTTTATCCTATGGGTCTATAATATATACCTTGTGTTCCACCAAATCATCATTTTCCATATGATAAGATGGTTTAAAAATGGGCATCGTACCTGTGAATAGGTCAATTTTAATCTTTATATTTCTTAGTGGTGGAAAACGTGAAAAATATTCACAATACCTTAGGGCACTCACACAGTAGTACAAGAATCAATACACCCATGAAAGCGTCAACTTTATCAAGAAACATATATGATAACATGGTTAATATTTCCCTAACATTAGGAACAGTATTCCATTCCCTTTACGACACATAGTTCCAATCACCCTAGAAAACATGAGTGACACAATCAATAGATAAGAACTCAACTCGAAAAAAGTATAGTCTATTTGGGCCTCATTACTGATCATCCAATCAATTTCCATAATAAATTAAAATATGTCAAGATGTTTTAAATAGAAGTGAGACCCCACCTCAAATTCAACTATCATCACTCGACCCATGGGACACTGAACCCTTACTTTGACAACATTTCCGAAGAAGGGGAAAGATAAAAAAGAGTGGATTAAGTTCAAAATGAAATACCAACAAGTCATCTAAATTTGAAGACATAAAATAATGGTTATCACCAAAATAAAACTTTGATATCAACATAGAAGATGAGTTAATCATTGTACATCTAACATTAGTTGTTATTGCTTCAAATTCCTCTTACAGATACACTACATCATAATGATTTCTGGACATATCCATATAAAAAAATACCATTGCCTGAATTTTAAAACCCCCATCATTAGAATAATTTTAACGAAAATAAAAACACTTGGTGAAAGTGCACCCTTCCCTAAATCCATGACATATATTTTCATAAAATCATTATATATGGATATATTATTGAAAGAAAAAGGTAACTATTTGGATCCTCAATAAACATGTGGTTGGTATGACGTCACCATTTTAAATTGTAGTAAAAAACCTAATTCCACCCGATTGTCACACTTGAGATTGATCTTGAGGAAAACTGACCACACTTTCACTTCCTTTACTTAACAAAAGGTATAACCTTTTTAACAAAAAACCCTACAAAAGCTCCACCCAACCAGGTATTCCAATCTATGTCAACCTCAGAAAAATATTATTTTTCTTCTACCTCTCCAAATGTTGGATTGTATAAGATTATAAACATTAAAATAATATCACGAATCATTCCTAATTCAATCCATCAATCCATTAAGTACAAGTTAATTAAAAGCTATGGTGCAAGATTAATTAACTCAAAAAAATATGTAGAATACTCTAGAATGGTATACTACCACTACTATATATTCATGAACACCTAGGTATTTTTCACATGTGATGTCTCCAGATAAAAATATTCCAAATGATTATTTTAAAATAATCATAAGTAATATCTTCATGCAACATAACTAGAATAATAGAGTTCCACTATCTCTGTACCGATCCCACAAGCTTTTTTTGGAAAAAACCCACCTTAGAGTTATTTTGAGTCTTCAATAAGTTGGATATTATATCTATACACTCAATCCCCTACTTAGATTATGGAAATCATTTCATACTATTGATTATTGGTGGATTCATCTTAATAAATTCTTATCCATGATCCACTACCAATCCTAGGATCCGAAACACGCCTGAGCAAGATCTAGAATAGTATTGATAACTGCTTCAACCATTGTAGGGTATACTGGAGGATTTAACTATGGAGACTGTCTCATAGCTTCCTCTATTTTATTTGGAAGTGATATTCTTGGAAGAATTGTCTATAAAATGTATAAAATAATTTATTCCTGAGAAAATTTCATGATCATAGGACCAACATCTATTATTGTTAAGAAACATTAAAAATAATATAAATATAAAGAATGTAAGAAACTGTCACTAAAAAAAAGAATAAAAACGAAACTATAGAACTGATTACACCCATTTTCCTGAGCTTCTCTATGATACCAAAGTTGTATGTAAATAACCATGGTCAACTAGGCAGACCACCTGAACTGAGATGATACATGATATGGGTAAAATTTTATAACAAAAACTAGTGCTAAATACATGAAAAATAATACATTAAACAGAATCATGAATCATGAATATAGGAGATTATATAAAATACATATAATAAATGACAAAACACGATAAACCAGAAAATAATTCATGTCCATACATCACCAACATTCACCTCTATTCCAAACCATGCTGATAAAAACAATAACTAGAGAAGATAAAATACTACAAGTTTATGTTCCATTTACATTAATCCTAATGAAAACAACTACAAACACCAAAACACACAAGTAGGGCATCATCCAAAGCCCATTAGTATACAACCAATACTTCGAGACAAGGTCTAAAATAAAAAATTAAAGAATTATAGATTTTCAAAATAGCTTTTCAGTCATTTTTATAAATCCAACACAATTATAAATGTTTTTCCCATTTCCTTCATATTTGTTTCATAAAATCATTTCATATTCTCATTATAGTAATATAAAAAGTGTAGGTGATGAAAACAAGAAATCATATCCATGTATCCAGATTTATACAAGTTAACACATATCCATTAAATAACCTATCATGTGAATCTATATGGTATATCATCATATATAAAATCCTTAGAGAAACAATCATTGAAAAAAACAATTATGAGATATATAACCCTAAATGGAAAATTAAAAATGATAAATAACCTCTTATTGAGAACTATCATATGGGACACTATATACTACAAACTATCAATCCTAAACATGCATATATTGGATCATAAATATTTCGAGTTATACCATTCAATATAAAAAAAAGTCTAATCAAAGTGGATCAACACACACTAAGGCTACTAGTGTCTCCATCTCAACACACCCAAGTCTCCCAATAAGACTTTGTCCAAATTTAGTTCTAAAACAAGGCCAGAATTTTATACAAAAATTTCATATACAATCCTATCAACATTGAGGTTTGAAACCCCATTCCCAAATATAAGAAATAAACTTTAAATAAAAACACCCTTTCGATAACATTTTCTTTTCTATGAAATCATTTAACACCCTTTATTACTACTTATCAATGAAAAAATGAAAATAATTTGTTAAGAACAACGTGCAATTCATAAAATTAACCAATATTATTGAAACTATAACCTCAACATGATAGAAAACTTGTTTTTTAGTCAAGATGATTGATAACAAAGAGAATAGACATCAAAATACAAGGCATGATAAGAAACTAAAAATTTTAGATTGAAAACACTCTCTGATCACAAATATACTACCAATATATAACATCAACCAAAATGAAGGAAAAAACCAGATAATTTCATACCCACATAGAATCAGTCCAATAATTGTTGTGACAAAATTTTCTGAATGAAGTAATTTGAGTGGGATGGAGTCACCAAAAATCACATAGGAAGAGCCTATAGGCTGAGAGTAAGGAACCCTGTATGAATTAAATGATATATTCGGCAGAAAATATTTATTAAAAACATACCTTAGGAATTTAAACAATATGTAATACCCATATATGTCGTATAATACTCTTGTCGTATGTACCCAAAATAAATCATCACCTTTCCATTAAAAACCATTTTTTTTCATTATACAGTGTTTAAACATTGAAAGGCTTGTAAAATTCTCACATAATTTATCTAGTTCACAAGTTATATCAAATGGCTAATAAAAATAAAATATTCCAATTATATGTCTTGTAATTCTACAGTGAAAAAACATCTATTGGTTTTATACTAAAAAATCCAACAAATATGTAACATCACTATAACATATATCCTGCCAATTCCTTTATGGAGTTACTCAAATGATAAAAAATGAATCCCAAAAAATGTGAAAACATCTCTTATAGAATGGTAACAGAGCATTAAAATTTTAATTTTTATTTATAATATATGATTTATGTCACTTTAAAATTAATTAAAAATTGAATTCCACCTTATGAAAACATAACTTGTAGAAAATGAATAAAAAAAGTTTTTTATTAAGATAAAATATTACTTATATTTAAAACTGATAGACATGGGTTTTATAAATTCAACATAATATATATAAATAAATTTTAAAACTTATTAAAAAATATATGTTCAATTTAAATATTTTATAATTGATTTATGTCATTGTTGGGTCTTGATAAATTTGAATGTCCTATGGCATTAATAGTAATTGTATTTTTCATAATTCACCTTAACATTAACTATTTGGAAAAATATATCAAAAAAATAATATTAGGATTTTATATTTTAATTAATTAAAAAATTATGTCCATTTCATCAAATCTATGTTCTAAAAAATAAAAATATGGATTTAATATGAAAAAAATTAAAAAAATAATATTATTTATAAACTGGTATTTCAAAACATAAAATGATCTTAATATTATTTCATATAAAATTTTTATTTAATGAATGATAATATATTATTTATTATATAGTAGTTTTTTAAAATTATTATCTATAATTTATTAATATAAAATATATACCACATTTAATTTTGTTTTTTATAAAGAACATTCCATTAAAATATTTAATCATATCCATTATTTATCTACTAAATGTATGAAATTTTATTTTAGTAAGATATATTTATATACCTGAGGTTTTGTTATTCAAATAATTTTCATAATATATTTCATCTAATATGTTACATCTCTGTTGAGTGTAGTGTTTACTATTGTGCAATCTATTGAACAAATTAGATTTAAATAGAGTAAGGATTTATTGTAAAATCATGAATCATTACATTCCCCCTTAGATAAATCAATTCATTACAATTCTTATTACTAATATATAACTAATAAAGAAAATAATATCTATAAAATTGACATGATTTAAGATATAATTTATGATGAGATATAATGTTAACTATCTTATTTATAACTAAAAAATTGTCCAAAATATGATTCATTAGGAGTTTCATGAGACCAAACTTTAACATAATTATTTTCATGAAACTATTACCAAATATATAAATAACTCAAAATAATTTATCATATTATCCAATAATGTAATATTAAATGTGCTTAGGAAAAAATATTCCTAGTAACTATTCCCTGATGCCACCTTTATTTCGACTTGTGATACTTTTAGTTAAACTATAATAAAATTAGATCAACCTAACAATGAAATAGTTTAAACTTTGTTAATCATGGTAGTTTACCAATTATGATTTATAATTATATATTATATCTAATTATATTTAAATATTATATAATTATTCATAAATAAAATTCCATTAAATATGTAATCTTTCATAGGAGTGTTTAATATGGTCTGATATCTTTTCCCCACTAATCATGAATAGAGTGAAGATCATTCTGATAATCAATCAGAATTTGTTTCAGTGATTACATATAGGCATATTTATGGATATTCTATAACCAATATCCAGTTTCCAAAAAATATGTATATCCATGGGAACCTACAAACTCAAAACATTACCAAACATCTTTGGATTTTATCATATAAAATTAATTACCTTTATGTTAATCACTAAATTACCCTAATTATAATCCTCCAAAATAATTAAATTAACTCTAAATAATTAACTATTCATTTTTTCCATACTAATAATGATTCCCAACACCCAAACTCCCATGTGTGGTGAAAAAACTACTTTCATTAAAAAAATATATTTATAAAAATGTATGATAATCCCCGATAGAAATATCTTTATTTTACATCAATTACATAAATTAAACAGTATATATCACATATGATCAAACATTTATAAGAAATTAATTTTAGTGTCTTTGAGTATCATCTACAAATGTAAAATATTTTATGATACTTGTGTAATTTCTCAATAATTGTGCTACAAAAGAGTACCTTATTGTCTTTTTATAAGATATTTTAATTTTACTAACCTAGGTAATTGAATCATATGAAATGGATTGGTTAAAATGATTATTAATGAAATAATATCAACATTTCATCAAGGGATATATTATAATAATGTGAGAAAATATGAGAATGGGTGAAAATGTTTATCAAATGGTATATGGAACAATTAGTGTTGTCTAAAAGCCTTCCTAAAAGGAAATTTTATCTCAACTAAAAAAATAATATACTATTGTAAAATATTGAGAGGAAATAAACATGATTAAAAATAATAATCATATTATATTACATATAAATGTGGGAATTTTCTTTGTTGAAATCCAAAAATTTTGGATCAGGTATCAATTTTTGTGTTATTGGTTTAGGCATTACGTCATGTTTCCCATACTGAATAAGAAATAACATCATGTCTATCTTAGTGGGTAGAAAATTAATTCATATATTATATATTAGAACAATAATTAAATCATGTTTTCTATATTGTATTATACATTACTTCAAGTAACCTATAGTTCATCAGGAATTGCTTCATATTTCCTATAATATATTAGTCATCACTTTCTCTTTCCCATAGTGCATCACCATATCTTCATGTTTCCCACCGTTAATCTGAAATTTTAATTAATTTACAATTATTATCGCAATATATGTAAATATTTACGTAATTTAATGTTGAGTTATATAGGACCCAACCATCATATAATAATTATACAAAAAAATATCATTTCAAAGAACAATATAACATTCATATCTCTAAATTAATCAATTTAAAAGATATGAGTTTCATGAAGATACTGGTATAAAATTTTAAAATACATATATAAAATAAATTTGTATGGTTTCATAACAAAATATCTTCATTATATTACAATTAATTATAATACTTGTTCAGAGAGTAATAAAATAATGTTATAAAATTATTTGAGATATAATTTTTAAAATGTAAAACCAAGATAAAATTTTTAAATTATTTTATTGTGTTAATGATATTTAGATAAAATTATAAAATTAGAGCTTAATAAACTATTTTTATAACCCTTTAAAATGAAAAAATTATTTTCCTAAAATTATTTTTAAAAAATTATATTTTTTAAAAAGAATTTATTGTTGAAGTGATAAAAACAATGAATAATTATTACCTAAAAATTTATGCCTTCAAAATCATTTTGAAATTGAATAATTTCTTTTACAAATATAAAAATTTAATTTGGAAAATTATGAAAATATTTTCATTTAAATTCAAAACAATATTGAATTATTATAATTTTGGAAACCATTTAAATAAAAGGAAATAAATATTTGTAATTTATTAATCCCATTAGGGTGAATGAAACTGCCATATATTTTTTAGAAAATTCATTTACCCCAATCATACAAGACAATGTTTCTCTTCGTATTCAAAATTTATTTTCTAATAGGTTCATTTAAAATATTTCTAAAATCTTTCATTTAAAAATAGTAATTATTAATAAAGAATTCAAAAATAAATATCGGGTCTTTAGAGAAAAATGACTATTGGAATACAAAAATATATAATAATGAATGGAAAACAATTTTACAATATTTTTTAAAATAATATTATTGAATCCAAAATTTTAAAGAGAGTGATGGATAATTAATTTGAAAATACATGAAGAGATATTTGAATACCATCATAAATAAAAGGTATTGTGATTTCGAAATAATAAAGGCGACTATTTGGTAAAAAGGGGGAAAATGGATTTGGAAGAATAAATTCACACTAATAAATGATGGGAACTATTATTGAAATCATAAAATCTTATTAATAAATTAATTATTTAATGAAATTAACTAGAAAAAATTATGATAGGTAATATACTATCAACATTGAATAATATAAATTCATATTGTAAAATTTTATTCAACGAGGAATCATTGTGACTCTAAAATAGAAGTTGAGTAGAGAAATCCCCTTATTGATTTCGAAATGTTTTAATAAAAACACCTTGAAAGATATATCAGGAAATTAGAAATTAATTTCAAATAATAAAATAAAATTCATGAAATTATATAATCAATATGAAATTTAAATTAAATTGAAATTAAATTAGGTGCATAAAAAATATGTCAAAGAAAACTAATTGGGATGAATCAGTCTTTTGAAATTAATATTCAAAGGGGTAAAAATCCTATATTAATTATTTAAAGATAATTTACTTAAAATAATTATAAAATTATGTGGTAATGAGTTTTTATATAATTATAGAAAAAAATATCTCAACATAGAAGAATGTGGTTCCATTAATAATCATTATATCTAAAATAAATGAAATTGAGTTTCGATAAACAATTTCATTTTACTTTTTATTAGCCAAATAAGATCTTAGATCATGTATAACAAATTTTGTTAACATAATATACAATAATATATAATAAAAATAATTTCTAATTAAATTTTACATATATATTTATTACTTATGTTTTATTTTAATCATCAGATGTTACTAGTACATATTATTTGGATAATAATAGTTTTTTAATGTATATATCGATTAATATTTATAGAATTAATGAAAATAATTCCAATATCATTATATACACGAGAATATTTTTTTCTAGTATAATTATTTCATTTCAATAGAATTTTATTTAAATGTTTTGATAAATAATACAATTACACTCATGTTTCAGTAATTTTTAACGATCCAAAGGTAGGTACAATAATAATAAGTTACATATTAATATAACCATATAGAACCATGAATGAAAAATTATTTACTAATTATTTTATTATAATTGTTTTTAAGAAATTTCCATAGTCATCTGTGAAATAATGTTAAATCAATTTATAAATTGGTTGTCAACCTGGACGAAAAAAAAGCTATAATTTAAGGGTGTGTTTCGTTAAGAATGTGATTATTTTGAATAATAATATAATTAAATAATAATAGTGATATTATTTATGTTATTTTAAGGTGTATAATAATATTCTATTAATTTTTTATAAATAGAAAAAAAATACTATAGGAAAAATTATATATGTCACATTTAGGGTGACAGTCATCTACACGTACACACAGGTGATGCATATGTTCACAATGAACATGAGGATGATAACGAATGTATTATATTTTAACAATATTACTATTTTTTAATATATTTTTTATTCATTAAATTCTCTATTTTGTCAAAACATCTTATGCAGTTATGAAAAATGGATCATGATTCTTATGGAGGGAGTAATCAACACGTAACACCAATGTCATTTTTATTTTCGAATTGTTGGGTGGAGGGTAGAAAAATGTTTTCCAATAAAAATAATTACATTTAAATATTATTATTATAATTATTTAAATATTTCATAAAAATTATATTCTATTCTATTAAACTAAAAAAATATCAAAAAAGGAAAATAAAAAAGAATTAATTGATAATTTTACCTTTCTCAATGAAAAAACACCTTTATAAAGAAGATTCAAGGTTTAAGAGGTCAAGTTTTGATAATAATAGGAAAAATAAAAATATTATATTAGTATTTAGATGTAATTTGGGTAGATTGTTTTGAATTAATGTGGCATGGGTTGTGTGGAAAAGTGGGGTAGTGATGAATACTATTATTTTGAAGAGGAGTGGTATTTTTGTAATAATATAAAATCTAAAGTAATTGTTCATTCATCGAGAGGATTCAACAATGAAAAAAATATATTGAGATAAGTTTCATGTTATGAAAAACCTCAACCATAAATTTTTATGAAATATTTTTACGAGTTTTTTATTCTTCAAATATTTGATTATTCACTTTTACCATTTTTTTCACTTTTTCCATGGTAACGAATTTATACCAAAGTAATTTAAATTTAATTATTAAAAATAAAATGGAAAATATTACATAGTTTGTATATTATAAATCAAAATATGAAATATATATTTTCAGATAAAATATATATTGTTGATAAAATATAATTTTAATATTATATACATGGTACAGAAAAACAATTTTTAGTAAAAGAGTATTTTTTTTGATTAAAAAATTGATGAAGAAAAAATTATAATTATTTTAATTTATATGAAATTAATTGGGTTATTATTAAAAAATCATTTTTCATGTGGATTTAAAATTAGTACAATATCAAAATTTATCTTTTGAGAACCTAATTAAAAGAAAAAGATGATAAAATTATTTGAATAAAAGATTACTTATGTTTGTAAAATGTTAAAAATGTGTTTTATAAATTCAACATAGAATCATTAAATTAATAGTTTTTAATAAATAAAATAAAATAGTCATGAAAAGATTCTTATAAATTTTTTATTCCATGCTTAGATAACGATAAAATAAAATATTCTACAGTTTTAATAAAAAATGTATTTTTTAGTAAACACCTAAAAAACAATTATTTTAGAAAAATATCAAAAACTAAAATTTATACAATTATAAAAAAATTAATCTAAAAAATAATTTAATTTAATAAAATTGAATTATTAAATATTTATAAATTAAAATTCAAATAAAAATAAAAAATTAAAGCAATTTTTTTATTACAAAATGTTTTCTTTAATATTAAAGTGTTAAAAATAATATTTCATTTCAAATAATAATTTAAATAATATTCATATGATATTTCATATATAATAATATTTTAAATTTTGTTAATTAATTTTTTATATTAATATATATATCACTTTAAATATTAGTTATTTGATAAAAAACAATCCTTTTTAATATTAAATAAAATTAATTATTTATCCTCTAAAGGTATTAAATTTTAATTGAGTAATACCTTTTGGCTGAGAAGAAGTTTTATTATTATTATAATATTTATAATAAAATTCATATAGAATTATGTTGCTCATATTAATTCAATTTTTCATGTAGAAAAAGAAACCGAATACATTATATTTATTTTAATGATGGGTAAATCATTAAAATTTTGGGCTTTAATGCAAACAGTTATATAGATAATGATAAAACTTTATTACTAATTTTAATTAAATACACATTGTATATAATAATGGGAATGAAATTCTTAAACATATACATAACACTAAATATATAAATTGTATAAATAATCAAGGACATCAAAGATAAAAAATAATGTTAATGAATGATATATAATAATTGAGAACAAAACATCAAAGAAGTGAATGATAAGAGAATATGCTACTATGTCCCAAATGTGGAATAAAAAATAAATTAATATGGGAGGAAAGTATACAATAAAATACCCATAGTAGAAGGTTATTTATTAAATCTATTTACATTTAATAATTAGGTAGGATAAAAGTGTAACATTTAAAAGTAAAATCATTAATCTTTTATAATAGTGTTGTGAAAACAAAGTTATAAATTACGTCCAAAGCTAATTTCCCAATGTGTAAAGGGGTATTTTAAATTAATATCAATAAAATAATATTCAATTTTTTTATATTTAAAATATTCCATTATTATGAGAAAAAATGTTCTATGTAAGATAAAGAATATACTTATTTAAATTGACATTCCATTCAATACTTTTCATAATATAATATCCTTTATATTGATAAATTTTATATATGAATTATTACTAGAATAATGCGATTATTGTTTTTTATATAAAAAATAATCGAATGTTTTTATGTAACCAAGATAACAAATAATGACAATGATAATGGGAAATTCTAGTGAAGCAATAATCATTAATGAATATTATTTTCAAAATTTTGTATGGAGAGTAAAAATTAACCCTTATAAAAATTTATGAAATTATAAATTTAATTTTTTTTCATATAATGTAAATGTTAATATAATTTTAGATAAATAAATAAAAATTGTTTTGATAGGATTTTTTGGAATAAAAATAATGAATATGTATGTCGAAGAAAAATACTAACATCCAAGAAGAATAAATAAGGTTTGTTTTATAATAAAATTATTTTGGTTGTTTTGAATGTCAAGTAAATGGAAGATATAAATAATAATTGAAATAAATATAAATAAAAAATTTAGAATAAAATTTATCTATTTTATGAATGAAATAGAATATAATTCAAGTAATTGAAATTTAAACATGAAAAATCATGAAAAAAAATGAGTTTTTAAAATGAACCCTTACCTTGGATTACCACTTAGTCCAACACATTTGAAAATCATATATAATAAATTTATTTTTACTATAAATATAAAATAATAACATTTCAATATATAAAGTTATAAATAATTTATTAATAACATATTTTCTTACCCTTTCACTCGTAGATCATATCAAAGTAAATTATTTTGGGGATAACTTTTATATTTCTTATAGAAATTTTGGTTTGGGGTTTATTATCCTTGACACTTGGTTAAGTTTTAATTACCTTGAGAATATTAATAATGTCACATATATCATATTTATACATTAAATTCACTTTTAAAATCATCTATGTTACGAGGTTAAAAAAACAAAGATTCATTATTCCTAGAGGTGGTTGTCTGCATGCATGCATGGGAAGCATATTAATTTCTCAAATTATTTAATGAAATAAAGGTATGTTATGATTTATCATTATAAAACCTAATTTATTCCATATATATATTATTTATTCATTATTTATATCTATATAACCTTCTATGTGAGGCATTCTCGAAGCGTGAATTACATCGCCTCGCTGAGGTGGTAGTCAACTTGTACACACTTGTGACGTTTCCATTTTCCAAAGCATTAGAGGAATGAAAATTTAGTAATATTTTAGCACTATAGATTAAAAATATGCTCTAAATACTATATATATTAATCAAATCCTTCTATAAAATAATCCACGGTTGATGCTGTTGAAAATTTAAATAAACCGCTTCATAGAGTTGTTAGTCATAACGTACTCATGAATGACATTACATTTTTCTATTTGATAGAAAAAAGGTAGAAAATGGTTTTAATATAATTATAAAAACGTTTTAGTATATTAAAGATATTAATATAATTATTTTAAGATGGTTATAAGTTATTTGGAATATGATTATGAAGATATAATCTTCAAATATATTGGTAAGGACTTATTCCTCTTCCATAGATAACATTCATGGTATGACACCTGAAGGATTTAAATATGGATATTTTGGGAAGAAAATAACCTATCACTGATGGGTAATGGCGTCAGGAGGGTATCTGTGCTATGATATTTCGATAAAAGAGATCTTTTACTACATAGACTTTTGGATAGAGGATGTTTAATTTTACAAGGGAGATGGGTGGTTCAAAATAGACAATGTTTAAAAAATATCATAAGTTATGGTAAAAATTCACTCAAAAAGTCAAATTTAGATAAATTATAATGATATCTGAATCATTATCTTTCAGATTACCCCCATGTTAACCTTTTTAAGACATAATATGGTGAAAATTTTTTCCATTGTTAAAAGATAATATGACTGAAAATGAAATGGTCTTTATTATATATATTTTTTGACCATAGGGGTGACATCTATTTAATAATATTAAACTTGTATATGTGAAAAAATTCAATTTTATATACTTATGAAAGATGAAACAATAATGAATTTTATGAAAATATTATTTTTAATTATAAAAATTAATTTATATAAAATCATGTATATAATTGATTATAATAAAATTTATAGGTTTATAAGGGAATTAATGAGTGTTATATCACATTAAATATTTTAAAAATCATTAATTTAAAAAAAATAATTATAGAATATGATAAAAAATTAATTCATTTCTTAAAATGAAACATGATTTTTTTTTATAATATCAAACATTAGTTTCTAAATTGAAAAAAATGTTTTTAAATAGTTATTTTTTAATTCTTAAATGTAAATTTGGATAAAAAAAATGTTTACAAACATTCATGATATTCTAATAAATTTAAATTCTCTATTGAAAATTAAAATAAAAATATAAATAAGTTTTATATAAAAAATGACCATTATATTATATAATTGATCTTAAACATATTTGATAACAATTTGGGTGATAATATGTTTTATAACATATATAATTATTATACAATATCATATTTTAATAGTGATCAATAATTTAATAATAAAATATAAATTTATATAATATTTATTGAAAAATATACCTTTTCAACATAGAATGCTTATAATAATATCATACCAAAATACGACTATTTAATTATCTTATTTGAATACTGTTAATTAATTTATTAAAAAATAAGTATTTCATAATGTCACTCAATTTAGATCAGTATTTTATGTGCCATTGGATTTTCAACATAGTATTTATTTAATGTAAAATACAAACTAATTTTTTAGTGTATTATTGATAATATTTATGAAATCAATTTTGTAGTATTAACAAAATAAATTATCATTTTTAAATAATATTTAATTTTAGGATATTATTGTGAATTGAATATTAGTCCTTGTTAATTATATAAAGATACAAAAGTATTCTCAAACTCATGGAGTTAAGTACATAATTTTGTCAATCACAAGTGAATGTTAAATAAAACAATTTTTTCCCAACCTTTCAAATAAGTAACAAATTTAATGCTTCTCCAGCAAATTAATTTTATTTATCTTGGATAGTTTAATTTCTTTTTTCAACATAGCAATAAATATATATTAATATTTTTAGATGATTTTACAATGATAAATGGGTTTTTAATATAAAAAATGACGATAATTTTTATAAATTTATATTATGTTCTAAATAAGTTTTACAAGATAAAGGATATCTAATTATTTAAATTTGGATTGATAGGGATTGATAACTATTAAATCATGAATTTCGATTTTTTTATAATGAAAATTGGTATTTTTTATATTTCTCATCTTCTAGGACACAAAAAAAATATGTTGTTGTTGAGAGGAAAAATAATACAATTTAGAAAATAAATTGAAAATGTTCAATAAATATAATTCACAATAAATTTTTTGATAAATATATAATTTTTACTTTTTATAATTGTAACAAGAATCTTTTAAGCCCTATATTAAAAAACAATCCTTATGAACATTGGAAGGGAAGAAAACTTGAAATTATAAATTTAAGAATCAAGAGTTTCACATTACTTATTTGGAATAATAATGATTCCATATATAATTTTGATTCAAAATAAGTTGAAGATATTTACTTTTCTTTTATAAATATTAGTAATTAAAATATATTATATAATTAGAAAAATATGAATTTTAAGGAATATATTCTTGTTAAATTCAAGGAACATGGTTTAAATAATAATTTAATCGACAAAAATTTGTTTTCTAAAGATTCAGTTGATTTTATCCCTATAAAAATGAAAATACATATGTGAATGAACCTGTTAAAGGGGTGATAAAACCTATTTCAATAACATGGAAAATTAAAAATTACCATTTGATAAAAAATATCATAAAAACGTTGAATAAAATGTGGATGATAATATATTTTCTATTTATTTTTTCTTATAAGTATTTTATTTTTTGATTTTTTTCCATAAAATGTTGATGATACTTTACTTTAAATGAGTTTAACATTGAATATGAAAGCCGTGTTAATTTAATTTGTCATAAATAATTTTTTTACATTACTTGATGAAACTCTTGATTAATGTATTATTAAAACAAAATGGATCATTAAAAACAATATTAGTGAATATGGTCAAATCATTAAAAATAATGATAGATTAGTTTATTAAATATTTTAAAAATAAAAGTATATTGGTTTTTAAGAATATTTTACTCATTTAGCCCGATTAGAATAAATCAAAATATTCTTATCAAAATAAATATTTTTTGGTTTCAAATTACATCAAATACATGTTAAATGTTATCTCATAAATAGTAATATTTATGAATAAGTATAAGGGTGAAAACCAACAAAAATGGAAATTGAATAGAATACAAGTATTTTTTTAAAATTTATAATTATTTATATCATTAAAAAAATTCCATAAGCATGGTATCAAAGAATATAAAATTTTATTTGGAAAAATAGTTTCAGAAAATATAATTTAGATCCTAACATGTTTATTATGAATAATTTAAACGATCTCTTAATTGGGAAATTTTATTCAAATGATATCCTTTTTTCTTCCACAAAAAGTTATTTATTTCAAAATATTTCATATTTAATGTGAATAGAATTTGATATGAGTTTTATTACTAGAATTTTATTCTTCTGGAAATCATTTTTATGAAAGAAATGGTGGTATATTTCTCAATTAATCAATGTATTCTAAAAAAATAGTAAAAAATTACTATAATATATTCATGTAAGAGTTTTAAAATTACTATGATTAATACATCCAAACATGATAAATATAATGTTGTAAAAGGAGTAAATTTTATTTTTTTAGATGAATGATTGGATATTTACTATATTTGATTACTTTAAGGAATGATTTTTTGTTTTCTATTTTTATTTGTCTTGGATTCTAATGTAATCCTAATTAAATTCATTTTAAGGCTGTTAAAAGGATTATAAAATATATTAAATTAAATTTATATCAAGTAATATTTTATCCATTTAGAATTTAATTTAATTTAATGAGTTATAGTGTGTTTAATTTTTTTTCTATAAGATAGACAAAAGAAACACATCTTTTACATGTTAATTTCATAGTTAATTATTAGTCACATGGATTTTTAATAGAAAAAATCTATAGCATTTTCAACTATTGAAAGAGAGTATGTCGATGTTTTATCTTGTTGTAGATAATAAATATGGATTAATAAAAATTTATGAAATTTTGATTTTCATTTTGAAAATAACCATATTAACTATAATAAATCATTTTCTATTTAAATTTTTAAAAATACCATTATAATACTCTAGGCCAAGGAAAATTATTTTTAGTTTATTTCTTATTGATCATGTTTAAGAATATGATATTAATCTATAATATATTTCTATATAGAATGGACATACTGGTAGTTCTACCAAACCAATTGATTTTGTTAAATTTTATAAAATTATAATTGAGATTGGAATGATGGAAGTTGAACTATTTTATAACTTCCATGTGTTTAAGGGGAGTTTTTATCTTTAAATTCATGAATATATAATTTCAAAACTACTATATAAACTTATGACCATAGCTTAATGTTTAAATAGATTATTACCACACATGGCTTCTTAATAGATTCATTGAAATTTATTAGTTCAAAAAAAACTTTCTAAAAAATATGTATAAATATTTATAATTTTCTAGTTCGATTTTCTTATTTTACTCATCTAAAATTTTATTTTAACTTGAAATTTTTATTTTTTAAATTTATTTCACTAAAAAAATTAGCAATTATTCGTTACAGCTTCATTTTTGAGATTCTATCATAAAAAAATAATTTTTAATAAAAGGTATTTGATTTATAAGACCTTAGACGGAGATTTCATGTTCAAATTATTAAATTTTTTAAAATATATACCTATGAAATTTATTACTAACCTTTTTTAGCATTTGAAAATTAGAGATAAAATTTTGAAATTATAGTTTGTTTTTTAATTCTGAAAAATGTGGAGATTGTTGAAGTGGATCATTTATACATCACTTAATCATAATTAGATAATTAAAAATATACATTTAAATCATTTTTTCCCGGAAAAAATAAAACCCATTATTTAATTTAGTCTAACATGAGTGAAGAATGAGTTTTAATCATAACCTACCTATAGAAGAATCATTATTATTTATATTATTTACTAATTTTTTATCCCTGTTTATTATTTATAATACCAAATAATTTTGGATAAAAACATTTTATATGATTTGTTTACGACGTATTGTTCTATTGTTTTTAAAAAATGGATAATTATAATTTCTCAAACATTATCTTCTTATGCATTTAATAAAAAAAATTCTATCCACCGTATATTTTTATTAAATTTTTTTATTTTATGTATTATTTATATTTAATGAATAATGTTTAAAAAACATTCCTAATAGGAATTGAACATAAGGCCTGTATATCAGATTAACCACATGAATCGAATTCAGGTATAATGAATTCAATGTATTTATGAAAAATTGAATTCATATATAATGGATCGACCCTAGGAATAGAGGATAGAATAATTATTCTCAATTTATATCAATGGAAAAGAGATTTTGACTATCAACTATTTTATAATTCAAATGATTATAGGCGGACTGTCAAATTTTTTCTAAATGTTTAATTGAATGTACATTGAGTTTCAACAAGCCCCATCATTTATTCGATCATGAATGAATATTTTACAATGTCCTATTTAGACCATGTGTTCATTATGATCAAGAAAAAAAATCCATTCTGATAAAATAGACATTTATTCAAATCGATTCCAAGAATAAATGAAACACCAAATGTGGGAATTGGCCTACAGTAATGATTGACCTACCAGAAGGATTTTCCTACCTTAACAGTTGAAATAACACAATTTTTATTTATATCAATAAAATAATCAAATAAATATGATCTATTTTTTAAATAATTTTGTATTTTCATTAACTGACTATTTTAATTATTTATTTTCCTCTTTAAATTATATATAATTACTATGTATTCATTTTGATGGAAAGTTTAATTTCATTGATGTATTCTTTATATATTTAAGTGATAGATACTGGGGTATTTTTGTGGATTAATATTAACATTATATATTTTGTTTAAGTGATTGAAAATTCATGATGATATTGATTTTATGGGTTTCTATTTGTTTAAGATATCAGAGAGTATTTCAATGAATTAATTATTAATTTTTATAGAAATATATTTTTTCCATTGTTCATTTATTACCACCAACTCATTATATATCATCTTTTTAGATTTTAAATATTGGTAATGAAATTTAACTACACCTCTAAATGGTGGAATATATTATTTAATTTGTGAAAATGGATAGTGATATTTAAAGTAGAGATTTTCATTTTGAAGAGTTGATGTTCATATAGGGAGTCTATATAATGGTACATTCTGAAGCAATTTTAAAAATTAAATATTGATTCTATGATAAATCTTTTTAGATCACCTTCCAAATACACTTGGATAGACTATAAACCTTTGATTATAAACTAACAGAGAGGGAATTGTTACCTCAACACTCATATCATTATTATTAAACTGGTATTGTATTTCTCTCTTGAATATTTTTATTTTTCAATGTATAATCATAGGGAATTATAATACTCCTAAAAGGTACGATTTTTTAGTTTTACTATCAAAAACAAAATTTTCAAATGCGTTATGAAAAAATAATAAAAGGTTAACGGACTTTATTGTTCCTTTATCAAGGAAAAGGTCATTCTTTTATTCCACCTCCTTAAAAGGATGATAGCTTGGATGTGACCACATGTGTGAAAAAATCATTCTTTTGTTAATCCTTTAGGGATTTAAAATGAATTTCAAGTTGTTTTTATACCCACAACAATTTTAATATATTCCATTACATTGGTATTATTTTATATATAAATTCGAGAGGGCTGAAGAGTATATGTATGATCAATTAGATCTGAACTAAAATAGAAATAATTCTGTCTAATAATTTTTTTTTCACTATAAAAATTTACATAACTATGATTATAAATTAAAATTAATTAAATATTTCTATTCAAAAACCCCTAGATTAATCTATAATTATCTGAATATTACCATATATGAAAAATTAAAACACACGTGTGGAAAAAAAAATTATATCATTGCAAGTTGAAGACCAAAACACAAGAATTCTCCCAATAATTTTTTTTGGAAGAGTATTCTTATACCTCTATTGAATTAGAAGATAGATGTTGTTGTTGACCCACTCAACAGTTTGTAGAAGATCTTTTCACAGACTTTGCGATGAAATCAAGTGATACAATAATAAATCGGTGGGTTCTCTAGTTGATAGATATGAGATGGTAATTACAAGTTCATAACATAGTGTTCTATGGAATACAGACTCACTTGCGGCACTATAGAGACCAAAGTGTGAATCTTGGGAGGTATATTGTGAAACCATTTTTTGTAACAACATTTCATGAAATAATGGATGATTCGATTATTATAAGGACAAAAAAATCATAAAAAGAAACATTATGTCATGGTTTAACCTTATAAATGATTTTCTATTATTTTTACATAATTTAAAGTCATGTAATTCTGATAGATTATACTAATATTGGATTGATATCGTAATCATTCTTAGAGGATAAATTATATTTGATGAATTCATTGAGTGCGACCTTCCCCCCACTAAATGGTCCATTAAACATTGTCCCTATAGATAATTGATAGTATATAAAATAAATTCTACCATCCTTCTATAATTAATTTTTCAAATAATGATTCCTCCACCAGCTTCCAGATGAAGTGATATTTCCATTTATTGTGTTTGTTTTAAGCACATTACTCAATAAGGGATGAATTTCTCACTAACTAAAACAAATTAAAACTCTATATTTTTTATTTTTTTTGATATTAAACAAAGAACCCATTAAATCATATCATATCCTTCTTTACTTTAATTATAAGAATATAATCTTTTTCCATGTTTTATTGTTAAAATACATATAGAATTAAAAAAAATTGAATTTTAAAAGTTCCCTCATATGTAAACATAATTAAAATGGAACTTGTTTTTTCATTTGAATAACCAATTTTTTTTGGATCAATATAATGTTTCAATGGATTATCTATTCCAAAAAATAATTCCAATGATTAAATATTTTTTTAGATAATAGAGAGTTCACATCACAACCTCACATTACTTATTTCCATTATTTTCCAAATAATTACAAACAAACCCCACTAAATGGGATATTTACACCATTGTAAAAATCATTGAATACATCAAACATCCAAATATTAATGAATAATGAATTTTTTCCTCATACATATATTGATCTTATATTTTATCATCCTTCTCATTGGACAACATGAAATTCCTAGATGATGCGGTAGATACAGGTTTAGATCTAGAGTTCTTGAACATTTCTATAATCTTTTAGGTCTACAATAATTATTACAACATCAACGATTCATGCTTCTAGTTCCCTAGATAATGAATTTTCTAATATCTATTTTGACTACCTAAAATCCTTTATCTCAAATATTGTTTTAATTTATCCTCTATTTATTCAATTTGTTTAATATCAAAACCCAAAATATTATTCCATCAATATATAAGATATGTGTGATGAAGATCCCATCATCAAACACTTTTCGATAATTAAAATGATCTGGATTAATATAATTGAACCTTTATTCTTTTATAAATTAATCAATCGGTTTTCTCCATTTAATAGTTCATTTTCTCAGCCATAAATACAAATCTAATATTCATATATCATTATAGTATTAAAAAGCTTTTGAATAAGAAACCCATTCCTTCTATATATTTTTACGGTTTTCTCTATTTTGGCTTAAATCAGGGAGCCTAATGTTCCGATAACTTTCCGGATTTATAATCATCACTAACGCCTATTCATGTATTCATTGTCATTCTAGTTATTGTTTTATGATGGTTTTATTCTACTACCTCTTTTTAGGAATTTTTACTCTCATTATTTTTCATTCAATCCTATCCTAACTAGTTCTTCACCATTTTTATTTACATAGATACATAACATATTTGATTCATTATTGGATTTTATCAAAAATATCATGTTCTTCCATAGTGATCATGTGTAATTAAATCTTATAATTAATATTATTTATCATTTAGGTTATCCAAGGACCATTTTTCATTTTTTCCCTTATTATTTTTCTTCTAACCCTAAGTGGTTTCAGATATTCATTACTTAATTTTAGTAATATGGTTTATCTTTTGGGTTACTATTAGGTGTGTTTCTATCCTAAGAGAAATTTTCAAAGTAGAATATAGTGGTGGTTTCACTTATATTAGGTATTTTTTGAATTGTAATGGTTTCCTTTTTCTGTACTGATCATTGGAAATAAAATAAATTGAATTTACTTTTTCCTCATTATTGATCCCATTCATAGGATTTATTGATATTCTTTCTTCCAGCTCCTACCCTAATCCCTAGTATGTTTTTCTTCTAGTAATTATATCATTGATTTATACATACGGTAGTTGGTTGGTTGGGATTCAGTCTATTTTCTTAGTTAGAGGAATTTAATTTTTACATGACTTAGATCTATGATGTAGTAAAAGATTTGAAATAGAGTTTTGGGTGTGATGGTTGTACGACCTCATCCATCTGTTAGTTAATTTAGTCTTGGAATTATATTTGGTATAAATACCTATATTAATTGATCATGACCAAGTTGTGGATTCAATCGGTATGATATTTTTTATAGATGAAGGCCTAATGATGGTTAAATGGTTGTTTTATTATAATTTTTTCAATCACCCTATGTTTTTACGATCATATTTCAGACTCCTCGTAGAATTATTATCTAGAATTCACTCCAAGAATGGGTTTTTTTGATTCATTTATTTTGGAATGTTATTATAATAGAAACTGACTCAAGATGATGGGGGATGAATACACTTTTAATGTATACCAATAATAATTGGGAATATGATTTAATAGCCTCTATATATTGATCTACCCTAATTTCCTTCTATTTTTATGTGACTGTTTTCATTTTTCAATTTAGGTTGGTGTTTTAATGTTATTTATTTTCTATTTTATACATATCATATAATAAACATATTGTGGTTCCCTCAAATACCACAAAAATGGAATCTTATTCTAAAATTAAAGAGGGATGGGGAGTGGTTACTTATAGATTCATTCAATACTTTTAGATTCTCCACTTGATCTGCAACAGCTTCCTTCCCATTATATTTGTTTTAATGGTCCCATGTTTCAAAATAAGTTATAAAATACACATCATCCTTCATTGTTGGCTCCCAATAGTATTCATCTTTGAGAAAATTATCCTAATTTTGGATTTCTAGATATCGACCATATGTAAGAAATATATGATGTAGGTTATATAAATACCTTTTTTGAAGTGTTTTGGATCTACTAGGATGCATCAAAACCTAAATCTATGTTATTTTTGGTATTTAATAATCAGGTTTAGTTCCTTATGTTTTTGAATTGACTTAACCCTCTACTATATCTTGACTTTCATAAAACTTTGGAATCTGATGTCAAATTGAAACACTACAATCTGGGATATTAGTTTCTTCCATAAAAATATTTATCTCTGAACTTGTGAAAAATTATGATATTTTATTCAGATGAACCTCGGTATGTGGTTATTATTTGTTCACATTTTTATCATCTAATTGGTTATAATACTTACATAGGATCCATTTTTTGAAGTTACCATTTTTCCATTTAACAAAACTCCAACTATCATTAATAATTGTTTTAATCCTTATATCATCAATTCCATGAACTGTAAGGAAATAATATTGAGATTTTTCTTCTAATTTGTCCCTATTTCTATAATCAACATGGATATATGATATAAACCCAAATAATTAATAGTGGATATATCAAAATCTGTTCTAATTTATATGTCTTCTAGAATATCATTCCATAATGGAGAATAAAGACCCCAATTTAAGAGGAATGTCACACAATTCACACATTCCATCAAAATTACCATTGGAAAACTTGAGTGATTCCTCATACTTATAAATTAATCAAATAAATTTTGACTCATCAACTCCACTAATAAAAATTTTATTAGAGTTATGGAACTACATTCTCAAAACAAATTCCCATATTCTAATAAGCTCATTATACCTATCTACACCTTCACTCCCCACTATTATCGGACATCAGGAACTTAACAATTAAATAGTAATCTTTTTTCACCATTGATATCCATTGAATGATGGTTCCCGAGGACTCATGCCTAGGCTCTTAAGGAAACACCCACACTTTCTCTGTCATATCATCGAAGAAGTTAAGAAAATTAATCACTCTATGTGAGATTGAATCATATTTGGAGATAATTCATATTTATACACTATCTCTAATATATGGTAATATGACATTCATCAATATATATTTAAGAAACCATTTTTTAAATCCCATGGATGAAATATTAACATATAACATTCTCTATATTTATTAGTTTTATCATTCACTATTAAACCATAATCTTCCCCCACATATCAACTATATACCCAAGATGATTAGTCCAAAAAATTAATATTAAAAAATTTATTATTCTGGAATGTTTTATATCATAAAACTCCAAATAAGTTGAAATGTTTCATCCTTTAATCATTTATCCACAACTACGTTACTTCATTTCACCATCCTTTCTCCATCCAAAAAATTTCATATAGAATCCCATTTTATACATATGACTAGTTTAAATTAAATTATTTATTAAAATTAGAATGATTCACTACCCATGTAAACCTAAATAGAATTTTCTAATTTCTTATATATTCATATCACCATTGCTGGTAGTTTTGAGAGTGTCATCATTTATAATATATAACATGTTGAATCTTCTAGAAAAAAAATTTCTTATGCTCCCTATCTTGAAAATTAAATGAAATGAATCTGTATAAGCAATAATACATGGCCCTATTGGCCTTATAAACCATATAAATAAATTAATATCATTTTCTGTCATTGTATTTAAAGACAATCATCTATAGGAAAACCTTCTAAAATTTGACCTCTTGTCCATATTTTCACTCTTCATGTTCCACTTGTTCTCGTAATTATAACACATCTGTATAGGTCAATGATACTTTACTCATCTATTATCCTTTATTTCTTTCCTATTATTTTGGTCTTTAGGTTTCCTTTCTGACTGAAAAAATCCCATTAAATCCATATTATAATATAATTTCATGGTTATCTATACTTACTTATTTTGGATCTCCTCATTTGGGATCCGAACACAAATCTTATTGATTTCCAATAATGTATTTCCACTAGAGTTTAGAGTGAAAATAAATATTTAACCCAATTACTTATGTAGTAATTGTAGAAACATTAATTCATATAATTCATCATTTAACATAATAATCATTTATTCGATCTGGGGTTAAATTGTGTTGGATTCATTAACACGATCATTTGTAAAACTTCATACTCACATCCTTATATTAAGAAGTCACTAAAATATAAGCACTGTTATTGTGGATGTATTTTAATAGATATTCAAAAGATTATCCTTATGTTCTATAGTTATGCCACCTCTTAGATGTCTAAGCCCGTATTACTGGACAACGTCATTAGATCCATACTATTTACATTCCAATCAAGAATTCCCCATTCTTCATTGTTTATTTCTTTCAGTTTGATGGACTTTAATGCAAGCTCAATCTCCTTTTTATATAGACAATTATTGATTTATATTCTATAAAATCCAAATTTTGAGCCATAAAACTTCTCAATTGATTCCTTCCCTTCTTCAAAATTCACCCCTTAAGAATAAATAAAGCCCTCTAAAATTAAAAATAATATGGAAAGAACCTAAATTAGTATGAAACCATGTTAGGAAACCACTAGTTATTCATATAACCTAAACTCTTAAATTCCATAAATTACCCCACTTTCATAACTAGTTCAGATGTTGTGATTTTTGTAACACCAAATAACATTTACTTATTGATGTAATAGGCCCCAATGTCTATGAATAATAGCCTTCATCACAAAAATATGTTCTAAAACACACATAATAAAAATAATTAATGTAATCACATAAAACCTTTACCATCCAAAACGAATCACATCATCATATAATTACTCATATTCCCATTAATAAACACAACTTATACTTATTAAGAATATGAGATTATGATTAATATTTTGAAATTTGATATAAAAAATGAGAACAAAATAGTCATATTTAGAGACTAAACAACCTGATATGCACAATCCAATCAATTTTTTATCTCTATTGATGCCTCCTTCCATCTACAAATCTAAGAGGTTATCCCTACATCTATCAAACCCACAAGATGATGCACCGCCTTAACTATTCAAAATCATTTGATAAATAAATTATATTCATATATATCACATTTATGTTTCATATAAATACTTTTAAAAACACTTTGATATTATTATGTAGTAATTCCAATAAATCCCACATAATTTAGTTTCTCCTCTTACACTTCATCATCTGGATTAAATAGTCATGATTCCATAGTCAGTTAAACCATCATTTACTACCATAATTCATAGTTAAACAACCATTAAATTCATGAGATTATGTAATATAAACTCTGGAAAAATACATTCATAAGATATAATTCATTTGTTAAAAAAAATATTCTCTCAATAAGTTAACACACCTTTTATATAAAATCAGAGCATTGTTACCAATATTAGAACAACAGAAAAAATAACTATAAAAAGTTTTCCTTTATTGAGGTATATGATATTTTTTATTCTTTAATTATAGAATATTTGGTAGTTCCTATTTCCATTTTCATTCCATATCCTTACAATAAGTCATTCTGTGACTATGATAGCAACAAAAATATACACTTCATCAATGAAAATATCTTTTCACAATCAATAAATATTTTCCAGGAAACTATATAGCATACACTTTTTATGGACCCTCAATATTTGAGAGTTATCTCCAACAATTGTTTCCCCTTCTCATTATTCTTACACCCTCATATTTTTTGTGGAGTACTATAAATAAAAAAATGACCATATGGGTTTCATTGATAAATTTTCATCAAATATTTTCATGAAACGTTTTTCGCACATTCATTCATATCTTTTTCAAGATAATTTGTGGATCTTAAAAATTATAATATATTTTTTCCTGCACTAGTATTATTTAAAATTCATATTTTTATAAATAGTATACATCTTCTTTTTCAAGTTATTTGAAGCCTTTATTCTTTAATTTAATATAGTCATATTGATCATCAATCATCATTGTATAATAATTGATTTTAACAACAAAATCAATCACTCATCCAAATGTATATTGAAAAGAATCATATATCATATGACATATTTAAAAAAAATATAATTCAATAAATTTATAACTAATGGTTTTTTAATACTGGGGTAGTAGCATCAAAATTTTTTGTGTTATTTTATTAAATAAATGTGAAGATAAGTTAAATATTCAATTATATTAATTTATTTTAATTTTATATTTTATTGGATTCATTTTAATATTTTATCATTCATAGTGCTACAATTAGTTTAGATACATATGGTAAAATTAATACACCCACATCAACATAAGGGTCTTGATGTAAATGTAAGAGAGGCAACAAGAACCCACCTTTGGATATTCATCCACACCTCATCTAGTGTGTCCTGTGGTCTTGAATGAGCCAAACACTAGTATCAATAGCATGAAACCATTTCTATATAGATTCTACTTCCCGATATTGGTACTTCGACCATCCACAATTACTTACCATCGACTGTCATTTATCCAACCACACCTCTATCTCTATGCTACTGTAATGAACGGACCACAATTCTACCACATAAGAGGTTATTCCTTCTAGTTCAATGTACCACAAGGGCTAAAACATGATCACATGCGGTTACTCATTCTACAATGATAACTCAAGTTACAATGTGTTTCATAAATCATTAATAATCAAACAACCATAACAACATAAGATACCATTAGGATTCAACTCGATAAACCATGAACTATCCTTTGTTGCAGCCTTAGACAAGAACAGGTAGATTTTTCAAAATTAGATATACTATAATCTGAACACACTGAATTTAACTGAATAGTGTCCAAGATAAATTCAAGGCCCTCAATGTTATGTCAGGATAAACAAAATACCTGAATAAGTGATTTATGGTCTGAGAAGAACAATTCACTAAGCCTCATATTGAATATAATGTTAAAGGATGAGACTAAGTGGGTAATTTTTTTTATTTTTTCACTAGGTATATTTTCTAAATAGTTGTACTTAAATCAACTAAATCATCCAGTTTCAAAGAAGAATATTCAAGAATGTCAGGTGATTGAAAAAATTCCTCAATAAAAATTCTCATTACGGATTCAACCTGGCCAAGACCATATCCTCTCCCCATATTAGTGTGGAACTGATCGAAGTTAAATCTTGATGACCACACACATGAATGCCTTATTTTGGGTTCAATATATTAGAGAATTAATGATATAATCCCCTTTGAACATAATTATATTATATTGATTCCATTTATAATGACTCAATATTTACCTATATATGTTATATTAATAGATATTATGTTAATGGAATGATTTGGATGAAGCCCCAAACAATAATTTAGTATTACTCAAATATTAAAATCTATTTTGAACAATGTATTATATCCATTGAATACATGTGAACAACCAGTTATAGCCAAAATTTGAAATAATGGTCCCATTTTGTACTGTTTCGACATGCGAGGCTATGAAAAAAACTGAAATAATTTTTATTATTGAAATTTGTTTTTTAAAATTTCTATGTTTCAGTTTTTATATATTTATTATTATCAATAATTTTATATTAATATTTAACAGAACAAAAAAATTATTTCTTAAAAAAATAGTTTGACATGATATTTTTTTATTTTAATAGTACATTTAAAAAAAATGACAATTTCATGACATATTATTAATAAAAGATCATAAAATTATTAATTTAAGACTAATTGTTTGATTTAATAAAACATTATTTATTAGGTGGAGAATAAAAAAATTAAATTTTATAAATGTCGTGAATTTTATGAATTTTTTTTGTATATTAGTATGATTTGGATATTCATTGAATCTTTTTATAACCCCAAATATTTAATTTTTATGTTAATTTATAATTTTAAAAATGTTTTTTAATTTATAAATTCATATTATATATTTTATAAATTTGGTTGTATTTAAAAAAAATTAATACATTATATATTTATTATTTTGGAATTTATTACTATATCTTATAAAAAATGAACCTAAAAATGTATTTAATATTTCTAATAATTAGATCCAAATTATATAATATTTACCAATTTATTTTTTAATCGTAAAGGATATGATACTTATGTCCATACTAGTTACCATAATGAAATAAATTTGTTTAAAAAATTAATATTATATGAGTAAATAACCACAGAAATTCTTAAAATAGGGTAGGAATTTCAAATTGAGGCATTTTAGGAAATTAAAACTTATCCCCTCCATTATTGATAAATTTTTGATGCACTTTATTTGAGAGTGACTTCCCCTTATGGAAAAGTCATGTGTATTTACAGAAAAAATCATCCCTTTCAACTTATAAAAGTGGCTCTCCACTCCTCACTTTCCCTCAAATAATAACTCATATAAATCACTACATAAACCTCTCATAAACAATCATAAAAAACATAAATAGGTTATTTTCATCTCAAAATTCCAACCCTCAAATGTTTAATCCTCTTCTAAGCTGTTAAAATAGAAGTAGTGAGGTATACATTTCTAAATGATCCTTCTCGTTATTAATTTATTTATTTGAATTTTTCGTTCCTAAATTTAAATTACAATACATTAAAATGAAAACTAGTTTAACTTTAATAATTGAACGTTATTATAATCCTGGTACAATCATTAAACACTCATCCCTTTTTCATAAGAAAATTGATAACATGAATCATTTATATGTGCAGATTAACACGACTATAAACAAACATGTAATGTTCTCCTTTATTGAATAAAATGAATGGTCTGAAAGAATTATTTACCAAATAATTAAGATATATGTGACATTTTTATGAGTCTTAACTAAATTAACATATTTAACACATACCCAATTTGTCAAAAAATGTAATCATCACACATATGTATGTGCGGACTATAATCTCCATGGAACGATGCATTATATTTTTCTCTACCACCTACATGGACAATATTCATTTATAACTGATGAATATATATTTTATATATATTTTTTATGTATAAATAATATCATTCTTTGTAGAAAACAATTAATTATCGATCATTAAGTAATTGGTCGATAGAAATAAATAACCATAAATAAATTCATCATCAAACATTATTTCATGAGGCACAAAAAAATATCATGTAATAGAATTATACTATATTATACGATATTATATAACATATTCTATTACCTATAATTGTTTCTTAATCATGAAATTTGGAGAAATAAAAAGTTATAACACCGAAATTAAAAAATTAGTACAAACAATCAACAACTTATGAAAAACTAATGAACAAATAGAGTTATCAAAAATAAATTTCTTAAATGGAGTTGTATATGAATAATTTTATTAAATTGGTAATTAAGGTTTATACGATTATAATAATCTTTGTTGAATCACATCCTTGTGAATCGAGTATAAAGGTAATGGATATATCCATATGATTTTTGATTCATTGGGACATTGTATTTCTTACATGAATAATAATATTTCAGTTAATTTTATCCTATAGTTACCCTATTTTATATTGTTTTTACTCTTTCAATCAAGAAAAATGGCTGATAATTATAAATTATGACTTATTGGATAAATTTTTTCTAAACTAAAAATATACCATTAGAAATAATAACTTCTTGTCATAAGAATGAATATTTTCTTCCAACACAATGTTTTTTCTAAAATTATTTCATTAATGAATTCCAAATATGTTTTTACCATTATTTTATTCATTCTTTCATATACCAATTTTTGAATGTTAATGTATTTCAATGATTCTTTGGGGTCATTTTTCATTAAATTGACTAAAATGTTAATATATACATTTAATTTCATTATTTACTAATATATATTTACTCATATGATTTTAGGTTTTAAAATTATACTTTACTTGGAACCCATTAATATATTTTTTATGCCATATTTTTTGTTCTCAAAATTTTTTAAATAAATTTTCAATTATTATTTTATAAAAAAAATTAAAATTTATTGTGGGAACTTTTTCATTATATTTTCTATTTTTCATCCAAGGTTTATCACCCATGAATTGGTGTCTTAATCATACTCTATATTTTATTATGATTTTATTCATCTTTTAAGATTCTATTGTTGATATATTATGATTTATCAAGTTCATGATAAGTCGTTATTTTGGAAATTTCTATAAAAAGCATTCTATTTCTTGGGTTCTTGAAGTTATTATTATTGGTGATTTATAGTTTCCCACAAATGAATGGATGATGACTAGTGGGATTCAATATCAACAATTAATGAAATGGTCTTATATTAAATCTCATTAACATATTTTTTAATGTAAATAATGATTTTATTCACATGGGCGTGGGAACAATTGATTTGTTCACATTTTTTTAAATGAACATATTGATCTTGATCACAGTGGCATGGGAATAATGAATATAATCACAATGATTTTCTTAATCTGATGGTTATGAAAAATTTCTAGGATACTTATCATGTTATGAAACTTTTTCCAGATGATTTTTATTTTTATGATACACCTTTTTTTCAATATTACATCTTATTTTTATGTTTTATTCACTTTTATGTGTTGAAAACATACAGAGAAGAATTGGGGTCTAGAGAAATTATCTATAGTAAAGATGATTGATTCTATGGTTTCTTTTATCTTTTGGATATATCCCATTTCAGGAACATTAAAAATATTTTTGGAAATGGATCTCTCATCGATGACTTGATATATTTTTAATTTGGACTAAATCAATTCTATAGGCAGTTGTATAGTGTCCATAGCATAAATGGAGGGGACCCCATGAAAAAATCATTTCAATTCATTGAAGAATCATTCCCCATCTCAAATTTTCAATGTATCTATTATATATGTGTATTATAGTAATTAGAATGAGGTTAAATATTAAGAAATAAATAAGAACCATTTATTCATGATGTCGACAAAGCTAGATTTAAAAAAAAAGGTTATACAGATCATGGGAGTATAAGAAAGGATTTAATCATTGGTATACTGGAAATATGTCATTGCTAAATTATTGGGATATATGAGCTCAAGATGTATAAAAACCCATGGAATCTAGAATATTTATAATGTAAATTTTCCTTAATATTTGGATTCCCAAATAATAAATGTATTCTAGTATGGTGTGTCTTCTATCAATTCTTATTTCTAAACTTAATCCTAAAGATGCGAGCAAGAGGATTTGGGTCATTATCCTTGAATCTAGGTGATTATTAATATAGTAATGGATTCCAAGCTTCAATCCCTTCAAGGTAATGAATTATTTTTTCAATTTTGGGTAATAAGTTTTATCCTAAAACTAGATCCTTTAGCACACAAATATTCAATTTTTCATTTCCTCTTCCATTTTTTGTTTCAATAAATATGAACAAGAGAACGAGATATTCAATATTTGGTTACAATTCCTGATTCGTCCCTGATGTTGATTTATGATTATACCTTTTTAAGAAGTTATTTTTATCCACAGAGTCTAATGAAATGAAAATTTCTATATATTATGAGTATATTCATCCTTTTTGTAATGATTGTATTGTAATTGTATATAATAAGAGTACATGTAGGATGTCACAATTTTTAATAGTATTATCAATTAGAGGATATTTTTCATCCCTTTATAAGATATTAATAAATAAGAATGGGAAATATAATGAAAATACAAGACCTCATAATAACATTAGAATGACCCCCCTTGTGCCTGTGATGCTACAAAGAATGATAATAAGTATTGTGGAATGAAAATATACATGATTTTTAGTCTATATATCCATTAAGGCATGTTTGATACATTGGATTATTATAATTTATTTTTCAAAACTTATTCCACTAAAGTGGACAATTATATTACATATTAGATACTCTAAGGTGTTGATATTGTACATGTTAGTCATGGGTGTGCAGTTTCTATAGAGGAAGATGATGGAATCAATTGGGCAACATTTTCCATGATGTGGGGTCCTAGAAATGATAGGTATTAAAATGGACCAAAGGAAGAGAAACCTCAAAACAACATATATGGTAGTAGGGATGAGATGCGTATGGCCATGGTTATCACTACCCTTCATTGATATGGTACAAAAAATATGGCATATGGGATATATTTTGGTAACTCCTATATTTTATCTTGTTCTTCTCAGGTCCAAACTATAGGTGTTCAAACCTCTGTTATAATGAAAATTTATACTTTAACTATCGATAATGTTGGGTAGAATTTTATATATTTACAAGAACAAAGGAATTTATATTTCATTCAGGCTATCAAATATGGTAATATAATCTCAAGTATCACAAAAAATCATGGAGATGTCCTAGATCACCATGAGTAGGAAAAGGCTTAGCATTGTAAAATTAATTATAGTGAAAAATTGACTCGTGGAAAGAAGATAAATAATTTGGGGCATTAATATTATAATATGAAGAAAGAGGGACCTAGAAAATACTACTCTAATATTTGGTACACGATGAGTATATGTTCCACCCCCTTAGTCAAAATAAAATTGGAGAAATCAGAAATATACACTATTTTAAGAGATAACAATGGGTGGGTCAGAGATAGAAATGGATATAATATTGGTCATGATATCTAGATTCTTTTCATATCCTTGTTGGTTTTGGACATTGGTATAGGGACGAAAGGCAGTGTATAAATACATCCATGATTAATCATCTTATATATTATTTTCCTTAGTAAATGGGCCTTTAACCATGGTCTATTTTTTATAGCATTCTCATTTGTTTTATGATCATTGATATTTATTTTCAGCCATGTCGTAACATTTACACTTATTGGAAAATTTTTGTGATATTTTTTTGTAACATCCCAAGTAAGTAATGAATAATAGATTTTCTTATCTATGTCTTTTTATGAAGTAGATAGTCTTTTAAAGACTTAAAATGAGTATAAATCCAATCTTAAGCATAGAATTATCTAATATTTTAAAAGATTGTTTAACCGCCTTTTGATGGAGAACCATTTTTAAATATATATTTTGACAATTTTATGATCAATATTTTTCAAAACAAACTTATTCTTTATTATTGGGATATTGAAATTTACTTTGGATTAATTTTTGGTATTTCTCTGACAATGTTAATTTTTTAATGAATAGTGAAAAAACTGCATTTTACATCAAAACTGCATTTTCATCTAATTTAATTATATGGTTATATTATATTTTTAATTGGATTTAAATTCTAAATAGAATATATGTTTACCATTTAATCTAATGGTGGTCATTGGGATAAATTTACTTTGAAATTGGACATAAACAATTGTCAAAATGTTGATAGAAATTGTTTCAAAAAACCCGCTATTTTTTTTGACAGCGGGAATCATTATTAAATTAATTGTTGTAATTTTTTTGTTTGAAATTTGGTAAAATTGATTCCATATTTTGAATCAAGATGTCCAAATTTTTCTATTAATACTCTTTTGTTTTTGGACATTATGAATAGTAACTATGGTAATTATGTTTAATTATCTTGAATAATTAGTAATCAGTTCATTAAGGATGATAAAATAATATCATAATAATAAAACATGACCCCCAAATGTGTTCTAATTATACTGGTTGTATCATGGCCGACCATGGGATGCCTTGTGCCAAACTTAGGGATCCCATGGAATCACTTTTGTGTGAGGTGACACTTTATCATTTTATTTTTAAAGAAAGGAGAATATCACTAAAGAATGTATAACCCGAGTAAAAAAAATTTAATTTTGTCTACAGAAATGATCTCTTAGACTATAAATACTAATTGGAAATCTAAAAATCATTCCTACATCATAGTATTTTTTTATAAATTTTAGACATAAAATAAGATAAATTATTTATGACATCATGATGATGCAGTGATTACATCATTAATGAACGATTTAAATAAAAAGAAAAGATAATGAAAAATATAAGACTTACACTTTTCAAAGACCTATTGGATGAGTATATTTCGAACCCTTATCACCTTATCCTCGAAATATTTCAATGTGGGACCTTTAAAATCCGAAACTCATTTTTAATATAAAGTAACATTTTATAACATTCCAAGAGTCCCCCTTCTCTCCTCTTATAAAAGGCCCCCACCTCAACCTCTTTACACACACCCCTCAAGCCAGTGGCTCGGCCAAGATCTACTCATTTTGTCTCTCCACATCCCTCTATTCATCCTAGAAGCCTTACATTAGGCAGAATGGTCTTCAAGAAACTCTTTTGGTACAAACCATGAGGAGTTACCCAATTTAAAGGTAATGTCTTTTCTAATGTTCTTTTGTTTTATTTTTCTTGTCCAACCCCCTAAACTCTTTTTATTCATTTATTTTGTAAGTACACTAGTATAATAAATATACTGGGATTTTGTTATAAGATGTATTCGAGCTACACTTACACACACCTACATATAATGGTTAAAGAGCATAATGTTTCTATAGATGGATAATTTCTTCCTCACGAAACGACGACTGTTCAATACTATTCCAACACCTTCAAAGGTGGCCAATAATATGTCACTATATTTATATATGATATATAATATGTTTATTTTTCCGTTAATCTTCTGTAATTTTAATTTATGGCATACCTTTATGGTTTCCATTATGCGTAAATGTGATATCTTCATTTTAGGAAGTGCAGACTACCGTCCCCTCAAATTGATTTGATTCGTTAATTCCATATATCGGATGTATGAAGGATAGAGTTAATGATATTATATATGATATTATTATGGAATTATAATATACCTTTATATCATTATGATTCCATTCCATAAAATACGAAATATAAATGGAAGTAGCGTTCATGCGTACGTACGGCTTACCGTCTCCATGAATGGTGCATTTCATTTCTTTCCTATAAATGTTATGTAATATTATAAATGAATGTATATACTGGATATATATGATATATATTATATCTAAATCATGAATATAGTTCTAGATATAATGGATATTTTACCCCATGAACAACATGTAATTATAAGAAGTCCATTTTTTACTCAAGTACCAATGATCGACAAAACGACCGTTATTAACTTAAATAATTACATAGTGTTCATAACATGGTAATAAGTGATATAAAATGAATAATGAACTTGAAAAAGGTTATTAATCAATTATAAGTTAACTCAAGTTTATTATTCTTTAGATTAAAGAGCGATCATGTCAAGTCGGACTCGAGGTAAGGGACTTCGTCTCAATCTCCTTTCATTAAGACATATTTTGTTTTATACACAACATTATTTTATACGGTGTATAAACCCATTTGTCTTTTACATTTATTGAAAAAGAATATTTTTTATATGAATCGTTTCTTAAACGACAAAATCGAATGTTTTTTTGTCGTACGTATGCGGCGACAACGACTTCTCCGCCGCCGTGACCATTATTTGAGTTTTAGCTTCCTATAGAATCCATAACTTTTTTTAAATGAAAAATAAATACAATGTATTACTCTTATTTTATTTTGGTATTAAAAATGGATTTTATTGTGTTTTTATTATAAAAATGTGTTACTGATATCTTATGATTAAAATATTAAAATTTTATGTTTTGTTTATGCATGTTTTATGTGATACGATTATGTTATGGTTCTTGGGAATTGTTTATAAAGATGGGTGGTTTTGTGATAAACTAAGGGAGGGTGAGCCCGATATATCTCTCCAATGAATTGGGTAACGCGAAGGTGTTAAACGTTAAGGTTTCTCTGAAGATATTTCGGGAATATACTGTGATGGGTATTCCAAACGTAACCATGAGGGTTACTCCCTACGTAAGAATGTCACGAATGCCTCATGTTACCTTTATTTCTAATGATTTATATGAGTTATTCATAAATATTATGATTTCATGAGGTTTGTTAAAGTTATTATGTTTTATGAGTAAATTATGATTTCATTGATTCTTATGTATACATGTACTATTATTTCCTTTCAGTATTTTTATATCTCTTACTGAGCTTTTTATGCACATCCCAAGCTTTTGAAATGTTTTTCACAGGTCAAGGGAAGGTACATGATGTGATTATAGTGTCAAGGAAGTGTCAAGAAAGAACCCTTGTTTTATTTTAAATATGTTTCCGTTGATGGGAAAAATGAAAAATATCTTTTATGTAACCACTTTGTTTAAATGTGGAATGTAATGCATGTTTTATGAACTAATTCTCTAAAACTCTAAACCGGAAAATATTTTCAATGTGTATGCTTGAAATATCTCAAGATTAAGTAATTTTTAAGGATGGGACCTTATAGTTGGTATCATAGGTCAGTTTAGATAACTTTAGGATTTTTAATTCTATTAAATTATTATCCAAAAATATTTTTTACGGACAAATTGAAATGATATAGAATTTGAAGATTACCATGTTGCTTTATCTAAGACATGACTGTGCATAATGGTTTTTCTCAAAGGAAATAGGGAAGCAGTGTTAGGATGTCATACAGAAGGAAATAAACTTCCGAATCAGCTTCCTGAGATGGTCGGAATTGGAACTGAATATTTTGTTGCATTAATGATGCAATTGACTCAAGAAATAAATGGAGGTGGTATCCATGCACGAGATCAGCTAGATCAACCACAGAGGAACATGTCAGTGGTGGAACATTTCACGAGGCAACATCCCCCATCATCCAATGGACCATATGACCCTATGCTAGTTGATGGGTGGATTAAAGAACTGGAGAATATTTTCGATGTCATGGGGAGTTCAGACAATCAAAAGGTTAGTATTACAATTTACCATTTGGAGGGTGAAGCAAATCAGTGGTGGTCGATGGTTAAAAATATCAGGGATGCTGATGAGATTGATGCTCTCGATAGGGATGAATTCAAAGGTATGTTTCTTGAGAAATATTTTCCTAAGGTTGTTAGACTTAGGATGGAAAAAAATTCTTGGATTTGAGGTAAGAGGATGACTGAGTGGATGCTTATGAAAAAATGTTCACTCAATTGGCAAGGTATGCTCCAAATTTTATCGAAGACCTTGATAGTAAAATCATTAATTTTTACTCACGGTTAAAGCCAAAATATCGAAGGGAATTAGCTTCTCATGAGTTCAAAAATTATAAAAAGCTTGTTCGATGTGGTGAGAATGTGGAAATGGAGTTTTCCTATGGTCAAGTGTTCTATAACAACCAACAGAAGAAGAGACCAAGGTGGCATGACAAAGGGAATAATTCTTCAAAAAGGTCTGATGGTAAAAAAATATGTTTCCAGTTTGTGATAAATGTGGTAAAAGACATGCTGGGGAATGTCTTCTACATTATGGAAAGTGTTACCGATGTGGTAAGATGGGACATAAGGCTTGTGATTGCACTGAAAATGGTCAGGGAGATGGTAAGACCAAATTTGATTTATAGTTAGTGAAATGTTGTAAGTGCAATGAGATGGGTCACTATGCAAACGAGTGTCCGACAAAGAGCTCGAGTGATGGGAAGCGAGTTAGAATATAAGCATAAAGGGGTGGAGAAATCCTTTGCAACTACTTCAGCAGATGTTGGGCCATCAAATGAAATGGTATCTGGTACTTTGTTGTTTTTTTTCAGATTATGCCAGTGTGTTGTTTGATTCAGGGTTTACACATTATTTCATCTCTGAAAACATTTCTAGTAAAATGGGAATACCATATCAAGAAATGACTACTGAACTTGTGGTAAAAACACCCGGGGTAAATGTTGAGGCAAAAAGAATTTATAAGAATCTTATTATCCTTATCAATGGAAAGAATCTACTTGCAAACCTTGTTGTTTTACCTCTAGTAGAGTTTGATGTTATCCTGGGTATGGATTGGATCTCTGTTTACCATGCTAAGATTTATTGTAAGGCTAAAAATGTTTCTTTTCAGAAATACTTTCAGTTTGTGTACAAGAATGAACCATTACTGTTGATAACATATCAAGAGGCTAAGAAACTTCAAAAATATGGAAATGAATGTTACATTGCAAATATTTTTTAAAAAAAGGAACTTTTCCGATTAATGATGTGCCAATGGTAAATGAGTATCCTGATGTTTTTCCTAATGATTTGCCTAGAATAATACCAGATCAAGAAGTTGAATTTATTGTTGACTTAGTTCCTTATGCTAATCCAATTTCAAAACCCCCTTATAGAATTGATCAAATTGAACAATTAGAGTTAAAGGATCAATGACAAGATTTATTAGGGAATGGTTTCATTCAACCTATCACATCACCATGGGGTGCTTATGTTTTATTTGTTAAAAAGAAAGATGGTTCAATGAGACTTTTCATTGATTATAGAGCCTTAAATAACATCACTGTTAAGAACAAATATCCTTTGCCTCATATCGACAATTTGTTTGATCATCTTCTGGGAGCTCAGTATTTTTCAAAGATTGACCTGAGATCGGGGTACCATCAGTTGAAGGTAAAGGAAGAAAATATTCCAAAGACCTCATTTCATACAAGATGTGGCCATTATGAATTTGTATTTATGCCTTTTAGGCTAACCCATGCACCTGATGTATTCATGGACCTTATCAATAGAATTTTCCATGAGTTCTTGGATAAGTTTGTGGTTGTTTTCATTAATGATATTTTGGTGTTTTCTAAAAGTAAAGAGGATCATAAAAGTCATTTAAGGGATATTTTTAAAACCTTAAAAGAAAAAAAAATTTAATGGAAATTCAGAAAGTGTGTGTTTTGGTTGCATCAAATTTCTTTCCTTGGTCACATTGTTTCTAAAGATGGGATGACTGTTGATCCTACAAAAACAAAGGTTGTTGAAAAATGGCCAAGACCCAAAAATGTAACTAAGATTAATAGCTTTCTTGTTTTGGAAGGCTATTATCGAAGGTTTGTTAAAAAAATTCACGGTTATCTAGTCCAATGACTAAGATAACTAGGAAGGGTGTTATGTTTATCCGGACAAAAGAATGCGATGATTGTTTTCAGGAACTGAAAAGAAGATTGGTATATGCTCCAGTTTTGGCACTACCTTCCAGGAATGGGGAGTTTGTTATCTATAGTGATGCTTCATTAAAATGAATTGGTTGCATCCTAATGCAGAATGATCAGATAATTTCTTATGTTTCACTTCATTTGAAAACACATGAGGTAAATTACCATACACATGATTTGGAATTAGCTACTGTTGTTTTTTCATTGAAAATTTGGAGGCATCATTTGTATGGTGTAAAGTGTGAAATATATACTGTTCACAAAAGTTTAAAGTATATATTCACTCAAAAATAATTGAACATGAGACAGAGGAGAAGGTTAGAATTAATCAAGGATTATGATTTTACAATTCATTACCATCCGGGAAAAGAAAATAATGTGGCTGATGCTCTGAGTCGAAAAAGTAATGCTTCATTAACAATGTTGCATTTTGAATGTGATCCTTTGGTTAAGGATTTGATGAAATTTGGAATAGAATTTGTTGGTGTAAGATTTCCTTTTGTTTTGTTTCTGGTATCAGTGAAATATTCTATATTAGACAGAATTAAGAAAGCACAGAAGCAAGACAATGAGTCACAGAAAAAGGTAGAGCTGGTTCAGAAAGGTAAGTTGCCTGAATTCACCATTGATAATGATTGTGTTTTGAGATTTGTGAAGATATTGTGTGTGTCGTGTGATTTACAATTGAAGATAGAGTTGTAATGTGAAGCTCATAGTTCTCCATTTTCAGTTCATCCAGGTAGTACTAATATGTATAGAGATCATCAGGATTATTACTGGTGGGATGGAATGAAAAGATATATTGATGATTTTACTGTGAAGTGTTTGACTTGTCATCAGGTTAAAGTAGAGTGGAAGTTACCTAAATGGATTCTTCAGCCTTTACCAGTTTTAGAGTGGAAATGGGAATATATATTAATGGACTTTGTCGTGGGATTTCCGAAGACACCTCAAGGTAATAATGCAATCTGGGTTATTGTTGATCACTTGACTAAATATGCTCTTTTAATTGATATACGAGATATTTTTTCCCTAGATCAACTTTCTCATTTGTATCTTAAAGAGATAGTCATGTTACATGGAGTCCCCCTCTCCATTGTATCTGATCGTGATCTTAGGTTTACTTCTAACTTTTGGAAAGGCCTCCAGATGTCATTTGGTACTGAATTAAATTTTAGTACAGCTTTTCATCCTCAATCAGATGGGTAATCAGATTGAACAATTCAGACATTGGATGATATTCTACGTGCTTGTTCGATGGATTATCAAGGATGTTGGTACCAACATCTTTCTTTGGTTTAGTTTTCTTATAATAACAGTTTTCATTCCCATATACAGATGGCACCATTTGAGGCATTATATGCGAAGCAGTGTCGAACTCCAACTTTTTGGGATGAAGTCGGTGAAAGGAAGTTGATGAGACTAGAATTGGAAGAAGATTTGGCAGAAAATGTTCACCTGATACAGAAACACATGAGAACATCTCAGAGCAGGCATCAAATTTATCCAGACAACAGGAGGAAGGATCTCTCTTTTGAGGTAGGTGATCTTGTTTTTCTCAAAGTATCACCATGGAAAAGTGTGATGCGATTTGGTAAGAAATGTAATATGATTCCAAGGTTCATTAGACCATATGAAATTCTGGGGAGATTTGGATTAGTTGCATACCGAGTGGCTTTAACCCCAAGTTTATCTCAAGTACACAATGTTTTTCATGTTTCAATGTTAAGGAAGTATATGTCAGATCCATCTCATGTTTTGAGTCTAGAGGTAGTTTAGTTAGAAGATAATCTATCTTATGAAGAACTACCAGTACAGATTCTTGACCACAGAGAGCATGTGTTGCGGAATAAGGTGATTCATCAAGTAATGGTTTTGTGGAAAAACAACATGATAGAAGAGGAAACATGGGAATCTGAAAATTCAATGAGGGATAAATACCCCCACTTATTTGATAAGTAAATAAATTGCGGGGATGGAATTTTCTAAATGGGGGAAGGATGTAACATCACAATTAACTAATTAATAGTATATTTTCTTATCTATGTCTATTTATTTATTAGATAGTGTTTTAAAGACTTAAAATGAGAATAAATCAAATCTTAAGCATAAAATTCTCTAATATTTTTAAAAGATTGTTTTACCTCCTTTTCATGGTGAACCATTTTTAAATAAATATTTTGACAATTTTATAAGATATACTAGTCAAAATAAACTTATTCTTTCTTATTGGGACATTGAAATTTACTTTGGATTATGTTTTGGTATTTTTTTGACAATGTTCATTTTTTAACGAATAGTGAAAAAAGTGCATTTTTCATCAAAACTTCTTTTTCATCTAATTTAATTATATAGATAGATTACATTATTAATTGTTTTTAAAGTTTAAATAGAATATATGTTTTCCATTTAATATATTGGTGGTCATTGGGATTAATTTCAATTTGAAATTTGACATAAACAATTGTCAATCTTTTGATAGAAATTGTTTCAAAAAAACCTGATATTTGTTTTGACAACGGGAATCATTTTTAAATTAATTGTTGTAATTTTTGTGTTTGGAATTGGGTAAAATGGATTCCATATTTTTAATCAGGATGTCCATATTTTTTTATTAAGACTCTTTTGTTTTTGGACATTATGAATAGTAACAATGGTAATTATCTTTAATTATCTTGAATAATTAGTAATCGAGTAGTTAAGGATAATAAAATAATATCATAATAATAACAAATGACTCCAAAATGTGTCCTAATTAAAATATTTGTGTCATGGCCGACTGTGGGATGCCTTGTGCCAAACTTAGGGATCCCAGGGAATCACTTTTTGGTGAGGTGACACTTTATCATTTTATTTTTAAAGAAAGGAGAATATCATTAAAGAATGTATCACCTGAGTAAAAAATTTTTAGTTTTGTATAAAGAAATGATCTCTTAGACTATAAATATTAATTGGAAATCTAAAAAGCTTTCCTACATCATATTATTATTTTTATAATTTTTAGACATTAAATAAATTAAATTATTTATGACATCATGATGATGCAGCGATTACCTCATTAATGAACGATTTAAATAAAATGAAAAGATAATGTAAACTATAAGACTTACAATTGTCAAAGACCTATTGGATGAGTATATTTAGAACCTTTGTCACATTATCCTAGAAATATATCATTGTGGAGCCTTTAAAATCCGAAACTCATTTTAATATAAGGTAACATTTTATAACCTTCCAAGAGTGCCCCTCCTCTCCTCTTATAAAAGGCCCCCACCTCTACCTCTTTACACACACCTATCAAGACATTGACTCGGCCAATATCTACTAATTGTATCTCTAAAAATACCTATATTAATCATATAAGCCTTATCTTAATCAGAGATCTCTTCCAGAAACCCTTTTGGTACAAACCAGGAAGAGTTACCCAATTTAAAGGTAAAGTCTTCTCTAATATTATTTTGTTTTATTTTGCTTCTCCAAACCCCTAAACTCTTTTTATTAATTTCTTTTGTAACAAAACCAGTATATTCATTATACTAGGATGTTTTTATAATAATTATTCGAGCTAAACATACACACACCTACATCTAATGGTTAAATAGCATACTGTTTCCGTGGAAGGCGAATTTTGGCCTCACGAAATGATGATTGTTCAGTATTCTTCTAACTCCTTCAAAGGTGGCCATTTAGATGTCACTATATTTATATATGATATATAATATGTTTATGTTTTCCTTAAGATTCTTTATTTTTCATTTATGTCATACCTTTTTGGTTTCCATTATGCGTAAACGCGATATCTTCATTTTAGGAAGTGCGGACTACCGCCCCCTCAAAGTGATTTGATTCATTAATGCCATATGTGGGATGTATAAAGGATGGAGTTAATGATATTAGATATTATATTATAATGGAATTATAATTTACCTTTATATCATTATGATTCCATTACATAAAATATGAAAATGAATTGAATGTAGCGTTCATGCGTACGTACGGCTTACCGTTTCCACGAACAATGCATTTCATTTCTTACCTCTAAATGTTATGTAATATTATAAATGCACGTATATACTGGATATATATGATATATATGATATCTAAATCATGAATATAGTTCTGGATATAATGGATATTTTACTCCATGAACAACACGTAATTATAATAAGTCCATTTTTGACTCAAGTACCAATGATCGACAAAACGACCGTTATTAACTTAAATAATTACATAGTGTTCATAACATGGTAATAAGTGATATAAAAGGAATAATTAACCTGAAAAAGGTTCTTAAGTAAGTAGAAATTAACTCATGTTTATTATTCAGGTGATTAAAGAGAGATCGAGTCAATTCGGACATGAGGTAAGGGACTTCGCCTCAATCACTCCTTTCATTGAGGCATATTTTATTTTATACAAAACATTATTTTATACGGTGTATAAACCCCTTTGACTTTTATGTTTATTCAAAAGGAATCTTTTTTTTACGAAGCGTTTACTAAATGAAAAAAGGAAATGTTTTTTTGTCGTACGAATGCGGTGAAAACGACTTCTCAGCCGCCATGACCATTATTTGAGTTTCGGCTTCCTCTACAAGCCATAACAAATTTTTAAATGAAAAATAAATACCATGTTTTAATTTTCTATTATTTTGGTATTGAAAATGGTTTTGATTATGTTTTTATTATATCAATGTGCTATTGATATCTTATGATAAAAATGTGGAAATGTTATGTTTCCTTTATGCATGTTTTATGTGATACGATTTTGTTATGGTTCTTGGGAATTTTTTATGAAGACGGGTGGTTCCGTGATAAAATAAGGTTGGGTGAGCCCGATATAGCTCTTCAATGCATTGGGTAACACGAAGGGGTTAAACGTTAAGGTTTCTCTGAAGAGATTTAGGGAATAAACTGTGATAGGTATTCCAATCGTAACCATGAGGGTTACTCCCTACGTAAGAATGTTATGAATACCTCATGTTACCTTTATATATTATGATTTCTATGAGTTATTCCTAAATCTTATGATTTCATGAGGTATGTTAAAGTACTTATGTTTTATGAGTAAAGTATTATTTCATTCATTCTTATTTATACATGTTCTAATGTTTCCTTTCTGCATTTTTATATCCCTTACTGAGCTTTTTATGCTTATCCCATGTTTTTGAAATGTTTTTCACAGGTCAAGGGAAATGTACATGATGTGATGATAGTGTCAAGGAAGTGTCAAGAAAGAACCCATGTTTTATTTTATATATGTTTCTGTTGATGGAAAAAATTAATACTACCTTTTATGTAACCACATTGTTTAAATGTGGAATGTAATGCATGTTTTATGATCTAATTCTCTAAATCTCTAAACCTGAAAAGATGCTCAATGTGTATTCTTGAAATATCTCATGATTAAGAAAGGTTTAAGGCTGGGGCCTTATATTTTTTCTCTATCATATTTTACGATCATTATTTTTATATTTATTATATTTTATTAATTTATTTGTCTTACTAATCTAATTCTTAATGTTTATGATCTAATATATTATTATTTTTTCCCTTTCTTTTCAATATAAGATCACCCATTCCTTATTTATTGACCCCTAGGTTTTGAAGATTATTATATCACGTGACATGTATGATATGATCTTGAGGGTAATGGTTATAGGGTATATTTTTCATGTGATGGAATATAAATTGTTTTTTTAGTTATTCTATAAGATAGTAAATATTTAGGGCTTCATGTGTGTGGATGTTTGTGAGATGTATTGTCCAAAATAGATATTTAATCTATTATTTATGTGATATTATGGGAAGGCCACTCATAGAAAAATATTTTCATGAAATTTGACACAAAATATAATTATTTTATGGTTTTTATGTAGAATAACAAGAAATTTAATTTTTTTAATCAAAATTGTTATATTATAAATGAGAATATAAAAGGGTTTAAAATGAATAAAAATGTTAAGGGGTGTCGAATGTTGAGTTTTCAATGGTTTTAAATTGTTTGAATTGTTGTGTTGAATGTTCCAAGTCTTCACTAAAAATTTCCCTTAAATTTTTAATGGGAGTTTTCCAAAAATGTGGCTATCCTAGTCCAGCCCTCAATAATAGACCACACACCCCATAGGTAGCCTTCATGGTGCACCCAACCACGCTCGCCCATAAGAGATCCATCCTAAGAGGTAGGCTACACATGATGATTCATGCAGAGAATAGGTCCCACGAGTTGTAAAATACTATGGGATCCTTTGGACATATAAAGAGAGTGCGAGCACAAGGGACATATCACTATGTCTGTGGGAGGAAAATATCACCGACAGGGGGGGTGCATGATGATGGGTGGGGGTACCTCTGCCACTAAACAACATCATGTTATGGGTAAATTGAGGTTATGATATTCAAAAATGATGAAGACCACTTTCGATTTTATTTTGGGATGAAATATATAGAATTTATTGTCTATTTGATTCCAAATCAATGTCGTCTTGCTTCATCCTTATTCCACATGACTCAGACAGAAGCATACATCATTTGGTTTCATTATTCTTCCCTCTTCCACACCATACGACATCTACAATGTCACTACACCACTGAAAAAATCCATACCCGACCCAAATAGATCTCAACTCAATCTCTTCTCTAACTTATGGTGCTTCCTATCACCTCTAATGGAATATATACCACCAGCCGACCCAGATGATCATTATTTAGAAAGATCCTCCAACCACATAAAATTTCAAAAGAAGAAGAGGCCACAACTAATATTTCATCATCCTTTGAATCCACGATTCCTCTGAATTCAATGATGACACATCAACATTACAACTCCCCTGATCCATATCCATTCAGACAAGTATTTATTACAAATCCAAAAAACATACAACCAATATCATTTGATGGAATTTCAATACCTCAAAGATCTTAGTTATTACCACTACATTCGAACCCCTATGTCATAGTGTATCCTTTAAGTATGAGTAGTCTATGTTCCCCCTCCTTCATTTTTTATAAAAGAATAACCCATCCTCACTACTAAGGGATTTGGACAATGAGATAGGTAATCCATCAACATGAGGCTCGGGCTGGATGATGCATCATTATTTTATTATTCCTTTTTTATTTTTGTTTAATGTTTTTATTTTATTTTTTTCATATTTTATGTGATTTTGTTTTATTTTATTAATAATAATTTGTACATTTTTTGATAAAATTTTGTCCCCCCTTCTCTATATTGTTATTCACCTCCTAATTTTTTTCCACTTTCTTATTCTTCTTCATATTATATTATTTTATTTTCTTATTATTTTATCATTTTATTTATATTTATTTTGTTTCCTTCCTTTTATCATTATTCTTATCAATCCTATTATATTTTCTTACTATATTTTTATTCTTCTTCTTATACCTCTCTCTTCTCATTCCCCATTCTTCCATTTTAATTTTATTCCTTTTATACTTCTATTATTTTTTTTATTTTTTTTATTTTATTATAATATTCTTACTCATTCCACCAAGTGATCTCTTACCCACAGAAATAAGGTACTGACCTATGTCTTCTCATAGGAGAGTTCATGTTGTTCATGAATTATTAATTAATGTTTAATTTATATTTGTGGTGATATGAGTGGAATCAATGAGTATTGAAAATGTCTTCATGTTAGGCTACTAAATCTATATCTAATATTTTTTTAATTTATTTCATCAATATTAATTCATTAAAAGATGATGTTGAGACATTCAATGGATGATAAAACAGTTTTTAATGGTCTTGGATGATGTCATAACCTCGACCAAAGGGTGATGGGTGTAGAGTTTCATTAGGATGGGGCAACCCACATCTGCTGGTGGCTGTGCTACATCCCTCATATGACATCATTGTGTGGGGGAAGTATGGATTTAATCTATAAAAAATCTGTTCCATTCTTCAAATTTCAATTTGGGGTGTGTTATATAGCGTATTTCTATTCAATTTTAACAAAAATTGATTTTGTTTCACCAAATCTCCACTCATCATCCCACGTACTAATGCCTTTACTCTATGATGCCACACCACAACCCCTCATCTTCACAAGAAACCATATGTGACTCCACTATACCACCAAATAAATCCATTCCTAACACCATAAGATCTTGGATCGACGTCTACTCCCACTGCAAATATATTCCATCACCTCTCGTCTCCTCTAGACCCCCACACAATCATATGAGAATTTTTTTGAAGCCTCCACTAGAAACTCCAATGGTCAGAGGATGATGAGTCTACCACAATCATTCCACCATCCTACATAGCCACACTACCCATAAATTATATCAGTCCACCTCACCATTCCACTTCACTTGGTCCATGTCCACTCTTATAAGTATTTATTCCACAACCAAAATAAAGACACACCTGAGATCGTCTGGTGTAATTTGAAGATGTCATGGGTCTCAGGGATGACCACTACAATCAAACCCCCTAGTCTCTGGGGATAATCGGAGGAGGAGGAGGTTGAGTACCCCTCTTATGATTCCTATAAAATAATAACACATTAATGTTTCCAAGGAATCTGGACCCCAATAGAGGGAATCCACATGTAGGAGGTTGGGGATTAATTTCTCTTCTTCATTTAGTTATTCATTTTTATTTTTTTTTATAATTTTTTTTAATTCTCCTCAATTTTAATCCAAATTAGTTTTTTTATAAATAATAATTCATGAGTTTTTTAATAGATGTATGTTCTACAATTCCCATTCTTTCCATTCTCATTATTTTTCCTATTTTATTATTCTTCTTCTTATTGTTCTATTATATTAATTTATTATTAATTTCACATTACTATATGTGTATTTATATAATTTCATGTATTTTATTTTTTTACTCTTCAAAATATCAATATTTTTATTTATTCTATTATTATTATTATTATTTTATCTCTCTCCCTTCTCATTGCCTATTCTTCCATTTTTATTTTATTCTTCTTCATCATTTATTATTATTATTTTAATTGTTTTTTTTTCTCATTCCACCTTGGGATCTCTTACCATAGAGAATGAGTGGCTAACATGGGGCATGGGTCATGGGAGGTGAATGTGTTCTTGAATTTTTAAAAAATGTTTAATTTAGATTTGTGTTAGATATGAGTGGAATTCAAGGGTGTGGTGAATGTTCCATACGATGTGAAGCTCAAATTATTTGAATTATTTTGTTTATTTTATTTTCCTTCACTCCATTTTATTAACTGTTAAAATGATGTATTTGAGAAAATAAATGGATGAAATTATATTCAATTGAGACAGGTCATGAAATATAGAGAACCCTCAACCATGGGGTGTCAGTAACATTGATTAAATGATGAGGTGGAATTTTGAGTGAGTAAGGCATTATAGATTTCACAATTTCTAAATAAAATGAATTTTAATTTATAATTGTATTAAAAATTTCGATTATAAAATAATATTAAAAAAATAAATGAAATAAATGATTAAACAAAAATATTACCTTATCCCATGTTCTTTCTCTCTTAAATCATTATGTTTTGAATTTCATGTTAGTATTATTATTATTTTTTAAATTACATGACATTTTATTAAATAATCAAAACCACAAAATATTTTGTTTATTTTCCTGATATAACCATTAAAATAAAATATCATTAGGTGATTCAGATAGTGTGAGTGACTGAAGAAAGATGCTCTTCGAGAGAAATAACCCTATCCTGCTGTTCTACAACAAATGGAAAAATAATTTAATTTTTAAAAATCATGAGATACGATTGTGCCAAAACTTGTCTCATTTGTGGGGATCTAATCAGTATTTTATTATATTTTTCAATTTTTAAAATAAATTTTTTTAAATTCATTTTCATAAATGAAATTTTTTCCCTTGAATATTTCAAATGATATTTTTAAAACATAGATGAATTGCTGACATGTAAAATAAAACTAAATTGACTATCCTAGAGAGACCCTAAAATAAATATTTTATGATCTTATGATATTTTTATATTAGATTGAAAGAGTTATGGATACATATATCACCCCTAAAGATTTTATGAGCATGGTTGATGAACATTGAACTGACTTTTAAACATTCAAGGCCATGATGAGAGTACCACTAGGTTTTCCCAATTTCACCGAATGCATCCAAGAAGATGAGGAAAAACACGAGGAATATCAATATGCCAACTACATGAGGAACAAGATTCAATAATAATAAGATGATACCGAGTGGATTCAAGATTATTAAAACATGCCTACTAAGATTAATTTAGGTGATCAAAGAGATAAAGAAGAATTTCTAAAGGATCATGAGGTACAACATAATATCCCAAATCCCTACAATGTAGAATATAAAGTTTCATTACATTTCAATATTTCCATGGTGGATGAAACCACACAATTAATGGAATTTGAAAAAAATATGGAAGATCCCAACTACCTACCACAATAATTCAGTGTGCATATCAAAGAGGTACTCACCACAAATGATCATATTGAAACTATACGAATCCATGGATTTGATATTATCTTAAAACCTATTGTCATTTGTATTTATTCAATATGACTTCAGTTTTAATTTACACCGCTTATAATTTCTGATTCAATCAATCTTTATCATTCCTCAGAAGAAGATGTTGAAAAAATATGCACCCATTAGGGAACACATGTTGATCCATGGCATTATTAAACATGAATTTGAGGAGGCCCATGATGATATTTATGTAGTTGAGTATAATGAAATAAAGAAAGAGTCTTGTCATATTTAAAGGGATAAATTTCTTATTAAAAAATAAAATTTATATTTTTTTCAATTAAAAATACTTATTTACTTTCACTTTGATCATCTGATTCATCCATCCAATATCGATTTATATGTGAATGAGAAATAAGAAGTTTCAGAAGTACGAACCAAGAAGAAATATGTTTTATACTTCATTGCACCCCTTCCATGGAAACTATACCTAATTTTGAAGGGGAATGATATTCTATACTCTATCAATATATTAATAGTCACAACGAAGGATAAAAGAACAATTTGGGATATTCCACAAGTAGCGGTTCAAGTCCATGAACTTGAAATAACCATTTGACTATAAATAGAAAATAATATTGTAGTCTAGAGGTATAAAATATTTAGGGACCACATATAAGATTATACGAAGACCTATTTCCTTATTTTCCTTCTAGGAACTTATATTTCAATTTTATTTATTTAATTAATCCAGCATACATTCCATTTCAACTAATCTTTTGTAGCATAAATGACCAGATCCAATTTCTTAAATGGGTGACTTTATTTTATAGGTTCATAATAACACAAGACAGAACTGAAACAATTAATAAGTATGGTGGGATAATTATAATGGAATAAAGACTTCATTGTTTAATTAATTCTGCTAAAAATCTCTTTATTTTTGAAAAAGAACTTCTTTTGAGATTCAAATTATAAATTTCATTCACAAAAATGAATTTTTTATTTAAGTGTCTTATCTAGTGGACATGAGGTTCAAGGGAATCCTATGATTCCTGGTTTTATATTTTACTATAAATAATATTAAATGAGTAAAATGTAGAAATAGGTGATTAAAATTATGTATGGTTACTAAAAATGAGGAGTCATTAATTTAGGTAATATGTTGATTCTTGTAAATGATATTTCCCTAATATTTTTCATGGTTCAAGTTTTTTGGAAATTCATGTCATTTTATTTTTTTATTATTAATCATGACTTGATTGTTTTTTCAATATCAAATTTCCATTAATGACTGTATTTATAGACCAATTTCATACATTTTACCTTAATGGTATTTATTGAGTGATTTGGATACATGTCACCTACTAGAGCATGCATTTGAGCTTCTCATAGTTTTGACTGCAAAAACCCACATTTAAAATTATTGGTGAATCATTTAGAAAACCCCTATCCATAAAAACCCACATATACATCAATAATATTTTGTCCTCCAGTGACCATGATTGAACGTTTTAGGATGAATCCACATTTCATGCCATTTTTCTCACTTCTAGTCATATTAATATTATTTTTATAATATTAAAATGTTTAAGTGTGGGTGTGAAGGTTGTAATAGTGAAAGGGTTGAAATACATTATAATAAAATTATGTGGAGGTTATATTAATGGGTTTTAATAATGTTATTTTATTTATTCATTATACTGAATAATTTTTTACCATCTATAAAAAAATAAATTCAAAAAATAATAAAAAAGATATGAAAATAATTGGTTGTGAATTAGGGAAAAATAACCATTACAAGACCTATGATTATCATATATGGATAGGTGGTGGATGTGAGGTTTATAATAAGACCAATGATAGAAACAAATTGAAAAAGTTCATTGAAAAAAAAGAACACAATATTTGCGAAAATTTTAATAGGGTTCACAAATCATTAATTATGCTATATTTTGACCATAACATTTCCTTTGAATTTTGGGAAATAGGGTGTTGTTGAAATTTTAAGTGGCGAATTTCATGACATTTATACATTTAATTTCATAATTTATTAGTTAATATATATACATTATGATTGACCCACAAATATTGAAAGAAACATTCATATCAAACTCAATCCATACATATGTTTTAACCATAATTGAAATCCCACATGATTTTATGTTTCATTTTTCTTTATTAACTAGAGAAATAAGTTCATTTACATGATTATGGATAAGTAAAATGGTCTCATGATACGAGCATAACTCCACATGTATTGTATCAAGAGAGATGAATAAAAATATTGAAAAATATGGTAAATAATTATTTATAATGTTTAATAATGATAAATTATGTATCTTGAATGAATGAGAATATAAAACCAACCCTTTTCTAATGGAAAATATTAAAATATTTTATTTGATAAATTCTCTAAAAATTGAGTAATTGACTTGATATTTTATTTTAATTTTGAAAATATAATTTAAATTACAAAATTATTTAATTTTATTACTCTCTATAATTCCATTTTTATATTTTGTGCTTCAGTATAATCAAGGTTTATGTGTGTGTTTATTTGACTGAGTAATATTTTCATTTAAATTTTAAGAATTTATTTTGGTTTTTATGTGTTTCAATTATACTACCCATAAATTTAATTGTATTCATCATGGTTAGGAAATTATAAATGAGGGGTTAAATTGTTTTAAAATGAATAAAATTGTTAATAGTAGATGGATGTTTGGTTTTTGATGTTCTAAAATTTTATGAATTGTTGTAGTTGAAATGTTACATGTGTTTACTATTTTTTTACTAACTCTTTTTATGTGGTTTTGAGAAAAATATGGTCATAATTAGTTTATACCTAAACATGACACCACAGAAATATGTAGGCATATAGAAGAGATATCCTAAATGGTAGGTGACACACCATGAAGAAATCCATGGATAGGTCTTGCATCTCATAAAATCATGTGGGTCTATTTAGACACATTCCTAGAGCATCAACAGAAGGGGTATATCCTTGTGGCAGAAGGGGGAGGGCATCGTCATGACAGGGAGGTACACAATAGAGTATGGGGGTCCTTCTTCCCCCACACGACATCATGTTGGGCGTGTGGTAGGTATTTAATAATTAAAAAAGTGGTTCCCCACTTCCCTTTTCGATTGGGGATAATATATATTGTTGTTACAATTCAAATGTTAAATTAAGAGACATTGTCTCACCTCAATTCCATGCACCCAAAATCGAATAAATTGTTTGTCTGTACATTGAATCATGTCGATTTATAAGACCATCGACCGCCCACTTCGTCACTGAGAAACCACTATAGGAGCACCTTCTAATGATCTATCTCAATCCCCATCACTATGATGAAGGCCAGGATCACCTTGGGTCATCCTTGAATCTATGCATCACAACCATAACATCATGTTGAGCTCCTTATGACCATGTCAAAATCTATATCTTATGAGGTAGGAGCTTCCTCTATATAGTCTATACTTCCACATCCACAAAAGCTGGACCACATTCCCCTTAAGAATTGAATGAGCATGAAAATCCCTCACTACCATGATGCCTATGTTGCCCTAGTGGAACCAGTCCATGATGAGATATTTTAACCCTAGAATCATTCTTATTTTTTCAAATCCAATTTCAACCTGAGTGTTACAACATTCAAAATATTAAATTAATATTTTAATATCACCGAAGTATTGGTGAAATCCTTGTAGGATGGGGTTGTTGAGGGCGGTCCTTCGCTACCTATAAATGGAGGCACTGAACATGTTGTAAAGGATATAGAATAAAACCAAGGGAGGAAATCTAAATGTTTCTCCATGTTGTTTCCCTTCCCTTTTCATTGTTTTCTTATTATTTTTATATTCATTATATTTATTTATATTAATTGTAATTGTAATTTAGTATTACCTTATCTAATTCCTACATTTCTACAAAGTGTGATCCACAAACTTCCTCATTCTTCTTATTATTTTCATCTTATCCTTTTTATTTTTGATCAATAGTCTCTTAATATTTCAAAATACTTTATATATTATATATCCATAATTCTAATATCTTCATTATATGTTTTTAGTATTCTTATTTTATGTCTCTCTCACTCTTTATTTTCCACATCCATTATCATTTTTATTTTATTCTCATCCTATATATTAATTTATTTTATTAAATTTTATTTATTTTCTTTGTTTTAAAATTATTATTCTTCCCTTTTTTCTAACCCCCATTGTTATCTATATCTATTTTAAGTGGGAGGTTTTCCCAAGTCTTTCCTCGGGGGAGGTCAAGGTGTTCATGATATTTTAATAAATTTTATTTCAATGTTGCATTAGATATGAGTAGCAAGGATGGGTCTAATGAATGTATCCCATGACATGAAACCCAAAATATTACTGTTATTCTATTTAATCTCTTATATCTATATTAATTGGTGATATCTTCACATGATAGATTTGATAAAATGAAGCAATGAAACAACATCAATATATATAGGTCCTATTAGATGTCACACCCAAGACCAAGGTGATCTATAAACCGTGAAATAAGAGGAGGTGGTATTTATATTGATTGTGAAATTTGAGAATTTAAAATTTATAAATAAAAAATAATTTAATTAATCATGATATTTTGTGATTTTTTTAACATAATATGATCAAAAAAAATAAAGGATGATAATGATGGAACGTAAAAAAAATTCATGACCATATTCTTTCATTCCTACATCATTCTTTTGAGAATTTCATGTTAGTATAAGTTAAGAATTTTGATATTGAGTTTGAATTAAATATTATATAATAAAAATGTAATTCCAAAAAAAATTCATTATTATCATAATATAATAAATTTAACAAAAAAATAAATATTTATGTTGATTTAGAATAAGTGAGTGAAAAAATTGAGAATCGCTTCATGTGAGATTACCTTGGTCAACCACTATACTACGCTTACAAAATACTTTTATCTTGTTATTAAATATGACATGATTCTGTGGAGACACTATAGTTGTTATTTGAGTTAGGTTTAGTTATTTTTGTAAATTAGTTTCGAGAAGTTTAGAAAAACCACTAGGTAATAGTCTAATAGATAATTACTCGTATGGGATAACATCTTGAAATTTTATTAAACATGGGGTTGTGATGTTTTCCTAGAAATATATAATTTTCTAGATATTGTAATGTGAATGTTAATTTGGAATATGTTTATCTATGGTTAATGAATATAAAAATGTTATTTATGAATTGACATAATCATTACTCTAATGCATGATGAGTGCGCCTATGACTGTATTCCTAGAAAGACACTTATATGGTGTATGATTTGGTAATTCCCATTTTATTTACAATACATTATAAAGGATTTGTTATGTTATGTAATTAGGATAAAATATGAGATAACCAAACCAAAAGAATCATATATTGTCCCAAGAGTTATTTAGGTAAATATAAATCAGGATGTAATAATTTCATAAAGAATGATACTTCAAGGATTAATTTTATATGTAACTATCCTAGAGTAATTGTATTCAAATATTACATACTCATCACTCCTGATTAACTATTTTTGTTTTCGACAATGTATTTATCTTAATGGAACCATGTAAACATTAGATTCCATAGACAATGAAGATATTTTCATAATGAGAAACATATTAAGATAAGCTTAAGAATTGTTAATCATATAATTCTTCCCAACCAAGTATCATTATTTATTATTCACAATGTAAACATAGTAGGAGTTACAATCACCCAATGAAGAAAACGATAGAGTCTCATGGATGTTTGGATGATTAAGTTGATGAATAAATTTTTTTTAAAATTCCTTAATGTCATAAAATTTAGTAAGAATATCCAACGAATATGTATTATAAGAAATAGTATATTTTTTTTGTGTGTAAAATGAGAGGATAGAGAAACTAATTTCAATGTTAAGGTGAATATAAAATGGGACACAGTTAAAAAAAGATTTAATACTATTTTTAAAATGATATATCAATATCTAAATGTGGGTATCATTGATGTTATCCAAGTCATTTCCCAAATTAAATGGCTAATAAGTATAATAGGAACAAGAAAAATCCATAAAAATTATGTAAAAATGCAACCACAACCATAGAAGTGAGTTGTAAGGATAATTTGGATTGAGGAAAACTGACCATACACTTATGAAATGTGAATTTTTCACATGTATTCAACCCACTTATTTTTACCAAGAATTTTTATATGGATATAAATTTCCATAATGATTTATAGATGATGAATTATTAATAATAAAAAGTTAGTTCTCAAGTATATAACACCTCCAGAATAGTTTTTAAGGAAATTTGTATCAAAAAAAATAAATTTCCTTTTTTATTAAAATTTTAAGTTATATTAGGGATGGATAGGATCTCATAAAATTAATGTCTCCAATTTTTCATGTATATTTTTTGAAAATTATATGGGATTTTATTCGAGACCAGGTGGTGATATGAAACTTGTTTTTGAGGCTCAGAGTTCACGAAATAAATGTTCAAACTATTTTTATGTTTATTACAAATAGTTTGTGCTCTCAATATTAATAACTTTTAAATGAGGTCTCGGATTTGAAACCTAAGGGCACCATTGTGTTCAAAGTAGTGTGTTTTTGTTAGGAAGGACATATCTTTGACTATCATGGGTCGAATGTGGAAAATCAAATTTGTGTGTTTTAATGATAAATAATAATAGACATAATATTTTTATTATATTTTTCTATTAATTTTTCAATGTGACGCAGCAATGCTAGGACGCAGTAAACGAACTATTTCCTTTCATAAATGAAATAGTGTGGAAATGCTGTTACTCAGTGAAACTGTAATGTAGAAAGGCATTTCAACAATTAATAACTTTTTAGGAATGTGAGATTAGATTCATAATCCCTGGATGTTCTAGAGAATGGAAAGGAAACGTGTTGGAAAATCCTCTTGTCAATGAATGGAGAATTGTGGTACCTCGACTATTGGATTTGGAGAAGGCATCAGCTGGCTGAAAAATGGCAATGGAAGTAGTCAAGATTTCACATAAATATATCCAATCCTTGAGTTAGGGGGTTTATTTTTTTTCATTATCCCATTACCCATTATTGTTTCCAATGACATATTTGAAAAAACCCACCAACATGTTGATTTGTGGTTTAGTTGTTTATACGGGATGATTAAAAATGTTGGATTAATGTCAGAATTATATCTTTGTGATTTCTAATTCATTATTCATGACCCTGCTAACAAGAATGAATTTGTTCAGACATGAACAAAGTCCTGGATCAGTTCTTCGGGTGTTCTTATGTTCCTCTTTTCCCATCATTCTTCTTGAGGACATTTGTGGATTGATGGTTTCTCATTTGATCCATGGTGAAATAATCGTAAGGAAGAAAATTTGGCACCACAGGGAACCTATAGAGGGGTGAAGATAGGCGCAGTGAAAGTTGAGGCCACTATTGGAGCTCCCAGCAGCGAAAGTAGCACTGACCTAGTGGCGGAAGCAGCACTAGCCTGCGGCAAGACAAAGTTGAGCGGATGGTCTCCAGTTTGGGAGTTGACGCTATTAGAAACCCATAGTCTAGTGATACTACAAATTGATGGTAGACCATCAGTAGTTTTCTGCAAGTGGTGGTGTCCATAGTTGGATGACAGCTCGACAACCGGGATTGGAGAGGCCCACAACGGAGGGACTGGGCTCACAGGAGCTTCGTCGGTCAGACGAGGGATCTGTAGTAGGGACAAAGAATCTGGTGGTCCCACAGACCATCAGCACCATGTAGTCAGGTCATACTGACCCCAAAACACATGGTTGAGTTGTGTGCAGCAGGTATTGGGGGCCACAGCAACGTCAGGTCATGGCTGGTGGAGCAAGTCATCCCACCACTTATGGGCTGGACTGAAATATGTTTACTGCTCCAATGGCCTAGTAGGTCGGACGTGACCCAGCATGCTAGGCCTGTTTGGGCTGAAACAGACTGGGTCGTATTGGGTTGGCCGGTCTATGTCGTGGAGGTGGTCCCCGGGTCAGGCTGGGTTGGTCTGACTGGGTCAACCTGAACCCAGACCCAACTGGCCCCTTTTTACTAAAATGGTCATAATTCTCAAACTTTCGGTCTATTTGTCAATCTGTTTGCTATGTTAGGACCCTTGTGACAATATAGTCCATTTTAGATACACTACGTGAGTTACCATGGATGTTTACATTCAAACATTTGGCTTGATTAGTAGGTTTTGTAACACCCCATGATTTCATAATGTGTTATTTCTTCAAAATAATTCAATAACTTGCACTACACGCAACATCGAGTTCAAACACACCATGACTTACCAAACAAGCCGTTCAAAAGAGGCTATGAATAGTATTAACTAAATTTTAAACATTATATAATCCTTATAATTTAATAATCCATATTATGAGTTTCTTAGATATGATGTAAGAACAAATTCTTTTTTTTCAGATAAAAGAAGTATTTTTCAAAATTGCACATTTACCAACATTAATAGTGAACCCTTTTTAAATCCAATATTTTAAACATTTATATATTGAATTTGACTAAACAAATTTATTCTTTAGAATGGGGACATAAAAAATTTACAATGTAACACCCCAAGCTTCCACAGCACGCTTCTCTTTGAATAATACAGTAGCGTGTGTTGTACGAAACCTCGAGTTCTAGCACACACCATAACCAAATCAAACCAGCCATTATGAATAGTAATACCTACTTTTTGAAATTTTATAAATTTTATCTCTCAAAATGGACTTCATTTTTGGATTCGGAGTATCGAATTTAGCCTAAGGTAAAATTTTGGTACATTTCGGATAACTTTAATATTTTTATGAATAGTGATAATTACTAAATTTTAATTAAAAACAACTTTTGTAATAAAAATAATTAATAGTGATAAATTATGAATTTTAGTGGTTTTAAATTATATTTAGTATATATTTTTACCATTTAATACAATTTTGGTCATTGGAAATAATTTCACAATTAAACCGGACATAAACAAGTATCAATCTTTTTCTAGTTATTATATCTTAAAAACACGTTTTTTGTTTTGACAGCGGGAATTAATTATACATTAATTTCTGCCACTTAGGTGTTTTGAATTTGTAAAAATGGATTCCATATTTGGAATCAGGAATTCCAAATTTTGTAAATAGGTAAATTTTCTTTCTAGACATTTTCAATAATTACTTCGGTAAATATTTTATTTACTATGGTTAAAGGGTAAATCTGGTAAATAAGGGTTAAAAAATAATATTATAATAATACTAAATTACCGTAAAACATATCCTAACAATATTGGTGGATACATGGCCGACCATTGGCATCTTTGGGTCGATTTTGGGACCCCATGAAGGTGATAGACACTTTATTTTAATTAAGTTAAAATAAGTACAAAAATGACATAAGCATATATCTTTTTGAAAACCCATTTTTATATAGGTTTATATATGTTGGATTTTCAACTATAAATATTCACTGAAAAGATAAAGATATTTCCTACCGAATTATATTTTATTTATAATTTTTATACACAGATAATTTACTATATATATGACACAATGGTGATGCAGTAATTACCATAATTGTGAAATATTAAAATGATTGATATTGTAGATACCCAAATAAATATAATTTGAGCCTTTTCATGAATTAAAATAATTTTATTAGTTAATATGACATGTTATAAATGCTTTAATTAACTTTTTTCTAAGTAATCATTCTGTTATGAGTTTCACAAATATCAATTATTGAGTAGTGTCAAAATTGACAAAAAAGAGTTTTAAAAAAAAGTATTATATTATTAATTTATATTAAATTCCAAAACATCTAAGGTTCGTCCAAGAGACTTATTTCATGATAGAATTATCATTAATGGACCACTTGGGGTTTTCTTGGATGTATATGGTAATTTTATTAACCATATAATATAAAAATACAAAGAGACACTGTAATAGTGAAACTTATTAACTTAGAGTTAATACTTAAAGATATGGTTAATATAATTACCCAAACCTGCCTAAATTCTATTGGTTGAGTGGTTTTAGAACCATCCAAACCTTAACCTTTAAATAATAATATTTTAAGCCATTAGAAACTGAATATGAATTTATTATAAATTAATATTTCTAGATTTTCCAAAGGTGCCCCTCACCCCTCTTATAAAAGGGCACTCCCCCTTCTCATTACTTCACACCATCAAAGCCATTTGGTTCGGCCAAACCCTATCCAAATACTCTCTCAACTACCCTAACTACAACATAGATGCATTAGTTTGATCCGAAAGCCAACCTAATGATCCCTTTTGATCAAATCAAAAGGAAGAACCCGAAGAAGAGGTAATGATTTCACCACCCATTTTCAAGTTCGTTTCTTCTTCCAGTTATTCTTTCTTTGTTATTACCATTATAAAATAATAACTCTAGTATATTATATATATACTTTATTTTATTATATACATGGTACAACCATATTCAGTATTCTATCCACCCTTTGAATAACATGTCACCATAAGTGCGTACGTACGGCTTACCGTCTCCACATCGTGGTTTTATTGTTATTCAATAAATTATTATTTTGATGGGTATAATAATGATGTGTAATTCATTTAAATAATAAATATAACATGATAATTATTCTGTATATATGATATACCATCCAATTATATATTATTTTAATATCAAAAGAATGATATTGTCGCTTGTGCGTACGTATGGACTACCGTCTCCACGAACGCGATGAGATTCATTCTCTACCGTATCCATTCAAGTATATATTTATCATTCGATGATTTAAAAATAATGTTTAAGGACTTGATATCATTCTGGATATGAATAAGATACAACCTATCCATGACAAACATGGATTTCATAACAAAACATATAAAAGAAAATGAGTAAGTTAACACCCGAAACGACGATAATTCTAAGATATTATTAACAAATAAATGTTAAAAGATCACATATGATATCATATTAATGTATATGATTATTGAATAATTTAATAAAAATTATTTCACCATTATACATGAGGTTAACCTACCCCTAACCAAGGAAAAGTACAAGGTAAGGGTTATTTCACAATCTCTTCATTATCCGAGGTTGTTTATACGTAATAATCTACTGGGATCTCTTTATCATCCACATCCATGTTTCTTAAAAATGTATTTCAAAACATTTTTACTATTTAAATGAATATGGGTTAAATTCATTTATACCTTTGTTTTACTTTTTATAATAGTTTTATAAAGGAATCTTTCCGTCATTTTCTAAACAAGGTTCTTTTTAACCTTTTCGACAGAAATAAGGTAAGAATGTTTTTTTAACTTATACGGAGAGTGCGGTTATTTTCTGCCATTATAAAATCGCCCAAGCTTCCCTTACAAGATTATAAGAATATTTTCAAAGAAAATGTTTTATTTCATAAATATATGACTCTTAAATGATTTCAAAATAGAAAGAGATATTTTTTCTAAAATGAGTTTTGATTTCATCTATGTCAACATCCTTTGATGTATTTTACGCTTATTTGATGGTTATTTATTATGATACAAAACTTCTATATTGTATTGAAGGTTTTGTGATATGTTTGACTGTGGATGTGCTATTTTTATATCATTCATAGTTTATGGTGAAAGTATTGACATTTTGTATGCAAGTTTTAATACGGATCTTTATGTTATGTTTATACCTTTTCATATGGGAATGCATTGGACTTAATATGTGATGGGTGGAGCCCGCTATAGCTCCTCGATGCATTGGTAGGTATCATGAGGCAAACTAGTGTCTTCGCACAAGTCCTTGGCAAAATCTTATTTGTAGTCTTGGCATGAGGCCTTGGCTATGTGGTTATGATAGTCTGGAATTATACATTCCATCATTATGAAAGTGGTTATTGATATTGCATGTGATTATTAGATTAGTAGAATATCCATGTGAATAAGTAAATGGCATTATTTAATTTTTTTTTCTTACTATGTTGAAGTTCATGTTTAAATGCTTTTGTTTTAGTTATACATTGCCTTAAATGATTATTATTATTTTTAAAAGTTTCCGCTGTATTTGTTACCCTTACAGAGTGTTTGAGCTCACCCATTTTCTATGTTTTATTTTTCCCAGGATTCCAAGAAGTATATTGTGATTGATAAGAAGGGTTAAGACAAGGGAATAATGGCATTCATAAAGGAATATTTATGTTGTTTTGCATGTTATGAAGTTTAATCTAACATTCATGTATGTAATCTATTTTCCAAGACTGCTAAACTAATCGGTCCTTTGGGACTTGATTCCTTGTAGTCATGCCAATGTATTAAAATAATGCACCGAAACATGGTAACTGGGGTCGGTGGGTTATAGGTTCTCCTAGAATGACTATGTTACAGATTGAACTCAGTAGCTGGCTATGACCTAGAAGCTATGTGATTACCTAGACTACATGTCTTATCGAAATTAAATTTCATACATAGAATATGTGTCTTATATAGAATTGTTTTACCAACACTACATTAGTACTACCCTATTCCACTATAGAATAGTTCCTATAGTCTTTGTCAACACTCTGTGTTTTACCAAAACTCTTTGTGTTATCTACAGTCCATGTGTTACCTACCCTGGTTGTGTTACCGACATTCTGTGTGTAACCTACACTCTATGTGTTACCAATTATCCACATGTTACTACATTATGGTACTATCTATTCTTATGGAAATCTTATTTACATACCATATCCCTATACTTTTTGTGATCTGACATTAGTGACTATCATGATTGTACCTCATATAAGACATAATTCAGGTGACTCTAGGGTAGTCTACCTAGTGTATTTCATAGTGATATTCTTCATGGTATACATAGTTTGATTACTTGCGGTTTACTTTTTGTAATTCCAATGTGGTTTGGGGTCCCTACGGAGTATTTTTTTTACTCACCCCTACATGGGCTTTGCCATCAATTGTCATGTCTTGTGTAGATGATCAAAATCATTAAAGGAGTCCATGGTTGGCCAAAGATAGGGGTGATTAAGGGTTACCCAATAGACATGGTATGATTCAAATAAATTTAGACAACTTACTATACCTACCCTTCATGTGATATTTTTAAGAGATGAGATCCATGAGCTTGTACTTACCCATTTCAAGTAATCTTGAAATCTAGACCCTTTTATTTTATTTCTTACCTTTATTTGATAGGATATTCATAGAATTGTGAATCAACATTTACTTAGTGTTTTCAGTTTGATCTATTTCTTGGAGACAAGTGCGTGCATATAATTACATGTGGAAATTCCTCCCACATGTGGGATACAACTACTCAGTGCTAGTCGCCAGGCCCTATCCTATAGAAGGCCAGCATGGGGAATTCAAGACAAGGCCATTGTGGGATGGGTCATAAATAAGTTGTATCAAATATTGGTTAGTTTTAATCTGGTATTATTACAATAGTGTTTTGTGTTTTGACTATAGCATTAAGTCCAGGGAAAGAAGTTTTGGTCTAGAAACCAAAATATCCATAAACCATGACCTTGACTTCTTCTTTCTGACTTGGTAGATGAAAATGTTAGTTTCTGGGTATATTAATGGTTCATGAATGATATTGGAATTGAGTATGTTCTCATGTTCTTCTTCTGTCAGAGTCATCAAACCAGGTATAATCTATAGACTGTGGTATATCTTGTTCTATTTCAAGATGATTCCACACAAAAACCTGCCGAGGATTCTAGGGTGTGACCATGAGGATGGTCTGCCGAGTGATGAGGAATTGGTGTAGGGACTGTTTCCAGTGATAGCACATACAGAAAGTGTACATCAATACCACCACCCGAAGAGCTGCAATTCCAACCAGTGTTACCAGTAGAGGATACACATAGGGTTACTGTATTTCATGGGTTCTAGAGGAAGATACCCCATTGTTCAAAGGTGATAATGATCCTCCAATAGAATAATATTGGTTAGAGGTGGTGACATGAGTTTTATTCTTAGTGAGGATGCCTACCGACAGATGGAAGTATTAGTCGTGAGCCATCTTCAGGGATCAGTAGGGAGATGGTGGAGTCTGATGACTATTAGGCATGAAGAGGCGATTCATTCCTAGATAGTCTTTGAGCACCGATTTAGGGAGGAGTTCTTTCTAGAGACCTTACGCACTATGCGTATACACGAGCGATTGCACCTCCAGTTGGGTTGTTATATCCTGCTCTACTTGTGGAGATATTTCTTGTAGAGAAGGTATAGTTGGTTGGAGCTACCACCAGGCATCAGGATGTGGGGTCTTCAACATCATGTTTCCATTAACTGCCACAGGGGTACAAGAGGACTTGAAAGAATGAGGGATAACCCAAAGACATGATATCAGTGGCACATGGCACTGATAGAAGAGAGAGTAAGCTGAAGGATAGACTATGAAACTCATATGGCGGTTCGGGATATATGGAAACAGATTGTATGCTTAGTCATACGAACGACTAGGAGACACTTGAGGGACCTCCCTTTCAATAGTGGAGGTAGGAGAAGGGTTCTCTACTATTCCATGAATGTGTCAGAGGAGAGGGACAAGAAAACGGGGGTGTACATAAGATCGAGGAACTACTACCCCCCCCCCAATGTAGTCCCCTAAGATCAAGGCGCTAGGGGATAGGGACGAGTCTACCCCTTGGCTATGGAGGATTATAATCCCAAGACACCTGGGATTGTTAGAGTTATGATCTGTGTGTTTTCCACCATAGATGACGTTTCCATAAACACTACTGTCAGTCACTCTTTTCTCACAACAACCCATGTTTGAGACATGAATATTCTAATATATCTGTTGACATGATCCATATGACTATAGAATCGTATGGGAGCATATTCAATGATCAAACACTAGTGCCAAAAATGTTCCCTTAGTCTTGGGGGTGAGAGTTTCGGTTGGGATCTATTAGTGGAGGCATCAAGGTATTATGACATCATACTGAATATGGAATGTTTATACACAATTCATGCTTAGATCTTCTGTTTTAGGTATATAGCGGGGTCTGTCTGTAATGATGGGACCAGGTTATCCATTATTTGTTAAAAGGAAACTAGAACAGTGTGAGATAGAATACCAAAAAGGAGGGTGAAACCGATCACACAGTATTTTTAAAACAAGATCCTGAATGTAGAGGATGAGATGCGACCTCATTTTTCAGTATTGTTGGATGAGTATGAGGAAATCATTCTAGAAGATATCCTTGGACTACCTCCTCACTCGGAGGTAGACTTTTCTATTGACCTGAAGCACAATATAGAACCAATATACACACTTACATATCTGATTTCACCCATGGAGCACCAGAATATGAAGGTATAGTTGGTAGAATTGCAGGGAAAGGTCTTTGTGAGGATTATTGTTTCACAATGGGAAACCCAAGATTTTTTATGAAGAAAGATATGATATTGAGTTTATTTGTGGACTTCTAGTGCAAGAATCATGTGACCATGAATAATATGTATCCTTTACTAAGGATTGATGACCTCTTCGATCTGTTAAAGGGAACAAGATAGTTCTCAAAGATAGACCTTAGATTAGGATTTCACTAGCTTCATGTACGAGATGAAGTCATCAAGATGATGACTATTAGATGTTGGTATAATCACTATGAGTACATAGTGATGTCGTTTGGAATAACGAAAAATGAAACCATGTTCATAGGACATATGAACAGGATCATCCATCCATACCCAGAACTGTTTTTGGTGGTCCTTATTATTGATATCCTGGTATACTTGGCGACCAAGGAGGAGAACATGATACACTAAAGGATGTTCTGTAACTTACTTTAACAGCAAAATCATTACAGGAAGATAATGATGTGTCAGTTCTAGATAAAATTGATATGCATTCTGATACATTTCATTTTATAGGCTAGAGTTGTAGTATATCAAGTGAAGATATAGGTAGTTCCTATTTGTATGCCACCCAAAAGTGTTACCGAGGTGGAGAGCTTCCATGGGTTTTCTAGGTACTATCAAAGGATTGTAACTGACTTTTCAAGAGTAGAAATATGCATGAAATCCTTTACACGAAAGGATAAACCTTTCATATAGATAAAAAAGAGTCTATAGAGCTTATAGAAAATGAGATAGAGATTCAAAATCACTATCATCTAAATATTTTGAAGAGGAGTGTGTCTGATGTGTGGTGTTCTATGAAACATTAAGGAACAGGATTGGTTGTTTTCTAATTTAGGTGCAAGGGTTTATTGCATGTGTTTCATGGATATTAAGACCACATGAGTAGAAATATGAGACCCATGATCTGGAGTTGATAGAGGTAGTCTTCACATATAATATGTGGTGAAACTACATTATGTTTAATTAGTTTATCATCTACTCACACTACAAAACTCATTGTTATATTGTTTCGCAGAAGGATCTAAACCTGAGATAGTGGTTTTGGCTAGAGTTCCACCAGGACTATGACGTAGAGGTATTCTACCCTCCTGGGAAGTATAACATGAAGAATATTCTCTGAGACAAATATTGAGTTCACATCTACTAAATGAGGACTCAAAGTACATGGCCTCTCTCCAGATATCCTCCATGGACGGGGATGATGTATATTATCTCCAATGGATGGTGGTTACCCCTCCACTCTTGAAGAGTGTACAAGAGGCAAAAATAGGATATGTCATTTACATGACTACATGTGCTCGGATGTCCACAGGGAATTCCACTGATAGATATTAGAATGCTGGGGAGCATGTCATCCTTTTTATAGGATGCAAATTTATATGGGAGACATTTCAGGTGGAGGTGTTGAGGGAGTACCATACATCCCATTATGCAGAAAATACAGGTGTTGAAAAACATACCATGACCTCTGATGTCAGTTCTTTTGGTTGAGGATGAAGAGGATAGGAGTAGAGGTTTTATTCTAGATGCATCACTTTTTATCATGTGAAGGATGAACTCTAGGTTCTAGTAGGTTTGACTCAACCACATGGGGTTATAGAGTGGAAGTGGGATGGAATATCGATGCACTTCCTATCAGGTCTACCACGTACATATAGTGCTCATGATAACTTATGGGCGATGGTTGACCAACTCACCATGTCATCCAACATTTGAGGGATTCAGAAATATGGTTCATTATATAGAATTAGAAAAATCTATGTTTAGAAGATAGTTTGACTCTATTGATTCCCATCGATGATAGCCTCAATTCAAGATGCGTACATTACTTCCTAGTTTTGGAAGTGATTGCAATAGGCATTTGTGACTCAAATGAACATTAGGAAATATTTCCAAAGATAGATATAAGGCCAGGCAGTGGGGACGATTCATCTCAAAGAGGTAATTCTATGTGCTGGCATCCTCAATTTTGGACACAATTGAGAGGATCACCTACCCCTAGTGGAGTTCATGCACAAAACAATCCACCACTCCCCCATCGATATCGCACTATTTGAGGCCTTATACAGGTGACCCTACAGGTCACCACATTACTGGACTAACCCTGGAGATTCCAGAATTATGGGAAATATGTTGGTGCAGGATACTACAGATAAGGTTTAGGTCATCCAGGATTATAGGTAGACTGCACAGATCCATAAAATGTCCTATGGTGATAGGAAACAAATACCCTTGGATTTCTATGAGGGAGACCATTTGTTCCTTTGGGTTTGCCCATAACATCAAATATAGAGATTTGGTCGGGGTTATAAGTTATCCTCGAGGTTCAAAATACATTTTTGAATACTATATATATTGGGATAGGTTGTGAACTACTTGGCCCTACCTCCATAGTAAGAATGGGTGCATGACACCATTCACATATCTAAGATGTTGTGATATGAACATGACCCTCTTCATGTCATTGAAGGGGATGAGATATTTGTTGAGAAAAGGAATTCTTTCATGGAGTTCCAGGTGGAGATCAAGGATCAACAGGAGAGGACCCTTCGTTGGTGATCAATTCGTCTAGTGAAAAATTGGTTGTATCTCATGAATCTCTTGGAGAGAATGTGTGAGTGAGGGGCTCAAATTCAGGATCAATATCCCCATTTTTTGTTAGCCCTTGATTTGGATTTTGGGGATGTAAATACATATGGTGGGGAGAATACTATGTCATGGATTTTTTTATGTATTATTGTTGAAAATGTTATGGGACTTCTTTTCGAAACCATGTGCTTAGATGACATGTGATTCTAAGTCCTAGGCTTCCCAAAATAAAATTTCTAACTATTTTTATGTTTATTAAAAATAGGATACATGCTCGTTTTTAGTAACTTTTAAACTAGTGCATTGAATTAGAAATCTGAGGGCACCATTATTTTTAGAGTAGTGGGTTTTTTTATTCAAGACCTATCATTGACTAGAACATGTCGACTATGAAAAACACTTTTCAGGCATTTAAAATAAAAATAAATGTAAAAAAAAATTATCTTATTATTATTTTGGCATTTCCTGAAGACCCAATAGTGATGTGATGTGGTGACAACAAACTATTTCATTTCATAAATGAGAAAATGTGGTCATGATGAAAATCCGCAAAACAGTTATGCTAAAACATTTCTTCAATTAATATCTTGGATGGGATATGAGATCATATTCATGTTCCCTATAGGCTTTGAAAAAAGGAATGGAAACACATTAAAAAAATATATCATCAAAAAAAGATGAATAGTGGTGGATCAATGATTGGGTTTGATGGATCTATCACTGTATTGATGAACAATGAATGTTGGACTAATGCTTCATCAGAGAATGATCCAATCCTCAGGGAAGGGGTTTATTTTTCTTCGTGATTCCTTTCCCCATTCTTGTTTCCAAGGAAAAAAACAGAACAACCCACGAACAGGTCTATCTGTGGTTTTAACATTTATGAATGATGGATAAAAAAGTAGGATTAATGTGGGAATTATATCTTTTGGATTTTTAATTTGATTTTTGTGATCCTGCTAACAATAATGTATTCTTGCTAACAAAAACAAGAGATTAGATCCATTATCCATGTGTTCTTCTGTTCCTATTTTCCCCTTCGTTTTTCATGAGTATTTGAGGGGATTGATTTTTATGCCTTTGATCCATGGAGATTCAATCATTAGGATGAGTATTTGGAGCCATATCGACCCTGTAGAGGGGAAACGGCTGGAGCGGCCCAAGTGGAGGATGATCGAGGAGCACATAGTTGCTGAAGTAGCACCTCCTTGGCGGCGTGGCCAGGAACAATGGATGGCCACTGGTATGGGAACCAGTGGTAGTGAGACTGAAGTGGCATGGAGAACCTCAAAAGGAATCTACACATGGAGGCAACACCATGAATCCTCCGGCTCAGTAGCCAGAGGTAGAAAGGCCTATTGTGGTGCGGTTGTGGGAAGCATGTGAAATCAATGACCAGGAAGGCCGCATTGGAAATAGACGACCATAGTGGAGGGACACAGATTTTCAGACCTGCGTCTTTCAGGGGAGGGACCCATGGAAGAGCTATAGGATCTGGTGGTCATGTGGACCTTCCTTTCCATATAGTCTGGCCATGTGGACAACACAGCACGAGGATGAGAAATGTGTAGGAGGTGTGCGAGGGGGCATAGAAAGGTAGGGTCATGGCTGGCCGACCATGAAGGACCACCACATGCAGGCCAGACATAAATGGTTGGGCTACTTGAGTGGTCCAGTGGGATGGAGTTATATCCCAATGGGTCAGGCCAGTTTCGGCCAACCTCAACTAGGTTGGGATGGGTCAGCCAGACCATTTCGATTTAGAGGTCCCTAGACCAAACCGACCCCATTTTACTAAAATGACATAACTCTCCAAATGTGGGTCCATTATATGACGTGTTTATGGAGTTTGGACTATTACGATGAGGTGGTCCTTTTGATATAGTCTATGTTAGTTTCCATGGAATTTGTTCTATGAAATTTTGGCTTTAGGTGTAGGTGCTCTATGAACGGGCGTGCTAACGATGGAATCTTGCTGCTGGTTGTGACCAAGAGGCTATGTGATTAACAAGACTAGTTTTTTTATCTAGATTGTGTGTCATGCTTAGAATATGTTTCTTATTTATACTTTTTGTGTTACCAATACTGTGTTGGAACTCTCCAATCACACCAGGGTGCGGGTCCTCAAGTCTTGGACAACACCCGAGGTGTTACCCACGCTTACTGTGTTATCTACACTACATGTGTTACCTATATTCCATGTATTACCAAAACTATTTTTGTGACATACACTCTTTGTATCCCCGACAGTATGTGTGTTACCTGCACTCCATGTGTTATGAAAACACTATGTGTTACTACTTGAGGGTACATTCGATTTATATAACAATCAGGTTCACGTACCATAGACCTATACTTTGTGTGAGCTAACTCTAGTGACTCTCTTTACTATACCTCTTAGAGGCCACACATTGTGTACCTCTTTAGTAGTCTTCATGGTTCATTTTGTAGCGATCTATTTCATGGTATACATAATTTGAATATTTGGGGTTTACTTTGGGTAATTCATTTGTTGTTTTGGATCCCAACTAAGTATTTTTTTACTCACCCCTACACAGTCATCACCTGCACGTCCCATGCCTTGTACATATGATCATTAACTTTGACGGAGTTCATTGTGGGAAAAATATTGGGGTGCTTTAGGGAGACCCAATAGGCATGGTACACTTCATCGAAATTCATAAATCTTACTATATGTACCCTTCAGGTAGGGTTTTCAATAGATGAGATCCAAGAGCATGTACTTTTTCGTTTTAGTCTGGCTAGTATTCATAACCATTTTTCAGTCTATTTTTATCCTTACTAATAGTGGGTTTTCATATTGGTTTTAATGCATGTTAACATAGTGTTTTCATTTTTTCACTTTCTTGGAGACAGGTGTGTGTGTACTAGTACTAGGGAAAATTCCTCCCACATGTGAGATATGCCTACTCAGTGCTAGTCCCCAGCCCCCACCCTATAGGAGGTGGGCATGGGGTAGAAACGGCATGGGCCCTAGGGGATGGATCATGATAGTGACAATGATTAAATCCATGATAATAAAATCACATCTAAAATTCCAACAATGATAACTTATTAATACAATACTGAATATAGACACCCTATTATTAACTAATCCCCTTGTATTGGATTTCTTAGTATAAACAATGAATGGAAAAATCATGATTATTAATATGCATATTGTGAGAAAATATATTATTTCATTAGTTATACCCATGATAATAGTGAAGAATCCTTATTAGAAATTAAATTTAGGGACATGGATGCACTTGATTTTTAACTAAGTAAATTTTAGAATTTTTTGGTAGTAATTTATTTGGGGAGAGACTATCAAAACTCAATATTAACATTATATTTTCCTTATATATTTTTCCCATATCCCTCAGTCATAGTGTTTTCTTTATCCCAAACAAGCATTTTTGTTTCTAATCATTTCATTGAGCGTCTCCTAATTATTTGTTTTAAACTCTATGTATGGATTTTGTTAGAGTTCATGAAGATATTAAAAAGCTTTTTTATGAAATTTTAATGGTTTGGAAATGTATTGATATATTCATTGAGTTCAGGGAATGATATTTTAAGACAAATAAATGACCATATACAGAAGTCAAGTTGGTATTATTTTGAAATGAAGTTTTACAGATAGCAGCAGTTAGATGGTACAATTCCACCAGCTATATTGTACTTTGGCAAGAAACATCGGGTGCTCCCAGAGTCCACCATCTATCTTGTGGAGGTTCACTTGACCACCAGTGGAAAAATTTAGATCCAGACATCCCCAATATTGAAACCAACTAGTTGGTAGCTAGTAGGCGTTTAGAGGCTATCTAGTGGCTTCGATCTACTATAGTCAGTGGAATTTAATAGATTCCATAAATTCATTGAATCGGGAAGTTGAAGTATAATAATGAAAAAATGGACAATAATTTCCTATAAAATATATAAAATGGGTCCGAAGGGATCATGTATTATTATCAATAATATTTTTAGAAAACATTTCTCATGAACAAAATGCAAAATCATGATAAATCAAAAATTCTTTGAAAGATATAATATCCAATTTTATCCCTAAATATTAATGTCTCTCTTCATTTATCATCTATTTACTTATAATCTCATTTAATATCAATAAAATTGATTAATGGAGTGAATTTTAATTTTTTTTCTCTAACTAAATTTCTATTTTTATCTCCTTCTCTAATGATTACTCAGGGGTGAAAAAATACGGGAGGTATAAAATGGAAACAAAGTTTGTTCAAGAGTGTTCTAAAACCTATAATTTTGAGGGACATAGTTATCGATGACCAACAAGATAAAGAGAGTAATAATATAAACCAATCAACCTAAATGAATGATACATCAGTTCTCATACTGAACTATTTATGAACTTCATTATCATTCAATTTTTTCTCTCCCTTTTAATTTATACAATTCATTATTCATCTTTGATATATATAATTACATAACATTAATTCATTAATTTTTTTCTTGCATTATCATTTAATAAATTCTAAAAATAATATTTCAATATGGATAAAATTAATCAATTTATAAATTTATTTAATTTATAATAATATTGGGTTTTTATTACAAAAATCATGAATTTTTATTTTACATTTTTTACTTACATTAATTTTTTGAGGGTATATCACCCAAAACACCTCTTATCATTATCCTCTAAACAATAATTCATATCAATTATATAATTGAGTATTTATTAAAAAATAATTTTATTAAATTATTCTTATATATTATTTTCAATAATTAGGTTAATAATATTAATTATTTTCAAGGTTAAATATATTTATATTGAAATCATATTGTTATTTTCAAGATACTATATTTGATTTCAAGGATTATTTTAATTTTTAAAAAACCTATGTAAACATGTATTACTATCTTAGGTTACCCAAACTACAAAAATGGTTATCCAATTTTATATTCGTACTAAAGAACTAGAAGATAAGAAACCACCCACTAATATTAAATCATTTGAGATTAATGGAAAATCCATGAGTTCTCTACAATACAGTCATGGCCATAGTGAATATAATCATATTTTTAAAAATTAAAATTTCTATATAATATGGAACTTGATAGCCTTCCCTTATGAAGTAACAGGAAAAGGAAAATGTACTAGATTAGATGTGTATAGAAAATAATGTGAAATTTTTCCTATGCATACAAATAAATACAGTACATGTATGCTTACAAGTTATAATGACATTTTAAATAGTCGATAGTCTCATTGTGAAATTATTTTATTTTATCCTTAGTAAAAAATTAACTACACTTCCTACCATGTAATTGGGCACCCAATGTGAGGGAAATACAATAAGAGGAAAATTTAATGACAATAGTCATCAATTAAATTATAAGATAACTAATGGTGTTAAAAATTACATTAATGTGAAAATATAAGACAAAGGATAATGAATACAATGATTTAAAGAAAATAATATATATAAAAGCTACTAATTTTGATTCATCTAGAGGTGAAGTTTATAATTTACCCCAAATCACCATGAACATGAAAAGGAAATAGTAGAGAAATAACAAAATGAAAGAAGTAAAAAAAATAATTGAACTCAAAGTGACATGATAAGAATGAAATAATGAATTTCACAACAATATAGAGTTTCCTGTCATCCAAAAAAAAGGTTCAAGGAATAAAACATGGTATGAATGATCATCAATTCACAACCTAGAGTTTAATAGTTTAATCCACATATTAAAATTCATAAACATTGTTAAATGGATAATATTATATGTTCATTATTCCATAAGATGGAAAATAAATCAATGTTAGTACCCATATTACCATCTCTTTTACTTCCTCCACTTCTCATAATTCTTCTCTCTCTTCTTATTCCTCATTCATCTCAAGTCAACTTTGACTGTGAAGGTGTAAAATATGATAATCAAAAACTGTAAATGGTTTTCTATAAAATTATTATGTATATAATAAAATTTATTATAAATATAATTATTTGGTTAATGAAAAATAAAAAACATCAAAAAATTGAAAAATCTTCACGAAAATGTAAAATTATCAATTAAAATTTGGAATCAAATAAATATTGAAAAACATGAATCTATTATCAATGGCCTCAAAATATATCTTTATAAATTAAATCTAGTATATTATAATCTAAATAAAATTTTAGGATCTCAAAATATATTGAAATTAAACGTTTGGTCATTGTTTATAAATCAACACAACCACATCGAAAAATCTTACAAAATCCACATTTACCAAAGGATTCTAAAAATACATATTTAGAAATTTTTTAATAAAAAATATATTTAATTAAATAATAACATTTCATGAATTCATGATATGTGTGATCAAAATGATTTCAGGTTATATCTAATATTTCTAGAATAAAATATCATACTAAAAAAATATGGATAGCTAAATCATTAATGGATTATAATAGCATACCTATGTTTTTCTAGGTTGAAAAAGCTCTCTATGAATGATTCGATAGAGAAAGTGTTTTGAAGAACATTCCAAGAAGCACTATAGTACAAAGATAATATTTTATCTACACACATATGATGTGACCACTTTTAATTCAATTAAATCTATAAACTAAAATGTTTTCATATCACATTCCATTATATCATTAGTAGTAAGATAATCAGTTAACATATCATCAGTTTTTATATGTCAACTCCTATTATATTTTGTTCAAACTCGTGAAACATAATTATCTATATATTAGTCAATTGTGTTGTAGATGTCTTAAAATATCTTGTCAAAATGACATCTATAATATTTTTAACTCAAATAGAAATTCGTTATTATAACTTTATTGTTTCCAAAAAATTATAACACAATAAACATAAAATCTATCTCTAGTAAATATTTATAATGATTGTGTGTCGAAATTTTTGTCTCATAGATTTATCATAAATTTCATAACCATTTTAGAACATAATAACATGTAAAATTAAACTATTATCAACTGTTATATGATCTTCCCAAACTACATTTAAAATATGGCTTGGTTTGTGAAGTATGAACATATGATCAGTAAAAAAATATATATTTTAAATATAATAGTGTTATTTATTCTTATAATTCTATTAAACTAAATCATTTTCATTATTACAACATTATAAAATTGAAATTATTATATTTAAATAATATAAATTTCCTAATTTCATTTTCTTTTGATGATTAACTTGGTCTTACTTATTATGTCCGAAAAGTTATGTTTGTAGAGACTTTATTTACATTTAAATAAAATTCGATAATGAAGAGGGATTAAAAATTATTTCAAATTGAATTGATCATAGATAAGAATTTTAAAACCAATAATTTAAATATTTTTAATCTTCAATAATATATAATAAATATTTTTCTTCACCTAGAACCCCTCAACCAAATGGTGTAAAATAGAGGTGAAAAAAGTTGTCTAATAAAATTTTCCAACTCATTTAAATGAATTTGATTTCAATAAAATTAATAGATAAGGCCATTAATAATTTTGGCTTTATCAGTAATCATTTTCTGATGTGATATATTCTAAAATATCCCCTAAATGAACTTTGGAAAATTTAATAATATAATGTGCATCTTTTATAATTTTGGTTGTAAATATTCTTTTATCAACAACAAATAAAATATTGAATAATATTATTAATAATAAAATGAAGGTTCCTTTCATTGGTAGTCCTGCCCAGGAATGGAAAAAAACTATCTCCTCAGAAATTACATTTGGTATTTTCAATATAGAATTCATTTATGATGATTTGTACTAAATGATGTTGAAATTATTTCACCTATATATCACATAAAATAAAAAATATCAATGATTTCATTAACGATGAAAATTTGGTTGTTGGTATGAAATTAGAACAAAATTAGTTCACTTAAAATGATTTATAGGAACTTAGTTAATGACTTAATGATCATCTTGTCGTGTTATATAAATGTATTTTTAGAAATATGTTAGGTGAATTTTCATATATCCTTAGAAATAAAGCTCATATAATAGCGAAATGTTATACCAAAAAATAAGGAATTGAATATAGTGAACCAATTGCACAAATATATTTCTTATAATCCATTAGAATCTTATATAGTTTTCCATTGTCTACATAACATGAAACACATTCATAAGGATGGTATTAATCCATTTTTAATTTGGTTTATTCAATAAAAAGTGTTTGTGGATCAACCACAAGGTTTCGAATATTTTAATTTACAAAATAAGTTTTTTAAAATTTACTGAAGAAAATTATGGTTTAAATTAATTCCCCATGGGATTGGTAATAAAATTTATAAATTTTTCATTTATAAATTTTTTTAATATAGTAAAATTTGATTCCATTACTTTTATAAAAAACATATCAAATGAATTTTTACATATGAAAATATTAGTTGATGATGTAATTTTAATTTCAACATTTGAATCTCGTTTGTTAATATTTTTATTTAATTAAAAAGAATTTTTAAATGAGATTTATGGGTCAAATAAAATTCTATTTCAATTTTAAAATATCATAATAAAAATGAGGATGTTAATCAATTCCAAGGTAAAAATACTTCTGAACTCTTAAAAAGATATTATATAGATTAATATAATTTTTTTATTAAACTCCTAATTATAACTTGTTTGATAATGTTAAATGAATTTCCTATATTGTTCGAAAATAATAATTATTGAATTATGATTGGCAGATTATTTTATGATACTGTGAAATGATATAATATTATGATCAATGTTTGTTTCTATGATCATTTTCAATGAATACATATGAATTTCAATTAAAATTGTTTTGAATTATTTTTCATTATTTAATTGTTATTAAAATAATTGTGTTTTATCCAAAAGCGAATTTCTTAAATTAATTTAATTTTATAGGGCTGATCATCATGGATTTCTACTAGATTGGAAAATTAAATTTCATGCTTTTCACCAACATTGAAAATTCATCATGTCATGAAGTTCTTTGAATTATAACCTTTTTTTCTTTCAACAAACAAATAAGAATACCTACCCACTATGAGTTATAATGACCATGTAATATTTATGAAACCAAATATCTTATACATCGATATTATTTATGAATATATCATTATTAACTAAAATATTAATAGTACCATTAATATTTTTAACAATGTGATCCCAAACATACACACTAAACAAATTGACTTAGGAGTCATTTTTAAGATATTTATTCCAAAATGATGAAATCATAATGTGTTTTGTAAGGAAATAATATTCACTAGCAAATATTTTCACAAAACCTCAAGGACCTGATTATTTAGATTTCGTTAAAGGTTTATTAGGAATGGTACACTTGCAATTCTCTTCATTTCACAATGGATAACATTATTAATATTTTTAAAAACATATATTTTTTAATTTTTTTTGAAAATTCATGAGATTATTAATTTATTCATTGATTTTCTTTCCAATATATCTTCGATATAATCCACATATATTATTTATGCATTATGTTAAGAGAGAGACTTATATATTAAATTGTGAAATTATTCTTAAGATAGTTATTTATGTTTTTTTAATATCAAAAAATGTTTCTCTCTTAGTTTTAAAGATCAAATTCATAGTTAAAAAAATGTTCCTTTTCATCATAGTTATACAATTTTATGTCTCTAAAATCAATTTTCCAAAAACAATAAATAAAATTACTGTGTTTTTTAAATAAATTTTAATATTATTTTTAAAAAATTATATGAGAAATTATATATATTCTCTTACTATTTTCAAAAGTAAATTTCTTTTTAACTATCGTGACAAATTATTAATGTTGATTAAAATTTGAATATATGCTTACCACTTTAACAATGTTTTTTATCTATCATTCACAAAAAAAATTATTATTCTTTTGAATTATGTTATTTAAATTTCAAAATAATTAATTCAACACCTCCCAAATGAGGATTAATTTATTAGATGAAAACCCACTCCTTATGTAAATTATTAAATTATTAATGGAATGTACCAAGTTTTCCTTTTTCATCTATTTTACTATTTTGTTATATATTATCTATATTATATTATGTTTTTTAATTCCTCCTTTTTAAATATTATTTTATGAAAACCACAAAATATATACTTTTAAAATTTAATCTATCTAAAAAATATTTTTTTTAAAAGTGGGCATTCAGAAGTTAAGAGGTAATCTAATTATCAATTTATACATTGATATTACTTTTATTTTCAAAAAAATCCAATAAATTCTCCTAAACATTATAAATAAATATTTTTAATTTTTATATTGTTTTTTTAGTTTTTTTAAAATCATTCATTTTTATTTAATTATTTCCACAAAATGTTTTCTTATTGACAATCACAAATGGGGGGAATAATTAGACTTCAATGAGGGTGTTAAAAAATTTATTCTTAATTAAAATTGGGAGAAATTTATTCAAATTGTGAGGTTATTGTTTTTATTCCGAATGGGAGTGTAAAATCTATTAATCTTGGTTGATATATGGAATAATTTATTTATTTAAAAATTAGGAATATTGAATATCGTCTTTGAATAACTTTTTTAAATTGATATCTCAGATAAATTACAATACCTTATGATCTACATTTACACTTTATGTTTACTTTTAGGTTATGTGTTTGTGTTCATTAAAAATGGTTATATTCATATACCTCTCACTCTAATTTAATTTTCATGATCATAAACACTCATTTTTATTTAGAAGAATTTCATTGAGTTTTCTCAGCTATATGTTTTGAACTCTAAGAAATAATTTTTATAGAATTTATGATGATTTCAAAAGGACTATTTATGATATGATTAATATATTATAAAAATATTTATTCTTTCTTTATTATCTTCTAATGATGTTTAAATGAAAATAAAATAACACATATGGAATTCAAGGTATCACTAGTTGAAGATAAACTGTTGGAGACAACATCGGTTCATCGATGGAGGTTCACTTGCCAGTTACTGGTGTACGCCCAGAATTTATATTCTCTAAGAGTGCACTGAGCAACTTGAGGAAGAATTTATATCTAGGTATCCACAAAAATACAGCTGGTTATCTATGGTATTTTGAACCAAGCTCGTGGCTTTGATTAAACATTGTTAAATGGAATTTATAACAGGTCTTAAAATCTTGGACTCGGGCCATTAAAGACCCATATTCTCTCAAGGGATCTGCATATCCTATGACGCAATAAATAGTGACTTATGGGTGATTGTATCTTATCAAAAAAATTCAAAAATACCATGTTTGAAATCAAAATTTCTGAATTTCAAGTTATCACGTTGTTCTCTCACTATTCCAATCTGGAATAGTTTTCCATCAGTCTCAGAAACTCTCAATATTTATCTTCTCTAAATCTATCAAATCCTAGTAAGATCTATAGTAATGATTAAGTGTTAATATTTTTAATTGTTATTCTAAAAAAAATTTATCTTATTCTTTAATAGGTTATCACTATTGAAAATTTAACGTGACAGTTTGTTGGCTACCAACTTAATTCAAGAGGGTTATCACAACTATAATTTTAATTGATATGTTTTCTAATCATCAAAAGGATCATGGTAGAAAATTCATAACCTCTCAAACTAATGGGAGGATTTGTTGGGGCCTCACAATGATCTATTGTTGTACTCATTTATCAAATCATATTTTCTCTCTTTTAAGATAAAGACCAAGCTTTAAAACATTAAATAACCTTTAATTTATTGAATAATTCACAATGATGATATTTTTAGGATATGATTTTTAGATAATTAGGCCACAAATATTACATTACATATAAAAAATTAGAAATTAGACACTTATACTCAGTTTCACTTATTTTAAAAAATTAAAACTCTTCATAAAAAGATTCATGTCTATTTCTATGTTTCAGATAGCACAACTTTTCCTTCATCCCATCCTTGACCCTATTCATCTTCATGTCCTATGAATAACATTTCAAAACATGGTATGAGGATAAATATCTCAGTAAGGGTTATAAAATAAAGAAAAAAATTCCATAAAAAAATCTTATTAACATACCACATGAAAACATAAGATTTATAAATAATATATAGAAAACATAAATCTTAATGGTAACTTGTGGAATCCATAACATACATACGTTGTAAATTTCATAACTACATAGGGAGTCACATTTGGAATACTCATTATAGTATATTAACTATATATAATAGGAGAAACAATAACATTTACTTCTATCATGTTACCTAATGCATTGAAGAGAAATCTTGGGCTCACCTACCTTATGTTTATCACAACACCACCCATATACATAAAACAATGCCCAATATCCATGACACGTAAAACAAGCATAAAAGAAAGGTAAAATTTTCACATTGAAATCACAATATATCATTTCATGATATTGAAATTTTCAATGATTTCTAAAAAAATATCCATACAAAAATAAATAAAAAAGGTATAAGGTATTTGATTTCCATTAAAAAAACACTATGGATTGTTAAGGAAGTCAAAGATAAAATAATAATCGTGGTGGCAGAATGGTCGTTATCCCCATGTATGTTAAAAAGAAACATTATATTTTTGCATCTAGTAAAATGGTTCATAGAAAAGGATTTCCTTTGAATGAAATGAAAAGTAAAATGTTTTCATACAATATATAAAATAAAGTCATGTACAGATCAAAATATGCCTCAATAAAAGGTGATTGAGGGGAAGTCACTTACCTCAAGTAAAACTTGACTTTTTTGTTCTTTAAATCTACTAAAATAATAAACTAAAGATAATTTCTACTTACTTCAGAACGTTTTTCATGTTTATTATTCGTTTTACATCACTTATTACCATGTTATAAACAATACATAATCATTTATGTTAATAACGGTCATTTTGTAGATATTTGGTACTTATAATTACAACGTGTCCATGTGGTCGAAATACCATTATATACAGAATGATATTCATGATTTCAATATCATATAAATCATATATATATTCCTTATATATGTATTTATAATAATCCATATCATTTGGAAATATGAAAATGAAATGAACCGTTCATGGCGACGGTAATCCGTACGCACACATGAATGCTACTTTCATTTATTTTTATAATTTTTTAAGGAATGAAAACCAAATGATACATAGGTATATTATAATTACATTATATTATAATATTTTATATAAATTACATAGGTTCATTAACACTATCCTTTATACATTCCATGTAGGGTATGAATGAGTCATATCACATTGATGGGGCGGTAGTCCGCATTTTCTCAAATGAAACTATCATATAAATACAACATGAAAATCATAACACAATGTTTCAAAATAGACTTAAAAAATCTTAGATATAAAATATATATAATAATTATCATATATAATTATAGTTCTATTATATTGGTCACCACGAGGGGTGGTAGGAAATAATTGAACAATCATCGTTTCGTGTGGCAGTAGTTCACAGTCTGCAGAAACAGTTTGTTTGTATCCGTTAGATGGCGGTGTGTGTATGTGTAGTTCGAATACATTTCATAAAAAAACCATGTATATTTATTGTAATGGTGTTTTTAAGAAATTACTAACTAAAAAATAGTTTAGGGGGTTGGCGAAGTAATATAAAGGAAAAGAACATAAGAGAATACATTACCTTTCAATCATGTAACTCCCTTTGGATTGAACCAAAAGAATTTGTTGAACTGCCTTATTCTTAAGTTAAATATTCTTGTGGGAAGATTGGGATATATGGATCTTATTTGGGTGGATTTTCGATGAGCCAAGAGGCTTGAGAGTTGTGAGTAATTGGATAGAGGCGATGGCTTTTTAAAAGGGGGAGGGGCTCCTTAGGAATGTTTAAAAATATTTTTTTATTATCAATTAAATTTCGGTTTCAAAAGATCCCAATCATATTAAATTAGAAGATATGGTGACTATTATTCGAAAAAATATCAATAAATAGGTTTTATACAATTTTAGTTTTCAAATGTAACCTTATCATTTAGCTTTAACACTTAGTTAACTAATTTGACTCTTACCATGTCTTCTTGTGTACTGACTCTATAAGGTTAATATAGTTACTATAAAATGTACATCATACCACAAGTGGTTCATTAATGAAAACTTCAACATTATCTATGTTATTTGTCCTAATATAATATTTTTAGGTTTATTTTATCATTTAATAAAATAACATTTATTTTAAAAAACTCATTAATGTCAATTTAAATACTATTCATATCAAGAATTTTTAAGAAAACAAAAACAACATGATTATTTCAAAAAAAACATTCATTAATTCAATGATAATAAGTCATAATCAACAGTATAGTTCTTGTATGGAATAGAAAGGTTCAGAATAAATTTATTCTAACATATATAATCTCATTTATTTAAAACATTCATTAATGAGATAATCATTACATCTTCATTGTGTCTTAAATAAATTTATTTATTTAATTTCTAAATTTTAAAATAAAATACCATGATATTGGAAATATTATTATCTTTCTAAAAAATATTTATAGTCAAATATATAACATATATTACCCCATATTAATATTTATTTTTAAAATAAATATGTGTTTATGATATTTTTATTTCTTACATTAAAAAAAAGTTATTAATGTAATAATCTTACCCAAGTTGCAATAAAATGACAAAATCTTCACCCAATGATTTTATTTGTTAGTCACGAATCATCCAATATTTTTAGAATAAGTGTTAAGGTAATTTTATATTATTATAATATTATTTTAACCTTGAATTACCAAATTTACTTTTAACTGTGGTAAACAAAAATCAAAAGATACTATTCAACCAAAATTATTTTCTTCCCATTGAACAAAATTTTACTTACTCATAACAACCATGTATGTAATATTTTTGAAATTAAATTCACAAGAGTGGTAAAATTTCTTTTAAATGAAAAGTCAGGTTTTTAATTACTATGAAGTATTTTTCATTATTAAAAAAATAATGGTTTTTAGAAAAATACCAGAACATCAACCTAATATAAATTTGACATTATGAATTCAAAAATGAGGTATATTTTACAAAAATAAAAATAAAGAAGTTTGAGAAATTAATTTAATATTAATTCCTATTGTTGAAACAATAACCGTGTTTTAAGAAATAATAACTATCAAAATATTGATACTTATTTATGTCCAATTTCAAAGTTAAATTAATTCCAATGACCATAATTGGATTAAATGGTAAAAATATAACGTAATTCCACTTTAAAACCAATTATATATATTATCTAACCATAAAAATAAATTATATTTAAATGATCTTATGAATTAAAATGTAGTATATATCACTATTCACTAAAAAAGAATTTTTTTCAGAAAAATAACAAATATTTACCCAAAGTAAATTTTGATGTCCCTCTTTTAAAGATTTAGTTTATTTTTCAAATGAATCATATAAAATAGAAAAATAATAAAATTAAAAATGGTTCTCTATCAAAATTTGGTTAATCTATCTTTTCAAGAATATTAAAGTATTTTTACTTAAAATTAGATTTATTGACATTTTAAGCCTCTAAAATTTATTGGATAAATGTAAAAACATTATTAAAAAAATGTTTAATCTTAATATGTTTATTTCTATTGGTTCCCACTATTACAATGGCTAAGAGTTAACTACCATTTAAAAAATTAATATTATTATATTAATTTTTTATATTACCCAATATTGTGTGCAACAAATATTTCAAATAAACATATTGTTTCATATCACGTATGCAATCAAGCATAGTATTCCATTTATAAGAAAAGTAATATTTAATTCACAAATTATAATTAATATAAAAATTCTATATAATTTATGTACAAGAAAGTTACATCCTTCCACACTTTTGGGAATTTTTCCCCACAATTTTATTCACATATTGAATAAGATGTGGTATTAATCCATCATAGTATTTTCAAATTACCATTTTTCCTCTTTAACCATAAGGGTTTTCCACTAAACCATTACCTGATGAATTACATTATTACTCAACACTAGCTCTCTATGGTCACAAAGCACGACTGGTTGTTTCTCATAAGTAAAATTTTCTTCCAACTGAACTACCTCTGGACAGAAAACATAAGATGGACCTAGTATATATTTTCTCATCATTGAAAAATGAAGAACACTATGTACCTGGGATAAACATGGAGGTTAGTCCACTCTTTATGAAACTGATACAACTTTTCCATAATTTCATAAGTTCCAATGATCCTCAGACACAACATTCCCTTCATACCAAAACACATCACACTTTTCCAAGGAGAAACCTTGAGAAAGACATGATCACATACCACGAAAGGAAAATCATTCCACTGGTAATCCTTATAAATTTTTTCCTTATCTAAGATGTTCTCATGTGCCTCTATACCAACTAAGATTTTTCTTCCATCTCATCTACCAATTCTTGTTACATCAGTTTCCTTTCACCAACTTCATTCCAAAAAGTTGGTGTTAGAAAATGTTTTCCATATAATTCCTCAAATGGAGCCATCTATATACTGGAATGAAAAATGTTATTATATGAAAATTCAACCAAAGAAATTTATTGGTCCAAACTTCCTCTGAAATCCATTGAGAATGCATGTGGAATATCCTCCAATTTATGAATTATTTATTCTTAATACCCATATGATTGAGGATGAAAATCAGTAGTAAAATTTAATTCATTACCCAATATCTTTTGAAGACCTTTCCAAATGAAATAAGTAAACCTAGGATCACGATCAGATACAATGGAGAGGGGAACTCAATGGAACCAGACTATCTCTTTAATATACAACCGAGAAAGTTGATATTGAGGAAAAGTATCTCGTATTGGATGGAAATTAGTATATTTAGTCTATCGTTCAATAATATCCCAGATTTCATTATTACCTCGAGATGTCTTTGGTAATCCCACAATAATTTACATGGATATATTTTCCCATTTCATCTATGATACTGGTGAAGGATGAAGGATCCCTTGTTGTAATTTAAATTCTTCTTTAACCTTCTGACAAGTCAAACACTTCATATTAAAATCACCAATATCTCTTTTTATTCCATCCAACCAGTAATACTCCCAATGATTAATGTACATATTAGTAATTCCTAGATGAAAAGAAAACTATGAACTATGAGCTTCACAAAATTATTCTTTCTTCAATGGTGAATCAAATGCCGCACATAATTACTTCCCAAACCAAAAAACACAATCATTATCAATGTTAAAATTAGGAAAATTACCCTTCTGAACCAACTCTACCATTTTCTACAACTCATTTTCTTCCTTCTTCTCATTCTTAATTCTTTCTGATAGAGATGATTTCACTAACACATAAAACAAAACAGAGGAATTTCTTATTCCAACAACTTATATGCCCAATTTCATCAAATAATTATTCAAAGGATCTTATTCCAAATGTTTCACGGTTAATGTAGAATTACATTTCATACTCATAGAAACATCCACTTTATTTTATTTTCCTAGAGGTTAATATATCACGCAATCATAATCCTTGATTAATTATATCTATATCTTCTGTATTTGGTTCAATTTTTTCTGAGTGAATATATACTATAATCTTGTGTGGTTAGTATATATTTCACACATTGATCCATAAAAATGATGCCTCCATAATTTTTAGAAAAATCAATTGTAGAAACTTTCAAATCATGTGTACAGTAATTAATATCATGAGGTTTTAACCTACGTGAAGCATAAGAAATTACTTGATCATTCTTCATTTAGACACAACCATGTCCTTTCAAAAAGACATCACTATAGATAACAAACTCACCGTTTCTGGAAGGTAGTGCCAAAACGGAAGTATTCACCAATCTTTTTTTCAATTCCTGAAAACAATCCTCAAATTATTTTTTCCATATAAACATAACACCTTTTCATGTTAATTTAGTTAGTGGTATAGATGCTCATGAAAAATTTTAAACCATCCTTCGGTAATAACCTGTCAATCCCAAAAAAATATGAACATCAGTTCTATTTGTGGTTCTTGACCATTCTTCAATAAATTTTGTTTTAGAATGATCAACAATAATTCCATTTTTTGTAATAATGTGACCATGGAATGAACTTTTTTGTAACCAAAACACACACTATCTGAATTTCCTATACAGTTTAATTTCATTTAAAATTTGCATGATAGCCCATAAAGGAATTTCATGTTCCTCTTTACTTTTAGAATAAACCAAAATTGTAACATCCCAAGTAAGTAATGAATAATATATATTTTTATCTATGTATATTAATGATTAATATAGTGTTTTAGAGGCATAAAATGAAAATAAATACAATCTTATGCATGGAATACACTAATATTCCTAAAAGAATGTTTTACTGCCTTTTGATGGAAAACCCTTTTTAAATCAAACTTTTGACAATTTTATAATCTATATTTGTCAAAATAAACATATTCTTTATGATTGGACATTTAAATTTACATTGGATAAATTTTTGGTATTTTTCTGACTGTGTTCATTTTTTTAATGAATAGTGAAAATACTACATTTTACATCAAAACTGCCTTTTCATTTAATTTAATTATATGGTTAGATTATATTTTTAGTTGGTCGTAAAGTGTAATCTGAATATATTTTTACCATTTAATCCAATGGCGGTCATTGGAATCAATTTCACTTTGAAATTGGACTTAAACTGGTGTCAATCTTTTGATACTTATTGTTTCATAAAAACACGCTTTTTGTCATGACAGTGGGAAATAATTATTAAATTAATTAATGTGACTTATATGATTTGAATTTTGTAAAATAGACATCATTTTGGAATTCATAATATCAAATATATATTAGGGTGATGTTTTGGTTTTTTTCTGAAAAACATCAATTTTTGATGAATACTGAAACCACTAAGTGGTAGTTAAAGAAACCGATTTTTCGTTTAAATGAAACTTTGTCACTTCTGTGATTTTATTTTCAAAAATCCGACATACATGGTTGTAATTAAGAAGTAAAATGTGGTTCAATGGGATTAAAATAATTTTTTGGTGAATAGTAACTTTTAAGTTCTTAATCGCGATTAGAGGTAATTAGTGTAGTTTAAGGTAAAAATAATGTTTTAATAATATGATATGAGCTTGACACATGTCCTAACCTCATTGGATGTGTCATGGACGACCAAGAAAATCCATGGGTCAACTTGGGGACCCCATGGAGCCACTTTGGTTGGGAAATGACATAAATAAATTTATATTTAATGTTAAAGTAAAAATGACACAAGCATGAGATGTTTTACTAAAACAATATTTACATGGGGTTTTACAAGTCATATTTTTGACTATAAATATTAATTAGAAAGATAAAAAGATTTCCTACATCATCATTGTTTTATAATTTTAGACTTTAAATAAATTAAATTAGTTATGACATCATGATGATGGAGGGATTACCTCATTAATAAAGGATTTAAATAAAATGAAATGATAATGTTAAATCTATGACCTACACATGTCCAAAACCTATTGGATGGGTGGATTTAGAACCCTTATCACCTTACCCTCGAATTATATCAATGTGGGACCTTTTGAATCAGAAAATCAATTTAAAATAATGTAACATTTCTTTGATTTCCAAGAGTGCCCTCCTCTCCTCTTATAAAAGACCCCACCTCTACCTCCTTACCCACACTCCCAAAGCCTTTGGCTCAGACAAACCCTACCCATTTTGTCTCTACACATCCCTATCTTACTCCTTGAATCCTCACTTTGGGCAGAAGTCTTCCCAAGGAAGCCTTTGAGCTCAATCCAAAGGGAGTCACCCTATTTTAAGGTAATGTCTTCTTTTGAGTCTTTTTGTTTTATTTTTCTTCTCCAAACCCATAAAATTTTTTTATTCTTTTCATTTGTAACAAATACAGTATCCTCAATATACTAGGATTTTGTTATAAGAAGGATTCGAGCTACACTTACACAGACCTACATCTAATGGTTAAAGAACATACTGTTTCTGTGGATGAGGAATTTATGCCTCCCGAAACGATGATTGTTCAACATTCTTTTAACACCTTCAAAGGTGGCCATTAAGATGACACTATATTTATATATGATATATAATATCTTTATGTTTTAATTATGATTATTTATTTCTCATTTATGGCATACTTTATGATTTCCATTACGGGTAAACGCGATAATTTCATTTTATGAAGTGCGGACTACCGCCCCCTCAAAGTGATTTGATTCGTTAAATACCATATGTGGGACGTATAAAGGATGGAACTATGATATTATATTATACTTGAAATATATTATACCTTTATATCATTATGATTCCATTCTATAAAATACGAAATAGAAATGAAAGTAGCGTTCATGAGTACGTACGGCTTACCGTCTCCATGAACGGTGCATTTCATTTCTTACCTCTAAATGATTATGTAATATTATAAATGCATGCATGTACTGGATATATATGACATATATGATATCTACATCATGAATACCATTCTGGATATAATGGATAGATGAACAACTTGTAATTATGAAGGGCTTATTTTTTACTCAAGTACCAACGATCGTTAAAACGACCGTTATTATCTTAAATAATTACATAGTGTTAATGACATGGCAATAAGTGATATAAAAGGAATAATGAACTTGAAAAAGGTTCTTAAACAAGTATAAATTAACTCATATTTATTATTCAGGAGATTAAAGAAGGACCGATTCAAGTCGGACCCGATGTATGGGACTTCGTCTCAATCTCCTTTCATTGAGCCATATTTTGTTTTATACACAACCTTCTTTTATACGGTGTATAAACCCCTTTGACTTTTACATTTATTCAAAAGGAATATTTTTTATACGAAGCATTTACTAAATGACAAAAGGGAATGTTTTTTTCGTACATATGCGGCGACGAGGACTTCTCCGCCGTCGTGACCATTATTTGAGTTTCAGCTTCCTCTACAAGCCATACTTTTTTAAAAAAAGAAAAATAAATACCATGTTTTACTTTTCTTTTATTTAAAATTGTTTTCATAAGGTTTTTATATCAATGTGTTGTATTTATATATTTTTATTGAAAGGTGGAAATGTTATTTTTACTTTATTCATGTTTTATGTGATACGATTATGTTGAGGTTCTTGGGCATTATTATGAAGACGGGTGGTTCCGTGATATACTATGTGCGGGTGAGCCCGATATAGCTCTCCAATGCATTGGGTAACACGAAGGAGTGAAACGTTAAGGTTTCTCCAAAGAGATTTAGGGAATATACTGTGATGGGTATTCCAAACGTAACCAAGAGGGTTACTCCCTACGTAAGAATGTTATGAATTCCTCAAGTTACCTTTATGTATTATGATTTCTATGATTTATTCATGATTTGATGAGGTATGTTAAAGTGATTATGTTTTATGTGTAAATTATGATTTCATTCTTATGTATATATGTACCCATGTTTCCTTTCCATATTTTTATATCCCTTACTGATCTTTTAATGCTCATCCCATGTTTTTTTAAATGTTTTTCACAGGTCAAGGGAATGGTACATGATATGATGATAGTGTCAAGGAAGTGTCAAGAATGAATCCATGTTTTATTTTAAATATGTTTCCATTGATGGGAAAGAAGAATATTATCTTTATGTAACCACTTTGTTTATATGTAGAATTTATTGAAAGTTTTATGATCTAATTCTCTAAAACTCTAAACCGGAAAAGATCCTCAATGTGTATTCTTGTAATAACTCAAGATTAAGTAAGGTTTAAGGCTGGGGCCTTATAGTTGGTATCAGAGGTCGGTTTAGATAACTTTAGGAGTTAGAATTCTATTAAAAAATTAACCAAAAATATATTTTTTTAAATGATATAGCATTTGAAGATTACCATGTTGCTTCATCTAAGACATGTTTGTTCAGAGTGGTTTTCCGTAGAGGAAACAGGGAAGCAGTGCTAGGAAGGCATACAGAAGGAAATAGCCTTCTGAATCAGCATCCTGAGATGGTCAGAATTGGAACTAAACAGTTTGTTACAGTAATGGCGCAGTTGACTCAAGCGATTAATGGTGGTGGTATCCATGCACGAGATTAGCTAGATCAACCACAGAGGAACCTGCCAGTGGTGGAACATTTCATGATGCATCATCCCCCATCATTCAGAGGATCATCTGGCCATGTGTTAGCTGAAGGGTGGATTAAAGCACTGGAGAAGATTTTCGATGTCATGGGGTGTTCAGACAATCAAAAGGTTAGTCTTGCTATTTACTATTTGGAGGGTGAGGCAGATCAGTGGTGGTCTATGGTTAAAAATATCAGGGACGCCGATGAGATTGATGCTCTTGACTGGGATAAATTCAATGGAATGTTTCTTGAGAAGTATTTTCCTAAGGCTGTTCGACTTAGGATGGAAAAGAAATTCTTGGAATTGGGGAAATAGTAAGACTCAGTGGATACCTATGAAGAAAGGTTCACTCGATTGGAAAGGTATGTTCCAAATTTTATCCGAGACCTTGATAGTAAAATCAATCATTTTTACTCAGGATTAAAGCTAAAATATCGAAGGGCATTAGCTTCTCGTGAGTTTAAAAGTTATGAAAAGCTTGTTCAATGTGCTGAGAAGGTGGAAATGGAGTTTGACGATGATCAAGTGTTCTATAATAACCAACAGAAGAAGAGACCAAGGTTGCAGGAGAAAGGTAAGAATTCTTCAAAAAAGTCTGATGGTAAGAAAACTATGTTTTTAGTTTGTGATAAATGTAGAAAAAGGCATGTTGGGGAATGTCTTATGAATTCTGGAAAGTGCTACTGATGTGGTAATATGGGACATAAGGCTCGTGATTTTACTGAAAAGTATCATGGTGAAGGTAAGACCAAATTTGATTTATAGTTAGTGAAATGTTATAAGTGCAATGAGATGGGTCACTATGCAAACAAGTGTCCAACAAAGAGCTTGAGTGATGTGAAGCAGTTAGACTACAAGCAGAAAGGGGTGGTGAAATCCTTTGCAACTACTTCAGCAGATGTCGGGCCATCAAATGAATTTGTATCAGGTACTTTGTCTGTTTTTTTTCAGATTATGTCTGTGTGTTGTTTGATTCTGGGTCTACACATTCTTTCATCTCTGAAAACGATTCTAGTAAAATGGGAATACCATCTCAATAAATGAATCCTGGAATTTTCATAAAAACGCCTGGGGGAAATGTTGAGGAAAAAAGAATTTATAAGAATCTTCATATCCTAATCTGTGGAAAGAACCTACTTGAAAACCTTATTGTTCTACCTCTAGTAGAGTTTGATGTTATCCAGGGTATGGATTGGCTCCTTATTTACCATGCTAAGATTGACTGTAGAGATAAAGAAGTTTCTTTTCAGAAAGACATTCAGTTTGTGTACAAGAATGAACCCTTACTGTTGATAACTTATCAAGAGGCCAAGAAACTTGTAAAAGATGGAAATGAATGTTACCTTGCACACATCATTGAAAAAAAAGGAACTGTTCAGATTAATGATGTCCCAGTGGTAAATGAGTATCCTGATGTTTTTCCTAATGAGTTGCCTGGAATAATACCAGATCGGGAAGTTGATTTTACTGTTGACTTAGTTCCTGATGCTAAGCCAATTTCAAAACCCCCTTATCGAATGGATCAAATTGAACTTTTAGAGTTGAAGGAGAAATTGCATGATTTATTAGAGATAGGTTTCATTCGACCTAGCACATCACCATGGGGTGCCCCTTTTTTATTTGTTAAAAAGAAAGATGGTTCAATGGGACTTTGCATTGATTATAGAGCCTTGAATAACATCACTGTTAAGAACAAATATCCTTTGTCTCATATCAATGATTTGTCTGATCAGCTCCAGGGAGCTCAGTATTTTTCAAAGATTGACCTGAGATCGGGGTACCATTAGCTGAAGGTAAAGGAAGAAGATGTTCCGAAGACTGTGTTTCGTACAAGATATGGCAATTATGAATTTGTAGTAATGCCTTTTGGGCTAACCAATGCACCTTCTGTATTCATGGACTTAATGAATAGAATTTTCCATGAGTTCATGGATAAGTTTGTGGTGGTTTTCATTGATGATATTTTGGTGTTTTCTAAAATTAAAGAGGAGCATGAAAGACATTTAATGGTCATTTTCCAAACCTTGAAAGAAAATAAATTCTATGGGAAATTCAGAAAGTTCGGGTTTTGGTTGCAACAAATTTCTTTCCATGGTCACATTATTTCTAAAGATGGGATAACTGTTGATCCTGCAAAAAAAAGGTTGTTGAAGAATGACCAAGACCCACAAATATAATAGAGATTCGTAGTTTCTTTGGTTTGGAAGGCTATTACCAAAGGTTTGTGAGAAATTTTTCACGGTTCTGTAGTCCAGTGACTATGCTAACTAGGAAGGGTGTTAAGTTTATCTGGACAAAAGAATGTGATGATTGTTTTCAGGAGTTGAAAAGAAGATTGGTGAATGCTCCAGTTTTGGCACTTCCTTCTAGGAATGGTGAGTTTGTTATATACAGTGATGCTTCGTTGAAAGGACTTGGTTGCGTCCAAATGCAGAATGATCATGTAATTGCTTATGATTCACGATAGTTGAAAACTCATGAAGTAAATTACCCTACACATAATTTGGAATTAGCTGTTGTTGTTTTCACTTTAAAAATTTGGATACATCATCTGTATGCATTAAAGTGTGAAATATATACTGATCACAATAGTTTAAAGTATATATTCACTAAGAAATAGTTAAACATAAGACAGAGGAGATGGATGGAATTAGTCAAGGATTATGATTGTACAATTCATAACCATCCAGGAAAAGAAAATAAAGTGGTTGATGCTTTGAGTCGAAAAAGTAATGCTTAATTAACAATGTTGCATTTGGAACATGATCCTTTGGTTAAGGATTTGATGAAATTTGGCATAGAAGTTGATGGTGCAGTATGTTCTTCTGTTTTGTTTTAGGTATCAGTGAGATCATCTCTATCAGATAGAATCAAGCAAGCACAAAAACAAGACAGTGAGTTGCAGAAAAAGGTAGAGCTGGTTCAGAAAGGTAAGTTTCCTGAATTCAACATTGATAATGATTGCGTTTTTAGATTTGGGAAGAGATTGTGTGTGCCTTGTGATTCACAGTTGAAGAGAGAGTTGTTTTGTGAATCTCATAGTTCTTCGTTTTCAGTTCATCCTGGAAGTACTAAGATGTACAGAGATCTGCGAGAGTATTACTAGTTGGATGGAATGAAAAAATATATTGCTGATTTTACTGTGAAGTGTTTGACTTGTCAACAGGTTAAACCAGAGCGGTAGTTACCGAAAGGGATGCTTCATCCTTTACCAGTGCCAGAGTGGAAATGGGAGAATATATCCATGGACATTGTTGTGGGATTACCGAAGACATCTCGAGGTAATAATGCAATCTGGGTTATTATTGATCGCTTGACTAAATCTGCTCACTTCCTTTCTATACGAACTTTTTCCCTAGATCAACTTTTTTGTTTGTATCTTAAAGAGATAGTAAGGTTACAAGGAGTTCCTCTCTCTATTGTATCTGACCGTGATCCCAAGTTCACTTCTAACTTTTGGAAAGGCCTTCAAAATTCATTGGGTACTGAATTAAAATTTAGTACAGCTTTTCATCCTCAATCAGATGGGCAGTCAGAATGAACAATTCAGACCTTGGAGGATATGCTTCGAGCTTGTTTGATGGATTATCAGGGAAGTTGGGACCGACATCTTTCTTTGGTTTAATTTTTATATAATAACAGTTTTAATTCCAGTATACAGATGGCACCATTTGAGGCGTTATATGGGAAGCGGTGTCGAACTCCAGCTTTCTGGGATGCAGTGGGTGAAAGGAAGTTGATGGGCCAGAATTGGTAGAAGAGTTGGTAGAAAAAGTTCAGCTGATACAGAAAAACATGAGAACAGATCAGAGTAGGAATAAGAGTTATGCGGACAACAGGAGGAAGGATCTCTCTTTTGAGGTAGGTGATCATATTTTGCTCAAAGTATCACAATTGAGATGTGTGATGTGATTTGGTAAGAAAGGAAAGCTGAGTCCAAGGTTCATTGGACCATATGAAATTCTGGAGAGAGTTGGATCTGTTGCTTACCGAGTGGCTTTACCTCCGAGCTTATCTCAGGTACACAATGTTTTTCATGTTTTGATGTTGAGAAAGTATATGCCAGATCCATCTCATGTTTTGAGTTCAGAGGTAGTTCAGCTGGAAGAGAACCTATTTTATGAGGAACAACCTGTCTAGATTCTTGACCACAGGGATCATGTGTTACGGAATAAGGTGATTAATCAGGTAAAGGTATTGTGGAAAAAACCACATGATGGAATATGCAACATGGGAATCTGAAAATGCAATGAGGAATATGTACCCCCATTTATTTGATAAGTAAATAAATTGCGGGGACGCAATTTTCTAAAGGGGGGAAGGATGTTACATCCCAAGTAAGTAATGAATAATAGATATTTTTATCTATGTCTATTAATGATTAATATAGTGTTTTAGCGGCTTAAAATGAAAATAAACACAATCTTATGCATGGAATACACTAATATTCTTAAATAATTGTTTTTCTGACTTTTGATGGAATCCCATTTTTAAATCAATCTTTTGACAATTTTATAATCTATATTTTTTAAAATAAACATACTCTTTATTATTGGGACATTGAAATTTACATTTGATAAATTTTTGGTATTTTTCTAACAATGTTCATTTTTTTAATGAATAGTGAAAAATACTTCATTTTACATCAATACTACTATTTCATTTAATTTAATTATATGGTTATATTATATTTTTAATTGTTCATAAAGTGTAATCGGAATATATTTTTACCATTTAATCCAATGGTGGTCATTAGAATCAATTTCACTTTGAAATTGGACTTAAACTGGTGTCAATCTTTTGAAACTTATTGTTTCTTAAAAAAACCCTTTTTGTCATGACAACGGGAATTAATTATTAAATTAATTAATTTGACTTATATGATTTGAATTTTGTAAAATATACATCATTTTTGAATTCATAATATCAAATATAGATTAGGGTGAAGTTTTGTTTTTTTCTGAAAAACTTCAATTTTTGATGAATAGTGAAACCACAAAGTGGTAGTTAAAGAAACTGATTTTTCGTTTAAATGAAACTTTGTCACATATGTGATTTTATTTTCAAAAATCCAACATACATGGTTGTCATTAAGAAGTAAAATTTGGTTCAATGAGATTAAAATAATTTTATGGTGAATAGTAACTTTTAAGTTTTTAATCGCGATTAGAGGTAATTAGTGTAGTTTAAGGTAAAAAAAATGTTTTAATAATATGAGATGAGCTTGACACATGTCCTACCCTCATTGGATGTGTCATGGACGACATATACATTCCATGGGTCATCTTGGGGACCCCATGGATCCACTTTGGTTCGGAAATGACATAAATAACTTTTTATTTATTGTTAAAGTAAAAATGACACAAGCATGAGATGTTTTACTTATAGAATTTTTACATGGGGTTATACAAGTCATATTTTTGACTATAAATATTCATTAGAAAGATAAAACGATTTCCAACATCATGATAGTTTGTTTATAATTTTTAGACTTTAAATATATTAAATTAGTTATGACATCATGATGATGCAGCGATTACCTCATTAATAAAGGATTTAAATAAAATGAAATGATAATGTTAAATCTATGACTTACACATGTAAAAATCCTATTGTATTGGTGGAATTCGAACCCTTATCACCTTACCCACGAATTATATCAATGTGGGACCTTTTGAATCCGAAACTCATTTTAAAATAATTTAACATTTCCTTGCTTTCCAAGAGTACCCTCCTCTCCTCTTATAAAAGGCCCCCACCTCTACCTCCTTAGCCACACTCCCAAAGCCATTGGCTCGGCCAAACCCTGCTCTTTTTGTCTCTACACATCCCTCTCTTCCTCCTTGAAGCCTCAATTTGTGCATAAGTCTTCCCAAGGAAGCCTTTGAGCTCAAACCAAATGGAGTTGCCCGATTTTAAGGCAATGTCTTCTTTTGAGTCCTTTTGTTTTATTTTGCTTCTCCAAACCCCTAAACTCTTTTTATTGTTTTCTTTTGTAACAACTCCTATATCCTCAATATACTAGGATGTTGTTATAAGAAGGATTCGAGCTACACTTACACACACCTACATCTAATGGTTAAAGAACATATTGTTTCCGTGGATGGTGAATTTATGCCTCCCGATACGATGATTGTTCAACATTTTTTTAACACCTTCAAAGGTGGCCATTAAGATGACACTATATTTATATATGATATATAATATGTTTATTTATTCCTTAAGCTTCTGTATTTTTCATTTTGGGAATACCTTTATGGTTTCCATTATGGGTAAACACGATATATTTATTTAAGGAAGTGCGGACTACCGCCCCCTCCAAGTGATTTGATTCGTTAAATACCATATTTGGGACGTATAAAGGATGGAACTATGATATTATATTATACTGTAATTATATTGTACCTTTATATCATTATGATTCCATTCTATAATATAAAAAATAGAAATGAAAGTAGCGTTCATGCGTACATACGACTTACCGTCTCCATGAACGGTGCATTTCATTTCTTACCTCTAAATGATTATGTAATATTATAAATGCATGCATGTACTGGATATTTATGACATATATGATATCTACGTCATGAATACCATTCTGGATATAATGGATACATGAACAACTTGTAATTATAACGGGCTTATTTTTGAGTCAAGTACCAATGATCGTTAAAACGACCGTTATTAACTTATATAATTACATAGTGTTCATGACATGGAAATAAGTGATATAAAATGAATAATAAACATTAAAAAGCTTCTTAAACAAGTATAAATTAACTCAAGTTTATTATTCAGGAGACTAAAGAACGACCGAGTCAAGTCGGACCCAAGGTATGGGACTTCATCTCAATCTCCTTTCATTGAGGCATATTTTGTTTTATACAAAACCTTCTTTTATACGGTGTATAAACCCCTTTTACTTTTATGTTTATTCAAAAGGAATCATTTTTATATGAAGAATTTACTAAATGACTACAGGGAATGTTTTTGTCGTACGTATGCAGAGAAAACGACTTCTCCGCCGCCGTGACAATTATTTGAGTTTCGGCTTCCTCTACAAGCCATACTTTTTTTAAAAAGAAAAATAAATACCATGTTTTAATTTTCTTTTATTGAAAATTATTTTCATAATGTTTTTATATCAATGTGTTTTATTGATATCTTGTGATTGAAAGGTGGAAATGTTATTTTTCCTTTATGCATGTTTTATGTGATACGATTATGTTGAGGTTCTTGGGAATTATTATGAAGACGGGTGGTTCCGTGATAGACTAAGGGCGGGTGAGCCCGATATAGCTCTCCAATGCATTGGGTAACACGAAGGAGTGAAACGTTGAGGTTTTTTCGAAGAGATTTAGGGAATATACTATGATGGGTATTCCAAACGTAACCAAGAGGGTTACTCCCTACGTAAGAATGTTATGAATGCCTCAAGTTACTTTTATGTCTTATGATTTCTATGATTTATTCATGATTTGATGAGGTATGTTAAAGTCCTTATGTTTTATGGGTAAAGTATGATTTCATTATTATGTATATATATACCCACATTTCCTTTCCATATTTTTATATCCCTTATTGAGATTTTTATGCTCATCCCAAGTTTTTTTAAATGTTTTTCACAGGTCAAGGGAAAGGCACATGATATGATGATAGTGTCAAGGAAGTGTCAAGAATGAATCCATGTTTTATTTTAAATATGTTTCCATTTATGGGATAGAAGAATACTATCTTTATGTAACCACTTTGTTTATATGTGGAATGTAATGCAAGTTTTATGATCTAATTCTGTAAAACTCTAAACCCGAAAAGATCCCCAATGTGTAATCTTGTAATAACTCAAGATTAAGAAAGGTTTATGGCTAGGGCCTTATAAAAATATCATTAATTAACACAACAAAAAACATATCCATGATCTCACAGAAAATTCTATTAATAAGATCAATTAATATAGCATGTGCATTGGTCAACACAAAAGGTATAACAAAAAATCCATAATTACAATATCTAGTACTAAACATGGTCTTTGGAATGTCTTCTTACTTTAAATTAAAATGATGGTACCCCAAACTCATGTAAATATTCAATAAATACTGAGCTCCGTAGATCTGATCAAATAAATCATTGATATGTGGCAACATATAATTGTTCTTAATAGTGATGTTATTAAATATTATATAATCAATGAAAAGTCTCATTGAATTATATTTCTTTTTTTAAAAAATATAGGATCACCCCATGGTGATGTACTATGTTGAATGAAACCATTATCGAATAACTTCAGAAATATGTTATTTTACTCTAAAATTAAAATTTAATCCATTTGATTAGGGGGTTTTGAAATTGGTTTAGCATCAAGAACTAAGTCATCAATAAATTCAACTTCTTGATCAGGTATTATACCTGGAAACTCATCAATAAAAACATAAATATACTCACTAAAAACTGGAATATAATTCATCTGAATAGCTCCATTGTTCACAATAATATGTGAAAGGTAATATTCATTTCAATCTTTTACTAGTTTCTCAGCTTCCTAATATATTATCAAAACTAAGGGATCATTCTTGTACCCAAACTGAAATTATTTCTAAAAAGAAACCAAATTATTTCTGCAATCAATATTATCATGATAAATAAAAATCAAATCCATACCCAAAATAGCATCAAAATCTACTAGATGAAAAACAATAATATTTTCAGTGAGATTCTTTCTGCACACAAGGACTACAATGTTTATATAATTTCTTTTAGTCCCAACATTTCCTCTAATTGTTTTTACCATAAGATCAAGAATATTATCTTGAGATTGAATTACCAATTTAATTGAAAATCACTCATAAATGAAATATTGTGTAGACTCTGAATCAAAAAACTCATTGGAGTAATCTGAATAAACAAACAGTGTACCTGATACTACTTCATTCAATGTCACAACATCTACCGAAGTAGTTGCAAAGGATTTCACCACCCCTTTCTACTTGTAGTCCAGCCACATTCCTTCATTTGAGTTTTTAATTGGACATTAATTTTCATAATGACCCATTTCATTACACATAAAACATTTTACTAATTACAAATCAGATTTTGTTTTCCATTACCATGATTTTTTTTAGTGAAATAACAAGACTTTTTTCCCATTTTACCACATCGTTAGCACTTACCAGAATTCCAAAGACATTCCCCCAACATTATTTTTACCATGACTTCCAAAAATTATAAAATTATATTTCCTACCATCACACCTTTTAAAGAGATCATCCCTTTCATCCACCACCTCGACCACATATTATGTTGTTAGTCAAAGAACAATGAATCTTTTGAAAACACTATTTCCACCTTCTCCGAACATTTAAAAAGTGTTTAAAAACTTTTGAACAAACGATATTACAAATCCCTTCTATACATTGTCTTTACTACCAAGTAAAAAATAATTTATTTTAGTATAATGATCTTGAAAGAAATTTAGAGCATACATTACCAGTCCATTAAATGTTTCTTAATAAGAATCCACTGTGTCATCCTCCTGCCACAATTCTAGGAATTTATTTTTCATATATAGACAAACCACCATAGAAAAATAGTTCTGAAGAAACATAAAATTGAATTAATTCAAATAAAGGGCCTCAATATCTTCATTATCCCTGATAATTTAAACTATTGACCCCCCACTGATTGGCCTCACCTTCAAAATGGTGAACAACGAGACTAACCTTTGGATGTTCTTAACACCCCATGACAATAAAAACCTTTTCAAGTGTTTTAATCCACCCTTATGCTAGCATAGTGTCATATGATCCACTAGATCATCGGGGATGTTGCCTCATGAATTGATCTACTACTGACATGATCCGATGTGGTTGATCAGGCAGATCACATGCATGGATACCACCACCATTTATAGCATGAGTAAAATGTTCCATCACTACATCAACTATTCACTTCCAAATCAGACAATCTTAGGTTGCTGATATGAATGTTTTTGTCCTCCTGATGTTGTCCCATTATAGATTCCATATCACTTCTGCAGAAAACCATTATGAACACATGAATATCTTAGGCAAAGAAACATGGTAATCTATAAATGCTATATCATTTCAATCATACCATAAATTAATTTATGGATAATACTTTAAAAATATCCTATATCCTAAAGTGATGTAAACCAACCTCTGATACCAACTATAGAGACGCATTCTTAAAACATTAAATAATCTTGAATTAAATGAATAATTATCATTGAATATCTTTTCAGGTTTAGATTTTTAGATAATTAGGCCACAACTATTACATTATATTTCAAAAAATTACAATGTCGACAATTAAACTCAATTACCATTTTTTTCCTAAAATAAAAAAACTAAAAAAATAGTGTCATGTGTACTTCCATGTTTTAGACAACATTAAAATTCCTTAATCCCATCCGTGAAACTCTTCATCATTATGTCCTGTGAAAAAAATTTCAAAAAATTGGATGAGCATCCAAATCTCAGTAACAGATATAAAATAAAATAAGAAAACATTATTCCATAAAAACAAAAGCCTTTTAAGATACATCATGAAATAAAAATGTTTACGAATAAGGCATAGAAAACCTAAATTATAATGGTATCTTGTGCTATCCATAACATTCATACATTTTAGCTTTCACAGCTACTTAGAGAGTTACATTTGGAATAACCATAATAGTTTATTCCACAAATATCATTAAGCGAAACATTAACGTTTACCTTAGTCACATTACCCAATGTATTGGAGAGCTATCTCGTGCTCACCCTCCCTAGGTTTATCATAGAACCACCCATATATTAAAAACAATGTCCAAGAATGATAACACATAAAACAAGTATAAATGAAAGATAACATTTCCACATTGAAATAAAAATATATCATTTCAAGATATTTAAGTATTCAATGCTTTCTAAAAACCATTTTCAATACAAAAATACATAAAAAAGGTATATTGTATTTTTTAACTTTTAAAAAACAGTACATCTTGTTAAGTAAGCCAATGATCAAATAATACTCGCAGCGGAAGAATGATCATTATCACTGTGTATGTTAAAATAGAAACATTATATTTTTTTCGTTGAGTATATCGCTTCCTAGAAAATAATCCCATTAAATTAAAAGAAATGTCAACTGTTTTTATACACCATATAAAATAAAGTTGTGTAAAAATCAAAATATTCCATAATGAAAGGTGATTGAGACGAAGTCCCTCACCACTTGTCTGACTTGACTCGTTCATTATTTGAATCACCTGAATAATAAACTAACATTAATATAGACTTTCTTAATATCCTATTTTAAGTTTATTTTTCCATCCACATAATTTATTAACACATTATAAACATTACATAATCAGTAATGTTAATAACGATCATTTTTTATATATTTGGTACTTATAATTTCATGTTGTCCATGTGGTAAAAAGTACAATATATACAGAATGATATTCATAATTTACATATCATATAGATCATATTTAACTATTATATATTTATTTTGAAAAGTCCATTTCATTTGGATATATGAAAATTAAATGCACAGTTCATGGAGACCGTAAGCCTTATGTATGCATGAACACTACATTCATTTCTTCTTTTTTTCATTTTTAAAAGAATGAAATCAAAATGATACATAGGTTTATTATAATTAAAGTGTAATATAATATTTTATATATTTTACATATGTTCATTAAAACCATCCTTTACACATTCCATGTATGGAATTAACGAGTCATATCATTGTGAGGTGGTGGTAGTCCACACGTCCTCAAATGAATTTATCGTGTATATATATAACATGGAAAGAATAATGTTATGTTCTAAAAGGGAATTTCAGGAGAATAGAGATAATTAAATTTCATAAAAATCATATAAAATTATAGATCCATCATTATGGAAATCATGAGAGGAAGTACGAGAAAATTGAACATTCATTATTTCGTGAGGTAGTAATTCGTCGTCCGCAGAATCAGTATGTTCATATCCATTAGATGGAGGTGTGTGTATGTGTTGTTCGAATATATCACATAAAAACAACCTAGTATATTTATTTTACTGGTGTTCTAATAAAATAATGTAACAAAAAGTGTTTAGCGGGTTAGAGAAGTAAAACAAAAAAATAATAACTTAAGAGAAGTCATTATCATTAATTCGGGTACCTCCCTTTGGTTTGAACCAAAATGAATTCTTGATGTTCCTTGTACCTAATGTAAATTTTATTGGATGAAGAGAAGGATATTGGAAGCTTATTTGGGTAGATTTTAGCTGTTCCCAGGGGCTTGATAGGTGTGAGTAATAGGTTATAGGTGTTGTCTTTTTATAAGGTCGAGGAGGGGCTCTTTAGGAATGATTGAAAATATTATTTTATTATAAACTAAATTTTGGTTTCAAAAGGTCTGCATCATATTTAATTAGAATATAAGATGACTATTTTTAGAAATCTCATCCAAAAATTGGTTTTATACATGTTTTGTTATCAATTTTAACCTTATCATTTATCTTTAACCCTTAGTTAGCTTATTGGACTCTTACCATGTCTTCTTTTGTATTCACTCTATAAGGTTAATATAGTTTTTATAAAATTACAATCAATCCACCAGTTCATCTTTAATGACATTTTGAACCTTATCTATGTTATTTGTGAATATCATATATTTATATTATTATTATATCATTTAATAAAATAATTTTTGTTTTAAAAAACTCTTTCATGTCAATTTTAATACTATTCATATCATGACTTTTTAAAAAATCCAAAACATGATTCCTTCGAATAATGTTCATTAATTTAAAGATAACAAATAATCATCATATAGAAAATTCTTGGATGGCATAAAATGTTTCAAACTAATTTTATTTTAATATTTTTAATCTCATTTCTTTAAAAAATTCATTAATGAGGTAATTATTAAATCATCATTGTGTCATAAATAAATTTATCTATTTGATGTCTAAAAATTATAAATAAAATTTCATGTAGGAAATATTTTTATATTTATAATTAATAATTATAGTCAAATATATTAATTATATAACCCCACATAAATATTTTTTAGAAAAAGAATACATTTTTATGATATTTTATTTTCTCTTTAAATAAAAAGTTATTAACGTATTTATCTTACCCCAGTGGCATTCAAATGCCAAACATTTCAAAAAAACATTTACTTTTTGGAAATTAATCATCTAATAAGGTTAGGAATACTGTTAATGTAATTATATATTATTATAAATTTTTTTTACTTGAAATCCATTATTTATCTTTAACCACGTAAATAAATATCAAAAGTTACTATTCATCAAAAACTATTTCAATCCCATTAAACCACACAGTACTTACTGATAACAACCATATTTGTGTAATTTTTGAAATTCAATTCACAAAATCGGCAAAATTTCATTTAAATGAAAAATTCGGTTTTTTAACTACTAAGTAGTATTTTTCACTATTATCAATAATTGAAGGTTTTCAAAATAATACCAAAATTTCATCCCAAGATAAATTTGATATTCCTAATTCATACAGGATTTATATTTCAAAAAATTAATAACACATAAGTGGAAAAAATTAATTTAATATTAATTGTCGATGTCAAAACAAAAAAATGTGTTTTTAAGAAATAATAACAATCAAAAGATTGATACTTATCAATGCCCAATTTCAAAGTGAAATTACATCGAATGACAAAAATTGGATTAAATGGTACCAATATAGTCTAATTCCACTTAAATACTAAAAGATATATAATCTAACCATATAAATAAATTGGATTAAAAGGTAGTTATTGAATTCAAATTCAGTATATTTCACTATTCATTAAAAATTAATTTTATCAGAAAAATACCAAAAAATATACCCAATGTATATTTCGGTGTCCCACTACTAATGAAGAAGATTATTTGTCCACGGGAACATATACAATTTGAAAAAACTAGATTTAAAAATATTTCACCATTAAAAGTTGGTAAATTGACCTTATAAAGAATATTAGAGTATTTATACATAAAATTGGGTTCATTCACATTTTAAACCTTTAAAACATGTTGGATAAATGTAAAAACATTTAAGAACCATGATTAATCATAATATGGTATGTTCAGTTCATTCTTGCATATATAATGACTATGAGTTTACTACCATTTAAAATAATAATAATATTATATTGTTTTTTGGTATAACTCAATGTTGTGTGCAGCATAATATACAAAAAAACCATTTTTGCATATCAGGTACGCCATCGAAAATATCATTCCCTTTAAAGAAAAGTCAATATTAAATTCACATGTATTAATAAATATAAAAATATTATACTCTTTATTTACCTATGATGTTACATTTGATTTATGTACTTCATCATTCATCTTTAATAAACATAATTGCGTAAATTTGATTCAAATATTTTCAACTCCTCATAATATATTACAAAATATATAAATTTACTATTTAATATGGATTGATTTTATAAATTTATCACTTTAACAAAAAATAATACTTATAATTATATAAATTTATAATTTTGAATTTACATTTTCTTTTATAATTATTTTATAAAGAAAACCCCCCCTTATTTTCATTATTCACTATCCAAAAAAATACTTATTATGTTCATATTATTTTTCACATGTAACACAACACCCTAAAAATAAAAACCCTTTTTATTAAAATAAATATTGACAAATTTATTATTGTCATTGAATAAACATGTTCATATAGTTATATCCATCTTATTAAATAATGTTTTCCTTTATTACTATTTTAATATGTAATGATAAGATTATAATAAAATGTTTTTCTGTGCTTAATTTTTTTATAATGTGTATAGTTTTTAGATTTTTTAAATTTGTGACTATCACTAATTTTAGAAGAAATTTTTATATACAAAATAAGAACTTCCAATAAATTGTTTTTAAAAAAAATTATCATTGTATTTTATTGTTAAATTTAATAATAATATAATGTGTCTTTGAAAACAATTTTTTGGAAATAATCATAATTATATTGGAGATTATATTTTGATAATTTTCAAAAATAAACAATTTTTTTATAAATTGTGAAAAGTAATCATTTTCTAAATAAAAATAGTTTCATAAACTTATTTGTATTAAGTTATGAATTTTAAATTAATGAATAAAATTTACAATATAAAATTTGAATTTTATAAGTGAATTTATAATTTTATAATTGCTATTTAAATTTATAAAACACATATTTTATATATTAGAATTTATGTTGTTTTTGTAAAATATATTGTATTCAATAAATTATATGTTTAGAATATTAAAATTTATTTCTATCACTTTTAAAAAATAAATCTAATAAAATATTTCTAATATTTTTAATTTTTGTGTCAAAATTATAAAATTATGAACATTTTATTTTTTTAATCATAAATGTTAAGTTATTTCACAGAATTCTAGTAACCATTGTAAAACCTAAAATGGAAAAATTTATAATCTATAAATAAATAGCCATAAACATGATTAAATAAAGTGAATGATTGTGTGGTTGAAGACTTAATTGACATTAAAATGTATTCTATCCATTATTTTATAAACTGTTTTTCACTCTCCATAAGAGTAGACTCCCGTTATTAAAAAATTATGTGTTTTTATAAATATTCTGTCCATATTTACTTATAAATTGGACTCTCCTCTCCTCAATTCCCCTTGTACCGCTATAGCGATCCTACCCTAATAGCACGTAGTTGGCGTCTACTACCATTACATTGGACAATAGTATTAGAAATCGTATCCCAATGGAATGATAAATTTTAGTATTCTTGGTAGACTATATATATATATACATGATTCATATATTACAATAAAAAATATAAATTCCAATTTTTTAGAGAAAACCGTTATTACATCTATTATATATCTTAATATTACTCATATTAATATTCACCGTGTCCCGGGGAAAGAGAAAAATTATGTTGACATAAAATTCTAAGTAATGTTTAAGTATAATTGAAGAAAAAATGAATTAATAACCATAATAAATATTGTATGGTAGGTAACATAACACACATTCAATATAAATAACATAAAACAGAATAATCAATATGTAAAGAAAATCAACTGAACATAAATTCCATTTAAATAACTGCATAAGAAAAAATCAATATCAAAAGATAAATAATTGAAAAAAAATCCCATTTAATCAATAAATTGAAAATGACTTGCATCTGGAGAAAAAATCGTATTGAAAATATCCTGGGTAGTAGTAACTAAATTCTGAATGAAGATAATGCTTTAATATTGGATTCCATTTTTCCTGGGTACGAGGAACATTTTTCATCAATACCATTCAAAAGGAATTCTAAAACATACTTGTAAAAAACCCATTTAAAAATAGTTTTCCAACTCATGTGTACCATGATACTACTAATGAATCAATGGGCTTGCATTAACTGATCCTCAACACATGTCATTTATATCCAAATCATTCCTTATAAATCAAATAATCAATATAATTATGGAAAAATGTACCTTATAAAATATACATAATGTGTTAAGGAAATTTATTTAAAAATATTTCCCTAATTAATCAAATAATATTCAAATATACATAATATTTAAAATTGGCATATAGCTTAGGGAATAAATATATCCACAATAAATGATAACGATATTAATATATGTTTTAATGTTCAATTATCACAAGAAAGTGAATAACTGAAGGGGATGTTAATGACAATGAAAATGATTCAAGTGAGTTTAAATACCATCCCTAGTAAAAAACCTAATCCATAAAATTGAATAATAAGGAATGTATCTAAGAAACATATACCTATTGGAGTGATAATTATGATTTTTTGTCGATGAAATAAAAGAAATCTCTTTAAAAAAATTAAGGAGGAAAATATTGATTTCATTTAAATGTCACTTTTTAAAAAATAAGAATTTTGAAATTCCTATTATCTTATAATAATATTTAAAATATTATTCTTTAAAAAAATCATCATATAAATTGAAAAGAAGCTTTAAATAAATTATGATCATGTTGGAAAGTGATTTCTTTCATGCCTTATGGTAAGATTGTTAAAAAATTGCCTTTTTTCATAAAGCGGGAAGAATATACATTTAAAAATGTTTGAAAAAATAAAAATAATTAAATAATTATTTTAATAAAACCATTTTAAAAATAATTGACAAAAATATATTAAAAAAACATGGTTTTCGCATAAAATGTATTTCCGACTGATGAATGAAATGAAGTCAGTTTTTAAAATAATTTTCGTATTATTTTATATACCAAAGAGTAATAAACTCAAATTATCACTTGAAAAATATAATTGATAACCACTTAATAATATTATTATTTATTTTATTAAACAAATATCATATAATTTCATTTGGTGAAAATTCAAGGACAAGCAATCTTGATTAAAATGTGATTGTGAAATAAACCCTTAGTTATTAAATTTCATTAATACATGGTAACATTAATATCAAATAACCTTAGATGAAATAATTCAAATTTAAACATAATTAATGATTTATTCATGAAATTACATATCAAAGGGGAAGTATATTAACCTTATTAAATAATCTTGTTTCATAATAATATAATATGCCTCAATGAAATGAAATTTAGATGAAATCCCTTACCAATATTTTTCCTTTTGATCATACATTACATAACCTAATTTATAGTGGTTTTAAAAATGTTATTAATGTATAAAAAATATAATAATATTAATTATATCATATATGATACTTTTATTACATCTTAACACCAATTCATTAAAAATATATCATTATTTTCATTGTTTCTAGTGTTAATTTCTTTCTATTAAGTATTTTTTAATTTTTCAATTTTATGATCATCTTAGTTAGATCATGATGTAAAAATATCATTAATATAAACCATTATTTAAATATAATATATATTTAATATATATTTAATTTTAATTATAAATAAAATTTCATGATAGGAATTGAAATAAAACTTTTACCGAGACTATAGGCCCAATGTGCACATTAACATCATTTACATTTTCTTATCGTATTGAATGAAAAAAATTTAAATTATATATATATTATCATTATAGAATCATTTTATCTAATAATTATCAATTTTTTAAACAAATACATATTAAATTCCTTATAATGTATGATCAATTCACACTATTTAGCGATGTTGTAGTCATCCATACACAAGAGCAACGTAATTATATTCCCACAAAATGAAAATCATGAATTTATTTGTGAAATATTTATTTAAAAAAATATAATCACATAATAAATATCATATATATCATATGATATATATATATATATCATTATTTACAACCTTTAAATGTGTCAGTTGAAAAAGTGAACGTCATCTGTTAGTGAGGAGGTACTCCGCCGTTCAAATGAATGATGTTTTCATAATTTATGTGATGGAACTGTGTAAATATATATGTAATACCATTGAAATAAAAATTATCATTATTTTGAGATAATAAGGCAGTTATATAACCCTTTTATAATAATAATTGAAGGAGGTGGATAAGGAAATAAAATAAAAACAATCTATGAAGAACACTATCTCTTCTTCTAGTATCTTCCTTTGGTTTGGACCAATGCCTACCTAAGGTGGACTTCTACAAAAATATGGATTATAATATATAGGTAGGGAATTTTGGAATTTATTTGTTTAGTTATTTATTTTAAAAATATTATTATTATTATGTTAGTTGAAGAGGTGCAGGGGTGGCCTTTAATAAGATTGGTGAGAAGAACACTTGTAATTATTTTTAAGAGTGAATTCCACCCTTTTAGTTTTCATGTCACAATGCCCCATAATGGTTCATTATCTACAATATAAGTTATAATGTGTTAATATTTCCCTAAATTGGTTTTTTAACGAGTTCTGGTTGATTTTTTACCCTGTATTTATTGTTTAAAAACTAAGTAAACTCACCTTCCCCTTATCACTTTAATTAATTTTAACTCTTTTAACAAAATAGTTTTTTCAAAAAAAATAATTTTATCTCATTAGAAATTAAGAATATTTAATATTCAAAATATAGAATCCATTTTTAAAAATTTTAAAGACATAATTTGAATAAATTAATTAAAATATAGTCTTATAGAATGGATAAGAAAACGAGGCATCTTAAAGTGAAAATGCTCAAAGGTAGAGAATGTATAAAAATAATAAATTAAATATTAAAATAATTCCAATAACCTGAATTGAATTAATAGATGAATATTTTTTAAATTTTTAGTTTCCAAAAAAATTTATATATATTTTATGATTATAAATTATTTATTCAAAATTTCATATTCAATAAAAATTGAATATTTTTCTCTATTTATCAAAAAAATGAAAATTTTTAAAAAATATTAAAAATTAACCATGTGATAATGTTTTATTTAAATTTAAATAATGAATTTCTTTTATTTTTTTATTTTTTTACTAAACCATCATAATTTTGTTTTAGAATTAATTTACCATTAAATGTTGGCAAATTGTCCTTCAATTTTTTTTGTTTTATATACATAAAATTATATTTGTTCTTAAATTATTCCTACAAATATATTGGATGAATAAAAAAAATATTGAATATATAATATTTCTATTTCATTAATATAATTTTATTATAATAATTAATTTACTTATTAGGATGAAAAACATTTTGGGCGCATAAATTTTTTGAGAAAATATTTCATTTATGTTATGTTTTTTGTTTGTTAATTTATAATTGTTTTTTAACTAATGAGTCTTATTTTTTTTTCAATTAGAAAGATTTTTTCACAGTTTAGAAAATAATATTATTACTCTATATTCCAATTTCCATGTGATAACTATCACATTAAATAATAATAAAAATAATAATAATAATATATTTTTGTTCGATAAAACTCAGTTATTCATGGGACATATGCTATAAAAAACTTTTTATTGTGTGAAATATAATATAAATCGGTATTTTATGACTTTCAATCTATATAGTATATATAATTAATATAAGAAATTAAATATATATAATAATTTCTATATATTTTATATTATGTTCTACAGTTGGTGTTGTTTGTCTCACACACAATTGAATTTGGTGTTCATTTTTTAAAATTTTAGGGTGTTACATTCTCCCCCCCCCCTTAAATAAATTTCCACCTCTAGTTTAAATGTGATCTTGGAAATAAAAAGTTTATATTTTAACATCCCTTTATTTAAATCGAACATCATGAGATGGGTTGGTAACACATCCTTTTAATAAGGGAAAATAGAAAGTACCAAGTTCATATATAACAACACATAAAAAACATTACATGTCGGAGAACATCAATGGAAAGTGATGATATGGCAATTGAGGAAAATCATAGATATTTATAGATGGTGATTTATTTCATTGATTACAAGCATGTTAATTATCAAAGTAATGTTGGGTGCCTCAAAACCTTAAATCCAATTGGTCTAAAATGTTAACTAATATCATCAGAAATTATGGTAATACGGTGCAATTTTCTTTAAAGGTACATTTTAAAATGTTGATGAATTATATTAAATTCTATGAATACAAGGATAAATAATTAATTTATAGGTTTCAATTTCATATGAAAAATTCTATCCTACAGTTGTTCTTCGATCAATTTCATCACATACTCCCAGAAATAAATATCCAATGTAAAATTTGTTTTAGGAATGAAGAACTAAAATTTACTTTTAATAGATCCAATGATCAATGAAAAAATTATTTACTATTTTCCCTAACTATTACCCAAAACTAATATGGTTAGAACTAGATTTATAATATATTTAATTAATATATAATCCCCATGATTAACAATACTTGTTCTTCCTTAATATTTAATCATAATTTGATTTTGCGGAAAATTGTAAAATATTAACCATAAAATCACATAGTCCAGTGGTCGGAGTAAATCCCTTATCATCATTTGGTTGTGGATTCATATCCCATAACCTTTCCTGACATGGTTGGTTTTCACCCAACATATAGGATTTCCTTTTTTAAAATTATATAAATATAATTCCTACATTGTTCTAAAATATAAAATGACGGACATCCTTGAAATAAAAAATTAATCATTAAATAACCATTTTAATAATGTTTTTAACATAATTTATTTTTGAAACATTCTAAAAATCATGTTGGTATATTTTTAACAAAATAATTAATGATCATTCCAACGATAATGTAAATTAATACCATTAAAACTATATCTAATACATTTAGAGGAATTATTCCTCAAATAAAACTTCCACTAAAACATATACCTTCCATAAATCACTCTAATATATCCTTAATATTGTTACATTCCTGCAATTTTTTTTTTCAAAATGGGTGTTTATGATTTTGAACTCTTCATCAAAATCAAACTCATTATCCTATTTTGGTATCCATATATCATATGGTAATAAATACTTATAAGATTCTAACACATTCCAAATATGTTTCCAGGTTCTTGTAACCAATATATATCATGGGTAAAAATACATATATATTTTAATTTCTTTTTAATCCCAGTGTGTATTTACTTCTCCTATTTTATTTTAGTGTAGTTCCTTCCTTAGTCTAGGTATTAAACAAGGTCATTAAATGTTTTTATTTATTCAACTAATTCATAATGATTGGTAAAAAAATTGATTTATACAAATCGTGTCCCCATGACTGTCAAACCAGGTGCACAAAAAGGACCATATTCATTTTCCAAGTAATCTTCGAGTTAATCCCAATATTCCCTTTTCAAGGTTATTACCTATAGGTATATTTGTGTAAAAACCAAATCCACTTACAGTATCTATAGTGGGATTTATTATAATGAAAAACTTCATAATCTATATCTTACCAAAAAATTAGGTTTTTCGTCTATAATTATCACCAAATTATATAATATTTTTGAGATCCCTAATATTGTTTTCCTAAATCTAGTTCCCGTAGTTTTGTATAATCTTACTCTCATACCAACTATAGTGACCATTACCACAGTAACTAAGATCCAATTCATGTTACCATTATATTCCTAAAATATACATGGAATCACTTGACAATGTACATATTAGTTATGTAGTCTTGATAAAATAGTTACAAAAAATGATTTACATTTTTTTTAAAACAAATTATGAGAAAATTAGAAAAACATTATTCCATCTAGAATATTTATTCATATCAGTCATAGTAACCATCATGGAAACCGGGGGAAGTGAAATACATAATGGTGAGGTCAATTTCTTATTAATTTTTTTAGTAAAGTGGAATAAATAATTAACCGATAATATTAAAAAACATGGCGTACTATGTGACAAGACACATATTTTATTTTAATAACTGGATAATGAATAATAAATTTGGAATGATAAATAACAAAACACAAATGAAATTCAAATAAAAGGATACAGAAAAAAATAAATATGGAATGGGAAATGAGTAAAAAAACATTCAATTATAAATGAAATAAAAATGAAATGAATCCAAAAATAATATTAAATAAAAAATCACATACATAGTATTAATTGAATTAAAAATGATGTTATTTCTTAAATTTTGTGTTCATTGTTTTCTTGGTCCGTAGAATCTTTTCAACCATGAAATTTTACAATATTATTTAAAACATACCAGTATTAACCCATTAGGATCATGAAATCCAACTGATTCATCATATGAGACTACTAATACATCAATGGGATTTCAATAACCATTCCCCAAAAAATTTCTTTCATGTCTAAATAATTATTCATATATAAGAAATCTATTTAAATTAGAAACTTTGTGCCTTATCATATATCTATATAAAGTAAAATATGTGGATTTACAAACATTTCTGTAGTTAATAAAATTATAGCCAGTGCGAGAACCATATTGAAAATTGATATATGGAATATTAAGTAATCATATCCCGGATAAATGATATGGATATTTATGGAAAAATTAATTCTCAATGTTCATGTTAAAGTGAATAACGTAAGGGGAAGTTAAGAATATTGAAAATAATTCAGAAATGTGAGTTTCAATATTATATAGGGGCAAATTATGCATAATCCATGCAAGGGAAAAAAGAATATGGTATCAATACAACATATTACCAATTTACAATGAATAAGGGTTGTTATCATTGATCAAATTAAAATTATTTTTTTAAAATATTCTTGAGGAAAATATCTTTTTCATTAAGAAATTACTTTTTAAAACATAAAACATTTTGAAAATACTATTATATGAATATAATATTTAGAAACCTCTTCATTAATAACATCAGCCTTAACCTGAAAACAATGATTTAAATATATGGGGTTCATGTTAGTGTGTAATTTTATCCATGTCGTAATGAACGTTCCTTTTAATGGTAAAATGATTAGAAAAGTTCCTTGTTCGGAATCTGAGAAGAATATACAATTGATATTTTTTTACAAATATATAATTTGTAAAACTATATAATAACAATTAATTATGAAATTTATAATGAAGAAAAATTTGAAAACATATTTAGAAAACAATGTTTTTTAAGAAATAGATTTCAACCTAATGAAAGAAATGTATTTATGTTTTAATAAAAAATTTACAAAATAATTTTAAGTAAAAAAGTGTATAAATTTTTTAAAATTAATTAAAAAATATAATTAATAACAAAATTATATGAAAATAATGGTTTTATTAAAGAATTAAAATATAATTTCCTTTAATGTAAAGAATAAACAATATTGATTAAAATCATATTGTGAAATAAACCCTTAAATTTATTGTTACATTGAACCGAAAATTTATCAATTAGTCAATTATCTATTTCAACTCTAAATGAACATAAAAAAATTGGAATTACCACGATAGATATTTAATATTTATTATACACTTATTAATATAATATCAATGACAATGAATTTATAATATAACCAAATGGATAAAAATTCAGTATTGAAATTTCATTACTAGTTGGTATGTTTAAAACGAAATCCCTTTAGATTAAATAATTAATATTTTTAAAATAAAATACCATGATTAATTAATTATTAATTAAATTAGATTCCAAATTATTATTTTATACACTATATGAAATATACTAGGTGCATGACATTAAAATATGCCTCAGTAAAATGGAAATGAGATTAAATCCCTTACCTCACGTTTTTCTTTTTTGTCATACATGACTTAAACTCAAATATAGTGCCATTAAACATGTAATTAACATATACGATTAACATATTAATACTTATTATACCATATTTTATTATTTTATATCATGTTATCAGTCATTTGTTTATACTCTTTATTTTCTATGTTTCAGTGTTAATTTCCATGTTTGCTTAAGTATTTTTTCACTAGTTTTTAGTTCAAATTAATTATATAATAATTTAAAAATATCCCAAAATGAAATATATAATTTAAAATATATATATTACTTATATATATATTTATATTAATCTATAAAATTTTGTGACAATAAATGAATAAAGCATTCATGGAGAGGGTAGGTCTTACGTACACATGAATGCTCTATGCATTTTCTTATCGTATTGAGAAAAATAAAAATAAATAAATAAATATATATATATATATATTTCCAGCATATTATAATTTTTTTTGATATATATCACATATTATTATTTAACCATTCCTTAATACATTCTATGTAAATTGTGACCCAACTACATCGCTTCCTGAGACCGTGGGTCGCCGTACATATGTGCAACGTTATCATATTCTTACATTGTTTAAACCATGATGTTATTTGAGATTTAATTATTAAAGATAAATAATAAAATAATTAATATCATATATATTGTATATAAACTCTAAATCCTTCATTATTCTCAACCTTCAATTGGGTCAATGAAAAAATGAACGACATCGGTTCGTGAGGCGTAAGTCCTTTATACACATGAACAAGGATTTTGTAACCCAATTAATTGGATTGTGTGATGTATTAGGTAATACCCATAACAAAAAAATAACTACTTTTTTCCTTAGGTAATATGATAATAGAATATCCACGGTATAATAATAATTTATGGATTTTGAGAAAGAAGTAAAATAAAAACTCTTTTAGAATAACATTACTACTTCTTCAGGTATTTTCCTTTGGTTCGCACCAAAGACATCATTTGATTAATTCATTTACAAACTATGAATTGTAATATTATAGGAGGTAAAAATATAATTTATTTCGTCAGGTATTGTCCAATATAATGTGGTTTTAATGTGTGAAGTGAAGATGAGAGGGTGACATTTTATTAGTGGTGTGAGCGGTACAGATGTATTTTTTTTAAATCGTAAATTATAAAAATTTCATTTTTATGTCACCCAAACCTTATAATGGTAAATTGTTGAGAAAATAATAAATAAATAATACAAATACCCATAAAAGTTGGTTCGCACAAGTTTGGGTTCATTTGATCTCATTATATTCTTTGTTTAACCACTAAGTAATCTCATTTTCTCCTTAATCATTATAATAAATTGAAACTATTTTCACGAACAGATTGGGTAAAAAATTTAAATTTTATTATTTTGATTTATAAATTTTTCAAATTAAAATTATTGAATCTATTTTTCCTAATTCAGAAAACATATTTAGATTAAATATATTAGAAATTACTCTTGATTACCGGACAAGAAAGAAGGTTTTTTTAACGACAAAAAGTTTTGAAGTTTAAAATGTTTTAATATCAGAATTAAATGTAAAAATGATTCCAAAACCCAAAATTGGATTAATATATATATATAATTAATCTTTTTTTCATTAAAACCAATTAAAATATATTTTAAAATTAAAATATATTTATATGAAAATGCAGTTTTCAATAAAAAAATCATTATTTTACACAATTAATGAAAAAAAGTAAAATTGTCAAAATAAAATAACAAAAATTAACAAAAATATCATTTTTTATTTTTATTTAAATTATTAGATTTATATTATCAAATAAAATTTATAATGATTTAAAAATTAGTTTCAAAATAATTCCACCATTAAAATGTGACAAAATTGCATTTAAAAAAATAAATCATTTTATGAGTAAAATTAGATTTCCTCTTACCAAATTCACATCAAATATTTGATGAATTTAAATAAAATTTTTTAATATATAATATATAAATAACATTAATACATTTCAATGAAATTAATTAATGAATTTTTTTTGATAAAAATCTATTGGGTGAATAAAAACAGTTCTTATAAAAACATTTCCAATATATGAAATTATTATTTATTATCATTTATAATTATTTAGAAAACATTATATTCATTTTATTTTATTTAAAAAATATATTTTATTTTTTTTACTTATATGAATACATGATATTCCAATGGATATATGTTAATGATCATATTATTTAATAATATTAATAGTATATTATTGTTCGATAAAACTCAGTCTTCTGTTTAATGAATGCTATTAAAGATTTTTTTTGCGAACAAAGATTACGAAAAATTATGTGAAATATAACATACAAAATAGATTAAAATTATTGATAATAGTAAATATATTATAAATTATCAGGATTTTATTTTCATTTGTATGCGTGGGTTACGTGTCACATATGTAATCAAATATGATATTTGAATTTTAGAATTTTGGGGTGTTAACAACACACCAAAAATTGATTAGCCCATATTCTACTCCATAAAATCCAAAAAATATCTCTCCACCATAAATGTGTTTTTATTCTCAAAAAGAAAACTCTAATAGGAATAATGTTCTTCAAAATGGAGATAATTCTAGTAGAGAGGTATATGTTTCTAATTATCCATTCCAATTTTCTATTTCAATATAGGAACATATTATTCCTAAAATTTAATTAAAAATTCTTAAAACGATAACATTATTATCACTAGAATAATTATATTTTATTATAATGATGGGAAAATCATTAACAACCCTTCGATATTCTAATATGAAAAATGATAATGTCAATCAATTGTTTATGATGACAACCATTTCCATGAATAAACGGGGTTCATTTTCCATCAAAGCCAAACACAGATGGTATAAAAAGGTAAATTAAAAAATAAAAATGATATATATGACATATTTAATACAATTTAATAATAAATCATATTTCACCATTCTCATGTTCTTAGAAAAATGGAATCATCATCCATGCATATATGTGGATTACCACCTCCCAAGAATGATGCATTTTGTTTTTCATTCCCTCCTTTAAGGATTCTTTTATTTTATAACATATGAATATATAGGATATATATGGGTTTTATATATACAATATTTCTCTTTAGGGGAAACTAAATTAATTTCTGATCATTAAAATGTAACCGCTCGATGCCGATAATAACCCAAAACTAGTTCATCATCGAATTAGATTTCATGAGATGCAATAAAAAAAATCCAATATAAGAGAATTTTAAAATTATAATACGTTACTAAAAATCAATTCTAGTTACTTTAATATATTTTTATGATATAAATATGGATAATAATAATTTTTTCAAAATTATTAAGGAATTAGTTCAAACAATCAACATCCATTTATTAAAATCTAATACATAAAAATAATTATAAAAATTAATGGTATAAATTAAAATTTATATGATGAAGACTTTTAAACGGTTATTTATGATTTTTATCTTTTTGATAATTTATTTTAATCAATTCTATTTGAATAAAGATTAAATTCATTGGTTTTATCAACTCTATTAATAATTATTTAGGTCATAGTCTTTCGTACATAATTAGTAATCTTTAAATTTTCATTTAATATAAAATTCTCCTATTTTATAATGAATGTGATATTTTTCAAGAGAAATTCAATCTCAACATAAATTGAAACTTATTTGATAAAAGAAATTCTAAAATAAAATTATAGCATTGGTAGTAATAAGTCTCATTCAAACCAATTAGTTTTATCTTCTATGACCACATTTTTTTCTATCAATGGAATTTTCTTTAAAAAAATTTAATTATGATTTTTAAATTATATTACACAAGATTTCATTTACCTATTTTATGAAATAAAAGTATTTTAATGCTTTTTTATGTGTTTTTTTCATTAAAATTACCATAAAATAATAAGGAAGGTTTTTATTATCATTATATACAACTTCATATTTTCTAGATTGGGTTTTTCACATATTTCTTAATTTTAACTCCTTCTAATAATTTTTTTAATTATTTATGTTCCCTCGTTAAAATGATTTTGAAATTTTTATTTTTTGTCTCACTTGGTTGAATACCATAATAGGTTAATGGTGAATGATGATATGGAAAATTAACTCATTTCCTTATTCATATGTTATTTTATCATAAAAACACTCTAATCTCTACTTTCTATAGCATTGTAAGAGAATTAACGAAAACAGACCTGAGAATGAAAAATATAAAATGGTTTACTATTAATTAGGATAGTCTAAGATGTATAAAAATTCAGTTTGATGATATTCCAAAATAATTAAAGTTCACTAACGTTACAACGTCTGGAGAGGAATCATTTCCAATCATGTTTCATTGCCGATCACAATTTGAAAGCTCATACCTCTCTGAACTGATTTATTGTCACTACTTCTTCAGATGATTCTTCTATTGATAAACTATATAAAATTTATTTCCCCCATATTTGGTATATAATAATGCTCTAATTTCATCAACATGATAGATAATAAATTATAACATAATTTCTAGGAAATTCCTTTTTGTTCGTGAAAATATTACTTCCATGAAACCATATTATTTCTTTTTCAAACATTCCATTTTTCTAAAACATTAAAATTCATAATACACATAATCATTTATGAATATTAGTAAATGTTCATTAGACTAACTTAGTCAGATTTTCATAATCTCTTTTCTTCATGTAACTAGTGTTCTTATAAATGCTTCATACAAGAAAACCCTCCTTGAATAAGTTTCACAATTTTATATCCTTCATAAATTCAATAAGGACTCATATTTTCAATGGAGGGTATGGCCTATTATTTTTTTGGTGTTTTCTTCCCCTCCTGATACATCTACACTCCCTACTAATTCATTTCATATGTTATTATATTTTTCACACAACATTCAATGTTTGTGAAACTTTTGGGCACATATTTCATTCATGTAATCTTTTAAAACCCCCATTTCCTTCATATATGTAACCACCAGCAGGAAAATATTCATTTAGTTAATGAAACAATTAATTTTTTTTAAATTTTATGATTTAAAATATTTTCATGGGTTGGAAATGGGACCCTTATATCACAAAATATTTCTCTTACTCTGTGGTTTAGAAACTTAAATAAAGAAAACACTATGAAATTCCACCACATTGTTTTCTTGAATTAAGAAAAACCATACCCAGATTCTATACATCTATTTTAAATTAATGATGGAACTCATGAAACCCTCTTCTTAAACCCCATTGAGTGACTATTTTTTTCTCAATGGATTTTGAAGTCATAGAATTTCAACATTTAATGAACATCATCTGCGTCATCAGATTATAAAACACAAAATTTTTCGGTTTCCATACTCCCTTAATTATGTTATATTTAAAAATGTAAAACTAAACCTATTTCTATAAAACCCCATCATATTATCCATCTATATTGAAAAAAACTTCTCTCCGTTTTTCAATACACTAAATTCCACTCTTTTTTAGTCTATAATTAGTTAATGAATTCTTATCATCACATAAGGAATAGACACACAATATCTCAGTGAGAGAGGGTTCTATATATATAATTTATCATGATTAGGGAATTAATTAGAATAAGTAATATAGTCAATGATTCCCAAATACATATTTGGGTAAAGCCTTTACCTAAATTAATGTATCAGTTAGTTATGTAGGTATATTCTCCAACTTCACAAGTCCACACTCCAAATTCACTATAATAAAATTATACATGATTTAAATGATATTCTTCTACAAGTTATGGATAATATTTTTGATAATATTTATATCACATGAAGTATTAAAATGGATTTTAATAACGTACATAACTTCAAATACCATATTTTTATGTTATTCCTACATGTAAAATATCATAATGAAAACTTAAATGGCATTATTATATTCCACTTCTATCTATCTTGGAGAGATGGAAACATTCTTCTTTCTGTGTCATGAAGTAAAAAATACATGATGGTAGAATAGACCACCAAATGTTGAATTTCTAGGATCTCATGAAGCATTATAATTTTCATCTTTATACAATGGAAAATATGGGTTATATTTTCCATTATAGAGTAAACTGAAATCCACTTTCCCTTTGATATAATGTAGTTATAATTTCTCTACGAAAAGTGAATATTAATGGGATTGCATTGATAATGTGTTTAATTATAAAAGGATAAAATAATATAAAGTATGTTTACTATTAATTCCAATAGCTTTCCAATGATATGTGTATGTTTTGTGACATTAACATCTTCTCCTTTATCAACACATAATATTTTTATCTTGGTTGAAACCAGAGTTTTCATCTCCACGTAATTCATCATTTTAAATATTTTCAAAACCTATATGTAAAATTTAAACTGACAGATAAATTTTCTAATTTCTTCATGTATCATATGTTAAATAATAAAAAATATCATCTCAATAATAATTGAAATTTTGAACTAATGTTTCATGAATTCAAATCACTATTTGAATAATTAATCATTTAATTAGACAATGATTACATCATTGATGTATTCTGAAACCATCATCATTGGATTCCAATCATTATTTATTTATATATTTTAATCACATAATCTATACTAAAAAATAACATAATTTAAATGGAAACCTATTCTGGAATATCATGCTCTCATTTGTTGGTTTAACCCGTCTATCATCTTCTACATCTAATAAACATTGTTATCATATTCATGGAAAATAAAACTATTTAGAAATTTGATGCAAAGTTATTCCACTATAACACCAATAAAAATGAATATTTGACATACATATGGAAAACATTTAACTTTTTATTCAATATTATGGATAAAAATAACATGATTTTCTCTATTATGGAAACTGGGGAGAATGTTCCATCAATATTGATACCCTCTATCCAAGAGTACCCTTTGCACACTAGTTTTGATTTTCTTCAAATAATTATGTCGTATTCATTCATATTTTTATGTAATACCAATTTTTTGTTGATGAAATTATTTTATGTCAGCCTAAAAATAGTATCATGTGTTTGGTTATTAACAATTTGGTCAAGCAGTGTGTTCATAATATGAACCCCATTTTCACCCCTATCTACTTATTCAAAAATATTTGTCACTTTATAAGATAAAAATGATTTTCCTCTATAGATATAACATTATCAATGTTTGAAAATATATTTCATGATCACTAATGATGTTATTCTTTCCAATCTCATCTTAACAATTTAGTTTCAGTGTAAATACAGGTCTGCGTTTTTTCTATCTTCTTAATTATCTTCTTATGAATCAATATTTACCACATATTCTCCACATGATTCACTTAACTTCTCATCCCTATTATTAGTAATATGTTCACTATGTTTTATAATATAATGTTCACTTTATAATTGTAATGTACCGTATTTTTCCATGTATTATTTTAAATATTATATGGGAAATAATTCAAGACCAGGCTCTGAGACGGCGTGCAGTTCCGTGGCCCTGTGAGCCCGGAACAAATGGTTCAATTTAATTAAATAATTAAATTACGTGGGCATGTGGTTCTCCTGAAAAAGTAGAATAACTCTTGAACGGGTGCTCGGATCAGAAATCTGAGGGCACCGTTGCGTTCAGAACATCGATTTTACCTTAGCCAAGGCCTAACATAGGCCTACGTAGGTCGGTGCTGAAATACAGTTTTCGGACGTAACCGTAATAAAATATTTAATTAAATTTTTTTTTAAATCTTATCACAAAAAATATCTCTTATCTTTTTAAAAGGAGATTTTCATTGGGGATCAGGGTTGCATTTTCCCATAACCCTGAATTTCCCTGGAGGCTCTGGAATGCTCTGGATAAAACCTCCCAACGCGGCGACGATGTTCTTAACAAGCTTCGTCGGCGACGACGATGTGGTGACCAGATCTTCCCCAACAAACGCCGCAAATCCAGGTAGGATGTTTAATTTCTGATTTCTTCCCCGTTCTTGATTTCTATGACGAACGCGGGCTAATCCACAAACATATTAGTCTGCGGATCGATCATTCTTGCGGGATGGACTTTTATGGGGATTTTGGGAGATTGAATCCATGTTGATCTTTTGTTGTGGATTTTTATGATCCCTTTAATCTTATTAATGGGAGTGGATCAATGTCGTGACGAACGGTGGTGGAGGTTCGTTCCTCAAATTTGTTTCATCGGATTTCTCCCCTTTATCTCCTCCACATTCTTCACATTCTTCATGGGGTGATGAAAAAACGGATTGTTGTGCATCCGTTCTATGATGCAATGATCCCAATTTAATGATCTGGCGGCGGTACAACCCTACAGAGGTGTGACTGTAGTGGTGAAAAATGGATCGAAGCAGATCAGAAGATATCATTCTTCAAACAATTTCCGCACAGATGACCGGAATCGGATTTTGGAGTAGATCGAAGGCCCGAAACCCACGAATTTGGCATCACGGCGATGAAGCGACCCATGATATTGAGTTTTACAGAAAACAGACAAGAGAAACGTGATCTGGAGAATCAGTCGAGGCGTGAGGAGGAAGACGAAGCTTCAGATATTTCCCGACTACAGGCTGTGTAGTATGGGCTACACGGCGTGTGTTCGTCGGCGAATCACTTGGCGTGTAGTCTGAGAGTACACGAACACGGGTTGGGTACATGGACAAGGCCATAATGTGTATAACCCTCCCTGACCAGACCTGGCCAGATACACGGGATACCCCGTGTACTGGTACACGGGCAGACGAGACTAACACAAACAGAGACCGTGTACGGGCACATGGCCAATGTATAGGGAGTGAGCCCCAGGTTCTCAGACATGGTGTGTGAGTCTTCTACACGTCGTGTAGTTAACTTCTATCTGATAAGTTGAATGACACATGCGATTTACATGGGAAGTACCCAGAGTTAAGGAACACAGTGTGTGATCCTTCTACATGCTGTGTAGTTGTGTCTTACACAGCTTGGACGGATGACACGGGCCATTTTCATGGAATGTACTTGGAGTCATCGAACATGGTGTGTGATCATTCTACACGCTGTGTAGTCTAGTTTTACACAGACTAGACAGATGACATGGGCCGTTACAGGGGCAGTATCTGGGGTCAACGAAAACGGCGTGTAACCATACTACACGCCGTGTAACCAATTATTCATGGCTTGAGCCAATCACCTTCTGTTACTTGGACTGATCTCCTTAGGGTTCATCCCATTGGTCTTTCTCGTAAAGGTTCTCGATATCATTTACTAGATACAAGAGTATGATTCCTTCAGTAGGAATTCCTGAATAGTGTTGTTGGAATCCCCTATGTGAGACTTATAGCCGGATCCTCTATTCATTCCTAGAACCCTAGGTAGAGTTCTTGGAATCGACATGACCAACATTACCCGGGTGCCGATCCACTTCTTAGCAGGTTATCTTGGACTGAGTTGTTGGAATCACCCCATGACTTGGTTGTGATCCTCATCTGAGCATCATGTTCTCAAAGTAATTGTGGAGTGTGTTCTCCCGGAATGAGTACTTTGTATCTCTCTATTCAGACCTAGAAGTGTGTTCTCCGAGTTGCAAGCTTAGTGAATCCTTCGAGCTGGATCCTAGTGGTGGTAATCGTGATAGTATATCATGCATGAGTATATGTGGATATTATCATTATATGTTTGGTAGACATATACTTTGTAGAGATGACTGTATCTTTCCATTGTGGTATATTTCCCTTGTTGTATTTCTTTTGTGGTTTCGAGGTGTCCTACTAGGTATTGTTATACTCACCCATGCATGGGCTTTTCCCGCATGTGTTGTGTCTTGTGACGACGAGCGAGCCTTTGGCAGGATTCTAGGAGGACCGGGACCGAACGGTACTCAGTGAGATCAGATAGGCTGAGGTGGGATCCTATGGCTACATACTACTATCCCAGCACCATTCTTACAGGTTGATCTTTGTTACGGAATCTATTTTTTTGTGGGCTTGATCTTTTGGATCAGGTTTTTACTTTCTTTTACTTTACTTTCCTTTTGTACTCTGTTGGGTGGGTTTTAGTGTATTCATGCATATTTTCCTTTTAATAGTTTTTAATTTTCAGTTTTTTGGGCTTGGAGATGTCTGTGCGTGTGTACAGGTTTATAGGCAATGCCTCTCATGTTAGTAACATACCTACTCGGTGATAGTAACTAGCCCCTGGCCTATTGGAGGTGGGCTTGGGGAGTTATGGCTCAGGACCCACTAGGACGGGTCATGATAGAGTGGTATCAGAGGTGGTCGGTTCTACCTTAGGACCGAGAGTCTGTGAGTGGTTTGGGGAAACAGTATTAAGTGTTTCGTGTTCGGATTTCAAGCCAGGGACCCCAGTGTTGGTGCGGGCGGCTGACGTATCCATACACCAGGACTCTGATAACATGATTTTTGACTGAGAACATGATAACACTAGTTGTAGGGGAGAATAATGGTGCATCCATCATATGGGAATAGGTTTTGGTTTCCATTTCCTTCTTGAGTAAGCTCCTCAGATATACTCACTGACTGAGATACATCTTGTTTCTTTAACATGATGCATCCATGACATGTACCTTCTAGGATCCAGCAACTCGATCACGATGATGACCCCCCTCAGTGATGAAACTTCGATACATGGACCAAATCCCCCGGTTTTACCATCGGGTGTTGTGCCAGTTATTCCGCCACCTGTGGAGCAGTGTTTAGTGCCTGCTGTACCAGTGGAGGAGGAGCGTAGACTGAGATCACTCCACAAGTTTCAGAGACAGAGACCCCTCAGGTTTCGAGGCGAACTTGACCCTCATTCAGTAGAGGACTGGCTTGAGGCAGTGGCCAGAGTCTTCTGTTTGGTCCGGACACCAGCAGACCAGATGGTGATCCTTGAAGCGAGCCTTCTGCAGGGCTCGGCAAGACGATGGTGGAGTTTGGTTATCCAGACTCGTGATGTGGAGACTCTTTCATGGGAATATTTTTAGCGTCTCTTCCGGGAAGAGTTGTCACTGGTTACCCTAAGATTAGTACATATACATGAGCTTCTTTAGCTCCAGTAGGGAACCATGACGGTGGCTGACTATTCATCGAGGTTTACCGACCTCTCGCGGTACTCGATGGATATGGTCAGAGATCAGTACTTCAGTGCTCAGACTTTTGAGAGGGTGTTTCACAGAGATATATGAGATAGCATCGTATTTACGAGAATTCCTACCTATGATGGGGTGCTCGAGCGGGCTATGGTGGTCGAGAGTATCTTGGCAGAGCAGAGACAACCGACAGTTGTTAGAGCTAGAGCAGAGACATTGGCAGCAGGGAGCCGACGTCACGGACCTAGGCGTGGGAGACGTTTTCAGAGGAGATCTCTGGATAGGGGATCTGCCGTACTAGGTTCGCAGGGTGCATCCAGCGAGCCTCGAGAGAGGTGATTCTACTCATGTGATGGCAGGGGACAACTCGCTCGAGATTGTCTGACCCGCCGTACTACTGACACGGGAGTAGTGGATGGACCACCGAGGCCGAGGGAACATGTGGAGCAGATAGATCTATGGGGCGGCGGACATGGTAGGAGAGTTGAGAGTGCAGCAAGAGGTGGTTGGGGTTTTGACCGTTTACCACCACCACCCCTAGGAGGTCCACCCCAGGCTCAGGGAGTTGGTGGACAGATGCAGGGACAGCTGTAGGCGGCAGAGACTTATGACCCAGGTACTCCCGGAATGATTATAGGTATAATCTGGGTCATTTCTACATTGTCTGCTGTAATGATAGACATAGGTTCTAGTCATTCCTTTATAGATGCTTGTCTTGTTTGAGACCTTGAGATTCAAGTTGAGCCATTGACTCGACCCTTACGCATTGGAACACCGACTGGAGAAGATTCAGAGATAACACACCTCTGTAGATAGTGTGACCTGACCCTTGAAGGCAAGGGTTTTGGATGGAACCTCTTAGTGGTAGAGTCGAGGCCTTACGATGTCCTTCTTTGTATGGATTGGCTATCCACAGTTCATGCCTAGATTGACTAATTTAGGTGAATGGTGCGGTGTGTCCGCAGTGATGGAACGAGGTTCTCTTTTTTCGGTGAAAGAGACACCCAGGTAGCGCAGGATGGACTTGTGCATAGGAGGGAACAACCGATTTCACATCAGTTGGCTAGACTAGCCCTTGGCACAGCAGATGTTACGAGTTTCCAGTTTCTAGTAGTAGTGGCTGAGTACGAGGTCATCTTTCCGGAGGATGCCCCCAGACTACCTCCCCATTGGGAGATAGATTTCTACATTGAGTTGCAACCTAGGATGACACTGATATCAGAATCAGCATATCGGATGGCTCCTGTAGAGCTTTGTGAGCTGAGGGTGCAGTTGGAAGATTTCTAGAAGAAGGGATCTGTGAGACCCAGTGTTTCACCATGGGCGGCCCCGATGCTATTTTCCAAGATGGCAGACGGGAGCATGAGGCTATGTGTGGATTAATGGAGCTTGAATCAAGTGACTGTGAAGAACTGGTATCCACTACTGATGATCGATGACCTCTTCGACCAGTGTAGAGGGGCACAATGGTTCTCTAAGGTTGATCTATGATCAGGGTATCACCAGTTGTGAGTACGGGATGAGGATGTACCGAAGATGACATTCAGATGTCGCTATGGTCACTATGAGTACTTGGCGATTCCCATTGGTGTGATGAACGCCCCAGCAGTGTTAATGGGAATTATGAACCAGATAATTCAGCCCTATCATGATCAGTATGTAGTAGTTTTCATCTATGATATCCTTGTGTTGTCTTTGTCCGAGGAGGAGCATGAGGGACACCTGAGGATGGTTTTGGACACACTCTGAGAGCACTAGTTGTATGGGAAACTCTCTAAGTGCCTATTCTGGATACAGGAGGTCCACTTTCTGGGACATGTCATCTAAGCAGATAGTGTAGCACTGGACCCAGCCAAGGTGGAGGCATAACTAGCATGGGAGCCACCCCGGAGCGTGGCAGAGGTTTGGAGTTTTCTTGGGTTGGTAGGATAATATCAGAGATTCATTCTTGATTTCTATAGGATTTCAGCACCTATGACAGCTTTGACCCAAAAGGGGAAGCCTTTCATGTGGACCCAGATATGCCACCAGGATTTCCAGCAGTTGAGACAGAGTCTGACGAGCACCACGATCATGAGATTACCAGAGGAAGGTGTCGAGTACGTAGTGTTATGGGACACATCAGGAACCAGGCTTGGTTGTGTCCTAATGTAGAGGAAAGTGGTGATTTCCTATGGCTCACATCAGTTGAGGCCACACAAGTATAACTACGCAACCCATGATACTGAGTTGGCAGCTGTAATCTTCACGTTGAATATGTGGTGGCACTACCTGATGGGTGAGTGGTTTATCATCTACACTGATCACAAGAGTCTCAAATATATCTTTTATCAGAAGGATCTGAATTTGAGACAGAGGTGGTGTATTGAGTTCCTCCATGATTACGAATTTGAGATCATTTATACTCTTGGGAAGGGGAGCATTGTGGCAGATGCTCTCAGCAAGAAATCCAGTTTGTAGTTTCTAGATGAGGCGACGAGGCAGTTGGCCTCCATACAATTATCCTTCGTGGATAGAGATGAGGGGGATTACCTTCAGTTGGTGGTTTTTAACCCTACACTCTTATAGTGAGTCAGGGAAGCACAACTCGAGGAGGCAAGCTGTGAGACACTACGTGCCCAGATATCCACATGTGATGTTGCTGATGGATATTCAGAAGGTGGGGGTACATTGTTCTTTTCAAAGGACGTACTATAGTACCAATGACGTTATGATAGGAGGTTCTGAGGGAGTTCCATACATCTCCTTCGGTGGTACATCCAGGCATGGAAAAGATGTATCAGGACCTCTGAAGTCAGTTCTGGTGGCCAGGAATGAAGAAAGGTGTGGCCGAGTTTGTAACTCAGTGCCTTAATTTTTAGCAATTGAAGGCTGAGCACTAGGTGCCAGCATGTTTGACTCAGCCCCTTGAGGTGACAGAGTGGAAGTCAGAAGGTATATCCATGTACTTCATGATGGGTTTACCATGTACATCCATGGGAAACAATGCCGCCTGGGTGAACATTTATCGACTCACCAAGTCGGCCCACTTCCTAACCATACGGGAGCAGAGTTCAGTATAGAACATGGGATGCCTATACGTGCAAGAGATAGTTCGACTTCATGGAGTTCCATCGACGATTGGCTCAGATCATGATTCTCATTTCACATCCCAGTTGTGGAGGGGATTGCAGAAAGCTTTCGAGACTCAGTTACGATTGAGCACAACGTTTCATCCTTAGACAGATGGTCAAATTGAGTAGACCATCTAGGTCCCTGAGGATATGCATCAAGCATTCATACATGACTTCGGTTGTAGATGGGAGGATCACCTACCACTGGTGTAATTTTATTATAACAATAGTTATCATTCCACTATTGGTACGGAACCATTCGAGTCTCTGTACGGGCGAATTTGTGGTTCAACACTTTGCTAGAATGACCCAGGAGAGTCACTACTCATGGGCCCAATGATGGTGTGAGATACTCTAGAGAAGGTGCAGGTCTTGTAGGAGTAGATGAAGACAGAACATAGTCGGAAAAAGTCTTATGCTGACAGGTGGCAGAGGCCCTTGGAGTTCGAGGAAGGAGACCATGGGTTCCTTCGGGTCTCACCTTGAAGGGGATTGCAGATATTTGGTTGAGGCGGCAAGTTATCCCCGAGGTTTGATGGCCCTTTTCAGATTACGAGTATAGTTGGAGAGGTGGTGTATCACTTGTATCTACCTCCTCAGATGGACTGGGTATACAACGTCTTCCATGTGTCGCAGCTACGATGGTACGTGCATGATCCATCACATGTCATCGACTGGGGCGAGTTGGACATTGATGATGGAAATACCATTGCTGAGTACCCAGTGGATATTGGGGATCGTCTGGAGAATAACCATTGTGGGTGAGATATTCCCTTAGTAAGTGTCTGGTGGCAGCACAGGAATCTCCAGTAGAGCACGTTGGAGCGGGAGGCTTAGATTCGCAGGCAGTACCCACATCTTTTTGAGTAGCCCTTGTTTTCGCATTTCGGGGATGTAAAAGCCCTATGTTTGGTGTGATGTAAAGTCCCGGATTTTCCATGTATTTTTTTAAATATTATATGTGAATTAATTCAAGACAAGGCTCTGATATAGCGTGCAGTTCCGTGGCCCGGTGAGCTCAGAACAAATGGTTAAATTTAATTAAATAATTAAATTACGTGCGCGTGTGGTTCTCCTGAAAAAGTGGAATAACTCCTGGATGGATGCTCGAATCAAATATCTGAGGGCACCGTTGCGCTCAGAACAGTGATTTTACCTTAGGCGAGGCCTAACATTTCCCGCGCAGGTCGGTGGTGAAATCCAGTTTTTAGACGTAACCATAATAAAATATTTAAATGAAATATTTTATTAAATCTTGTTACAACAAATATCTATTATCTTTTTAAATAGACATTTTCGCAGGGGATCAGGGTTACATTTTCCCATAACCCTGAATTTCCTTGGAGGCTCTGGAATTCTCTAGAGAAAACCTCCCAACACTATGAAGATGTTCTTGAAAAGCTTCGTCGGCGACGACGACGTGGCGACCAGATCATCACCAACAAATTTCGCAAATCTAAGTAGGATATTTAATTTGTGATTTCATCCACGTTCTTGATTTCTACGACGAACACGGGCTAATCAACGAACATATTAGTCTGTGGATCGATCATTCTTATGGGATGGACATTTGTGGGGATTATGAGAGATTGAATCCTTGTTGATATTTTGTTGTTGATTTTTCTGCTCTGTTTAATCATATCAATGGGAGCATATCAATGTCATGATGAACGACAGCGGAGGTTCATTCCTCAAATTTGTTTCATTGGATTTCCCCCCTTTCTCTCCTTCTCCTTCTTCGCATTCTTCACGGGGAGATGAACAAAGGAACATTGCACATCCGTTCTGAGACACAACTATCCCTAATTGATGATCTGGCATCGTTACAACCCTACGGAGGTGCGGCTGTGGTGGCGATGGATGCATCTAAGCGGATCAGAAGATGTCGTTCTTCAAACGATTTCCGCATGGATAACCGGAATCAGATTTTAGAGCCGATCAAAGGCTTGAAACCCACGAATTTGGCATCATGACAACGAAGCGACCTATGATCTTTAGTTTCATGGAAAAAGACTAGAGAAACTTGATCTGGAGAATCAGACGAGGTGTGAGGAGGAAGAAAACACTTCTGGAAATTTCCCGACTACACGCCGTGTAGTATGGGCTACACGGCGTGTGTTCGTAGGCGAATCACATGGAATGTACTTCAGGAGTACACAGACATGGGTTGGGTACACAGCCAAGGAAACAGGGTGTATTCCCCTCCCCGGCCTGACCCGGCCAGAGACACAGGATACCCCATGTACTGGTACACGGGCAGGAGACACAGACATGGACACCGTGTACGGGCACATGGCCAACGTACACGGAGCGAGCACTAGGTTCTCGGACACGGCGTGTGATTCTTCTACACGCGGTGTAGTTACCTTCTATCTGACAAGAAAAATGACATGGACCGTTTACACAGGCAGTACCCGGAGTCAAGGAACATGGCGTGTGATCCTTCTACATGACATGTAGCTATTGTTTACACAACTTGGATGGATGACACAAGTCGTTTACCCAGGCAGTACCCAAAGTCAAGGAACACGATGTGTGATCCATCTACACGCCGTTTAGTCTAGTTTTACACAGACTCGAGTGATGACACGGGCCTTTACATGGGTAGAACCCAGGGTCATGGAATACGGCGTGTAACCATAATACACGCCGTGTAAACAATTATTCATGGTTTGAGCCAGTTTCCTTCTGTGACTTGGACTGATTTCCTTTGGGTTCGTCCCCAAGGTCTTTCTCATGAAGGTTCCTGGTATCATTTCCGAGATATAGGAGTATGATCCCTTCAGTAGGAATTCTTGAATTGAGTTGTTGGAATCCCCTCTGTGAGACTTAGAGCTAGATCCTCTATTCATTCCTAGAACCCTATGTAGAGTTCTTGGTATCAACATGACCAACTCTACCCGGGCACTGATCCTCTGCTTAGCCGGTTAGCTCAGACTAAATTATCAGAATTACCCCATGACTTGGTTGCGATCCTCATCTGAGCATTATGTTCTCAAAGTACTTGTGGAGTGTGTTCTCTCAGGACGAGTACTTTGTATCTCTCTCTCTTCAGACCTAGGAGTGTGTTCTCCCAGTTTCATGATTAGTTGAACCTTAAAGCTAGATCCTAGTGGTGGTAATCGCGATAGTCGATCGTGCATGAGTATATCTGGATATTCTCATTATATGTTCGGTATAAATATACTGTGTAGAGATAACTGTAACTTTACTTTGTGGTATATTTCCTTTTTTGTATTTCCTTTGTGGTTTTGGGGTGTCCTACTGGGTATTGTTATACTCACCCCTGCATTGGATTTTCCCGCATGTGTCGTGTCTTGTGCAGACGTGTGAGCCTTTGACAAGTTTCTAGGTGGACCGGGACTGGGCGGTACTCAGCGAGATCAGACAGGACGATGTGTGTTCATACGGCTACAGACTGTAGTCCCAGCACCTTTCTTTCTGGTTGGACTTTGCTATAGACCCTCTTTTTGGTGGGCTTGTACTTTTGGCCCAGGGTTTTACTTTCTGGTACTTTACTTTCATGTCATACTCTTTTGGTTGGGTTTTAGTGTATGAATGTATCTTTTCCTTCTGGTAGTTTTTACTTTTCATCTTTTTGGGCTTGGGGATGTGTGTGCGTGTTTACAGGTTTATAGGCAATTCCTCCCATGTTAGTAGCATGCCTACTTAGGGCTAGTCACCATCCCCTGGCCTATTGGTGGCGGTCTTGGGGAGTTGAGGCTCGGGCCCCACTGGGCAAGGCCGTGACAATAATTTAGTGATATTATTTATTTCGACAAATTTTTTAATCCTCCTATTGAAGCATGTATACTATTTACATTTTCAGGGGAAGCTAGTAATATTTCTTCTTCACCATGAGATCAAAAAATCTTGTGATTCTTATTATGAGAACAAAACAATTACCTTAAAATATTACAAGTTATTTTAATTTTGTATTGTTTCCACACCACAACTCGTAGAGAGTCATTCCATATTTCAAACACAATAATTCCTTATTGGAAATATAGAGTAATTTCTATAATTATTTCTTTTAAAATATCTTTAGTATGACCCTTTTAACAAGAATTAATATATCCATGTAGTTTTTTATTTTTTTATACTCTCAACCACTCAATTATACTAATGGGTTCTCATGGTTTAATCTTTTTTCCATATCAATTGTTTTTTTAGATAATAATCCACTTGGATATTTCTAAACTATGTATCATTGTTGGTCAGAAACATAAAATTGTTTTCACTTACATCCTTTCATCTTCCCTCTGATATTGAGATATGAAACTGAAATACTCTATATGTTTGAAATTTTTAAATTTTAATGAAATCTGAATTAAGACATCAATGAAACTAACATACTATTTCTTTCCAAATATCTCTCATGGTGAGATAGGTCTACAAAAATCATTATTCACCAATTAATGAACTCTTTTTGAACTATATTATTTTTCATTATAAAAATTCAAAATATATTAACTTTTAAAAAGGACCCCACATATGAGTATGATTATGTGATAGCTCAGGTACCTCACAAGCTATGTAACACTTCAGCATATATTACAGGGATGTTTGGCACATATGTCTAAGATGTTTCTCCCATAACTTATTTTCTTTTTTGATATATAGAAAGGACAAATATTCTTCTCCAATTATGAGGTTGAAATTATCTATCATGTTGTTCCCATAAAAAACTAAAAACACATTTTTTTACCTTGATAATTCACAAATTCTAGGTAATTAATATAAAATTTCATAGGTTAAACACTTGAATAACACTTAGAAAATATGGGATGGGACCTTCAACAACAGATACATCATCTTGTCACATATCATTACCCCCAAACATAGATTTTCCTTATCTGATAATATTATGTACTCAAACATTTCTAAATATAATTATATCATCCTCTTCAAAACATTTTTCTTTCACCATATCCTTGTTTCCCTTCATATGGGAGGTTCATCCACTATCAATTATTCAACAATTCTACATTATCTAAATTTTTCAAAAAAATCTATGAAACCACCATTTACTCACCTATATTACTTTTGATACATTCCATTGGATTCTTACTTAATGTTTAATGGTATTCTTGATCTTCCTAATATTAAGATTCACCAAAATCCTCTTATAGAGCTATATATTGTTTTTGTGTTTACATCACAATTGATTATTATTTAAGATACTACTATCAAAAACATAGGGTCTACATCATAAAGTTCCTCTACATGTTTTATGGGAAATATCTTCCCTTTCATCCAAAATATCCACCTAATAAATACTTAATATCAAAATCTTTTCTGGTATATTTAAAATTTTGTAGACAACTTTATTTCTCTTGTTTGCTTTATTACATTTTAAATATTAAACTAAAATTTTGGGATTGTACAATGTTTATAATGAAGTAACACTATATAAGAGGTGGATTCCTATGTTTCACTGTTATATGATTTATTTTTTGTTGGTTTCTCTAAACCCTCATATTATATTTTACACCCCAGACAATTTTCAACCATTGAGTGAATTTAAATGGTTTCACATCTACAATTATTAAATTCAATTTCCAATCATTACTCATTAATTTATTTCATTTATATATAATTCTGAGTTATTTTTTTCTATACTACCACTCTCTAATATAAAATTGTAAATTTTCTGAGTTGACTACATTCTTAATATTATACAATCTTTAAATTGTCTCTCGTGATCTAATACATTTACTCATACCCAAAAACTTTTTTGTTTCTGTTATCAAATAATTTTACATGATAATTTACTTTGTTAGAAAATAATTGATAAATATTGTCTTTTCTTCACCTTATAGATTATAATAAAGGAATTATTCTCTATTCTTAGCTCATATTTTATTTATTACTTCTACGGAATATGGTGTTTTTTATCATGAACTACTATAAATGCATTATTCATTTGGGCTCTCATAATATTTATCTCTTCAATATAGGTTGAATGTTTGAATTTTATTTAAAATCTTCTTTAAACATTTCCTTAGTAATTTTCACTTTCTTACCTTTATTAATAAACTCCCACAGAATCCACAAAATAAATATCCTTATGTCATTATAGTATTCAATTTTTTACATTATTCTACTTTGATATTTTATTTTCCTATGAAATAAGACTATTCTTTTGAAAAATAATTCTTTAAGCGTTATATAACTTTTCATTGTATCAAATTTATTCTTAGGTGGAAGTTCGTCATTTATCTTATTACCATACTAAAACATTTTGGGACATGATTCTTAATGATGTACAACCATTCCACATCATTAAAATTCTTTTTTATGTTTCCCTCTAAAATTTTATTTTACTTTTTTATATTTTCTAATGGAATGAGATTAATTCATTCAATAAAATTATTCATGAATATTCCCTATGATGAATGTCTTTATTGAATTTAACTATACCTCTTTGAACTTCCCTATCTCTACAGACTCATTATCAACATTTCACATCTCATATGTGATTATATTTCTTTGTAAACTATTAGAAGACATCTCTATTAGATCATAGTATTATATACTAGTTATTATCATATTTAAATGATAGGGAAGTATTATAAGGATGAACTTTTTTATCATTACATTATTGAGGATTCCCCTTATACCTTGCATGTTATACGCAACAACATTCACCCTGTCATATAATGCACCAACTGGCTCATTAGGGTACATTCCCAGGTCCTCATAAATGTTTTAGACTTGAATTCTTCCCATTTAGATTTCCCTATTTCTACAACCTTATTGTCATCATTTTTTATCTCATATGGGATTAGATTTATTTGAAAAATATCTGAAGTAATCTTTATTGGATCATTGTCCTATCGTAAATATATTTTAATATTGAAATGGTGTGGAAGTATTCTTAGGATACTCTTTTATCTCATTACATTATCGAGTATTTCTCATAGACCATGCATGTCATACGGAAAAATGTTCACCAAGTCTAATAATGTATCAAAAGACTCTTTAGGGTGTATTCTCAAGTCCTCACACATGTTCTAAATATATAAATCGTGGAATTTAGAATCACTAACATTGATATTTAGAATCCTTTACCACATATAATCTAATTACATTTGTAAATTGTGTTGGGTAATAATCCCACTAAATCATTGTTTCTTCTGAAGTCAACACCTAATTCTCATTAGTTTCATTAATATAAATCTCTACATTCTATACTATATGAAATACCATGCATCAAAGCTATAATAACATCAATTTCTAATTGTAAGGAGTTGTGTGGTATCTGATTCTGCCACAATGGATAATGGATTCCACTAATGATTGTAATATCTTTGTGATTAGAAACCTCCACAACTTCCAATGATAGAGAAACACAAATTTCAACTTTTAATCTAATTCTATGTGTTAGACCTGCTTTTTTAAATACCAAAAAAAGGAGATGAAAGAGGGTATAAAATATTATATCACAAACCCATTCAAATATTGATTCATCATAAAATAATATATCCTTATCTCTCCCCCAGACAAATGTATAAGGGGAATGGAAAAAATCATGAGACATGGAAGTTTTTTAGGGTTCACCCAATACTAGGATATTCCAATGAAAATTCAATGTCATTGCACTAATGTATTGAATCCACTAAATAAATATTATTACAATATTTGGAGTGTAACCACAATCCCGTCTCATTCACTACCAATAAAAATTTATAATCTCACTACACTCTCAACTAATATTTTCTTTCATCTTTATTTGAATAATTATATTCCTATTAAATTAATAAATATTTTTACAACCCATTTAGTGTTTCAGAATGGAAAAACATCATCCAAATGATGATTTAAAATTTACTATTGATTTTCTGTTTAATTCACTTTATTTGGTTCCACTTTTACTTTCACAAAAATATTTCTCACCATTTTCTATAATTTCTGATTATTTGAGACACATCTCACTTTTTTAAAACTCATAACCTTTCATGATGCTTTATAATAATTCATAAAACTTACTTTTTTATGTTGAATAATGTTATTTACTTCATGGAAATAGTTTTCTTATAAATATTTTCCATAATAAAAACCCTCACCAATGATTTTCACGAATTTAGAGTCTTCATATATTTTTTAAGGATCTATATCATAATTGGAGGGAGTGGACACCTATTTATAGAAATAAGTATAACATTAAGAAAATATCATTATATCCCCAAAACCTTCATGTAACTCATTGTATTGTTCATGTGATATTCAATGCTCATGAAACATTCAGTCATATCTACTGTTTGTGTACACATATGAAAAATGTGGTGCCTTCACGTAACTCATCCACTTAAAGAAAATGAACACCTACATGTAACCATTCATTTTGTTTGAAAACCGTTAAATATTTAATGAATTTCCATCATTTTACATATTTTCATGAGTTTTCCGTGACACTAAAGTTTCCCAAAACATTCTCATTCCTCCATATTAGAGACCATAAATATTTTTTCAAATACATGGAAATATCACCACCATATATTCACATCATTCTGAACATCTTACAGGGCTTCCGTACCACTATCCATTAAAATAGTCAAATTATCATTTCAATAATAAAATTGTAACTCTTAAAATTTTCTTTTTGAAAGATCATTATCAATGAACACAACTAACCTAAAAATACTAAAATATCCCCTTGGGGTATTTTCTTCTGAAAAAAACATAATATCCACTTTATTTAAAATGATTACAAGGTTTTGTAAAAACATTATTTTCACGTCTATTAGAGATCTAATTTCGATCCGTAATGATGTTATGTTTTGATATTCTACTATGGATTAGTATAATGGAATATAATTTTGAAAATGAAATTTTATATTTTTTAATTTTTTAAGTTCATGTTATACAATGTTTTTCAAAAGTTTAAGAAAGAAATTATTTTCATTATATTCATTTAAGATATTATTATATTTTTATAGTTGAAACAAATGTATATAGATATTGATGGTTGGGGTACTATATCATCCTCCAATTCATTGGTTTAAATTTAAATCACATGGGATACATATGTGTGGGAATAATGTGGTTGTTCACCAATTGACGGGCATAATGGATTTACACATATAATTAAGAATATACACAATTATGTTATTCACATAAGTGTTGGAATAATTAGTTTTCATAGGATTTTTTACCTATTATTATGGTTATAAAACATTCCCATTTTTTTATTTTATTCCACATTTCCATAAAGTTTATTATTTTCCTTATATGCCATGTTTTTCAAAATACACCTTAATGTTAAATTATTCTAATCTTCTATATCATACAAACATGTTATATGATTATTGATATGTATTTTGAGTCATGGTATAACATATAGTATTCCATAATAATCATTGTATGATATTATGTTTCACAATAATTATTTATGAATATTAATTATGGACTAACCATATATTCATTAGATATTAATTTCTTTCTCATATTCTTCATCCTATGTTTTTTATGATATATTATGATATGGTTTCCCATATTATCATTTTATCTCACTACATTCATATTTTTTGATACCCTATGTTATTAATATGATTATATCATGTGATAAATCTAACAGGGTATAGTTTGGAGTAGAGTTTACAAGTGTTATAAAATGAGTTCTTTGAATATATAATCTTTAAGAAACTAGTATTTTCAGTCCTCTGAATACACGACTATGTGTAGGATATATTATCCAAATCCTGAATTTTAATTTTTATTCAAATTATTTTTATATTCAGTCCCTTTTTTAAATACTAATATATGTTTATATGATAATCGAACATCAATTTATGTCCATTGGATTTGTTCCAATATTGAGGAATTTCTCCTAGAAAATATTTAGTAACATACATGCAAAAATATAGGCCAGAACCAAATGTATCAAGGCCCATTATTCATGAATAAAAAATAGTGGAATGTGTATCCTTTCTTATTAATTTCTTATGTGGACATACCTATAAGGCCCCAGCCTTAAATCTTACTTAATCTTGAGTTATTACAAGATTACACATTGAGGATCTTTTCGGGTTTAGAGTTTTAGAGAATTAGATCATAAAACTTGCATTACATTCCACATATAAACAAAGTGGTTACATAAAGATAGTATTCTTCATTCCCATAAATGAAAACATATTTAAAATAAAAAATGGATTCTTTCTTGACACTTCCTTGACACTATCATCATATCATGTACCTTTCCCTTGACCTATGAAAATCATTTCAAAAAAAACATGGGATGAACATAAAAAGCTCAGTATGGGTTATAAAAACATGGAAAGGAAACATGGGTACATATATACATAAGAGTGAAATCATACATTACCCATAATACATAAGCACATTAATATACCTCAACAAATCATGAGTAAATCATTGAAATCATAAGACATAAAGGTAACTTGAGGCATTCATAACATTCTTACGTAGGTAGTAACCCTCTTGGTTACGTTTGGAATACCCATCACAGTATATTCCCTAAATCTCTTTAGAGAAACCTTAACGTTTCACTACTTCATGTTACCCAATGCATTGGAGAGCTATATCGGGCTCACCTGCCCTTAGTCTATCATAGAACCACCCGTCTTCATAATAATACCCATGAACCTCAACATAATCATATCATATAAAACATGCATAAAGGAAACGTAACATTCCCACCTTTCAATCACAAGATATCAATACAACACATTGATATAAAAAAATTATGAAAACCTTTTTCAATACCAAAATAAAAGAAAAGTGAAACATGGTATTTATTTTTCTTTTAAAAAGAAGGTATGTCTTGTAGATGAAGCCAAAACTCAAATAACGGCCACGACGGCGGAGAAGTCGTTGTCGCCGCATACGTACGACAAAAACATTCCCTTTTATCATTTAGTAAACACTTCGTATAAAAAATATTCCTTTTGAATAAACGTAAAATTCAAAGGGGTTTATACACCGTATAAAAGAAAGTTGTGTAGAAAATAAAATATGCCTCAATGAAAGGAGATTAAGACGAAGTCCCATACCTCGGGTCCGACGTGACTCGGTCATTCTTTAATGTCCTGAATAATAAACATGATTTAATTTATACTTGTTTACGAACCTTTTTCAAGTTCATTATTCCTTTTATATCACTTATTGCCATGTCATGAACACTATGTAATTATTTTAGTTAATAACGGTCGTTTTAACGATCATTGGTACTTGAGTCAAAAATAAGCCCTTTATAATTACAATTTTTCATGTATCCATTATATCCAGAATGGTATTCATGATGTAGATATTATATAAGTCATATATATCTAGTAAATTCTTGCATTTATAATATTACATAATCATATAGAGGTAATAAATGAAATGCACCGTTCCTGGAGACGGTAAGCCGTACGTATGCATGAACGCTACTTCCATTTCTATTTCATATTTTCTGGAATAGAATCATAATGTTATAAGAGTATATTATAATTAAATTATAATATCATATATAATATCATAGTTCCATCCTTTATACACCCCACATATGGTATTTAACGAATCAAATCACTTTGAGGGGGCGGTAGTCCGCACTTCCTTAAATGAAGATTTCACATTTACCCATAATGGAAACCATAAAGGTATTCCAAAAATAAAAAAAAACATAAGATTAAGGAAAAAATAAACATATTATATATCAGATATAAAAATAGTGACATCATTATGGCCACCTTTGAAGGTGTTAAATGAGTATTGAACAATCATCGTTTCTGGAGGCAGAATTTCGCCATCCACGGAAACAGTATGTTCTTTAACCATTTGATGTAGTTGTGTAAGAGTGTAGCTCGAATAAATCTTATAAAAACATCCTAATATATTGAATATACTGGTGTTGTTACAAAATAAGTAAATAAAAAGAGTTTATGGGGTTGGAGAAGCAAAATAAAACAAATGAACAAGAGAGAATGAATTACCTTTAAAAGTGTAACTCCTTTTGATTTGATCATAAAAGCTAACTTTGAAAGGATTATGCCCAAAGGGAATCCTCTAGGATGAGGAGAGGGATGTTTAGAGAGTAAACGGGAAGGTGTTGGCCGAGCCAAATGCTTTAGGAGTGTGTTTAAGGTGGTAGAGGTGGGGGCCTTTTATAAGAGGAGAGGAGGGGCACTTTTGGAAAGTAAAGAAATATTACTTTATTTGAAAATGTTTTTCGATTTTAAAAGATCCCACATTGATATATTTCGTGGATAAGGTGATAAGGGTTCTAAATCCACCCATCCAATAAGTTTTGGACATGTGTAGTTCATAGATTTTACATTATCTTTCCATTTTATTTAAATCGTCAAATAATGATGTCATCACTGCATCATTATTATGTCATAAAAAATTTACTTTATTTAATATCTAAAAATTATAAAAAATACTATGATGTAGGAAATCATTCTATATTTCCAATGACTATTTATAATCAAAACGCTGACTTGTATAACCCCATTTAAAGATTGTTTTAGTAAAACATATCATGTTTGTGCCATTTTTTTTACATTAACATTAAATAAAAGGTATTTATGTCATTTTCCAACCAAAGTGGCTCCATGGGGTCCCCAAGTTGACCCATGGATTTTCTTGGTCTGCCATGAAACATACAATGAGGGTAGTACATGTGTCTAGGTTATCTCATATTATTAAAATATTATTTTTACCTTACACTACACTAATTACCACTAATCGCGATTAAAAACTTAATAAGTTACTATTCACCAAAATATTATTTTAATCTCATTGAACCACATTTTAATTCTTAATGACAACCATGTATGTCGGATTTTTGAAAATCAAAACACAATGATTGCAACATTTCATTTAAACGGAAAAATCAGTTTTTATAAATACCACTTAGTGGTTTCACTATTCATCAAAAAATGATGTTTTTCAGAAAATTACCAAAAATTCACCCTAAGATATATTTGATATTACGAATTCAAAAATGAATTATATTTTACAAAATTCAAAATATATAAGTCACATTAATTAATTTAATAATTAATTCCCGCTGTCAGAGCAAATAGCGTGTTTTTAGGAAACAATAAGTATCAAAAGATTGACACTAGTTTAAGTCCGATTTCAATGTGAAATTAATTCGAACGACCACTATTGTATTTAATGGTAAAAATATTTTCTAATTTAACTTTAAATCCAATTCAAAAGATAATCCAATAATATATATAAATTATATTAAAAAGAGTTTTTGAATTAAAATACAACATTTTACACTATTCATTAAAAAAATGAACTTTATCGGAAAGGTACCAAAAATTTACACAAGGTAAATTTTGATGTCCCGGTTCTAATGAAGATTTATTTTTGGTCCAATAGAATTTATATGATTGATAAAAACTATATTTAATGACGGCTCGCCGTCAAAAGGTGATAAGTGAACCCTTAGTGAAAATTAGGGTATAAATGCCTAAAATTGAATTCTTTCCGTATTTTAAGCCTTTATCTTTCATTGGGTAAATATAAAAACATTTAAAAACATATATAATCATATTTTAGTTATTTATAACAATTTCTGCTAGTACAATGACTACTTGATAACTAACATTTAAAATAATATTATTTTATTACTTGTGTGCAACGTATGTTTTCAAAGAAACTCATCGTTGCGTATCGAGTACGCTATCGAACATAGAAACCCCTTTTAATTAAAATTAATATTTAATTCATAAATATTAATAAATATTAAAATTATTTATTCTTTAATTGCCTGGGATGTTACAATACCTATCTGAATTCACACTGAACTATAGTCATGAACCAGTGAAGAAAATTAACCTAAATTCCACTTGATTTTTTTAGAGATCAATCAGGAGATGAGTTTCACAACTTGGTATAAAATTATATTATATTAGTCTTAATAGGGGAAAATGTGTAATATAAATTGGGATGGGTTTTGTGGGAAAACAATTCACCTTAATACAATTTTTATAACATTTATTTTTTCCATGTATTTCTTTTAATCTAATTCTTTTTATATTATGTGATGTGAAATTATAATATCTTCTTTCTTCTTATATTTCCATTTTCATCCTTCTTTTAATGAATGTGATCACTCAAACTCATGATTAATGAGTACTGACTAGAGGGTTTGAATTCTTGGGGGTGGTCAACAAATAAAAAAAATCCCCATTATTATTTCCAAATGATTTCATTGCAACCTATAATAATTCTATCCCTCTCCCATATCCTTTTTGTATTTATTTATGATGGAATGGAGGGAGTCATTAAATGATCAAAATGGTAGAATAAAGTATATTTTGGTGAAATTTCTATAGAAATAGTATATTCATTATATAAAATCATAGAGGAGATGATATTTTATATCCCCAAAATATTTTTAATGTCGATAGAAAATAAAAATCTCAGTAATGTATGTTGATTTATAAATATCATTGAATAATTATCAATTGGATTATGTAAACATATATAGATAATGAAGGTTATTACTATTCAAACATTTCGTTCAACCCATTCTCCCAATATCTCATATTTTTGGTTTTTATTATTTACTTTTATTCTATATGGAAAAAAACCAATTATCACATTTTCATTTCTCTAAATCATAGAGAAAGTGAAAAATGAAAAAAATTAACAAGGGATTTAGAATATTGATGTGCTTACATAGAAACATTCCTTGGAATGTCCTCTAGTTATACCTAAACTGCATTCTAGGTTTTGATAAAAAAAAATTATCATGCTATATTCTATGAAGATAATGTGATCAACATGGAACTATTTCTGAGGAGTTTGTTTGAAAACCAATTTTATTTTTTTCAAACATTTTAAAGAGTTTTTTTATTATCATATTTAAATTAATAATTTAAAAAATTGATATTAAATCACCATAGGAATTAATTATTACATGTGCTTTCAATAATATTTGGGAGATGATTTGGATTATTATCAAAAAGAAACATTAAGTATTAAATAGAATATATTAAAGAATAAATAAAACAAATTATTTTTGAATCCTTAGTAAAATATTGTAAAGATTAATTCCTATTTTTCTATGAATTTCATATGGGAGAGATGGATGGGAACTGAGAGAATCAAAGCTAAGAGCCAACCCACAAGAATTTTTATGATGATGTCTGAGATGTTGATGATGTAGATGTTTACCACCCACTACTAATTACACTGAATGGATTCCATGTGGTCCAGAAACCTTAGATGTTATTACATGATGACATTATTTTGTGAGATATCTTTATTATAGAATCAATTTTGTATGATTTTGTAAAATATGAATTTAAAACTATCATTTATTTTTAAATATGAAATATTGATCTCGTGTATTATAGGACATGAAGGAGTTTGATGTGGAAAATAAAGAGGCTACAATATTGGGGAACTATATACCTCTTATAGATAGAGAAGAGTAAGATGGGGGTAGATTCATTCTATAAGATGGATATAGGGTATTAGTAGCCACTTTCCTACATCCAAATATCTTTGATTCAAAATTTATTATTAAAAAAATGTTGGATAGAAAGAACTACCAATAAGAGGGACTCAAAATAAGAAAAATAAGAGTAATGGGTAAAATAGAATGTTGGTGTCCTATCGAGACATACCCTTCCTAACAAAAGATTATTGATGATCCCAGTGATTTCCAGTTACCGATGATAAAAATTATATAACCTATTTCAGGAGGTTTACCAATGATTCTTCCCCCATTTCTCTCCACATTTAATTTTTTTTGAGTTATATGTTTTAATTTTTAAGTAACAATTAATTTATTCTTATTTTTAAATGTAGTAAACAAGAATACACCAATCCCTTGAGCTGAATTAAGAATATTTGAATCCAAAAGAACCAGAAATCAATAAAATACCAATATTTTCTGAATGCAAGGATTAACATTAGCCATGTTATTTTTCCCTTGATCATTTTTTCATAAATATCTATTATCATATATTCTTGAAATCAACATGACTACTACATAATCAATTTAAGGAATAATATAAAATTAATTTGGGTAGATAATGACAGTTTTTTGTACTCTTTCTTTCAATTTTTTTTTATTTACAGTTATTAATGAGACTATTATCAAAATGATGAAAACATAAAAAATAATTTTTCTATATTTTGAATAATAAATAAATATATCGTTTATATTTTATCTTATTTTTTCTAACCCTCTTTTAAGAATATTTAAAAGTTCATGCACGTTATATCATAATATTTATTTTGAGAAATTTGATTTTACTATCAATCATAAGAATAAAAATTAATTTCGGAGGAAATTTAGTTACTATTTTTATGTAGATTTTGTTATATAACAATAAAATGGATGGTGAGTGAAACAATCATTGTGGCATTGAAATTATACAATGAGTTCAATTGATGATTGAAATAAGTTCATGGTAACATTCCACGTATGAAAAAGAATACCATAGTTCTTGAACTCAAAATATATTTATATAATTCAATTTAAACTAGAATAAATTTGAAATGGGCATCCAATAATATATATTTGTGACATTTGGAATTGGTTTTGTCAGTATGTAGAATTCATGTATATCACTAATAATTTATTTTTACAAAAACATAGTTAGGAAGAATTAAATAAACCACATAATTCTCCAAAATGAAATAATTAAATGAGGGGAATATTGAATTCAAAATAATAATGTGATAATTAACCTATAAAAAATATTATTTTAGGGGTATCATGTATGTGACTAGATTTTTTTAAGAGACATAGGAAATTGTCACAAATAGAAGTTTCACTTGTTAAAAATTCTATTTCACAAATAAATATATATTTCTTTCATAAAAATAGAAAATTATAATGAATTGATTTGAGGGTATTGGAATAGATTCATGTATGATGTATAATGATTGTTTTAGTGGAATAAACCAAAATCATATCCCAATTTGTTTCCTAGATGATAGAATTTGATATTATGTTTTTTTCATTTAAATTGGTTTAATTTTTATAAATATATTAACTTTAAATAAAGTTTATAAAAATTATTTAGAACCTATTATAAATACATTAAATTTATTTAATTATTTTTTGGTAAATTTTTCTTTCAAAATAATACATATATAAATTTAGTTAAAATTATTTTTACCAAATTTACAATTGAATTTACTCATATTTTTTAAATGTGAATTTCTTGATTTTTTTTGAATTTATTATAATGGTTTTATTTTTTTCTATATTAACTGATTTAGAAAAATTTTAATGAATAATTATAGTGAGACCTATGTATTTAATTTATATTTTTATAATATTGGATCGGGAAATTATTTTTATGGTGATGGTATGTACAAAATCTGAAAATATATGAACTTATTATTATGTTATTGGAGATTTAATATAAATTATTTTTTATAAGTGCGATAAAATATGTGTAAGAGTGATCAAAATTCATATTTTCCAAAAAAATGTATTATTCAATGAATTTAACCCCGTAATTTTCTTAATATTGGGGTATTTTCAAAATATCTTTACATTATGTGGGATTTTCAAATTAATACAGAAAATAAATTATTTTCTAAATATTATTGAATTAATTATTTTTAATTATTAGTTGAAATATTTTAATATTATATAGGTGATGGAGTTCCTCCTAAATGAGATATTTAAGGGTAAATTTCCAGCCTAGATTCCAATTAAAGATTTTGATGTCTATGTTACACTGTTAAGTATAAAGCAATTAAGGATTATCATCTGCACTACATCCAACATATCATAATTTTTGAGTCTAAGACTGATGCTAGATTCACCATCATACTTTAATTTCACTCTATAACATAGTATTCCCTTCATGAACTATAACCAGTTTCAATAGACACCCAACAACATGTCATCAAGATATTACACCTCCATCTCCAAGCCGAATAAAGAAACTATATTTGAGACTTCCAAGAAAGTGATTGTGCATTCCAACTCAACCTACCTTGTGGGACGCAATGAGAATAACCATAGAAACCATAATTGATGCATTTTTCTTATCTCATACGAACTCAACCAGCTATTCCAAAACAAGATACCATGAGGATTCAAATCAATCTGTCATACTTAAAAGCTTCAAGTGACCATCATAGCCTTATCAATTAAAAAATAATAATCCAAGATGAATTAGATATGTAAAACGATCAATATAATGAGTTAAAATTAATTGATCCTTATAATAATTAGATCCAGATCGAGCCAAGTATATATGAATAAAATAACTATCAATTCCAAATTTTTTGAACTAGTAGAGTAGTTATCTAGCATGATTTTTTATACTGATATTGAATGATGAGATCAAGAAGTAACATTTTAGAAATTTTATCCTCCAATAATAGTTTTAAATAGAAGTAACCCACATAATCCCATTGCTCCAATTTCAAGTATATAAATTCATGCACACAAAGTGTTCGATGATATTACTAAATAAAATCTCTAATTACCTATAAAATAAAGATATCACTAGATAATCTCCCCATGTTGTTGTTTTATATAATAGTGTTATAGCTTAATGAAAACACTCAATCTATCCCTATTGTTTCTCCATGTATTAGATACTCGATTATCTAATTCCCTACTAATTCCAGGTAATTTCCATAATTCTATTCTTACTGGATGTTTGAAAAAGGTTTTATCATCAATTTATGATCACTATTGGCACACCCACTATAAGAACCCACTCCTTGGACAAATGAAGTGTAATAGAATAAACTGTATAGAACAAGAATAAAATTAAAAGTATCATTATTCACGATGATCGTGACGATGGAACATGTATTAGTTATCTCTAATTCCCCATTAGATAATGATAAGCCACATTTTTCTTCCACTATAGTCCCTATATAGTGAAAAAAATAATCTTTTTATTCTACATTATGTTTTAGGGAGCTCAGTCATAAAATGATTCTCTCAACTTGGTATGAAATTATATTATATTATTGTTGATGGGATTTGGGATATTATATAATGGCGGATGGTCAGTATACAAGAATATAATTACCCTATGTGATATTGGTATAAACATTCATTTTTTCATTATATTTATTCTAATTTAATCTTATTTATATTATGTGTTGTGAAATGATACCCTCTTTTCTCTTATAGTTCTTTTCTGTTATTCCATTTCTTTGAATGTGATTTCTCAAACTCTATGATCAAAGAGTACTAATATGAGGGATAGAATTCATGGGGTAGGTCCATAGATACACAAAATCCTTATTCTGATTTCTGAAATCATTCATTACATCCTGTATTAATTCATTCTCTATCCTATGTCTGGATTCACTTCACATACGATATAACAGATGGATTCATTCCATGATAAACATATAATTTAGATGATTGTTGTTTTTTGACATGTCAATGTTCATGGCATGTTCATTATACAAAACAATATAACTGGTAAAATTTATTTGTGTCTATGATATTTTTTAAAGTACATACGATCTTCCAATCTTAATAAAAGTTGATTATTTGTATTTTTTATTTATTTAATTATCAATTGTGTTGATATATTTTCTCCACTAACACATATTTTGAATTTTAATTTTTTATTTTCATTGTTCAGAATAACACAATATAATACAAGCACCACATCTACATTACATTAAAACAATGATTAAAATAAAAATTTAGAAAATATAAATATGTCATTGAGAATCGCGAATAAACAATCCAAAAACACTCAATATATAATTAACTTATCCCTCTTTATGTTGTATTATCATTTTAAACATAAAATTTATAATAACACACAAATATTAGATGATAACTCTTATTAGTCAAATATTTTCTTTATATGAGTAATAAATAATTTATTTTTCCTATATACTCATATGATTCTTTCCTTACCCACCAATAATCCTATTATTATTATGTTGAGAATATAACTCTTCAATGACTCCATCAAGATCAATATTTTAGTCAAAAATGACTTCTGTTAAACCATATTCCATAGTTTTTAATTATCCTCCTCAACTATTTCAATAATGAAATATTTTATATTTTAAATAATTTCATCAAAAAATATATTTATGACATGGTTACCCTTCATCCTCCACTTTACTTATCAATTTTTTAAGTCCATTTATTGGATGAGTTTTCATATTTATAATTTCACATCGAAGAGAAAATTATCCATTTATTTTATACGAAAGTTTATTTTACTTATCTATATTATTTCCATAGGTACCTCACTATAATTATCCTAGTATTTTGTAGTCAAATAATTATAGTGGTAACATTTATTAAATCTCTATATATAGCTTAGTAAAATTTTACAACTATACGTGATAGAAATTCATCACATAACTCTTTTTCAAGGTTATCAGTATCATGAATTTCAAGATTATATATAGCTTAAAATTTAATATCCATTAATCAATAATCTCATGAGATCTCATAATTTAAAAATATATTTTAAAAAACATAATTTTATGCCAGTTATTTTTTGATAAATTTATCAGATAAACATCTTGAAGATCTGATTCCCTTAGATTATTCAATAGTGGAATCCTACATAGAATATTATTCATAAATCCAATTAACTTAATTTTATTATTCAAACTATATATATATCCTAAAAATAATATTGGTATTATCCAATAAACCCTTAATTCTTTCACATGGGCTTCACTTCAAATCATTGATCCCATTATGCATCACTTAGAGATTTTCCCCTTCACATTTCTATCTTTTCCGTAGGTATAGGAACTTTTATCAGAAAATACATTTTCCACTGTATAACTCGTCACCTTCACATAAATTTTATTTAATAATTCTTTATTAAAATAATTTTGAGAATTTTTATCGAAATTGAGTAGCTTTATATCATATTCATACATCGATAACTTCACAACATCACACACAAGGAATCCCTGAATAGTTGATGACTAAACATCAATACTAAGAGACCATTGATGGGATTTCAATGGTTTATTATAGAGTTGGTAAATTAATCAATAATTTAAAGGAAATAATTTTTCATTCATAGAATTATCCATGCTTGAAAATCAATGATGATATATTTTCTAACTTTAAACTTGTGTAACTGATAAAAACTTTTGTAAGAAAGGATTCATAATAAAACATAAGACAAGGTGAATTAGGGTGTATAATTTTTTCATCTTCAATTACATATTGTTTTAATCTTTGAATTGATTATTTAACCTAAAAAATCTTATGTATTCATAGAAATATAATATATAATTTTAAATATAGTGATAAGAAAAAATTAATTGGTTCACAAGTAATAGCTACACAAAGAACCATATATCGACAATGTTCCTATATTCTATAGGTTATCAATACTCATTATATGTTATTAAAAATTTAAGAGGGGAAATATATAAATCCAAGGATTTCACCCTCATTCTCTCAATTCACACCCCATTTCAATAGATAGTTACAAATGTTTATGAGATATAATCATAACTGATAAAAAAATCCTCACAAAAATAAACACACCAAAATAGGTGGTGTTTTACTTTTTCTCCCATTATATTTGTAAAATTTAGACCTTTTATGGAATAATTATAGCTTCCACCACTATCTAGATTCTCCAGATGTGTCAATAACCACTCTTCATTCACCAATTCGTAGTTCTCCCAATATTAAGGATTTATTCTTTCTAAATCCCTCTCTATAAATTCTAAACCTTTAATATAACCCCCAAGTATTTTACTATATATTTTTCAATTAAATAAATTTTAAAGTATGATGATTTATTCACACACTATAATAAATTTGAAATAACTCAAATACCTTTTATTGAGAACAAATACTATAATAAATTCTAAACATTAATGAGTTATGATAATACAATATGGAAATTAATTATAAATGTATCGGTGGTATAAATATTAATGTAAATAAAAATATTGTGAACAAAAAATATACCCTTAAGGGGTTTTTATAAATATATTCACACCAAATTAAATAAAAAATGATGGTAAAAAATAAGAAATATAATATAAATAATGATAGATATGTTAATAAAATAAATTATGTTAAAGACTCTATTAAGCAAAAATATTGGAATGAAATATGATTGTTATATATATGTTAATTTGAAATTTTTTCAATGGAATTATAATTGATGGACATGTAGTAATAGTATATATCCAATGGGTAAGGTCTTTAATTTATAAAAATATAATTCAAAAATAATAAAAATAATATAATTAAACAAAATGATAAAATTTAATTAAAATATTTTACATAAAAATTTATATCTATGTGTTACATATTATTATTATTATTATTATTATATTTAATATTAGGAAATGATTTCATGTATTTATAAAATTCAATGAATGGTTTTCATACAAATTGATTAGTAAAATTAAATTCTTAGAAGATGAATAATTAATTTATATAAGATATGGTGAAAGAAATTAATGATTAAAATTGGGTTTTCAATGAACATTTATTTTGATCATTGTATATTTTTAACATAATAAATTAAATTCTTCAGTTTTTGGTGAAGTAACTAATATAAGGACTAATAAATATATTTAATCTCATTTATTTAGTAATTGTTAAAAATTATGATTAAGAACACTTAATGTTTAAAATTAAATTTATTTAAAAACATTTTATAAATTTTTTATTTTGAAATAAGAAATTTTTTGTGAATATTTAAAAACATATTGGGATTAAATATAGAATTTATTATTAATCCTCTCATTTAAATTCAGTAAATTTGTTATTTTAAATTCTAGTCATAAAAAACTACTACTGCATAATTTAGTTAGCATGAGTTAAAGGTAACATGTAGTTAAAAATTTAACTAAGTAGACATTGCTAAAATTTATTTAAAACATTACCCAAAATTTTAATGGTGTTATTTCTCCAACATGTGTATTATATTATACTTGTTATATTATTTCATTTTTAAATTAAATCCTTATTCATTAAGAAAATCATATTTATAAAAAATATATTTAAAACATAGCAATAATGGGACCCCTCCTCAACCTCTATAAAAACACTATTATTGTTATATTATCTCATTAATATCATACCATTTTATTTCTCTCAAATATTTCATAGATGGTTACTGGATTTTTATTCCAATAATTAATCCTGAATCCTTTATCTTTAAGGAACCCTTCAGGAAAAGGCTTGAATTCTTCAAGTAAGTATGAATTTTATTCTCTTAATTTTTTAGATACTTTATCACACCCCATAAATTTAAATAAAATTCTAAACTATATATGATGTTATGTTATCATCGTTTTTTTCTTTTAAAATAGTACTACTATTATATAAAAATATATACATAATCATTTATTATTTTATAATTTTTTTGTTTAGGTTGGTTCAACCCCCTACAAGAAAGATGTTATACCGACATCCACATTTCCAATATGAATAAGTTTAAAAACATTAATAATTGTAATATATGATAAAACATAGTAATATAATCTATTAGTATAAATCTTGATGGATGGCATAAAAATGAATAATCAATATAAAATCAGTCATGTTTATTGTTAAATTACCCAAAATATGTTAGTCATGGATTATATTCCCATGTTTATTGTGTAAGTGTCATGTGTTGTGGCCACATGTGGTTCGTGGATTTAGTCTTGACTGTTTAGTGGTTAGGTAGAGGTCTTGGAGATCATTGGGGTGTTTTATCATTCCTCACTCAAGCTTAAAAGTAATTTTAATACGAAAATACAAAAAACAATTGTCTCTTCAAGATTCAATTCTCATGAACTGTAAATGAAACTCCATCAAATGAGCATGGAACTATGTAAATCATTGAATTGAAATTATTCCACATAAATAAATAATCTTTTAATTAGTAACTTGTAATCATATAACTTTTAATGATATCCCTATTATGAATGTTATTTGGAATAATAAATATTACTGAAATATAATAATGAAAAGAAATGGTATCTCACTAATATATTGGTAATTAATTGGTAAAATTTAATTTTATAATGGTTTTTAAAAATAAATAATTTACTAAGGTGATTATTTGAATAACAATTGAGGTTAAGTCATCTTCATGGATATCATAATTAAAGGTAATAGTTTCTTTCTTATATCTATTTTAAATAATAATTATTTATATTTAAATTGAAATTAGGAGAAATTATATTTTCATTTTATATAAAACCCATATATTTTATTCTCTCCTATTTATTCATGTTCTTTTCATATATTAATATCATTTTCCTCCCTTTTTTTCACAATTCAACTGCAGTAATGCTTATAAATGCGGACAGAACATAACTTCTGTTTTCTATCAGGAATATTTTTCATCCATGTATTCATTAATTAAATTATATTATGAATATACCTCTTTAATCATAAATTATTTACTTAGGTTACTATACACGTTCCTTGAAATACTTAAAAAACGTTTCAGCGAAAATTTTAAAAAATGTCCACCAAATTCATTTCTAATGAATTTTACGTTATTCTAAAATGTGTGAAAGAAATAAACTTTTGAAACATTTTCTATAAGAAATTTTCTTCTATACATCATGATCATATAAATTTATGAAACATATTTATAAAATTTTATGGGTTTCAATGTGAATTTCTAGTCCATTTTTAGAAATTTATTTCTTCTAAAAAAAATTATCAAAAGTAATGGATATTCCATCTTTATTCCCAATGTAATTTCTTACTGTTTCAATAATGTTTTTTAAATGTACTTCGATATTATTTAACTTTATTACACATAATGGAGGTTATTATCTAATGATACCATCTACCAAAATTCCATTTATTGATTAATAATGAATTTTTTCATTATGTTAATTTTATTTTCAAGAGTTAATTAGGATATAATGGAATTTATAATTTCTTCATGTTCATATTGATGAAATATGTATGGTTTATCAATATGTTTTTACTATGAATATTATAGCCATAAAATTAATCGGATAACATTTTATATCTACTGATATTAGTATTAGAAATTGGCGGTTATCCCAATTTAAAAAATGTAAGGGGACCTAGTGGATTAACCCATGTTTATTATGTTATGGGAAGGTGGCCAACCTAGTCCACAATGGTATGAATGTCTAGGTGGAAAACATTAAATTGTGTTATTATTTATATACTTTTTTATTCTATATTATTATTCCAATATTATGTTTTCATATCTCAAAACACCGACTCATTTTTTCACAATCTTTCTACTCAGGTATTATATTATGCCTAAGCCTTATTCCATGAATCCTGAATCATGATCTTTATGTTATTAGGTATTATTCATTTATATTATGACAATGAATGTTGACGATATTCACATACCCAAATTCTTATATTATGTGCACTTATCATCATTGATTTTTATCCCTTATGTCTACCCATGATAATCATTGGGGTTCACCAATTCTAATATTCCCATTCCACAAGTTATAAAAAATTATTTTATGTTTAATGTGTCTAAATATTTTTTTGTGAGTATATTATTTATAATTGATATTTAAAATATTTTATAATATTATATTTATGTATCTTATTTCTAAATATAGTAAACCTATTTTTTGGGTGTGATATATTTTGATATGTAATGAATAATCATATAAAATTAAGTATTAAGTACCTTTGTAATACCAAGGTCACCTTATTCACAATGAAGACATGTTTTATTATTTTTAGGGATTAGGTTATGAATAATATGGTGATATAACAAAAAACACATATTGAATCAAAATTGATATAGGAAGAATGTAAAATGACATATTTTTAAATGAAAGTGCCATAATTTTGGGTATCTTTACGTTTATTTTTCTTTTCATATGATTGTTTACTCTAATTATTGTTACCTGATTCTCGCTCTAGAGTTTTAGTTCTTCTCAATTGATATAAATATGTGGAATTTAATTAAAAATATCTATGATATATAGTGAAATGATTTTCGCATTCAAAAACAATATACACTGTGAGAAGGATTATAAAATAATGTGTATATCATCACCCAAAATTCTCAATCTACGAATAAAAATGAAAATCATGACACAATTTCCAATGAAAAAAAGAATAAACAAAACTCGATTAATTATTATATTCTACAATGACCCCCCTCTATTAGCGGGAATTCAAGTCCAATAATCAAAAATTAATATATTAATACAATATGAAAATATATTATATTTTATCAAGTGTTTGTAGCATGAAAATGTTATTTTATCATTTTATTGTTCAGAAGTTGAAACAGTCCAATGGATTAATATTCTTATTAATATCAAACAAATGGCAGAAGTTGACTCTATTGAATATGATGAGTAATGTTAAATATTATTCAACAAATATTTTTTTCAAAACTCTTCATATGAATATAGTGATATAATTCATATATTTGTAAAAATATTAGGATAAATAAATTTTTAATTATGAAGAACACTTCACAATATGTTTATGGTAAGTTTCATGTTTTATCACCATTCCTTAATAAAAACATGACATTTCATAGTGTCTTAAAACAATTTCTCTAAATTTCATTGTTTATATGAGACTGTGGTGGCTATGACGAATATTTTACATGTGATATCAATTTAGAAATAGTTATTATATAATCATTATTCTCATGATATTTTATATATGTAAAGGAAAACATTTTTTATGTGCAAATTCATTGATAAAACCCATTGAAATAATAAAGTTAATCTTATTAAAAGCTAAAAATATGGGAATAAGTATATGGTAATTTCCTTAAAAGAATAATTAAATGATTCAAGATTTCATTTGAATATCATGAACCACCTAAATCTTAAATTTATATGGATAGGCTAACTAATGAAATCAATGGTTGGAATGATAAGAATTATACACCACATTCACTCCATGTATTCAATTTAAATATTTATTAGAATTATACCAAAAAGTTCACCAAGTCCATGGTTAATGAAATCAATTAACATATGAATACCTCAATTCCAAGGGATAACAGGAAAGCCTATGAAATCACAAAAACTATAGTGGGTTGTGAAAATAAAGTTGTGAAAGAGCACTCATCATCCACTCCAGAAACTAAATGTATAATTTCACTCTATTTATACTCTCTCCATTATTTCTAGATAAGTTTTCTAATTAAATAAATTCATAACTCCAACTTATGGATATGGAATTATCGATGAAAACAAATAGTGGTGAAATAATTTCACCCCAAGTATATAACTCTTCCCTAAAAGAATGTTGTAGTAATATGTTTCCTAAAATTTTATTTTTCTTCCTTTGTATGAATTTGATGTGATATTGGGAATGGATTTTATCACTTTATATATATCCGATATCAATTACTGAAATATAGAATTCATATTTCATATCATATATTAACTCATGATCACCTATTAGTGAAAATAAATCCATAAAATCATTATTGAAATTATATCCATTATATATGCCTTAATATCAAATAATTAAGGGTATTTTACTCAAATGGATGAGTAAAATCTTTATATTGATGATGTTTTATTATTTTCATGAATATTTCAATGTATTTCTAAAAGATTCATTTGGTCTACATCGGATAGTGTCGTTTATTTTTAAATATGTATCGTACCTGGTTTTCTGACATTACCAAATACTCCACATTGAATGGTACTAATTAAATTATAGGAGATAAAGAGGAAAATCTAGGATAATATAGATGAGGTATTAATATATATAGGTTATGTGTGAAACAATAGTTCCTATATATCATGGACTACTCATCTTTCTGGTATTAATTTAAAAATATTCATTTTTAAATGATAAATATAATGTCAAATGAAATTCATATATTATTATATTAGATTAAATTTCAAATCCCAAATAAGTGTATCTTCATGAATAATTTATAATATATTATTTGTAGATAGAGACATACATAAACATGTAATTCTCTCTTCATTAATTATCTAGTAGACTATATCTCATTATTTCATTATTTCACTATAGGATCCAAGTGCATGATCCATCGAGTAGTGATCCACACATGTACCATAATATCTATTTTTTTCTGTACAATATCTATCTCCTACCATAACAAAAACTAATCCCTTTAGGTGCTCATTATTAATTATATAATAATTATTATTAATTGAATAATAAAATTAGGTGTTCTATCAATTTAATGAGATAGGATGAGGAGGGATCCCATTCTATATCTTTATAGCTCTCCATAAGGATTTTGATATCATATATCAATCTGTTATTTAAAATAATAATTTTTATAGAAGTAAATATAAATAAATATTTATTAAGGATGGTTTTAGGTTTTCAATTTGAACACAATACCCATTATAATTACATAATTAATAGTGAACTCCGTGTCTTAATAATAAAATAATTATTATTAAATTGATAAGTTCAGTACCTTTGAATAAATAAGTATAATTTATATTGTGTTTAATTTAACCGTCAAAATCTATTTTATTTTTATCTTCGACATTTAATGATCCTTGAATAGCTATATATTATTTATTAAATAAATAAAACTATATTACTCATTGATTAATATAATAAATATTATGTTTTCCAAGAATTAAAAAATAAATAATTATTATTATTATATAAATCACATTATATATTAAATAACTTGGTATTAAATCAGGGTGATCAATTATACCCAAAAAATTATTTTTTTTCTAAAATTTTAAATTCAATAATAAATATAACTATGAATGTAGATACACGAAGTGAGATACCCTCTAGGCCACTTTACTGATCGAAATTAAGTAGAACCTCCCAATTTCCACTTTCATTGTTTATAAACATTCCTAGGATCCCAAAAATTGAGAAGTTATTGTCACGATGACATATAACATCTAATGAATGCTAACTATGTAATAGAATCTCTTTCTCAAGATACCCAAATCAATCATGTTTTATTATGGGGTAATCTACCTATGTGCATGGTATCTCTTTCTTCAAATTTATTGAAAAAAATTCATCCGCATATCCAAACTCCCATGTGTTTAACTAGGAAATATCATTCCCAAAAAAGGTACATAGATATAAACTAAAATAAATAGATAGAATTAATAAATAATTTCATTCATTCTCAATTAACACAATATCACTCATGATACACCTTATTCATCCTACCTCATCATGATCATATTTACCCTGGTTTTCATCAATACATCGAAATAAAACACTCATGGATTCTATTAATGATAATATTAATTATATAGATCAAAAAATAGGTTTGTTAGATAATAATATCCTACAAAAAAAATAAATGTGGATTTTCTATAAGTGGGTTTTATTCTCATAACCTCGTACACTATAAATTACCAAAGAAAAAAACCCAACAGATTGTTCCTTATAGTCCTATGAGTCTACACCCATGATATAATGTAACATATGTGTCACATAAAAATATATCATCTAGAAAAATAAATATATTTATGAATATTATTGTATCACTTTTTGGTTCTCCACATATCAACGACCTTATCTGTCCTTTCATTGTGAAATATATTCTTAGGAAATTATCGCATAAAAATATCATGAAGAAGAATGATAATTATGTGATATTAAATTTTATTAATAATGAAAATATTTAATCACGTATTTTAATGTCATTTCAAGGGAACCAACTCTAATAAACTCCCACGTTCAGTATATCCAACTATTTACATTCATCTCACAACACTCACATGAAAAGCATGCCTCTGGTGAGATAAATCATTCTTCAAGGTGTTAACCATGTTTTCCTCCATGGATACTCTTCTCAATATTACTTTACCTCATTGATAGAAATCCATTAAGAGGTGAATCATATTAAGTATGTTTTTTTTATATTTATGTGACATAGAATCTTTGGAACGTTCCTCCAATAAAATATTATCATAGTAAATTCTGACACAATATTATCTATTATGAACCATATAAATATCATGCAAAAATGTATTAATCTAACCTTATTTATTAACTAAATCAGAATCTGTAATATACTCCAACACTGTTATTGAATCCATAAAAACTAGATTATTTAAACTCTTTTTGATAAAAACAACTTTGATAATATTGTAGACATATCCCAACAGTGAAATCAAATCATTCAAATAATTGTAAAATTTATCATCTATAAAATCCATAATGGATAAATCTTCATCTATTCTGTATATCAATCAAATATTCATAGTTCACCTTATATACATAAAGATAGCCTAAATTTTATTCTGATACAATTCTTATTAATTATCCTGGTAACTAGCAATGATACTCAATGTACACGTACCATTAAGCCTCTATATAAGAAGGTATACATGATAGATCCTTTTGTAGAAGCAAATTGGATACAACTCATTATCACTCTTTACAATTGTTTTTGTGGAAAACATTTTACACAAAGATGTAAAACATGTGACTCTTAAACCAATCATCTCTTGGACTATTCCATAATTATTATCATCAATATCAGGAAATTGTATGTGATTAGAAATTGTCCAAGAATCCCCTAGGATCTATCACACATAATCATGATCTCTAAAATATAGTTTTCTTATGCTATGTTCTTCATGGATAATCACCTGATGAACCATGAAATAACCAATTGTTAATATGTCATCATATTTACTGATAGAAATATTTTTTAAACCAATAAAATTATAAAAAATATTTTAATCACACTATGTACATTGTAAAAAAATGGAAAACATTCATTCGTAATGAAAAAAATAGTTTTATAGCATCATCAAACTGATCATTCAATGACATGGTTTCTTTCTTGAATCCATATATATATATCTATAAAAAGTATTCCTTTTTTGGAATTAACTAGGCTCACAAAACCATATAGTTATATAATATAAACATCCTTTTGAAGATTATTATTAAGTAAATTTGGGTTTACATCCATCTACCCAGAATCATCATCTTGGTAATCTTTTATGAAATAAAATATTTTAATGGGTTTAAACCTGGAAAATAAATAATTGGATTCATAATAGTCCATTACATTATGTTATCTAATACATTTAGAAACTAATAATTATATGTAGGTATTTATGTTAAGTTCCATGTCATGTTTTCTCTCGAACCCTAGTTTACTCTCAATGACTTACACATAAACTGGTGGATCGATTAGAACCCTAAAATGTTTTTGATACATGCCACCCATAACAAAATTTATATATTATGTCCCTATTATAGAATATAATGTCCCTATATTCACATTGTATTATAGTTAGACATTATTTACAAGGAATAATGAGTCATTATTTGTTTCTAGAAAACCATATCTTTGGGGCTATATGAACTATTTACCAATTTTACACATTTATAGTACTTTAAGAAATAATTCTCGCAAGAAGACCTATATAATACCTTCATATACCAACTCTAATGTATATTGACAATAAAAATCACCAAATTTAGTATTTATCTCACTATCCTCCTTATGAATGTCTTCCTCCTCAAATAATACATCTCGTATAGAAACTATATTTTTTCTAGGGGATCATATTGGTAGTATCCACTCACTTACTTTGGTAACCTATATAGATACACATCATGGTATGTTGTGTTAGTTTTTCTCTTTATATAACATTAATAAAATTCCTCAAAACCTCATGTAATAACATGGGAAAAATATATTTCTTTCCACTCCATAACTCGATTGAAATGCCAGTTTTTTGGTTTTTTGGTTACTCTGTTTATTATGTATGCTTCTGTGTATAACACATCTACATAAATATGAAAATGCTAGGATTTTGTATCTTATCATTCACTATGGCATGTCTATCAAGGAATAATTTCTACTTTAAATAACATCATTCCAATATAGTAATTAAGGTATTGTATGTTGAGATAAAATCACATACTCCTGTAGAATTTTTATAAAATCATGGTTGTGATATTCACCTATGTAGTCCAATACATGTTTATTTTTCTTAATAAGAAAATGAGTTTCAACCTCATTCATAGACTCCATGAATTCCTAAATGGATTAAGACTTATACAACAACATGTATGTGAAAATGTTCCTATCTAACTCTTCAATATATGTGAGAAATCATGAGAATCATCCTATATCTTCTAATTAACAAGGACAACACACATCAGTGTTAAATAATTCTAAAATATTATTCCCCTTTCACATTTACTAATATATGATGGTTTGGTAATTATTACATTTAATCAATCATAAAATATTTTATGTAGATTAATATCAAATCTGAGAAAATAATATTAGAGATTTATTTGTGTTAAATATATATTGTTTATGTGACCAATACAGTGATTAAATAATGGTTATTAAATGATTCGTATTTTATTAATCATCAATTGAAAATATTGATTTTCATAATTTTATATATAAATACAATTATTTAGTTTATCTATGCCATAAAATATGTTATCATTATAAAATGTCAAATCATATTTACAAATCTCACTAAAAATCCATCCATGTCTAAATATGATATAGATATGTGATTCTTTGTAAAATTAAAAACCTAATAAAAATTCATTAAAACCAAAATCAATCCTATTTTCATAGTGATATGGGTTCCTCCAATGGATAGAGTAGCAATTTTATCAACATTATCATCTCATAGATCCACCATTCCACTATAAGCCTTCTAAAATTTACATGTTTCTTATATTTGGATAGAAACATTACCACCACATGTACTATCTAATACCAATCTTGTAGATATAAATTTTTACACTCACTAAAAAATAAAACTGAAGCATCCCATTTTTTATTTAGTAGGTTTTCATTCCTCCTCCAGTGTCCCTACATAACACATTCCAAATATACTACATACTACTCATTCTTTTTATGCTAGATATTTTCTTATTTGAAGGAAGGTGATCTAGATCCATATCCATTGAATGAAAATTTGGTCCATTATCATTATTCCTATTTTTTTTGTTCACCATAAATACCGCATGATTGTTATTACCCATGTCCTTATCAACATTTTGAATATGATGATTAGGTTATGAATGTTTATTATCTATATTTATCATAATATAATTCACAATAAAATTAAAAAAGTTTTAATTTTTGTTGAAATAATGATATATGTGTGAAAATAATAAGTGATATTAAACCCCATGATGTCTAAGGACTCTATATAGCTAATCATATTGACTACATGTTTTCTATCTGGGGTAAAATAGTGAATCTTGTGTGTGAATAGTTCATTATATATCCCAAATCTCTCATGGATTTCCTTCTCCTAATAATGATACTAAAGGTTAGAAAAAATGATATAGGAAAAAATATACTCACATTTATTTATAATATCACTATAAATAGAGGAAAATAGAAAACATTTTTAACACATTACATCATTCAAGTAATTCACTTAGATAGATAATTTCTTATCTAGTATCGTATTTTGAATGTGCATTGGTAAATGGGATTTTCAGAATAGATAATATCCATTCATAGTGTACTAGAATACATAAGCATATATTCCATTCATGTGAATTCATGTTCGTGAGAAGGTTATCATTCCCTATAATGGATCTCATTGATATTTTCACAGATTTTTGATTTCCCATTTTAAAAAATTAAGACCTGATAATTAATATTTACATTATTATAAAATCATATCAATAAATTTATAATTAAATTCCATTAATCAGCTATAATTCTATTGAAGCCTAATAACCCTCACCATTAGTTTCAGAATATAATATTTCTATGATATTCTAGTTTATATTATACATATTCTACATCTCATAACATGTAATTATGCTTGAAAAGTAATTTCATGGGTTTTAGGTATTCATAGCATGTTGACTTCATTTACATGTAGTTCCTTGATCTATTGAGTGGACCCCCAAAACTGAAATCCAAAACAATGATATCATCAATCCTTCAATCATAGTTACACCATGTACTTCTTGGTAATTAAACCCTTGGTCTATGGTATGTTATGTCCACCCCAAACATTATTCTAATATTTCCTTGATAATTTAAAGAACCCCAATTTTCTCCAGTCATGAACCTTGATCTATGAGTTTGATTCTAACTAATGTAATGGAAGTCAATAGTTACATAATATTTCATTTTATGGATTTTAATCCTTATGTGTAGTAGCCCATTTTTATCTTATCACATGACTCATTAATATTAATTTTATTTTACTAACTTTGTAATCCATTTATGATAAAATATTATTGTTTAATCGGGTCATATTTTATTTAATCTTTAATGACTATTAATTAATTAATTTAGTGATTATATATGTAACATCCTTGACCACATTCTCCCTCATGTGACCACACCAGATGGCCACATGACCTCAATCATGATTTACCATATTCGAGCCATTATTGACTAGTCATGAGTGTCTAATTAATAATGTGGAGAGATTATACCCTCTGTTAAGAGTTACAATGAATTTTGAAATTGTATTAGAGTAGAAGAAATAATATAAAAAATATGAATAAATAACTACATATCCAAAACAAAGAAAGGAATAGACTGAATAAATTAAAAAAATAAAAGAATAATTTAATGATAATCTGAATCAATCTAAATTAAATGATGAATGTCGTGAAAATAAAAAAAAATACTGAAATGATTTCTCAATACCCCTGTCTGGAACCCAATGCCTATCCCATAACAATGCCCAATCCCACCCAACAGGCAATAAATTTACAACAAGGTCCCTTTCCCTTGCCAAAACCTACGTCAATGTTATCTTCTCAGGTACCAACCATTGTCCTAAAATGGGATTGAGTAATAATTTGTAGGTCGACACCACCGTGTCTAAATTAATCAAATCATAGTGTTATTGGGCATGAAATATAGAGATAAAAAATGTAGTAATTTAATAAATTAATACTATTTAATAAATAAAACCTCTTGAACCATAGATTATGGGATAAAACCTAAGGCCCGAATAACATTCTTCGGAACCCATCCAGTTATCCGTTTCTATGGGTAGATCCTCCTACATCAGGATGAATCAACCAATATAGTTGAAAATTATCCAACTAATGACGATTCATTGAAAACACATCATTATTAAATGAAGTTATCCTATATTAATTCAAAAATATCACCCTCAAGCATCAAGTGATTTCGAATATAGTCTTTGGATATACTCTTCCTTCGGTTATCAAGTTCATGTGTGCCTCTCTGTTAGGCGGTACGGAAAATCATGCATCATGAAATAAATCACCCATAATAAAAAAAGTTGTATTCAGATAAAATAAACATTAAAATAGCATAAAACCTTCAGGTATTAATATCATTAATATAATAGAATCTCAAAATATAATAAAAAAAATAACAATGTTAGTATTAAACATTACATCTGTATTATCATAGGAAACAATAATCAATTATCCAATTTATGAACAGATTAATTTCATTAATTAGGGTTCCATATTTTCATAAAAGTTATATCAAATCCATTTAAATTATAAATTAACCCAAAATCATTAGTATATCAACTAACCAAAATTATAAAAGGTTATTCTTCCATATGAAAATGAAAAAGTTTATTATTATTGCAATTCATAAGTATAATCCATCAATCAATCACATTATCCAATTTATTGAAGGGATAAAAAGAAAAATATACTAGGTCACAATTAAATCCATTGATTGTGAACCTATCAGGTAGTCAAAGGTTTCAGTCTTTTTTCCTATGGGTACAAATGGATTAAATGTGAGTTAAAATAACGAGATTATAGATTTCGTAGGATTATCCAACTTATCTGATATGGATATATCCACAAAATAATACATATCAAATATACTATAAATAATTTTATATGATAAAAAGGGTTTTTTAGACCACCCACCTGATACAAAGGATGGTCCAAAAGTCCAAAATGATGCTATGATTTGTTTTTTCTTGTGAGAAATTGAAGAAAATGATGAACTCCCAATAAAATGACCATTATCCACAGATAGAAATGTTATAAAAAATCTTATATTATTATCATGTGATAAGTTCATAGTATTAATTTATAATTATCATTTATATTATCAATCAATTACTCTTTAACAAATCCATGTAATAAAAGAATAATGTAATGATAAGTGAGTGTTTCGGTGCTCCCTAGAGTGGCCGAGCTAGTTGGCAGTGTGACTCCAAGAGTTACCCACAATATGATAGAGGCTCCTAGTTAGAAGAGAGGGTCAATTGAATATTGTGAGTATAATATGACCTCATGTAAGTGTTGTAATAAAATAAAAAATAATTGTAGAGTATCAAAAATAATAGAAAAAATATTAATAGATAATCTGACATCCCAAAAAAGAAATGTGAAAACATAATAAATCCAAATAATAAAAGAATAATGTAATGGTAATATAAATTTATTTAACTAGAATTCAGAAATTCATGAAAATAAATGTATAATACAGATCAAATAAAAACTCCAAACCCCGATCCTAAATCCCATTTCGGTGCCATCTCCATACTCCAACCCATCCAATAAACAATCCATCAATTTAAGGTCCCAATTATAAACCCCATGTTAGTGTCGTCTCTAAACTCTAACCCATAAAATAATTAATAAATCAACTGTATGGTCCCTTTCCTTTTTCCAAACATGTATCCATGTAATATACTATGATACCATATGTGATGGCCATGTCAATCCCACAATCATGATATTTTACTTATTTGGCCAAGCCCTCATGGTTTTTCTTTCCCAGGGCTCTGGCCCTTAGGCATCACCCATAAAAAGGCATCATGATAGGAGAGGTATTCAAAAAACATTATAAAGGGATTCTTTATACTCCTCATCATTAAATGAGGGATTCCATTAATCCTACTCCGATCCAATAATGGACCAAAATCATTGCTAGTACACTGAATGGACACTTTCGTTGTCACCATTAGTGACATCCCATTCCTGTCTATGATCATGATATTTCCCACATTGGGCCTGGACCACATGGTTTTTCATTACCTTGGATCTATCCCTCAGTAATCCCCAAGGAAAATGATTCATAAAGAAGTCCTCGAGATGGGAGAGGTATCCACACCCCCTTGAAGGGTCCATCATCCTCACAAGAACATCAAATAGTATTAGATCTAGTGACCATTTGATGTGCTAGTGAGGATGCTATGCCCTTTTATGGGCGGTGGTATTTAAATACCACATTGATAGAGGAGGATCATAAAACAACACTTTATAATGTAGTGTGGATACATCTCCCATTATGAGTCCTTTTTTATATGAGGCCTTTTCCTAGGGGATGCTTGTGGACCAGAGCTCAAAAAATGAAAACTTTGGTGGCTATGCCCAAAGAGGACAATATCATGATCATGGGATAGTCTAGGCTAGCACAAATGGTATTTTATCTACTGTCTATTACATGTTCTATTGAGGACGATGGTCCCTTATAGGAGTAAGATTATGGAAAAAACACATCGAATGAGGAGGATCATGAGTCATCCATTTATAAGGTGGTTTGGATTCCTCTCCCATCAGGAGGCCCTTTCCTAGGTTAATCCTAAAGTCTATAGCCTATAGAAATAAAAAATGTGTGGGATGGGCCCCATGTGGACAATATTATACTCATGGGAATGATTGGGTCATCATAATGTAGCATCCACAAAAATAAATAACCCACAAGACAACTAAGTGAAATAAAATATTTGTGTCATGATGCTTTGATTCTATAAGGGTTATTTTATTTAAAATATTATAAAATAACACTCAAACCTAGAGTAAAACACCTTGAAATATTTCTTGGTTTGTGTTTCATCATTCCACCTTTTTTTAATATATTTCCTCAATTGGTTTTCCATCAACTCGATGTATCAAACTACCTCCTATCACATGGGTTCTTTATCTTTAAATAAGTATTTACTCACATGTAGGTGATGTGATGAAATTGATATGATAAATGGATTTTACAAAAAAAACCCATGGGAAAATAGTCCCTTACCTAATAAAGAGGTAATGAATTGCATGGAATTAAATTTAATTTAATAATAATAAATTAAAAGAAATTAAATTCACAAATAGGTCTAGTCTATTCTCATGTCCATCCACAATACATGAAATATGAATAAATTTCCATTATAGATATCAATTACATTTAATCATTCTTTAATTATGATAAAACAACATTAATTAATCCAATTAAATCAATTGATCATAATTCTATTGAAGATTCCAAAAATAAACCATCATCCTTAAATTGAAAATTATTACATAAATTATTTTAATTTAAAATTAATAATGAACACATGTATACTCGGTGGAAATAGAATATACTCATACAAACTATGTGCCAAAATCATTATTATTGTGTATTCTCTTATAACCCAACCAATATTTCATATTAGATAGTTACTTTTCTTATAATTTAAAATAAATGACTAATGGATATCTGTGAATTACAATTCATGCAAATTCCATAATATGGGTCAAGTTTATAATATGAAAATAATATACGTATCATGTAGCTCTAAAGTTTCACATTGAATTAATAAAATATATAATTAGTTATTATTAGTATTTTAAACTGATAATAAATCCTAGAAAATACTTTATGGAATGTCTTGGGTTATACGTGGTATAATATCATTTACATTATCCATAAAACACTCCTTGGGGACATGTTTTATTGTCTACAGGAGACCTGTATGAGGTAAATGATGTTGTGTCCTTCTATAATGAAATGTTGCCTCAAAGTTTCATGCCCTATCATTCTTCATGTCATATATCAGATACCTGACAATCATGGACCCCTCAGGTTCTCGACCTTTAGAATACAAGTACTACATGACATTTATAGTTTTTTTATATTGTGTAGTTCATAAAACGGTGTGCCATACTATATACATCGACTCCATGATCCACATTCATTAGATCTCATATCTACATTAATAAAATTTATCTGATTCTATCATGAGTTATATAAATGATTCATGGGTACACTATGTGTAGTTAGGTAGTACACGCCATGTAGTATCTTCTTTCCATCCAAGAACATTGGTACCACCTGATAGTGTTTAGGGATGATTCTACCTTTTATCTTTAACTATTTATTGGTTATGTAAGAGAGAACAGATAACATGAGTAGAATGAAATGCTATGATACTAAGAATAAATCTATTAAAATCCCAAAAAATAAGAGACACATTTAAACAACCAATGAAAAATATATAACTATAAATTAAACATCTAAACCATTTGACACAAATTTTTGGTTTTTCCCACAGTGGAAGCACATGTATGTAATTTCTAAAATAGATTTTCAGTATTATTTTTTGAATAATGATTGTTTTACACAATGATATATGTCATTACCAAAATAAATTATAGATTACATGAATAAATTAAAAACAACAACCAAAAGATGAAAATATTTATATTAAATTAATATTAAATTTATAAGCATACCTGGAGTTACCTGAACTTGAAATTATCTCTTCATTGATGATTTTATTGACTATATATTGTATTTATAGTATTTTTATGTATGATCCAAGTTAAAATATTAATAATGGTGATCCACATATGAAACAAAGTCTATAACCAACACATTATAATTAATTAGTAATAGAACATCTAGTATCAGTATCTTGCATTGTTCATGGTTTATCAAAGTAGAATTCAACTTGAAGGATGGTCAACTCTTTGTGTTCTCATAATGGATTGATAGACTATGGGGAAAGAGTCATTCTCAATCACTATATCTTGATTTAATGCTAAGGATATCTTACCACTATTTATTTATCACTACAAGAATGTTTTTGGAAATTGATATAATAATATATCTATTATAGAATGTTTAGAGTCGGAATGTTTCATGTAAGTCTCATTTTAGTTAATTAATTCATAGTAAACCCCCTGACATAATAATAATATAATTAATAGTTATATGAAATGTGTATTAACTAATATTAAATAAATATCATTGATATTAATTCTAATCATACCATTAAACTCAGTCATCCTTTCCACCTTAATAGTTACCAATCCTTGAATAATTACTATTTATTTAATGAATAAGCATTTATATATTATTGGTTGATAAATGTTGGAAATTTTACATTCATAAAACATTTTAAATAAATATTTATTTTTATTACTTTTTTATTCACTTATTATTTTGTATACATTGTGATTATACCTTGATGATCAGCTAGTACTAAATAATTATTAATTATTGTAACATGTTAATCTAAAGACAAAATTTTAGATGATTAAATATGTACTTAGTGTGTGACCCTCTAAGTGACGTTCTTTGGGTAATTAGGGATAACCACCCAAATTACAAGGTTCTCATCTAGAATATAACCAGGACACTAATATATAAAATGTTAAAGATTTAGTGACATACCACATCCTAAAAATGCATAGACCATAATAATTTCTCATTGTCGCAATATTTCTAATTAATATGGTTTCATTATGGTGGCTTCAAAATTTTTACCTGATTTCTATTTCCATCACTTTTGGAAAATGAACACTCCCACAGATGAAAATGGTCAAGGATTTATCAAAGAAATTATACTCCCCTCAATGGGATTGATATATCAACTAACATAAATGGAATGAAGGAATAAATCATTTATCCTAGTATCCGTCAGTGTTATATCAGTTGTTATTTACATAACTCATCCTACATCATCGTTGGCACATTTCATCATTTCATTCACCAAAATGTCCATTTATGGGACTCATGGTATCCATTAACAATGATAGTAAATTACAAGTACCAATACACACAAACATAAATATAAACATTTAATGAAAACATGTATATGAGTATTTTCTTAGGGGGTACTCATTCTCATATTCTTATACACTATAAATTACCAAGGGTATACACCTTGAGGCGATGCCAAAAATTATAATGAGTCCCCATATCTGATCTCCAGTATTTTTTGTGTCTCATCAAATGATACCATCCATCTATAAAGTATAAATTCGAGAATAAATTATTATCACATTCATGTTATTATCAATTTGTGTAAGGTATATGACTTTTACTGTGACATATATTCTTATGAAATTATAACATATAAATGTTATCAGGTGGAATAATCACGATGTGATAATAAATTTCTATAATAAAAAGGGCATGTAATCAATTACATAGATGTTGATTATTAGACACCAACTCTAACATTATGTGATAGAGTGTTTAACCATAGGGTGCACCATAACAATTATTTATGAATAAATATAGATTAATATGAATATATATTGATTGTTGTGAACATAGAAATATAATAATAAAGAAAATGTATCTTCTAACCATTATTAATAAATTTTATTATTAACTATGAGGGGATAAATATTATTTAATATTGATGTTCAGTTTTCATATCATTACTTATGATTTATATGGGATAATTTTCCTAATACACCCATTAATTAAGGATATAGACCCTATGAAATCATAGTGATTCCCTTAGTAATTGAACCTTCACTCTCAATATTCATTGATCTAAAGAATAGAATCATTATAAATTACCTTGATCAATTTTGGGTAGTCTATATAGATGATATTCTCATATATTTTATGACTTAGGATGTTTGTAGAGAAAATTTGAGTATTGTGATAATGACCATGATAAAGGAGAAATTGTATTCCAAAATTTGTAATATTAAATTATGTATATTGAAAGTATCATTATTGGGTCATGTAGTCTGAAAAAAGTATATATTTTTTGATCCATCAAAAAAATATGTGATTTATAATTTTCCAAAATAGACCACTATTACAGAGATCCATAGTTTTCATGGTGTGGATGAAAAATATCAACAATTTTTTAGAAATTTATTATAACATTCAAATTCACTAAATAAATAAAGTTTGAAGGGAGTTGTTTTTCTAATGATAGTGGAATGTGATGAATCATTCATGCTACTGAATATAAATTTTGTCACTTAACTTATACACACACTACCCAGTAGTAAAGAATTGTTTGTTATATATGATGATGCATTAGATATGGGGTTGGGAAATGTACTCTTTTATAATGATATGATAGTAGGTCATAACACATTTCAATTAATTATTCATGTGAAAAATTACTCAATTCATGATTTAAAACTAGTAGAGGCAATTGTTTCATTGATGATATCAAGGAATTATAACTTTGATGAATAATATGAAATATATATTAATCATGTGAACATAAAAAATATATTCCTACTAGATGAGTTTGACATGAACCCAATGAGATGGTTATAGTTGATTATGGACTATGACTACTTGACGTGTTACCACCTTAGGTTAAAAAACAAGGTAGTCGCTGCTCTAATAAGTAACAATTGCACTACCTTATCAAGGATGAGGATTGAAAGAGACCAAAGACTCATGGATTTTAAAAATATGGACATTGAAATCATAGTGGAAGGGGAGGAACCCTATTTTTTCAAAATTATTTTTCTATTATCCTTTCCTATGAAGATCATGGAGGTGAAAAGGGATATAGAAGTAGAGAAAAAATTAGGGAATATTATCGAGTTTAAAACTATGATGTCATTATAAGATCCAGTAAATGAATATGTATTCCATCAATAAAAAAAATTAATAACGATTTCATTGATGATTCACATATATCATCATTTTCTATCTTTCACGGATTAACAAAAATATATAGTGGTAATAATGGCATCTTATTGTGGAACAAAATGAATAGGGTGATTGCATAGTATGTATATTGATTATTATTATTCGAGTATGTTAATGTGAAATGATAGAAGTCAAATATTTGATGTCACCATTACCCAAACCTATAATATAATGAGAGAACATAACCATGTGTTTTAATGTTAGACTACCTAGTATGATTAAAAGCCTTATTTCTATATAGGATGTGTTTGATCTCCTTACAAATTTACCACATTAAATTTCTATCCAAGAATATTTATCACTTGATAACATTCCATGATATATATAGTGTAAGTGGTAAGAAAACCTAGAGAACCTCTATTAGTAGCATCTAATTATTCTCTCTGATTTACCTTCACGGTTTATGGAATTATTCTCCTATTATTGGATATAAAAAAATCATCAATATATATCATCATGGAACTGAAGGTCAATGAACTAGGACCACAAAAACTCTGAAAGATATATTTATATCCAATTTAATGGAATTAACTGGAGGATGGGTTCAACACCTTCCCCTCATACACTACTACAACTTTTCCTTTTATCAGTACTACAAACCGACATTAATAGCACTAGAAAAGCGCTGTTAATGATGGGGTAGATAAAGGGGGTCCCCTTTTTCAGCGCTCTGAAAAGATCTGATAAAGGTGGAGTTTATCAGCAATTTTAGGAGCACTAATAAAGGGGAACCCCCCACCCATTATATACACCGACATTAATAGTGCTTTTCTAGCACTGATAAAGGGGTGCCTTTATTAGCGCTATCTTGAGCATAGATAATAGGTCCCTTTATCAGCGCTCGTTTAGCTCTGTTAGAGGTGTCCTTTATCAGATCTCAAAAAAGCGCTGATAAAGGAACCTTCCCCAACACCTTCACACCTACACGACTACACAAACAAGCACCTGCACACCTGCACAAAATAACACCTTCACACCTACACAAAATAGCACTTGCACACGTTATTTTGATAAGCAATGCTATATACATTTACTTAACATCATGAATACAGAAAAACACACTTCTATATACATTTCAAACTGTGTTTTACATGGTTACAATTACAATTATCCAAAAATATTTATAAACATTAATCTTTCATCCTTTGATATCTATGATCCTCTCTAAAAAATGGTCGTCCATGGTATTTGTTACAGAACCAAGCATCCAAACTCAAGGGAAAAAATTCACCTATATAAGAAAACAAATATTTTGTTAGTAATACAATAATTAAATAAATTAAGACAATAATATGAAAGAATAAATTAATATGCAAATGTGAAAATAAAATATGAAAATGGTAAACTCAAATGTTTTCATTCTGATAACAATGAAAGGGAATAATGTAATATCAATATGTTTTTGGATGATTTGTCTCATTTAATAAGTACTGATTATTTATATAATGTAAAGAATTATTGGTCACACCATGTGTCATATTGAGGTGTGGTTGATTCGTACGTATCACAAATGACTCATAGATTATTGTACTAAATTATCAAAATAATCCGAACGCGTTTGCTCGGTTTGTCGTATGTCACTTGTGTTGTTTTCTAATGTTTATGTCAATTTGAAACTGATAACAGACACTTTTAGCCATACCGGTCACACCATGCATCAGATTGAGGTTCGGTTGATTCTTACACATCAGAAATGACTAATTGATCATTTTTATAAAGTATCAAAACAATCCGAACGTGTTGTCTCGGTTTTCCGTATGTCACTTGTGTTGTTTTCTAAAGTTAATGTCAATCTGAAACTGATATCAGAAACCTTTAGCCATAAAAATCACACCATGCATCAGATTGAGGTGTGTATATTCTTACACCTCAAAAATGACTCATGGATCATTTTCCTAAAGTATCAAAACAATCCTAATGCATTTGCTCTGTTTTTCGTATGTCACTTATGTTTTTTTCTAGAGTTAATGTCAATTTCAAACTGATATCAGAAACTCTTAGCCATACCAGACACACCATGCGTCAGATTGAGGAGTTTTTGATTTTAACACATCACAAGTGACTCATGGATCAGTTTCCTAAAGTATCAAAACAATCTGAACACGTTTTCTCGATATTCCGTATGTGATCGTACCACGATTCACTATTTTATTCCTCCCTTACACCGTTGTTTTAAACTAGTTTTGTAATGAATATTCAAATATAATAATAAATTTATATTTATATTTGAATTAATTAATTAATTTTATTCAGTAGTATAATGGTCAATGTTACATGTTTTTATTATTTCAATGTAGGTGGAGATGATTTGGGGGGCCCTTTATGAAGTGGAAGAAAAATGGGTCAAAATTGCATGGATCCATGGAAACTTGTCCACTGTTTTGAATAGTAATCAAAATCTGTTCATACAAATGGGCTTATATATTGTGGGAAGATCCAAAATATAAAATTATACATTTCATATCAATGAACCCAATCATGATTCAGCTTCTGTGGGGGGGGGATCTGAACTGATCTGTCCAAGCCACCAAATATGCACAAAGTCAAAAGTGGCGTTCTCTATTTTATCAATATCTCGATCATTGTTTATTCAAATGGTGCCAAACATTCGGTGGTAATAGATAATACGTGGAGATACAACTTTCTAGTTTTGTAAAAAGGGATATTCGACTGTCTAAGAGCCGAAAACCTTTCTCCAATTGGATTATCAAAATTTGGAAGCCCAAAACCACTTCTCATTTTGGCTATAAAAGGACACCTTGGGAACCCCATTTGCATGTTAGGCCAGAAGGCAATGTTCTACCATTAGTGAGTCCCCAAGGAGTCTTCTCAACATCCCTAGATGTTCTGGAGACTATGGGATGTGCTATATCAATATCTTCTTCTTCTTCCTTTCCCATGGGTTTCTAAACCCCTTGTGATCACTCGAGGAGGAACATGATGTAAATACCAAGCTTCATGTTTTTAACATTTGGATGTTCTTTTGAATTCCAGGTTGTTGTGTTGTTTTTAATAATCTCCTATTCTTATTTTATTGAGTTATGTACTAGTATGTATTTCTCACCTCATATGATCATGTTTGGTGGTACCCATTCATGTGATGTTTCACACACTGTTCACCACATTCTTTTCCCCCTTTAAATTGTGGTTTTTGTGTGGTTCAGATTGGTCAATTGAACTCACATAAGCACTGTCAAGGCCTTATAAATTTATTTTTTGATATCACAATGAAATAACATACAAACCTGTACAGTGCATTGAGTTCTTCGTGTGTTACCTTGGTGAGTTTCAGTAATGAAGTCCAACAAAATTCACCCATTCATCAGCGAGATCCGTTGAATCACTGTGTGTTTTCGACTGAATCCGAGGAGGTATCCTAGTATAAACTCAGTAAAATTCTGGTTCTAGGTGTTACAAACTAGGGATTAAATGATCATAACCCTATATCATTATGTGATGAAGGATAAACATCGTGCGAGTACCCCGGGTTGATCACGCATAATTAATTCTGTTAATCTCTACATTGTTTTATCTCTTTCATTTTATATTTTCATCTTTAATCATAAAACAACCAAGATTTAAAAAACCTCATTCACTATATACTTTAATAATAAAAACCCTCTTTTTAAATTAATGATCTAAGGCTCCGTCGAGAGATGACCCAGGGTTGCTGCTATACTGCATAAATTCTTGTCAAAATTAAATAACTAATTTGACGCGCATGACAACGCGTTCAAATTTTGGAGCCGTTGTCAGGGATCCAAGATAATTTTTTATTTATTTCCTTTTATTTATTTATTTTACTTCTCAATTTTTACTCCTTTAAATACCCTACCCCCATTTGATTGTTTTTTTTTGTGTTTTGTCTTTATTTTTGGTTGTTTTTGGTGTGTTCTTTATCTCTATCTCTCTCTCTCTATCTCTCTTTCTTCTCTATCTCCCTCTCTAATTATATAGTATAAAATTATATTCTTATTTCACCCATAATATGTTTTTTTATCCATCTCAAATAAAAAAACACAACAAAAAAATCAATCAATCAAACTAGACATCATTATTGCATGACAAGATCTGGTAATGAAACACTACTTGAATTTGATCCTGAAATTTAAAAGTCACTTCAAAAAAAATCATGTCATCTAGATAAGGTAAATCAAGTAACATTTAGGAACCCCTTGTGGAACCTCACGTGTTCCTAAACCAATACAAAATTGAACCCAGTCAAACCCAAGAAAACATGGCTGCAAATAATTCAACTTTAAAAGAACTGACCACCCCTGATGTGGAGTACCTACATGCGCACACCCAATATCCCGAGGAAGTAGCCAACATTGAGTTGATATTATGTCTCATCCACCTTCTTCCTAAATTCCATGGTCATCCCAGTGATGATCCTCAAAAACTTCTCAAATAGTTTCATATAGTCTGCTCAACCATGAAACCGCATAATGTGTCTAAGGACCTAATTAAGTTTAAATGCTTCCCATTCTCCCATGATGGTGTTTCCAATGATTGGATATACTATTTGCCTTCCACAATTGGGGGATGAAATGAACTAAAAATACTATTTCTAGAGAAGTTCTTCCCTGCCTCCCAAACTGCATTAATTAGGAATGAAATCTGTGGAATTAGACAATCACAAGGAGAGACCCTTCATGAATACATGGAGAGATTCAAAGGACTTTACTCAAGCTACCCCCACCACCAGATTAGTGATAAACTATTAATCAAATAATTCTATGAGGGACTTATCCCCATGGATCATGGAAATATTGATGCTCCAGCTGGTGGTTCCAAAGTCGATAAAACTCCTTCTACTGCTCGTGACTTAATAGCCAACGAAGCTCAAAATGCACAAAAATTTGTTACACGAGCAATTGAACCAACCCTAGGAGTTCATGAGGTAATTCATTCATCCCTAGAACAAAATTTAGATAATAATCATGATGATATGCATACCCTTATAAGTCAATTATCTCAAGAACAAGGTAACTCACACTCTACTTCTATTCCACTGCATTGTGGTATTTGTTCTCATAACACTCATTTTTCTGACCAGTGCCTACAACTTCATGATTCATCTGAGTCATGTGCAGCGGTGTTCCTAGGTCTTCCATTCCAACAAGAACCTTCCTTCAAGAAAGAACAATTCAGGACAAATCCAAATAAAGGGTTGCAAGCACAACCCTAATACCGACAAGGAGGAAACTCAAGATACCCCTAGCAGAATTGGTATCAACAAGGACAAGGTATGAAACCTTATTATCCATCATCATCTCAAAAAAATCCTCCTCCTCCCAAATATGTACCAAGTCTCAAGGATATGGTGAAGCAAATGGAAACACAGAACCTCTAGTTCCAACAGACCACACAATCATCAATTCAAGATTTGTGAACTCAAGTGGGACAATTGGCGAACCCCATCGGTGAGCTTAAGATGCAAGGGTCCGGAAAACTACCATCTCAACACATTGCGAATACAAAGGACAAAGGTAATGTATGTTCAATTACAGTTCGTTGTGGTAAAGAAGATTCTCTTTCTACTAATTCTACTCAACAGGTATGTCCCCTTCTTGAAAACACTCATACTGTAACACCCCAGGTAAATAAAGAATATGAAATTTTCGTATTTATCCATATTTGTGAATAAAATATTAATATTAGTTTAAAGGGGACGCTATTCTCGATGGCGTACCCAACACGCAACAACGAGTTTCTTGGGAATCTTACGTTGCACTCTAATAATAAAATAATATTATTTTAAATGGTAGTTAACATGTAGCCGTTGTATCGGCGGGAATGGATAGAAAAAAATAAATTATTATTATATATTTTTTTTAAATGTTTTTACATTTATCCAATAAAAGATAAAGGCTTAAAATATGGAAAGAATTCAATTTTAGGCTTTTATACACTAATTTTCACTAAAGGTTCAGTTATCGCCTTTTGATGGAGAACTGTCATTAAATATAGTTTTGATCACTCTTATACATTCTTTTGGACCAAATAAAACTCTTCTTTATAATTGGGACATCAAATTTTACTTCATGTAATTTTATGGTATTTTTCAGATAAAGTTCATTTTTTAATGAATAGTGTAAAATGTTGTGTTTTAATTCAAAACCTCTTTTTAATATAATTTATTTATACGATTAGATAATATTTTGAATTGGTTTTAATGTCAAATTAGAAAATATTTTTACCATTAAATCCAATTGTGGTCATTGGAATTAATTTCACTTTTAAATCGAACTTAAACTAGTATCAATCTTTTGATACTTATTGTTTCTTAAAAACATGCTATTTGTTTTGACAGCGGGAGTTAATTATTAAATTAATTAATTCTACTTATATTCTTTGAATTAGGTAATATAAACATCATTTTTGAATTCGGAATATCAAATATAGCTTAGGGTGAATTTTTGGTAATTTTCTGAAAAACTCCAATTTGTGATGAATAGTGAAACCACTAAGTGGAAATCAAGAAAACTAATTTTTCAGTTAAATGAAAGTTTACCATTAATGTGTATTGAATTTTGGGAATCCGACATACATGGTTGTCATTAGTATGTAAAATTTGGTTCAATGGGATGACAATAATTTTTTGGGTGAATAGTAACTTTTTTTCATTAATCGTGATTAGAGGTAATTAGTGTAATTTAAGGTAAAAATGATATTATAAAAATATGAAAACACCATGACACTTGTCCTACCCCTATTGGATGGGTAATTTCCAACCAATACAACCCATGGGTCAACTTGGGGTCCCCATGGAGCCACTTTGGTTGGAAAATGACATTAATATATATTTATTTAATGTTAAAATTAAATTGACACAAACATGAGTTGTTTTACTAAAATAGTTTTTAAGTGGGGTTACACAAGTCCATATTTTGACTATAAATATTCACTAGAAATCTAAAACGATTTCATACATCATAGTATTTTTTTATAATTTTTAGATATTAAATAAATTAATTTAATTACGACATCATGATGATGCAACGATGACCTCATTATTTAACGATTTAAAGAAAATTGAAAGATAATGTAATATCTAAAACCTAAACTTGTCCAAAAACTATTGGATGGGAATATTTCGAAGCCTTATCATCTTATATTCGAAATATATCAACGTGGGACCTTAGAAATTCGAAACACTTTTGAAAATAAAATTACAGTTTGACGATTTCCAAAAGTGCCCCTCCTCTCCTCTTATAAAAGGCCCCCACCTCTACCTCATTTCACACACTCCTCAAGCCTTTGGCTAGGCCATACCCTGCCCATTTTCTATCTACACATCCCTCTCCCCATCCTAGAGGATTCCCTTTGGGAAGAATCCTTTCAAAGGAAGCCTTTAGGCTCAAATCAAAAGGAGTTACACTTTTAAAGGTAATTCATTCTCTCATGTTCATTTGTTTTATTTTTCTTCTCCAACCCCCTAAACTCTTTTTATTAACTTCTTTTGTAACAACAAAAGTATATTAAATATACTAGGATGTTGTTATAATATTTATTCGAGATACACTCTCACAAAACTACATCAAATGGTTAAAGAACATACGGTTTTGGTGGATGGTGAAATTCTGCCTCCCGAAACGATGATTGTTCAATACTCATTTAACACCTTCAAAGGTGGCCATTATGATGTCACTATTTTTATATATGCTATATAATATTTTTATTCTTTCCTTAATCTTCTGTATTTTTTCATTTATGGTATACCATTATTGTTTCCATTATGGGTAAACACGATAACTTCATTTTAGGAAGTGTGGACTACCGCCCCCTAGAAGTGATTTGATTCGTTAATACCATATGTGGGATGTGTAAAGGATAAAGTTAATGATATTATATATGTTATTATACTTGAATTATAATATAATCTTATATCATTATGATTCCATTCCAGAAATTACGAAATAGAAATGGAAGTAGCGTTCATGCGTACGTACGGCTTACCATCTCCATGAACGGTGCATTTCATTTCTTACCTCTAAATGTGATGAAATATTATAAATACATTTATATTCTGGAAATATATGATATATATGATATCCAAATCATGAATATAATTCTGGATATAATGAACTTTTGACCACACAAACAACATGTAATTTTAAGAAGTCCACTTTCGACTTAAGAACCAAATATCGACAAAACAAACATTATTAACATAAATGATTAAATAATGTTCATAACATTAAAATAAGTGATCTAAAAGGAATAATGAACTATAAAAAGTTTCTTAATAAAGTAAAAATTAACTCACATTTATTATTCAGGACATTAAAGAATGATCGAGTCAAGTCGGACCCGAGGTAAGGGATCCTACACCTCTCTTTCTTTTTAAGTACACTCTTTTATGTCATTCATTTTAAGCTCATCTTTCTTATGATTGGGATGTTATTTTACTCCCACTGTACTTATTATTTTCATATGATTATAGACCCGATTTCCTCTCATAAATCCATTTTAGAAGTTTTAAGTGGCGACGTTAGGCTGCTGAGTTTTCGTAAGGGATTTTTGATCTCTCTTTTGTTCCTGTGAGATTTATGCTACATTTGCCACAATTTCATTTGAGTGGTTTATGTACATTACATTATTACACTACTTTTGTAATATAATTCTATTTATGGGTATTTACATATTCATTTTATGACACTTCTTCAATGGGGTGTACTTTTCGAAAGTTACCCAAGTCGGTAATGGAACCTTTCACCCTCCTCATTTTAAATGACTTCGTTTGTTATGTCTTTTAATTCACATACTATTATGTTGGGATATTTTCTTCTATATCCTGATTGATGTAAATTTTATTTCCAAGTGATGAGATTCCCTTTTTATCTCTCATCAACTCATTTTCTGAATTTTTGAAGTGACGCCGTTAGGCTGTCAAATTTTACCAAGGGAACGTTTTAACCGAATTTCGATTTCTTTGGGTTCAACATGTAGTTATTTAATATGTCATACTTTGAATAAGATTGAATGAAATTTTATTGTTTTACACTTAATATCCAATTATATTGGGTGTATTTATATTTGTCACACATAATTTTGATATTGATTTATCCTTAATTTACGGATACCTTCCTTATAAGGGATTTCATCACATTTAACATCCCCATTGAGACTTCATTGTTGTTATGCACCAATTCACTCTTATATGGTGTATATACTGTCCTTTTGAATATTATATCATTAATCCATTTATTCTCATGATATTATAATGTTCTGATTAAGTTTTATTCCTCAATTATTGTATTCAAGTGTCTCTAATTTTGGTAAAAACCCTTTGACCAAAATATCTCTTTAAAAGTATTAATAACTTGTTCTTATTAATATCCATGTTTTCAAAATGGTTTTAAGGATTTATTTATATGGATATTAATGGTTTAAAATTTTAAAAGCTTCAAGATGGGATGGGACACTTTGATTCAAAATTCTCCTTATTAATCGTTTTAAATGGTTTTGGAAATGGTTTCTTTTTGTATGGATTCATTATTTCAAAATACTAAAAGGTTATATTGTGATTGAAATGTGGAAAGGTTTTGTTTCCTTTATGCATGTTTTATGTGATACGTTTATGTTATGGTTCTTGGGAATTTTTATGAAAACGGGTGGTTCCGTGATAAACTAAGGGCGGGTGAGCCCGATATAGCTCTCCAATGCATTGGGTAACGCGAAGGAGTGAAACGTTAAGGTTTCTCCGAAGAGATTTAGGGAATATACTGTGATGGGTATTCCAAACATAACCAAGAGGGTTAATCCCTACGTAAGAATGTTATGAATGCCTCATGTTACCTTTTATGTCTTAGAATTTCTTTGATTTATTCATGGTTTGATGAGGTATGTTAAAGTGCATTTGTTTTATGGGTAAAGTATGATTTCATTCTTATGTATATATGAAATCATGTTTCCTTTCCATATTTTTTATAACACTTACTGAGCTTTTTATGCTCATCCCATGTTTTTGAAATGTTTTTCATAGGTCAAGGGAAAGGTTCATGATGTGATGATAGTGTCAAAGATGTGTCAAGAAAGAATCCATGTTTTATTTTCAATATGTTTCCATTTATAGGAAGAATGAATACTGTCTTTTATGAAAACAGTTTGTTTAAATGTGGAATGTAATGCAAGTATCATGATCTAATTCTCTAAAACTCTAAACCTGAAAAGATCCTCAACGTGTAATCTTGTGATAACTCAAGATTATGTAAGGTTTAAGGCTGGGGCCTTATAGTTGGTATCAAAGGTCGTTTTAGATAACATTAGAGGTCAGGGTATTCTCTAAGCACAAGTGACATTACCATAATGGTTAGGATTTCAGAAGAAGTCCTAGTTTTAGATAAAGTGAATGAGTAAGTGTATCTTAGTGTTTACCTTCCTCATTAGTACATGATGGTTTTATTGATATACTCACACTAACATTTCTGTTTTAAGTGAATGGATGGATCTAGTAGGCACCAAAGAGACAACAGGTTTGAAGGAAACTGTGGTGCTTCTCTGATTAAGATACTAGATAAAATGGAGGATTCAATGAGGAAACTCGTGGTTGTCCTAAACAAAATATCAAGGAGTCAAGATCAACCACTTGAACCTTGGTATGTTCTGTAATGCATCATGTACGAGATGGCCAATCGATGTGGAAGTTCAGGTAATAATTATAAAGGTAACCATTGGAGTTTATATGATCCTTACTTTTGAGGTAATTATGGGTTATTATATGATATGCTGGAAAATGAAAGGCATGAGATAAACTTGAGGTGAAAATATGTAATGATCATTTTTGATGATTTTATCCCTTTTTGGGGAATGATTTGAGAATTATATAGTTTTGGAAAAGGGACAACACTCAGACCGCGTGACTACCCGTCGCATCGGACAAAGCTGCGGGAATCGAACCCACAACCAAAGTGCGACTGGTATTTATCGCCTACCACTAGACTATGTGAAGCCCCTGGTTATTTTGACCGATTATTTCTAGTTATATGATTTTATGAATTAAGAGTAAGTTGATTTTGGGTTATTGATGAAAATGATTAACCTATCATGAAGGATATGTTATTAGGTTAATTACTTTTCAATACGAGACTTCAGGACCAACTGATGTTGTTTGGAGATAAATGATACGATTTAACTTGGAAGACAATGTGACTAACTCCTTCAAATATTTGGGTTTCAATCTTATATTGGTTTACGTTGTTTAATTTTATGGAAAAAATTTTTATCGGATGATCCTTGTTGAACTTTGGGTTTTGTTTGACAAATTTTGGAGATTAAGAATAGATTTTCTTTTTATAAAGGGTAATACTTTTCTGGATTATCTGACCTTGTACTAAGCTTTTTGGTTTTGGTTATGGTTAAGGTCTAAAGATATGGGAAGTATATAGTTCTCTTTTGTGGATTAGGTGATTCTATAGAAGTTGATTATAGTACTCTTAATGCGAACAAGTCTCCCTAAATACCCGCCTTTTGGAAAAAATATGAGTTTGACTAAGGAATCTAGTAAAAGTTGAAAGTCAACATGATAAGTGTTTATGTTTCCTTATGAATAAATTCCTCAACAAAAATTAACTTAAAACAAAAATTTTGTCTATGAACTTTTCCTACTGGGGAATCAAATACCGTTTAACCCATCACAAGTTTGTGATTTTCTTATTGTTAACTTTCTCCTAAACATGTTTTCTATCACTCTCCATCAGAACATGACCCTATGTTTTCTCCTCCATGTCCATGTTTTCCTACATGGAATCGTCGTATGGGTTAACTCGGGTGACCTCTGTACTTATCTTTCTTTATTTTAAAGTGATTGTTTTACCGACTCTTGTTCTGATGTGGGACTTTCAAGGATGTTTCCAAGCCCAATTTTAAAATTGCGAGGACGCAATTCCCAAAAGGGGGGAAGGATGTAACACCCCAGGTAAATAAAGAATATGAAATTTTCATATTTATCCATATTTGTGAATAAAATATTAATATGACTTTAAAGGGGACGCTATGCTCGATGGCGTACCCAACACGCAACAACGAGTTTCTTGGGAATCTTACGTTGCACTCTAATAATAAAATAATATTATTTTAAATGGTAGTTAACATGTAGCCGTTGTATTGGCGGGAATGGATAGAAATAACTAAAATATGATTATATATGTTTTTTAAATGTTTTTACATTTATCCAATAGAAGATAAAGGCTTAAAATACGGAAAGAATTCAATTTTAGGCTTTTATACCCTAATTTTCACTAAAGGTTCACTTATCGCCTTTTAATGGAGAACTGTCATTAAATATAGTTTTGATCACTCTTATACATTCTTTTGGACTAAATAAAACTCTTCTTTAGAATCGGGACATCAAATTTTACTTCGTGTAATTTTTTGGTATTTTTCTGATAAAGTACATTTTTTAATAAATAGTGTAAAATGTTGTGTTTTAATTCAAAACCTATTTTTAATATAATTTATTTAAATGATTAGATAATCTTTCGAATTGGTTTTAAAGTGAAATTAGAAAATATTTTTACCATTAAATCCAATAGTGGTCATTGGAATTAATTTCAATTTTAAATCGGACTTAAACTAGTATCAGTCTTTTGATACTTATTGTTTCTTAAGAACACGCTATTTGTTTTGACAGCGGGAGTTAATTATTAAATTAATTAATTCTACTTATATTTTTTGAATTAGGTAATATAAAAATCATTTTTTAATTCAGAATATCAAATATATATTAGGTTGAATTTTTGGTAATTTTCTGAAAAACTCCAATTTTTGATGAATAGTGAAACCACTAAGTGGTAATCAAGAAAACTGCTTTTTCAGTTAAATGAAAGTTTACCACTAATGTGTATTGAATTTTGGAAATCCTACATACATGGTTGTCATTAGTATGTAAAATGTGGTTCAATGGGATGAAAATAATTTTTTTGGTGAATAGTAACTTTTTTTCATTAATCGCGATTAGAGGTAATTAGTGTAATTTAAGATAAAAACTGATATTACAAAAATATGAAAACACCATGACACTTGTCCGACCCGTATTGTATGGGTAATGGCCGACCAAGATAACCCATGGGTCAACTTGGGGACCCCATGGAGCCACTTTGGTTGGAAAAGTACATTAATATATATTTATTTAATGTTAAAATTAAATTGGCACAAACATGAGTTGTTTTACTAAACCTGTTTTTATGTGGGGTTACACAAGTCCATATTTGGACTATAAATATTCATTAGAAATATAAAAATATTTCCTACATCATAGTATTTGTTTTATAATTTTTAGATATTAAATAAATTAATTTAATTATGACATCATGATGATGCAACGATGACCTCATTATTTAACGATTTAAATAAAATGGTAAGATAATGTAATATCTAAAACCTAAACTTGTCCACAAACTATTGTATGGGAATATTTCGAAGCCTTATCATCTTATCTTCGAAATATATCAATGTGGGACCTTAGAAATTCGAAACACATTTGAAAATAAAGTAATAGCTTCATGATTTCCAAAAGTGCCCCTCCTCTCCTCTTATAAAAGGCCCCCACCTCTACCTCATTTCACACACTCCTCAACCCTTTGGCTCGTCCATACCCTTCCCATTTACTCTCTAAACATCCCTCTACTCATCCTGGAGGATTCCCTTTGGGCAGAATCCTTTCAAAGGTTGCCTTTAGGCTCAAATCAAAAGGAGTTACACTTTTAAAGGTAATTCATTCTCTTATGTTCATTTGTTTTATTTTTCTTCTACAACCCCCTAAACTCTTTTTATTTATTTCTTTTGTAACAAAACCAGTATATTCAATATAATAGGAAGTTTTTATAAGATTTATTCGATCTAAACTCTCACACAACTACATCAAATGGTTAAAGAACATACGGTTTCCGTGGATGGCGAAATTCTGCCTCCCGAAACGATGATTGTTCAATACTCATTTAACAACTTCAATGGTGGCCATTATGATGTCACTATTTTTATATATGATATATAATTTTTTTTATTCTTTCCTTAAGCTTCTGTATTTTTTCATTTATGGAATACCATTATTGTTTCCATTATGGGTAAACACGATATCTTCATTTTAGGAAGTACGGACTACCGCCCCCTGGAAGTGATTTGATTCGTTAATAACATATGTGGGATGTGTAAAGGATAAAGTTAATGATATTATATATTTTATTATACTTGATTTATAATATACTCTTATATCATTATGATTCCATTCCAGAAATTATGAAATAGAAATGGAAGTAGCATTCATGCGTATGTACGGCTTACCGTCTCCATGAACGGTGCATTTCATTTCTTACCTCTAAATGTGATGTAATATTATAAATAAATGTATATTCTGGATATATATGATATATTTGATATCCAAATATTGAATATAATTCTGGATATAATGAACATTTGACCACACGAACAACATGTAATTGTAAGAAGTCCACTTTCGACTTAAGAACCAAATATCGACAAAACAAACATTATTAACTTAAATGATTAAATAATGTTTATAAAATTGAAATAAGTGATCTAAAAGGAATAATGAACTATAAAAATGTTCTTAATAAAGTTTAAATTAACTCAAGATTATTATTCAGGACGTTAAATAACGATCGAGTCAAGTCGGACCCGAGGTAAGGGATCCTACAACTCTCTTTCTTTTTAAGTACACTCTTTTATGTCATTCCTTTTAATCTCATCTTTATTATTATTGGGATGTTATTTTACTCCCACTGTACTTATTATGTTCATATGATTAGAGAACCTATTTCCTCTCATCAATCCATTTTGGAAGTTTTAGGTGTCGCCGTTAGGCTGCTGAGTTTTCGTAAGGGATTTTTCATCTCACTTTTATTCCTGTGAGATTTATGCTACTTTTGCCACAATTTCATTTGAGTGGTTTATGTACTGCCCATTATTAAACTCCTTTTGTAATATAATTCATTTATGGGTATTTAAATATTCATTTTTGACAGTTCTTCAATGGGGTGTACTTTTCGAAAGTTACCCAAGTCGGTAATGGAACCTTTCACCCTCCTCATTTTAAAAGACTTTGTTTGTTATGTCTTTTAATTCACATACTATTATGTTGGGATATGTTATTCTATATCCTGATTGATGTAAATTTTATTTACAATTGACTAGATTCCCTTTTTATCTCTCATTAACTCATTTTATGAATTTTTGAAGTGACGCCGTTAGGCTGTCGAATTTTACTAAAGAAACGTTTTAACCCAATTTCGATTTCTTTGGGTTCAACATGTAGTTATTGAATATGTCATCCTTTGAATATGTGTGAATGACCTTTTATTGTTTTACACATAATATCCAATTATATTGGGTGTATTTATATTTGTGACACATAATTTTGATATTGATTTATCCCTAATTTAAGGATACCTTCCTTATAAGGGATTTCATCACATTTTACATCTCTATTGAGACTTCATTGTTGTTATGAACCAATTCACTCTTATATGGTGTATATACTGTCCTTTTGAATATTATATCATGAATACATTTATTCTCATGATATTATAAAGTTCTGATTAAATGTTATTCCTCAATTATTGTATTCAAGTGTCTCTAATTTTGGTAAAAACCCTTTGACCAAAATATCGCTTTAAATGTTTTAATGACTTGTTATTATTAATATCCATGTTTTCAAAATGGTTTTAAGGATTTATTTATATGGATATTAATGGTTTAAAATTTTAAAAGCTTCAAGGTGGTATGGGACAATTTTATTCAAAATTCTCCTTATTAAATGTTTTAAATGGTTTTGGAAATGGTTTCTTTTTGTATGGATTCATTATTTCAAAATACTAAAAGGTTTTATTGTGATTGAAATGTGGAATTGTTTTTTTCCTTTATGCATGTTTTATGTGATACGTTTATGTTATGGTTCTTGGGCATTGTTATGAAAACGGGTGGTTCCGTGATAAACTAAGGGCGGGTGAGCCAGATATAGCTCTCCAATGCATTGGGTAACGCGAAGGAGTGAAACGTTAAGGTTTCTCCGAAGAGATTTAGGGAATATACTGTGATGGGTATTCCAAACGTAACCAAGAGGGTTACTCCCTACGTAATAATGTTATGAATGCCTCAAGTTACCTTTTATGTCTTATGATTTCTATGATTTATTCATGTATTGATGAGGTATGTTAAGGTGCCTTTGTTTTATGGGTAAAGTATGATTTCATTCTTATGTATATATGAACTCATGTTTCCTTTCCATATTTTTTATAACCCTTACTGATCTTTTTATGCTCATCCCAAGTTTTTGAAATGTTTTTCATAGGTCAAGGGAAATGTACATGATGTGATGATAGTGTCAAGGATGTGTCAAGAAAGAATCCATGTTTTATTTTCAATATGTTTCCGTTGATGGGATGAATGAATACTGTCTTTTATGTAACCAGTTTGTTTAAATGTGGAATTTAATGCAAGTTTCATGATCTAATTCTCTAAAACTCTAAACCTGAAAAGATCCTCAATGTGTAATCTTGTGATAACTCAAGATTATGTAAGGTTTAATGCTGGGCCTTATACTTAATCCACCCATAAATGATTCCAATGAAGAATAAAAAAATAAAAATGATAATTAAATTATCATTAAGGATTACCATGAACAATAAATTCCTCTTCCTTTCCGACAAAGACTCTCTGAATCTAAGAAAATTTTAGATAATGATATTGATAATGAGATAATGGAATCAATTTAAAAAGGTCAAGTTAATATTACTTTATTAAATTCATTCAAGAAAATTCCCCGTTATGCCAAATTTCATAAAGAACTTTGCACCCATATAAGAAGGCTGAAGGGGAATGAGAGAGTCAAATTGGGTAGGAATTACTCGGCCATGATTCAACCAGTAATGCCAACAAAATTCAAGGATCCGGGCATATTCACGATACTGTGTACCACAGGGGAGACTTTCTTTTCTGATGATATGATAGATTTAGGTGCTTCCATTAATGTAATGCCTCACCCTGTGTATACTTCTCTACAGGTTGGAGAGCTTTAACCAGTAGGCATTGTCGTGAAACTTTCCCACCGGTGTACAATGCATCCAAAAGGAGTGATTGAGGGTGTCCTTGTATGAGTAAAGAATCTCATCTTCCCTGTTGATTTCTACATTTTTTGAGATGGAAGATAACCGAACCCAAGGACATGCTCCACTCATACATGGGAGGCCATTCCTAAAAATAGAAAATACGGTCATCAATGTTCACAATTGTATGATTTCCATGGAATTCAGTGGAGAAAAGGTTAGTTTTAACATCCTTGGGGCTATGAAACACCATGAGGAAGAGCACTCCATTCTTCCTGTCTATTCGATGGAAGTGCTCTCAAACGATGCACACACACACAATTATCTCCTCAAACCAAACTTTGATTCATTTTTGTTTTCTCCACCCTTGGATGATTTGAGTTTTGATTCATGTTTTTAGTGTCGTGTGGGTTCTGAAAAGTGTAATTTTTTTTCATTAATTGATTAGTATGTTCATTCTGAGGTACCCATTACCGTCGAGGATTCTGAAAATCTCATTTCTATAGATTCTCTATATTTAGAGACTAAACATGAGCAGATAGACAGTTAAATGGACCTCACTCCCCCTAAATCCCTTCCCTCAATACAAAAACCAACGGTGTTGGAACTTAAACAACTTCATTCTTATTTAAAATATTCATATCATGAGGGTATTCACCATTTTCCCGTCATTATTGTCAATAACCTCTCTCCACAACAGGAATCGAAACTGATCAAACTTTTGAGAGTGTGTAAAAAGGTAATACAATGGAAATTGGATGATATTCCTAGGATTATCCTATATATTTGTATGCACCATATACATTTGGATGATGAGGCTAATCCCAAAAGAAAATCTCAACGCCGGTTGAATCCCAGTCTTCTTGAAGTGGTCAAATTAGAAGTCAGTAAATTACATGCTGCATTGGATCATTTATCCTACATCTGATAGTAAATGGATTAGCCCTATCCAAATTGTGCCTAGAAATATAGGAATAAAAGTTCTTTCAAATGAATGGAATTTATTGGTTCCAACACGTGTGAAAAATATTTGGCAAGTATGTATTGACTACCGTAGACTGAATCAAGCCACGCAGAAGGACCACATTCCATTACCATTTATGGACCAAATTTTAAGAAGATTGGCTGGTAAGTCCCATTATTGTTTCCTTGGTGGCTTTTCAGGTTATTCCAAAATCCATATAGCCCCTGGGGATTAAGAAAAGACCACATTTACATGTCCATTTTCCATATTTCCATATATAAGGATTCCATTCGGTCTATGTAATGCTCATGGTAATTTTCAGCGATGTATGTTTAGTATTTTTTCTGAGTACCTTAAGAGTTGTTTGGAAGTCTTTTTGGATGATTTAGCAGTATATTGATCTTCTTTTGATGATTTTTGGGAACACCTAGGTTCTGTCCTCCGCCACTACATTGAAAAATATCTTGTTTTAAATTATTAGAAATGCCATTTTATGGATGAGCAGGGGATATTTCTTGGACATGTCATTTCAAATAAGGGAATTCAATTTGATAAATATAAAATTGAATAAATTTCAACCCTTCCATATCAAAAATGTGTTCATGAGGTGCGATCTTTCTTGGGTCATGATGGTTTTTACCGCCGATTCATTAAATACTTTCGTAAGATTTCACTTCCATTGTCCTAGTAATTGCAAAAACATTCTAAGTTTGTGTTTGATAAAAATTCCGAGGATGATTTAAATTCACTAAAAAAGATCTCACATCACCTCCCATCATCCAACCACCATGTTGGGATCGACCCTTTGAGCTTATGTGTGATGCCTATAACTTTGAAGTTGCTGAAATTTTATAACAAAGGGTTGAGAAGGATCCTTATGTCATTGCATATGCCTCGCGTACCCTTGACCCTGCCCAGGTAAACTACACAACCACAAAAAAAACTCCCTTCAATTGTTTTTTCCTTGGAAAAATTCTATTCATATGTTCTTGGGTCAAAAGTGATTTTGTTTTCTGACAATGCTGCCCTTCGATTTCTCTTAAAGAAATCTAAAGCCAAACCCCATCTAATTCGATGGATGCTCTTCCTACAAGAGTTTGATCCTGAGATTAGAGATAAGAGGGGGGTGGAGAATGTGGTAGCTAACCACATTAGTAGGATTTCCACACCATTGGACCATCATGTTGACTCACCCCTAACCATTGGATAATTCTTCCCTCATGATAACCTTTGTGATGATGTGGACCTTACCCCATGGTATGCAGACATTGTGAATTTTTTAGCAACATCTAGGGTCCCCACTGATTGTAGCATTTCACAATCCCAGAGACTTAAGCATGAGTCTCGTTGGTACATTTGGGATGACCCATACATTTGGAGAATTTTTAGTGACCAAGTAGTTTGTCGATGTGTCCCTGACCATGAGTTCACCTCTATTTTGACTATCTACCACACTCTGGTATGTGGGGGCCACTTTGGCTCTCAACATACACCTCGAAAGGTCCTTGACTCAGGACTTTATTAGCCACATTTTATAGGTATTCCCATAGATGTTGTAAGTCATGAAGTCATTGTCAATTCAAAGGGAATATCTCCAAGGGGAATGAAATTCCCCAACAACCCATGTTATTCTGTGAAATTTTTGATGCATGGGGCATTGACTTCATGGGGACTTTTCCAAATTCATTTGGATTTGTGTACATTTTATTGGCTATTGACTATGTATCTAAATGGGTCGAAGCAAAGGCCACCAGGGCAGATGACTCACGAGTGGTTGTTGATTTTGTGAGGTCCCAAATTTTCAGTAGGTTTGGTTTACCAAGATTCAACATTAGTGATCAGGGTTCACATTTTTGCAATCGCAACATGAAAAAGTTTCTTCATAATTATGGGGTTGATCATAAAGTCTCCACTGCATATCACCCCCAAACTAATAGAAATGCAAAAATATCATATCGAGAAGTTAAATGAATCCTGGATAAATGGTACAACCCTATAGGATAGATTGGAGTTTGCACTAGGATGATGCACATTGGGCATACAATACAGCTTTCAAAACCCCAATCGGAATGTCACCATACAAAATTGTGTTTGGAATGGCCTATCACCTCCCAGTGGAGGTATAACACTATGCATATTGGGCTGTTAAACAGTGTAATATGAACCTTTCATATGAAAGTGAGCAAATAAAGCTACAGATTCCAGAGTTAGAAGAAATTTGACGTGATGCATATGAGAACTCCCATATCATTAAAGAGAAGACAAAGGCTATTCATGACAGAATGATTCAATAGAAGATGTTCAATATTGGTGAGAAGTTCCTCATGTACAATTCCAGGCTTAAGCTCTACCCAGTTAAGCTTCGTTCCCAATGGATCGGTCCTTATACTATTACTATTGTTTACCCTTTTAGTGAAATATAGATTTTGCATGAGCAGAGTGGACAAAGTCTTACCATCAATGGGCAGTGACTTAAACACTTCTATGAGGATTTTCCAAGAATTCTGTGGATGAAATCCACCTTCTCAATGCATCATACCAATAAAACACACCAGGTTTTTTCCTTCCTTCTCACATTCTCACTTATTTCAGTGAGGACACTGTAAATTCTAGGTGTGGGGGTGTATAAATTCTCGAGTTAGTTAGGAATTTTCATCATTTTATCCTTCTCTTTTTAGCCTTCTTTATGGTATTTTTATTTTTCCCCATAACAAAATTTCAAATATTGATTATTTGGTGACCATAAGGGGGGGGGGGATGTAAAAATACCACAACGAAGGCTAAAAATATTATTTGTATGAATTTATCCTCAAGGATTGATTTTCTTTTTTTAGTGAATTTGTTTTCTGTCAATGATATAAAAGGTCGTATCTATGTAAAAACATTGAGATGATTGATGCCCCTTGTGTGAGTAGTTTTTGGGAAAACTGTGTCACTAATATCTCCACAAATATTTGCACCAATCCACAAAGTGTGATTATTTCTTACTTAATATAAGGTAAATATATACTGGGTTAATATTTTTCAGCTTTAAATGATATTTCCATACGTTTGTTCCTCACTGATCTGTTTCATTACTATACCAGATTGACCTATGCGTTTGTACCTAATGTCCGACTATTTTACTCCCTCAAAAAAAATTGTTGTGTCTTGGGCAGGTCAAAAAACCACTCCTCATCCTTTGATCTTGTTATAACTATTGCAATTAGTGTCATGAGGAGATCAAACAAGGGTTCAGAGATGAGTGTGAGATTTGTTCCAAATGCACATTAAAATAAATAAATAAATGAGGGGAGTGATGAAATTTGAAACATATGGGGATATATAGGTCGAGAGCTTATGGTTTGACTTCTAGGAATGCTTAAGTGAGTGGGTCTTGAAATATGATTGCAAATGATGTAGGGCAACTTCAGTGAAAAATCAGTTAAAGCTGAATAATGTTAAATTAACCATTATTTATTTGATAAAAAGTGGAAAGAAAAGCATGGAATGGTTTTCACACACACACATGGAGAGTTAGTGGATTGGTTGACTTTTGAATCCCTTGCTCATGTTGGTGTCATGAATCTCTTTGAATTTTGTTGTGATATTATTTATGAGACATCTTTATCCATTTTCACTGGGAAGAACTCCTTGGTTTGGTTCGTGCATTGATGACATTACACTGGTGAATTAAAATTTCCTCTAATGTTAAATCTTCATGATGTTGGAAATATATATATATGCATCATTTTATTTGGATATGTGAATTCGTCGAAGAGTGAAAATTTTTAGGTGTGGGGTGTGATCGTACACCGATTCACTATTTTATTCCACCCTTATACCGCTGTTTTAAACTAGTTTTGTAATGAATATTCCAAATATAATAATAAATTGAACATTATGTTTGAATAAATGAATTAATATTAATCAACAGTATAATGGTCAATGTTACATGTTTTTATTATTTTAATGTAGGTGGAGATTATTTGGAGGGCCCTTGATGAAGTGGGAGAAAAATGGGCCAAAATTACATTGATACATGGACATCTGTACACTGGTATGAATAGTACGAGATATCCATGCATCCAAATGGGCTGATAGTTTGTCGACCGATCCAAAATTTAATATTCTACATTTGATATCAAGGAACCCAATCCATATTTGACTTCTACGCGGCCCATCCAAGATGATCTGTCCAAGCCACAGAATATGCACAATGTCAAAAGTGGCGTTCTATATTTCATCAATATCTTGATCATTATTTGTCCAAATGGTGCCCAACATTTGGTGGTGATAGCTAATACGTGGGGATACAACTTTCCAGTTTTGTCAAAAGGGAGATTCGATTGTCTAAGAGCCTAAAACTGTTCTCCATGTTGTTTATCAAAATCTGGGTGCCCAAAACAACTTCTCATTTTGGGTATAAAAAGACACCTAGGGCACCCCTTTTGAAAGTTCTTCTAGGAGGAAATGTGATGCCATTTTGGACTCCCAAAGGAGTCTTCTCAACATCCCTAAACGATCTGGTGGCTATGGGAAGTTCAACTTCAACATCTTCTTCTTCTTCCTCTCCCATGGGTTTCTAAACCCGTTGTGATCACCCGGGGAGGAACGTGATGTAAATCCCAAGCATCATGTTTGTAATATATTAATGTTATTTTTAATTATAGGTTTTTGTGTTGTTTTGCATCATACCCTATTATTATTTTATTGATTTATGTACTGGTATGTCATGCTCAACTCATATGATCTTGTTTGGGGGAACCCATTCATGAGATGTTTCACACACCGTTCACCACTTTCTTTTACCCCTTTCAATTGTGGTGTTTATGTGGTTCATATTGGTCAATTAAACTGAAATAAGCACTCTCAAGGACATGAACATTTATTTCATGGTATCACGAATAAATAACATTCAATCCTAGATAGCGCATCGAGTTCTTCGTGTGTTGCCTTGGGGAGTTTTGGTTATGAAGTCAAACACAATTCACCCAATCATCGACGGTGTCCGGTGAATCATTGTTTGTTTTTGACTGAACCCTAGGAGGTATCCTATTATAAACTTAGTAACATTCTAGTTCTAGGTGTTACAAACTAGGGATTAAAAGATCATAACCCTATATCATGAAGCGATAAAGGATAAACATCATGTGAGTACCCTAGGTTGATCACACTTAATTAATTCTGTTAATCTCTACATTGTTTTATTACTTTCATTTTCTATTTTCATCTTTAATCATAAATCCCCGAAGTTTTACAAAACCTCATTCACATTCTACATTAAAAATCAAAACCCTCTTTTTAAATTAATGATCTAAGGCTCCGTCGAGAGACAACCTAAGGTTGCTGATATACTGCAGAAATTGTATTCAAAATTAAACAACTAATTTAGCGCGCTCAACAACGCGGTCAATATGTCAGTAGTGTTGTTTTCTAAAATAAAAGTCAATTTGAAACTGATATCAGAAACTTTTAGCCATACTGGTCACACCGTGCGTCATATTGAGGTGAGTTCGATTCTTATAGGACACAAATGACTCAAGGATCGTTTTCCTAAAGTATCAAAACAATCCGAAGGCATTTTCTTGGTATTTTGTATGTAAGTAGTGTTGTTTTCTAAAGTTTATGTCAATTTGGAACTAACATCAGACACTTTTTGCCAAACCGGTCACACCGTGCCTCAGATTGAGGTGCGGTTTATTTTTACACTTCACAAATGACTCGCGGATCATTTTACTAAAGTATCAAAACAATCCGAAAGCATTTGTTTAGTTATTTTTATGTTACTTTTGTTGTTTTCTAAAGTTAATGTCAATTTGAAACTCATATCAGACTCTTTTAGCCATACCGGTCACACCGTGTGTCGGATTGAGATGCAGTTGATTCATACATGTCACAAATGACTCATTGATTGTTTTACTAAAGTATAAAAACAATCCGAATGTGTTTTCCCAGTTTTCGGTATTTCACTTGTTTTGTTTTCTAAAGTTAATGTCAAATTGAAACTAATATCAGATACTTTTAGCCATACCGGTCACATCGTGCATCTGAATGAGGTGTGGTTGATTCGTACATGTTACAAATGACTCTTGTATCATTGTCCTAAATTATCAAAACAATCAGAACGTGTTAGTTCAGTTTTTCGTATGTCAGTATTGTTGTTTTCTATAGTTAATGTCAATTTCAAACTGATATGACATAATTATAGCCATACCAGTCACATCCTGCATCGTATTGAGGTTTGGTAGATTCCTACACATCAGAAATGACTCATGGATCATTTTAATAAAGTATCAAAACAATCCGAAAGTGTTTTCTCGGTTTTCCCCATGTCACTTGTGTTGTTTTCTAAAGTTAATGTCAATTTTAAACTGATATCAGACACTTTTAAACATACTGATTACACCTTGTGTAGGATTGAGGTGTGGTCAATTCTTACACCTCACAAATGACTCATGTATCGTTGTCCTAATGTATCAAAACAACCCAAACATGTTTCCCTATTTTTCTATATGTCAGTAGTGTTGTTTTCTAAAGATAATATCAATTTCAAAATGATTTCAGACACTTTTATCCATACTGGTCACACAGTACGTCGGGTTAAGGTGCGTTTAATTCTTAAAAGTCCAAAATGACTCATAGATCATTGTCCTAAAGTATAAAAACAATCCTAACATGTTTCCTTGGTTTTATGTAAGTCACTTGTCTTGTTTTCTAAATTTTATGTCAATTTAAAACTGATATCAGACACTTATAGCCCTGACGGTCATACTGTGCATCGGATTGAGGTGCAATTGATTATTACACATCCAAAATGACTCATGGGTCATTTTCCTAAAGTATCAAAACAATCCAAACACATTTGTTCGGTTTTCCGTATGTCACTTGTGTTGTATTCTAAAGTTAATGTCAATTTGAAACTGATATCAGACACTTTTTGTCATACCGGTCACACTGTGCATCATATTAAGGTTTAGTTGATTCTTACACGTCACAAATGACTCATGTATAGTTTTCCTAAAGTATAAAAACAATCCGAACACGTTTTATCAGTTTTCCAAATTTCAGTAGTGTAGTTTTCTAAAGTTAATGTCAATTTCAAACTGATATCATACACTTTTAGCCATACTGATCACATTATGCATCGGATTGATGTGCGGTTGATTCGTACACCCCACGAATGACTCATGGATTGTTTTCCTAGAGTATCAAAATAATCCGAATGCATTTTATTAGTTTTCTGAATGTCACTTGTGTTGTTTTCTAAAGTTAGTGTCAATTTGAAACTGATATCAGACACTTTTATCCATACTAGTCACACCATGCATCTAATTGAGGTTTGGTTGATTCGTACACGTCAAAAATGACTCATGGATCATTTTACTAATTTATATAAACAATCTAAACGCGTTTTATCGGTTTTCCGTATGAAACTTGTGTTTTTTTCTAAAGTTAATGTCAATTTCAAACTGATATCAGACACTTTTAGCCATACTGGTCACAATGTGCATCGGATTGAGGTTCAATATATTTTTACATGTTAAAAATCCCCCATGGATCATTTTTATAATTTATCAAAAAAATATGAATGTGTTTACTCTGTTTGTCGTATGTTAGTAGTGTTGTTATCTAACATTTATGTCAATTTGAAACTGATATCAGACACTTTTAGCCATACTGGTCACATTGTGCATCAGATTGAGGTGAGGTCGATTCTTACACCACAAAAATGACACATGGATCATTGTCTTAAAGTATAAAAACAATTCGAATGTGTTTGCTCAGTTTTTTGTATGTCACTTCTGTTGATTTCTAAAGTTAATGTCAATTTCAAACTGATATCAGACACTTTTAGCCATACTGGTCACATCGTACATCGGATTGAGGAATAGTCGATTCGTACACCTCAAAAATGACTCACGAATCGTTTTCCTAAAGTATCATAATAATCCCAATGAGTTTTCTTGGTTTTCTATATGTCACTTTTGTTGTTTTCTAAAGCTAATGTCAATTTTAAATTGAAATCAGACACTTTTAGCCATACCGTTCACACCGTGCATCGGATTGATGTGCGGTTGATTCGCACATGTCACAAATGACTCATAGATCATTTTCGTAAAGTATCAAAACAATACGAACGGATTTGTTCAGTATTTCGTATGTCAGTAGTGTTGTTTTCCAATGATAATGTCAATTTCAAACTGATATTTGACACTATTATCCATACCGGTCACACCATGCATCAGATTGAGGTGTGGTCAATTCTTACACGTCAAAAATGCCTCATGGATCGTTGTCCTAAATTATTAAAATAATCCTGATGCGTTTTCTCGGTTTTTCGTATGTCAGTAGTTCATAAGAGTCTCTCATTACGTTATTCTTTACTTGAAACTCAAATAATTTCTAGAACCATATTTCATAATCTAAGGATATGAAACATAAGAAAGGGTGATCATAGATGCTCAATAAGTGTAGACAAGGGAGATATCAATGATCATATAAAGATAACATAAGTATTAGGAATTAACCTTTATTGTTCTATTTGTTTACATTCTTCCATAAGGTACGCTGCCCATTTGTTTCTAAACATATCTATATCATCTTGTTAATAATAGTTTTTGAGATAGTCATAGTAGTACTGAAAAAATATAAATACACAAAGGATTAATAAATTTTTTAAAAGAACTAGTAATTATTTTAAAAAATATCTCTTTAGGGATGCTTGTATGTTCATGAAATATGACCTATTTCATTAATTTACAAAATTTAACCGTTTTCTTTTCCGTTTTTTTGTTTTGGATTCTGCAGAAACATCGAAAAAAATAAGTAATATTTTTTTATATGTATATGGATAGTGAAATATAATTATATATACCCTGAAACATTTCCATTTGTAGATCTCATGCGACGTGTCCTCCTTAGACCCTGGATTCATTCTAGCCTTTAGACGATAATCATACACAACCCTATCATAAAAGAATCCTCATTAAAAAATAATATAAATTATATAACTAGATATTTAGTTATATAATGTTGGATCTAGTGTATTACAAATTTACAATCACCATCATGTGTGGTCAGTTTGTTGGATATCCATGCAGTGAATCCATAAAATAAATCTTTGGAGTATCCAAATTGACTGCAATGACCATCCAATGCTTCTTAAAAACACAGAAAGGAATAAGTAATTATAGACCTGAAAATACAATTGATATGATTAAAATGTAGAGTTTTACCCCTCAAACATTGGAATAAAAAAGAGACTGTCAGTCGTAATTTGGAATTGAAACGTTCTGAGCAGGTTTGACATTAATTCAGCCTGAAAATCAGAATCTATTTCTTTTTGATGTGTAGACAGGGTGTGAGTACTAACAAGTCCAAATTTGTATTCATGGGAAAATCCCATAATTTTTTTTTCATATATACTCTTGAGAAATGTATGAAATGTATGAATCCATAATTATCATAGTATATCATCTTCTGTAAAATCAAATCATGAAAACATACCTCATGTATACATTTACAACTGAGGTGCCTAGCCAGTCATATGTGATGATTTCAACTACAACGTCAACACTAACACAATCTAATGTTTCCTCTCGGCACATATGTTTTTCAAAAAAAACATTCTGATTATTTCTGCCTATCATTTTCATATCCACAGGAGCTTTCATTGATATTAAATGTGGATATAGAATGGCCGGGGTGAAGGTGCCCTCAATAGATCATTTTGATCAGTTGGTTGATCCTTTTGAGCTGTTATTTCATTTTAGCTCCTTATATTTTTCCTTTTGTAATAACATTCATCAGTTCATCACTTTTTGAATTAAATGTTAAAGGTTCTTCTTGAGAAATGAATTGGAAATGAATGCATCCTGGTCGACATGTTTTTTACAAGATTTGATGTCAATGCAATGAATGTTCAAACTTTTTTTTTCCACTGTATGAATGTCATCATCGTCATTTGGCATGGGTATCTCATCGCTGGGCCCATGATCTATGTTAATCGACACTTTGACATGACCGGTTGGAAGTGGTCTAGAGTGTAGAATGTCATTCTGCATATTGAACACCGTAGCCCTCGCTACAAGGCGATGGGTGGGACTTGACAGATATAAATCACAGTCATTTGCACCCTGTAGAATATCATTACAAGAAAGGTAGCAGTGTCTATGTGATTCACATTTCACATAAACAAATATTAGAACATTGATTACCTCGGTTATGTCAGGTCTTCGAGGGGAAGGGCTCACCTCAAAGATGGTGGGGGGTGGGGCAGGTTGTTCTTGAGTTGTTTATTCTCTTCGCCTCTCCCCCATTAGTGTTTCTAGAAACTCTCCCTGGATTTGGTATTTTTTTCAATGGTTTCTCGTATATCTCTCATGATTGTAATTTCAATAGTTTGTTCCTCGTATTGTTTTGTTTCTGAAGATATGTCTGGGGTGTCACCCCAAAACCCGCACCTCTGACACGGCCATACTGTTCTGGCTATTTCAAGGCCGCTGAATGTATGACTGCATTTGGTGTGGGTGTTGTTGATTCTCTCCACTATTTCAAATAGAAAATATGGGAAAATAAGTAATCATCGTTATGTAATAGTGATTTAAAGAAATCCAAGTTTATATTATGTCATAATTAAACATGTTTCCCACACATTTTTGTGTTTTCATCTACCAGTTTCCCCACTTTATTAACACAAGCCTCCTTCCATAGCACATGGCGTGGGAAGGAAGTGGTTTGGGATTTTGATTCATCAATATGAATATAAATAGAGAAACATGGTTACATTGTTGTTTTATGTCACATAAAATTATTACAGTACATTAAGAATACATACCAATTGTTTTTCAATTGAAGCGTACCCCACCCTTGCCTTATAGTAGGGGTATGCTGGTTTTGCTTCCCGTTCATTATTTTCGGCATTCAGTTGTTGTTTCATAAATAAATAACTGCCAATCATTGTGATGAATGCAAGAAACATTAAACAACGTGTCACCAAACACAATGTACCTGAAAATTCTCCTTCGAATAACGGTTGCAAAATGCATCCCATGCTCCTTGGGATATCAAGTGTGCATAAAGAGGAGGTCGGTGATGATTTATTTTCCATTCAGCATCATTCATATGACATTTTGTTAAAATTGTGTGAAAGCCTCTATGAACCCTTCCTGCCTGTCTTAATACATATTAATTGTTCGAGACATCTACTATAAATGTACTATGTAAGAGATGATGTAGATTTAGTCAATATTTTAGTATTTTATTTTATTTTATTTTAATAAATTAAATAAAAGATATCATAATGTTACCTTAATCTTTTCACATAAATTTTTTTCAGAACGCTGACAACATGGTGCCACAACTCTATATCAATCTGCATGCGTTGTAGAGTAACGATTCCAATGAATATACTAAACTTGTCTTTGTTGGGGTTTACATGATGGCCTCACTTTTTCCATCCCACCTAATATTTGATGCCTTTTCCTTTTTTCCTTATGGATTTTGACTAAAACTGTCAAACTACGGCGCACCTTTTTTTGTGCTATGGGGGTTTCATTGCCTACCATTTCGTCAGTTTTTGCATCATCATTATGTTCCTATGAAGCACTAGCATCGGCATTGGGACCAAAAACAACCACTACAAGAAAACTGCTGTTTAGCGGTGGTTTTTTCGCGGCGGTTTTTAAAACGGCCACTAAATGCGTTTCGGGCCGCCATTTCGCGGCTGTTTTTAAACCGCGGCGAAAAAACTCCCGCGAAATGCCATAATTTTGTTTTATTTTATTTTATTTTGTTTTTTATTTTTTTCATGGATTAGAAGTGGTTTTTTAAAAAACCACCGTGAAATAGAGGCGGTTTCGGTAAAACCGCCGTGGCGAAATGAAATGAAAAAATATAAAGAAATGAGAAACCCCGAAATCACTAAAACGACCATAACTTTTGATCTGGGCATCCGTTGGAGCGTCACGACCAGTCAAATCGAAGCTCATGATGAGATATAGAGGCACATATAATCAAATCCATGAGACGGTCTAAGGTGCAGATGATATTAGAGTTATAAGATAGTTGAAAAAAGTTCTCCAACTTCAAACTGCCATAACTTTCGCTCCGGGTGTCTGTTTGGGCTCTACCACATACCAAATCGAAGTCAGCAAAGAGAGCCACGTACCAGGTCGATTGAAGGATCTTTTGTGGGGTATTTTGACCCCTAAAACTCTTCTGAAGGCCTCTAAAACCCCATTTTTGTCACCGGTGTCCCATCGAACTTGTCTTCAAACGGACCTAACTTTTGATCCGCGTGTCAGTTCGGACTTTTCCACCTTCCAAATCATAGCTCGTTCCATGAGCTTCAGATTTGAATGGTCACGACGCCCACATGCACTCATGGATCATATGTTATGGCCTTTTTAGTGGGTATCGGGTTTGTTTTGTTTTTCGATGCCTCGTTTCTAGCACCCGTTCCCTGTCAGCTTTTTTTTAAATGGTCAATCTGCCTGACCATTCGGACACTTTCACCTTTCAGGTTGAAGATCATTTTAGGATCTTTGATTTGACAGGTCGCGGATCTAAAACGGACTCTCGGATCATAAGTATTCTCCGTTAATGTGAGTCCAATGTTTTTGTCTCTTTATGACCGTTTTGACAGGTTTTAACGGTCGCTCCATTTATTACTGTTTATTTGGGTTTCCATGAATTGTTATCTTTATCAATGGTTTTCTGTGCGTTATTATGATGATTATGTCGAATTATTAAGGGGTTTTCCAGAGTTGTCATGAGTTTTTATGCGTTCTCATTCTTTCTAATACCTCATTCTTCATATGCTTCTCCATCCGTTTTCATGTGTTTTCATGATTTTTCATCCCTTACGACATCTTTTCATACTTTTTCATGTGTTTCCTTTATTATTTATTATTTATTATTTATTATTTATAATATACTTTATTTTATTTATTATCTATTATTTGAAACTGGTTATTTATTATTTATTATTTAGTATTTATTATTTATTATTTATATTTATTTATTATTTATTATTTATATTTATATTTATTTATTATTTATATTTATTTATTAATTACTATTTATTATTTATATTTATTTGTTATTTATATTTACTTATTAGTTATTATTTATTATTTATTATTTATTATTTATTATATATTATTTACTATTTACTATTTATTATTTACTATTTATTATTTACTATTTATTGTTTATATTTATTTATTTATTATTTATTAATTATATTTACTTATTATTTATTATTTATATTTATTTATTATTTATTATTTATATTTATTTATTATTTGTTATTTATATTTATTTATTATTTATTATTTATGTTTATTTATTATTAATTATTAATTATTTATATTTAAATATTATTTATTATTTATTATTTATTATTTATTATTCATCATTTGTTATTTATTATTTATTATTTATATTTATATTTATTATTTATATATATTTATTATTTATTATTTATATTTATATTTATTTATTATATATATATTTATTATTTATTATTTATTATTTATATTTATATTTATTTATTATTTATATTTATTTATTATTTATATTTCTTCTTTATTCTTTATTCTTTATTATTTATTACTTGTTATTTATTATTTATTATATGTTATTTATTATTACTTATTTATTGTTTATAACTATTATTTATTTATTATTTATTATTTATTATTTATTATTTATTATTAATAATTAATTATTTATATTTATTTATTATTTATTATTAATCATTAATTATTAATTATTAATTATTAATTATTAATCATTATTTATTATTTATTATTTATTATTTATATCTGTTATTTAATTATTATTATTATTTATTATTTATTATCTATTAATTATATTTATTTATTATTTATTATTTATATTTATATTTATATTTATTTATTATTTATATTTATTTATTTATTTATTTATTTATTTATTATTTATTATTTATTACTTATATTTCTATTTATTTATTATTTATTATTTATTATTTATGTTTATTTATTATTTATTATTTATTATTTATTATTTATTATTTATTATTTATAATTTATAATTTATAATTTATAATTTATAATTTATAATTTATAATTTATAATTTATAATTTATAATTTATAATTTATTATTATTTATTTATATTTATTAATTATTTATATTTATTAATTATTTATTATTTAATATTTATATTTATTTAATATTTAATATTTAATATTTATTATTTAATATTTATTATTTAATATTTATTTTTTATTTTCATTTTTTATTTAAGAATTATGTTTATTAATTATTTATATTTATTAATTATTAATTATTTATATTTATTAATTATTTATTATTTATATTTATTTATTATTTATTATTTATTATTTATTATTTATTATTTATTATTTATTATTTATTATTTATTATTTATTATTTATTATTATTGAGTTTATATATATTATTTATGTATTATTTGTTTTTTCAATTAATATATATAAGTATATTCAATTGTGTTTATTAACCAAATGATGAGCTTGCTGCAGTGGTAAAGTCTTTGAAAAATATGCAAGAGGTTAGGGGTTCATATCTCACCAAACACAGTATTTCATTATATTACATGGGCATGTGCATGGGCATGTGCATGTATGAACAAATAAAGTAAATAAAGTAATACGAAATAAATAAAATAAACAAAATAAATAAATAAATAAATAAATAAAATAAAATAAAATAAAATAAATAAATAAAATAAATAAAATAAAATAAAATAAATAAATAAATAAATAAATAAAATAAATAAATAAATAAATAAATAAAATAAAATAAAATAAATAAATAAAATAAATAAAACAAATAAAACAAATAAAACAAATAAAACAAATAAAAGAAGTAAAAGAAAAAATAAAAGAAATAAAATAAATAAAGGAAATAAAAGAATAAATAAAAGATATAAAAGAAATAAAAGAAATAAAAGAAATAAAAAAAATATAAGAAATAAATGAAATAAAAGAACTAAAAGAAATAAGAGAAATAAAGGAAATAAAAGAAATAAAAGAAATAAAAGAAATAAAATAAATAAATAAATAAATAAATAAAATAAAGAAAATAAAGAAAATAAATAAAATAAAGAAAATAAAGAAATAAAGAAATAAATAAATAAATAAAAGAAATAAAATAAATAAAATAAATAAAAGGAATAAAAGAAATAAAAGAAATAAAAGAAATAAAAGAAATAAAAGAAATAAAAGGAATAAAAGAAATAAAAGAAATAAAAGAAATAAAAGAAATAAAAGAAATAAATGATATACCACCGTGAATAGTTTCCCGAAGCACAATTTCGCTGCGGGTTTTCAAAACCGTCGCCAATCTATATAGCGGCGGTTTAAACCGCCTCGAAACGAAAAAAACCACCGCTAATTCGTGATTTTGCCGTAGTGAACAGGTTTAGAAACCTCTTGTACCTCAGCAGTGGGACCAGCAGCAATAGGTTGAGAAACCTATTCTCCCTCAGTAGTGGGATATGATGCAACAAGTTTAGAGACTTGATATACAACATCACTGGGACTAGCTGCAACAGGTAGCGAAACCTATTGTGTCTTGGGATTGGGTGCACCAGAAAGTGCAGAAGTCATTATCTACTGAAGTGGTTTAACATTTTATTTAGATCACATAAAAGCAGCAGCGAACAGATAATAACATAATGTAACACAATCTATATTACAATAAAAAAATAAACTGATTATTTAACTCTCTTTTATTAAAGGATGAAGGGATTTGACCCCTCTATCGACTATCCATATCCCTTCACTGTAGTCTCCTCTGAAATAAAAAACATCATTTATATTGGGACCACTACGAAATGATTGCATAGTCCCAATGAAAGGGTCATCCTCTATTGAATTTTCATCTAACCTTTTGGTTGTTTTGGTCAATAACAGAACAATTGACCCATTTCAGTTTGTGGGATCTGGAACATAAAATGCATGCACTGCATGTGATGCCATTATAAACGGTTTGTCTTTCTCCCCTTCCTTACTGAAATCAGCTTTCACGAATCCCAATTCATCTATTTTAATAACACACTAGTTATCAACCCACTTTCATTGAAAAATCAGAACTTGGAATTCCATATAATCGAACTCCCATATTTGTTTGATGATGCCAAAGTATGACATATTCTGGTAAATTTGATTTCTGTCCTTAGCACCGAAAACACACATCGATTTAGCCACAAGTTTAACCCCACTATTCTTCATGGTACTGTATTCATCATGATTATTAGTATAAAATGAATAACCATTAACTACATAAGCGTTGTATGATAATACATACACACTTGGTCCTCCAGCTAGCCATCGATGTCGGTCTGAAATTGACTCTGGATTTTTATCTGACTTCATAAAAATATGGCCCCAAGAACTTCCTATAAACTGTAGATTATGTGTATCTGATATCTATTTTTCATCCTAAGATGGATTCAAATACCTAAGAATTTCTTTGTGGGTTTCAACATATGGGTCAACGTTGAAATTGTTATGCAAAACATAAAGGTGAGCCTGTTCTCGATCTGTAATATTAAATGTGACAACATATCATCCAGAAATTCCTTCACCCTCAAGCCGCCTAGTGTGATGAGATTTTGGTAGGCCAATGATTTCTGCACCAGACAGGTATTCAGTATAGAATTCAATGGCTTCCTCAACAATATATATCTCTATAATACAACCCTCTGGCCGACATCAATTTTTGGCGTACCCTTTCAAAATCTTCACATACCGTTCAATGGGGTACATCCATCTATAATGAATAGTACCACATAGTTGAATCTCTCTCGCCAAGTGTACCATAAAATGAACCATCATATCAAAAAATGAAGGCGTGAAGAACATTTCTAATTCACATAATATGATAGAAATTTCTCTTTTCATAGTTGGCAATTTTGCCAGGTCAATAACTTTGCTGCATATAGATTTGAAGAAGAAATATAGTTTCGTTAATGTATGGCGGACATTATTGGAAAAAATGCAACGTAAAGTAATAATAATGAGATCTTGCATCAAAAGACGACATTCATGTGATTTCACACCTTTTAACATCAATTCTCTCATTGACACGATGTTCATAATATTTGACGAATACCCCTCTAGAACCTTTAAGTGATTCAAGAAGTTTCAAAACTGATATCTCTCCTACCTGGAAAGAGTGTAAGTAGAAGGAGGAAGAAATCTTCATTTTTTACCCTTCACTGGTGCCAACTCTTCTCGTATTCTCAACTCAACAATGTCCAACCAAGCCTTAATTCCATCTTTTGTTTTACGAGGTTCATTTAGAAATGTGCCGATGACACTATAAATACATTTTTTCTACATGCATAACATGAAGAAATTTTTTGACATAAAGACAATTCCAGTATTGTAATTCAAAACAAAAATTGATCTCTTTTTCCAACCGATTTTCATAAGGTTTTTCGAAGACGATTTACCAAAATTTGTGTCCACATTTTTAACTTTCTCCAACAATTGATCGCCAGTTAGTGTAGACGGTGTTGTACGTTCTTATAAAATTCTATCGAATGATGTCGTCTAAGATCGGTACTTATGTCGTCAGGGTAGAAATCTGTAATGTCCTAGAAACACGGTTTTTTATGAATGTTTCATCCAAATTGATTGTGTACCTTGTTCGCAAATGGGACACCCTTGAGTTATTTTAATGCTATATCATGACAAATTTCCATAAGCAGGGATGTCATTTATCGTCCCATACAACATGCCTCTCAAAGTGAAATCTTCTTTTTTGTAAGCATCATACAATGTAACACCTGAATCCCACAATAATTTCAAATCTTCAATCAATGGTGCAAAATAAACATCAATATCATTTCCTGGTTGTTTTGGTCCTGATATAAACATAGATAACATGATGTATTTGCATTTCATGCATACCCATGGTGGTAAGTTATAATTTACCAACATAACTAGCCATGTACTATGACTATTTCTTTGAAAACCAAAAGGATTCACTCCATCTGTAGATAACGCATGACGAAGGTTTCTCAACTCATTTCCAAATTCAGGATACTCATGATCAATCCTCTTCTACTGAGGAGATTCTGTCGGGTGACGTAGTATCCCATCTTTAATTCTTGTATCTGCATTCCATTTCAATTGTCCTGCACTCTCCTCACTTCCATATAGGTGCCGAAACCTTGGAATGACTAGAAAGTACAATACATAATTAGTAATAATGGATTCAACTTTCTTGTATCGAGAAAAACCACACATTGGGAATTCTTTAAGTGATTTTTGGTCCTTGCGAAATATTATACAATCATTCGGGTAGGTGTGTATTCTTTCAGAGATAATTCCCATCGAGCGTAGCATTCTTTTGGCGTCATATGTTCGGCTCGTGAGCTCATTATTTTCTGCGAACATGTCATTCAGGAGAGAAAGTAGTTAGGTAAAACTGGTGGCACTCTACCCATTTTCTTCTTTCAAATTATACATCTTCGGTATTGCTGATATTGCAGTGTATTTAGTGCAACCAGCATACAATGGAATCATTGCACAAATTTTTAACTTCTCAAACAATTTTGCGCAATTATGAAGTTCATCTTCGATGGTCCTTGTTATTTCCTCAATACGATCATCATCATCATTCAATCTGTAATCACATCCTCCATACAGTCATCATCATTGTTTATACTTGTAATCATATCAGATGATCCCTAAAATGTTGTCTTATCCCAGCCACTACATACATTCATAGTTTCCATGTGATTATTCCAACATGTATAACTCGGATCTATTCCGTGACAGAATATGTGTTCTTCCAACTCCTCTAGACTAATTTGTTTTGAATAACAATCTCATAAACACATACAAAGGATTTGATATGGGTCATATGCATGATCTTTTGCAAGCTTGATAAACTCCTTCACGCCTTCTTCATTCTCTATTGTCAACCGATTGTCATTCATCCATTATTTGTTTATATTCATCCTATTTCAAATCCAATGGATGGGTATATTGGATAGGGGAGAATGAATATGAGTATAATTTAGATAAAAAAAACTAGATACATCAAAAATGGTTGGGGCATGATCATTAATAGCAAATCTTGGGTGGTTCTTGGGATTCATCCATTCTCTTCCTCTCTTCAATCCTCCCTGATGAGGGGTGGTTCTTGGGATTTTTTATAGTGTGTTAGTGAGTAATTCCCTCATACTTCCTCCATTACAATTATCCTTTTTACCTATGAATTGGGATGATTTTAACTAGGATTTTTGTGATGATTTCACTATATCATCTTCAAATCAATTAGGATGATTTATATTTTTTTTATTGGCTAGAGGTTATCCTCGTATGATGAACGCACCATGTTTTTTTGTTTAGGTGGTGTTTTGTATCCCAGTAAGTTATTAAAAGATTATTCCTAATTATTTTATGGTAAATAATTAATTATAAGTGTTTATAATTAATTATTTTGGAATTGTGCCTTGAGGTTGGGTCTCAATCATTGGTACAAGATTAGATAAGGCATGCATAGTCTTATTTGAGGATGAGTTGATCATGGTGAGGGGGTTACTCCAATTTTTCTGGTAGGTGGACCCTATAATACAAAACCATGTTCCAACTTATGTATGATTGTGCATTCATGCATGATTATTTGTGTTATTGTGAAAGGGATAGAAATCAAGAGCAACCTAGGTAAATAAATATGGTGTTTTTGATCCACCAAGAGATAGTGTAATTGTTCTATCGAATGATTGTGATTTTGTGATCATTCAGAGATTATGTCTCCATGGAGGTGTGGTTTCTAGTTGTGTTCATGGGAAGATATGGTTTGATATGAGATTTTTATAGCCTAGTTAGGTTTTCTATGGATATTTGAGTAGGTATTAGAGTCTTTGGCCTAATGAAGATGGATAATATAGTTTTATATATCACTTATGATTGGGAACACCCTCTTAAGGATATATAATTGTCATGGTATTTTTGATGAGTAGAATATTCCATATAGGGATTGGTGAAGTTTGACATAGAGGGGTTTCTCCTTATAATTGGATCCATAGATATCCATGGGGAGAAATGATATGGTACCTAAGTGAGGATCATGTTAATAGTGTGGATGAATTAGCATAGGGTATCCAAGACTCATAGTGTGAGTTTCTTAGGATGGTCATTATTTAGTTTTAATGAGTTTTAATGTGGGAATTAGAAGATGATATAGACTAGACTATCTAGGCCTAGATCAAGTATAGCATGTGGGTTGTGACATTACCATGTAGAGATGAGTGTGTGTTGGTATCAATGAGTAGAGATGGGATAGGGTTGTAGAACCCAGTAGATTCCCTTATAGGTGGAATTAGAATGTTGAATGGTTGGGAATAAATTTCATGTATAACCAAGATGGTTATAAGGAGATTATTATGCATTGCTAAATGGATGATGACTTTTATCATTTATTGTCAGACCGACATAGATATTGGAACATCATATGAATTTCACCAAGTTGAAGTATGATCATCCATGGGGACAACATATCAATGATGTATTTTAGCTAGTACGGGAGGTTGGCTATCTAGATACCATCTTTAGATTACTATTTAAATGTTTTATGGCATGAGACAAGACGGATGGACATTATTTAAGTGATAAGGTGTTGGTTGGACCCTACTTTGAGTGAGAAGGCATTGGTCAAATGGGATTGGTGTGTGACTTCCATGGGATCCCCCTATTGATGATGCATTTTGAATTGTGATAGAGGCTGGATATTGTGATTCCCTCCTTAGATAATTTTTTTGTATGATAATATGATGTGATATATAGAAATGGGGATCACCAAGTTTTGGTTTGGAGTAGTTTTGTGAGAGGTTTTCTATAGAGATTCCCTCCTAAAAATTGTTTTTTATGTGATGTGATGGTAAGACCCACCGTAAGTGAGAGGGGAGAAACTACTATGTTGTGGAATTAGAGGATATGTGAATCACACCCAATGTGAGAGGTTGGTGGCACTGTTATGTTAAAACAAAGGATGTGATAGTAAAATTGGTATATGACCCAACCCAGAGAATAGTGTACAATGTAGTGTACAATATAGAACATACTAAACCTATGTATCATCCCGTTGGCATGCCTCACCTGATGACATGAATTCACCAACACGGACGGTTCAAACCCTACCTGGCCCAAATATGGAGTAGTATCCAAAATCAAAAAAAGATCCATACTAAGGGCCACACAAGGCTATAGTGGGGAGAGCTAATAAAGATTAAAAAAGTAACCAACCACATATACATGTGTCACACACACAAGAATCACACACAAAAATCACACCAAATCATAATTAATCTCAATATTGAAATTAAATGCAAACATAATTAATTCATGAAAATTAAATTTTACTCACCTTAAGGAGGAGGAACCATTGGCGGAGGAGGGGGAGGTGTCGGCAGTAGAAGCAACAGAGGCAGTAGAGGCAGCAGAGTAGGCGGCAGAGTAGGAGGAGGACGAGGACGAGGACGTGACGGAGGAGGAGGAGGATGAGGAGGAGGCTGCAGTGGAGGAGGAGGAGGAGGAGCAGCGGTGGAGGAGGAGGTGGAGGAGGAGCCGTGGTGGAGGAGTATTAGGAAGAGGAGCTGCGTCGAAGGAGGAGGAGGGGAATTAGGCACAAGAGGAGGAGAAGGAGGCGACAGCCACAACGGAGGTGGAGGAGAAGGAGGTAGCGGCGGAGAGGAGGAATCAGTGTAGGCTAGGGATTCCAAGAAAGCTTGACAGGGTGAGGGGTGGAGGAGGAGGACACCATGGATTTTATAAATCCCTCGTGGGCCTTTATCTGTGCTAGAAAAAAGTGCTGATAAAGGTGGTCTTTATCATCACTAAAATGAAAAGCGTTGATAAAGACCCCCTTTATCAGTGTTTTTTTAGCGCTGATAAATGTTGGAATTTATAAGCTCTTTTATAGCACTGATAAAGGGTTACTTTATTCGTGCTTTTCATTTTAGCACAGAAAAAGAAAGACTTTATCAGCGCTAATAAAAGCGCTGATAAATGAATAAATTTAATAATTTGTTTATATTATTATATATTTATTTAAAATGATATTTATAATATATATATATATATATATTAATAATTATAACTCTAAATAAATATATCTTTATTTATACTTATAAAATTATTTGAAAGGCATATTAATATATATATCATTAAAAATATAATAAAATATATATTTTTTTAAATATAATGTAATTTTGATTATAAGTGTACATTTTTTAGAACATATATATTATATGGGTAACATAATGAATAACACATCGACGTGATATGTAATTATAATAAAGGAAGATGACGGAGCTCGCAGCAGCGTCCCGGTGAATCCCTCGATGGCGTAGAACATGAGCTCGCGGCGGCGAGCCCCCTCTGTGCCTCGGTCAGAGGGGGGTATCAACTCTTCTCTTCCATGGCGTGTGGACCATTCTTCGTTCTCTGACTTACCAGAAATTGAAGTTTTCCGTAAGGTACCGAATCGAGTGAATGGTGAAATCTCATTCTCAATCTCTTCCCTGGAGTTTGCGAAGGCGGTGTCGCGGCTGGATCATACCCTTGTCGCAAGATTCGGAAAGGCTCGGCCCTCTGTGGACTGCTTCCACAGGTTTGTCTCCTCCTCCTAGATGCTTCAAGACAAAGTGGTTATTGGGCTGTTGGATTCGAGGCATTTTCAAATACGTTTTTCTAGCGAGGAAGATTTAATTACAGCATGGTCTTCTGCGCCAAGAGTGGTTAATGGGTTTAGATTTTTCCTGTTTTGCTGGTCTTTTGACTTTCATCTTCGTCGTGATCCTCCGACTGCAGCGTTATGGGTTACGCTTCCTGGGCTCGCTTTACCTTTCCAGAATCCCGCAATTCTTCGTGTCATTGGAAATCTAATTGGCCGTTTCTTGTGTATGGATCTGTGAACACGGGTTTCTTGCCATCCAGTTGCACCACGAATTTGTGTGGAAGTAGATGTTTCGATTGAGCCGATTGAGTCTGTCTGCGTTGAGGTGGAGGGTGAGCTTAGATGGCATCAGTCTGTCCTCTTTGAGTCATGGTCGCCCTTCTGTGGGATTTTTCGCCGCCTTGGTCATTGGGATATGCTATACCGTCGCAGCACGCGTCGTGGCGAGGTTGGAGCAGCATCAACTTTTGTTACTCCTGGCCGAGAGATGGTGCCAGAGACAGATGGACTACAGGGAGCTACTGTTATTACAGCCACTGAATATGCACACACTGGGACCCTGTGTGCTGAGGTTTCTTTTCAGAAGAGGATACCTAGTGGGTTGGTGAACCCATAGGTTGGAGATTTTTTTAAAAGACTGACGCATGATCTAAAGTGCAATGTTGGTATTGAATCCGACAGGGAAAAAGAAATTCCAATTTCTGAATGTGGAAACATGTTGCTAGACAAGGGAGAAGGTGAGAATTTGATGAAGCAAGTCAGCGGTGTATCTCTGGGCAACAGATTTTTAGATTTGGTTGATCTGGACTCCACTGATCAAGGAGCAGCACACTCACAGCAGGTTATGGCTGCAGATGGTGATGAAACGTTTGTCCGTAGTGGGAATGGGTGTTGGGAGGAGGCTGATGGGGATCTTGCTACTCTGATAGAGGGGGAGCTAGCTGAGAACTGCGGTGATCTGGCTGATGGGGGTCCTGATTTTCTGACACAGGAGGAGCCGGCTGAAGATGATGTTGGGAAAATTTCAGCGGATGTTTTGAGCAATACTGATATTGCAGAGTGGCAGAATGGCAGGGTAACATCTTTGAACAAGCAGGACTGCTTAGAGGGAAGTTGCAAGAGGCAGGATAATGAGGACCAGTATCCATGTTTGACACCCAGAGATGGTAACAAGGAATCTGTTCAGGTTACAACCCCTCTGGTGCATGATGGCACTTTAGGGGCAGGTGAGGGGAAGGAGAATCAAGGAGGCAGAGCACAGAGTGTGCTGAAAGAGTCATATAGTGATATTCTCAGAAAAGTGGGGCAAAGGGCTGAGAGTAATGGAGCTTCCACTGCTCCACCGAAGAGGAAACACATGAAAGACTACTCCAACACACCAAGGACCATTGCAACCAGGTCATATGCCAAAAATGGAAAGCTGAAAGAATCGGAACAAAAGAAGGGACGACAGAGCAAGGAGCCCATGTCCCCAGCGAAACTACGACTGAGGGAGAAATATATACAAATGCTAAGTCAATATGATTAACAATATGAATGGGAGTCGGCAGACCCGGATGAGTTCTCAGAAGGTGGAGGTGATGATGTGTTTGATGTGCTCTAGTTCATGAGGCTGTGAGTCTTTGAGGTTTGCTGTTTTATTTCCTTTTCTCCCTGCGTTTGTACTATCTTTTTTATTAATAATTTTCTACGGGGCTGGGCATTCGGCCTAGTCCTGCACCTTGCTGGTATGATATGTAATTATAATCTATAAATGAACATTATTCATTCACATATATATACGCATGATATACTCATTGACCCCAATTCATTGGAAAACACACATATATTCAATAATTTTAATTATGCATATATATTAAAAAGTATTATATATTTATAAATAAAACAAATATATTAAATATAAAAAAATATAATGAATATATATATTAAATATAATGAATTAATAAATCTATTAAATATAATGAATTAATAAATCTAATAAATATTATAAATCTAAAAAATATATTTATTATTAATCATATAATTATTTAATTATATATATATATATATAGTTATAACATGTGTTTTTATTTAATGTATACAATAAACATTATCAGCGCTTCGAAAAGCAATGATAAATGTATTCTTATTCAGTACTAAGAAAAGCAATGATAAAGGGATATTACCTTTATCATTGCTGGTTTTAGCGCTGATAAAGGGTACATTTATCAGCGCTTTTTTAGCGCTGATAAAGTCCTACCCCTTTATCAGCACTTTTCCATTAGCATTGATAATGGCGGGCACCTACCTTGCCCAGTTTTATGGTAGTGATATAGTAAAAATATAAAAACAGTTTCCACTATAAATTTAAAAAAGAACCATATGAGGCTTTTCATGGTACATTGTCTGGATATCCAATATTTTCAGATCATGTTAACGAGAGAAGGTCTTTGGGTCTATATCTTACTCAAGAGATATCAAAAAAGATTCCAAACATTAAGTGAAAAATTAACACAATATAGAATCAATATAATATCTATTATGATATATTTCAATGAAATTTGTAGTTCGAAGTTGGTGATAAGGTATTTTTTGAAATATCACCTTAAAATCAGATTATGTGATTTGGGAATAACCGAATGTTAAGCCCAATATACATTGTCCCTTTCAAATTCCTTGATCATGTGGGAATGATAGAATTTCATAAATTACAAGCACTAGGAATATCCCATGTTCATGATGTGTTCCATGTATCAATTTTTAGTAATTACTTATATAACCCCACATATGTTATAAACATATATGTTTTAAGACTAGCATATAATATTTCTTATAAGGTAAAATTTGTACAAATATTGGATCCAAGAGATAAAGTACTACGAAACCAGATAACTCACTTGGTTAATTTCATCAATATAAATCATATGTTTTATGAGTAAACATGGGAACATATAGATAAAATGAGGAAAAAATAAAAGTCTTTTTTCATTAGAGTAATGAAACTTCAATGGAAAATCATTTTAATGGGTTATAATATGACACCTCACAATATTACTTTGAATTTTTTCCATTAAATGAAATATTTATTAAAAAACACAGTTCACATGAAACACAAAACACAAACAAACCATGCAAAATATTATTGAGATAAAATATTTCAATGCAAGATGATCAAAAATAAATTATAGGAATATAATATGTAAAATCATTAATAAAGGTATTGGTGCAGTTATTCTGCATCTAAATAAAAATACGTTGAATATTAAATCTGTATATTTATTGTTTTCTCTAAATATAATAATCTATATAAGAACAATGTAAATAATAAAAAACTTTATAAATATAATATACATGATATGAGATAAGTAAATATTATGAATGATGTTACTAAGGTTTTTAAGAAAATATATTGGGTTGAAATATGACCATTTTATATATATGGCTACTTGAAATATTTTTATTGAAATTATTTTAACAGGATATATATTCATTGGGCATATCCAATGGGTATGTTTTGTAATTAATAATAATGTAATTCAAAAATAATAAAAATTGTAGAATGGAATAAGAATAGATTGTTTAGATTATATATTTTATAAAAATACATATTTTCAAATATTACGTACTATTTCTCTTATTATTAATATTATTAAATGAATTAAAATATTTTAAAAATAAAATAAATATATTCATCCTATTATAATGATAAAATTAAATTGGTATAAAAGTATTAATTAATTTTAATAGGACGTGGATAAAAAATATAATATTAATAAATCAATGAGATTTTTTATGTTTTGAGTATTTTTATAATAAAAAAATAAATTGAATTTTTTTTATGAAGAATCTAATTGAATTTATAAAAAATATATTAATTTAAATTTAAATTTTAGTTGATATGAACTAATATTAATAGAACATAATGTTTTCAAATTTATTTTTTTCATAAAAATGGTTTTTAAATATATTTTTATTCCAATTTAAAGATTAATTTTTCATATTTTTAAAACAAATTGTATTATATAGAGTCTAAATTTCTAATTCATTGATTAAAATTAGAAAAATAGTTAAAATTTAGTTTTGGGATAAAAAATAATTTATCACTATAAAAATTGAATTACCACTGTAATGATTAAATAATGTAAATTGTATAAAAATAAGTAGTAAAAAAATAAAATATCATAATACGTTATCTCTAAATTTTATCAATGAGGGTATTTAGATACAATATCCCTTATATTTTTATTTTTTTCCACCTTCGTTGAAATGAGAATACATTAAAGAAGGAATATTTTTGTTAATGCCACTTGAAAATCACAAATAAATAGACACCAAATCTCTATTAAACTTGTATTCATCTTAAAATATCTCTTTTATCTAATCCCATTTCCAATAAAAAATACCTATTAATCGGTTTCTATTTTTTTCAATGATGGAAGCTTAAATCGTTCATTTCGAAAGAACCCATGTGGAGACATGTATTCATCATGTAAGTATCTTATTTTTGTCTCTAATATATTAAATTACGATCTCATCTACCATATTGAATATCATTATCCATTATAATTATGTTATATTAAAAAAATACATATTTAAAATTATTCTATTATTATATAACTTTTGACTCTTAATCATTTATTAGTATGACATGTTCGGGTTAGTTAAACCATCAATATAAAAATTGAAATAAATATATCAACATTTCCACCATTAATATGTATCAATAAATTAATACTGTTAATATATGATATTAAAGAGTGAAATATTTCATGCATATGGATTTATGAAGATGAAATAAAAAATTAATGATTATTATAATGTAACTCATGCTTATTGAAAAATTACCCAAAATATGATCATCCTGGATTCTGTACTCAGGAACCATAACAATACCATACATCAAATGAACATGGGAATACAAAAATAACTGAAATAAAATGATTCCAATAAGTTAAATAATATATTGATTAATAACATGGATCCAGATAATTGAGATTGATAACACCATTAGTAATCCAGAATGAAATAATCAATATTACACACATTCAATGAAGAAAATAATATGTAACAAACTAATATATGTGTAATACGTTACAATAATTGATGTATATAAAAGGATATAGATATTAATATTGTTTATAAATAAGTTATTGAGATGACTATTTTTATAATATTGGAATTCAAAGCACCTTCATGGAATTCTAGAGTAAAGATATGGGTTTCGTTCCAATCTCAATTTGAAATCTAGATTATCTATGTTTAAACTCTGTTTATGAAACATTGCGTGATACATATATGTATAACCCATATAATTTCTTATCAAACCACTATTCATGGTTTTTTATTGTATTAATACCATTTTTGTCTCTTTATTTCACAAATCAACAAAAATAATTCTTATAAATGTGAAAAAACGTAATATTTATTTTCCTCAAAAATATATCTCCTCATTGTTCATATTTATTATAAAGTCTTATAAATTTAATTATTTAACCTTTAATGGTTTAATATGGTTAATATCTACTTCATTTTATATAATTTACAGAATATTTGAAGGATTCTTTTTAATAATTTCTATACAATTCTCTTCTAATGACATTAGTATTCTATAAAAAAGTGTAAATAGAACCTCCTTTTTTGATATTTAATATATGAATGAATTTAAGTTATATCATCATTAGTTATATATAAGAAACACCCCATTTGAGTTTTAAGGTTTTTCATGGAAATTTATATTCCACTAGTTTTATAAATTATTTAATTTCAAAATAAATGATATCAAAATTTAGGGATATTTCTCATTATATTTAAAAAACATTTCTTAATTCATTTAAAAATATATTTTTCATATATGTAAATGTCCTTTAATGTTTACTATGAATCAATAAAAATTACTCTTATGATACCATATAAATGTATTCTAATAATTTTTTTTTTGTTTTTATGAATCTCATTTTCTTTTAATATGTTATTTATGTTATAAGTGAATTGAGAATATTTTCATATTAATTTGGAACACATAAGTATGGTAAATAATTATATGATAGGTGGGTATATTATATTCATCCAATGCATTGGGAAATGTTTGATATATCTTAATCTCATGATAGAAAATGGGAGGTTATCTCAAGTCTAAAAAGGTTGTGGGACACTACTATATAATCCAAGCTCAGTGGAAGCATGCGATGGGTGCTGCCTAGCTTTCCTTTTTTACACGATTGATGATTAATCTAGTATGTACACACTGATAAAAGACATGATCAATATAATTGAATGAAATAATATATATAGTTTATAAAATGTATGAACCAAGAGATATGATCATAAAATTATATTTATAATTATTATAATCAATGAAGATTTACATAGATTGTATTATTTCGTCATTGATGGATCTGGAAATAAATTTTCATTGTTCAATAATTGCATTGTAGGAATAAAATTTCATTCCCTGTATCTTGGATCCAAACATGTTCCACAAATCTCTAAACACAACATTTGGAATATCCAGGCATTGGCACTGTAGTTCTTAGCACTTGGGTCATCTTCTTTTGATCACCTTGAGAACTACTTCTAATGTGTTCTTATGGATCTCTCTTTAACCAAGAGTGGGAGGTGGAGGAATATTTCTCTCTATTCATTGGATAATTATTTGAGAATGTGTCTCTCTTAGTCCTGATAAAATTATCTAAATCTATTGTGTGAAACTAGAAAACTGAATTGTCTTATTGAGAACTTAATATAATTGGATATTATATTTTGCTTGAGTTAAATTTAATTAAATTCAAAATTACTTTTTATTATATATCTAAACCATGTAGAACCCCTTGTTAATTATTATTATTATTATTATTTCTCAACATGCGCTTAACTCTAAAAATGAATTAAATATTATTTAATAAAACAATATTCTTTATTTATTATTTCTTATGGAATAACATAAACGGAGTCCTTCATTATACAACAATAATTATCGATCATTGAATAATGACAATTTATTTATTAAATAAATATCACAACATTATTCTCCCATATGTTAATAAATATTATATAAACTAAATAGATGATGATAATTATTACATATTTCACGCAAATTATATTTTCTCGAATAAATGGTAATAGAATATATGTGATCATGTAAACATTAATCACAATTAATGTATGTATGGGAATAATATATATTTAGTATTTTAAATAATTATTAATATTATATTATTTTACTACGATTCTTGATACACTTAGTGTATGACCCTCTAAGAATCTTTCTCAGTGACATTAACCGACATGATATCCCATTCAAACACATTAAATTTAATAAAATATTTTATCAAAATATCTCAAATCAAGCAGCTTATTTTTTGTGACATCATAACATGTGTTCAATGTCAATTTATTTGACTTCCTGAAATTTAATATTTCCTATTTTACTCCATGGACATGGATTTATTTAAGCAATATCCCTTCCATAAAATGTCCTAAGTTATCCACTTATTGTAATTAATTGAATTGAAGAATCCTTTCTTTCATTATTCATTATTGCAATATTAATCATGATGCACCCAATGTATCCTACATCACCACGAACCTCTATCATCAATATTTTAATCAATAAATCAATGTATGTTAATAATAGTAGTCATTAAAAAAATTATTATCAAGTGAACAATACACATGTCTATGGATACTAACATCCAATGACAAATAAAGATGTGGATATCCTACTATCGTGTCACGTTTTCATATAATCTTACTATATATTACCAATGGAATACAACATGATAAGGTTCCTAAAATAAAAATGAGTCTCCATCCCTAATATACTATATCATCTTTCCTATCAAATGTAATCATCTAGAAAGAGAACATATTTTTTAGAATTGGGTTTTATGACTTGCAGGTTCTCATCATTACATGGAACTGTAATGACCATTTAGTGTGATATCTACTCTTTAGACTTTATCACATAATTTATTATGAATAATAAAAATACTAATGTTATAATAAATCTATTAATATTCAAAACTATGAATATATGTTATTATAAAGTACACATAAGTTGGTTCTATGGGACCAACTCAGACGGGCTCCCACATCCCCTAGAGCCAACCGGTAACAACCATTATATCTCTAGCTCTCAAAATATACTCATGCTTCTACTAAAATATCCCTTTAGTCAAGGAATCCACCATATTCTCTCTCAGGGGTTCTCAAATTACTGCAACATTACACCTCTAATTAAAGTCCGTTAAGAGGTGGTACTTCCAGAGTATGTGAGTTGTCTATGGGTGTGACCTTGGCTCCACGAAAACAGCCACTACAACAATATTATAACAATATAATGTGATTGTGACATTAAATCTAGGTACCACATCATGCTCCTGGAAACAATTCTTAATCCAAATATCTCCCTTGGCTGCATCAGAATCTACTATATACTCATACATCATTTTAGAATCGACGAAAATTGGATTCTTTGAACTCTTCCGGTTCATAACTCCTTTATTGATATAGAAATATTATCATGATTAAAACTTCATATCATTATAATCTATATGAAATCAACTATCATTATAACCACGGGTAACTAGCTCCATATCTCCTCCATAAACCCGGAATATATCCTTAGTTCTTCTTAGATACATATGGATAGCCATACCACCAGTCCAATGTAGTTCTCCTAGATCTTCCTGATATCATTCTAAAATACTCAATGCAAGGGAAACATAAAAACAATTACATAACATGGAAGAAAGGATTGATCCTATCGTTGAAGAGAATGTGATCTTTCTTATAATATAATTAACTTAATATGATTGAGGAAACATTTTCTTTGAATGATGTAAACCATGTGACACTGGAACTGATGCCCTCTTATATTTTTCCATATTAATCTCTTTAGTGTCTGGTCAGTATATGTTCTATGACATAGTCCATGATCCCTCTTGGATCTATCATGAATAATCTTGATCACTATAATTTAAAAACCACATGTTATGTCCAACATGGAGAAACACTTTTTTAATAAGCCATCACATACTGTAAGACATGTATGACTTTTACAATAAGTAATACTTCTTCAACATATATTACAAGGATAATGATGTAATTTCCACTAAAACGTTTTTAAACACATGGCTCACATTAAATCTTAATGAAAACAAATAATTTTATCTCTTCATAAAATACAATATTCATTGACCTGAACTCTTTATTCCTTCAATAAATAGACCTATGCAATTAAAAAATCTTTTTTTCCATGACCTAGAGTCACTAACCCTTCTTCCAGTGTCATATAAACATCATCTTGATGGTTCCATTTAAGGAATTCCATTTTAACATCAATATTCCAAATCTCATAGTCATGGTATGCTACTATTTCATGAATAATTCTGAATTTTTTACACAAGGAAACATGTGAAAATGTTTTATCGTAGTAAATTAATTGATATTTTCAAACTCTATAGCCACTAACTATTCTATAAAGGTATTTAATTTAACTTTAGTGTCTAATTTCCTCTTGAATAGTCATTTTCATCCAATTACATTTACAGCAACATGCACATCCACCAGAACCCAAAATTAGTTTGGATACATGGAATCAATTTTAGAATTCATGTGTTATTTCCATCATGCGTCTTTTGATATTTTTACTGCAACCTTATAGGATAGAGGTTGATAATTTTTAACCAATAATGAGTTATCATCTTCGGTCACAAGAAAATCATATCTCTCTACTTCTCTTAACTCTCTTATGATTCTATGAAACACTTGTGTTTCTGTAACTACTTCATCCATGGGGACATGTGGAATATATTTAGGTATGAAATCTTATGTATCTTAATAATAATCTTCATCAAAATTCAATATTTCTCCCACTATCCTTTTTGAGTATTTTCTCCTTATCAAGAATTAGTTCTAGTATAGCGATATCCACATTATCATCCAAATAGTTAAAATATTAGTATCCCTTTAATTACATAAGATATCCTATAATGATATAATTTGTTCCCTAGGTTGCAAGATTGATTCCTGATATGGGCTTAAAAATTTCCTTGCAACCCCATATATGTGTATGAGACAAAATAGGATTCATTTCACTCTATAACATAAAGGAAATTCCATTTTATTCTTAATTTGGTACTCAATATAATGTTTATTGTGACATTTTTAATAGATATCCCCAAAATAAAAATTGAATATATACATGAATCAACCTAAACCTTACCATGTATAATAATTTATAGTTCCTCATTTAACTCACAATATTTTACTATGGTGTGTAAGGTGGAGTGAGTTGAGATAGAATCCCAAACTCCGATAGAAATACAATAAAATAATTATTATGACATTCACCACCTGAATATGATGGAATATTCATTGTCTTATTTCCAAGATGATTCTTTACTTCATTCATGAATTTCTTTAATTTATCAATACACTGATACTTATATATCATTAAGTAGTTATAGCCATATCTAGTTTAGTCATTAGTAAATGTAATGATATAAGAATATCAACCTCTAGATTTTACTGGAAAAGGTCCACACACATAAATGTGTATCAATCCAAGATGCCCCATGGCCCTTTCACCTTTTCCACTAAATTGTGGTTTCGTCATTTTTTTGTAAACATAAATTAAACATTTCAATTGGTTTTAGCTCATGTCATTCTAAATAGCCATCGTGAAAATGATTTTTCAAATGATTCTTATTTTTCTAAAACAAATATGGAGATTCCAAAGATAACTATTATATGAACCATGCACCCAAGATTCATTATCAATTTCATACTATTGGTGTTTGTAATTCCGTACATAGATCATTATTTAAATGTACCATACCATAACATATGTTTTCCTTATAAAAGAATTAACAGTTATTTTAAAACATGGAACTAAACCCATATGTATCTAGGAATGATATAGAAAGTATGTTCTTGGTAACTATAGGTACATAATATCATTCTCATAAAACCAAAATAGTTCCCATTGGATATGTATGGTGGTTGTCACCAATGGCCCGAGCAGCCATCCTCACACTATTAGTAGCTCTCTGATACACCCATCCTATGGAAATATTTTGGAATCTTCTTGTTTTTTATTTGGATAAAAATATGAGAAACATAATTTGTATCTAATACCCAATGTGTAGATGTGAAATGATTTAACTTGAAAAATAACACACCTTTAGCATCCCCTAGTTTTGGGGTGTAGTTACCCTTCCAGTAGCCTGGCGTTCCATGCGAATAACATGCTTCCAACTTTTCCATGCCTTACATCTGGATCATCCTCTTTATAGATGGATTGTTCTTGGGATCATTTGATTATTTATTGGTCTTGTTTCCCTTTTCCTTATTCTTCATTTTCTTATTCCCCATATGGAATGCTGGTTTATCACACCCAATGACCCAATCCACTTTGAGAATCAATGTATATAGTTCTGAAAGATTTTTTTTATTTCTCATTTTGTAATTAATAATAAAACTAGAGAAGGTCTTAGGTAGTGATGGATGTATGATCTCAGTGAAGAACTCATATGGTATTTGAACCCCTTTGATGTCTAATCATTCAATGTGGATAATAATATTTACTACATGAGTCCTAGATGGTGCATAATCTCCAAGCTTAGTTGTGAAAAAATAGTTGTATATCTGGTACCTCTCTTTTCATTCCTTCTCTTGATAAATATCTTGATAGTGAGACATCATTCTATAAGAATCCATTACCTCATGTTGATTCAAAACATCATTGGAAATGGATTATATCATGTAACATTGAACATTTTTGGAATTTTTCATATGTTTCTCATATAGTGATAACTTCTCATCACTTGCCACATTACCAATTGCATCATGAAAAGGTTCTTCCATCACATACAATTTCTTTTCAGGTTGAAGGATAACACAAAGGGTCCATTCCCACTCATTGAAATTCATGTCATTGATAAGGATTTCATTCTTATGTATGGTTCACGTTGATATGTTTGATTTAATTTTCCCCTTTCTACAAGTAATATAAGCATAATTTTGGTAGTTTGTCTGATAAAAATTAGAAAAATAAATATATATTATATTTATTACTATCCTACTAATTTATCAAAACCTAACAGCCCTCAGTATTGGATTGAGAATATCCAATTCCTTATATATTCTATTGTAACAGATTCATAGTCTCCTATTCATTACCCCAACATTAGTTGGTTATGAAATTTGAATGGTTTTTGGTAGAAAATACAAATTCCAATGGAATTAACTCATAGTTCCTTGATCTGTTGAGCAGAATCCCCAATCCTGATATGTTGAAATTGGATTGTCCTTAACCCAAGAACCTAAGTTACACTAACTCATTTTGGTAGCCAAACCTTGAGGCTATCTTTGTTAAGTCAACCCAAAACTTGATGTGGGAATTTCCCAATTATTGAAAGAACCCCATCATTATCTAGCCAATCACTTTGAATTATGGTTCAATTTAAACGTATGTAGGGGAAGTCTATGCCTACATAATATATATAATATATGGATAATTTTATTTTATGCATAAATTTATAAATATTTTCTTTAACAAATTCTTGTTAATATTATGTTTATTTACTTAAATGATTAACCATGTCTTAGATAATATTAACACAAAAGACAATTTTTTCTAGTTCTATAATTCATGCTTGTTAATTTCAGTATTTTATATGATAGATACAAAACATTCACAATGAAATAAACATGAAATTTAATAGAAATAAAATAATATAGTAGTATGATCATGATAGTTTACCAATATTTAGTTATCAAGGGGTTTATAAATTAATATTTGACCTAGGGGAAAACATTTAACCAATTAAGGTTTTTGTTACAGTATTCAACCTATCAACCTATGTATCTATCTTGGATTGGTTTGAAATCGTCTCTAAACATGAACCATCTCCACTACCTTGGGAGATAAACATATTACATATGCTTTTACTTACACATAGGGGAAGGAAACCAGGGGTTACATAAAAGTAATCATGGGAACATGGGTTACTTAATAATAAGATGAGAGAAGGAATGCTGGCCAACAACTTAGTTTGACAATAAATTATATGAAATCAATCACATACAATGGTCTACTCAATTCTAATCATCATCCACAACCGTGAATCTAATTTCATATTTAATAAAACTAGAATTAAATTCCTAATCAGTATTATTTAAGAAAAATTGTTCTCTAATAAATTAATTATCATCATTAAATAATAAATTATTTTATCTTAATTATCAGTCAGATTTTCTTGATATTTTCATCCATTAGAATTTTAAATAGATTGAATACAATTATTTAAAATTCACTATGTACAAAAATGTACTTCTGAGGAAACACGGAGAATAAAAATTTGAATCTAAATAACATATATTATTCTCATATATTATCTATTATTTTTGACATATTTTATACACAACCTTCATGTACATTCATGACATGTAGTTTCAACAAAATGATTACAAAAATTAAATGATTTTTTGTAATGGGTCTTGATTTAATGCACATAGATTAAAAACATTAATATGACTCATATATTATTTGAAGATCGTATCACTAAAAATATATTTATTAAACACACACACATATATATATATTTATATATTAAAACTCAACAAATGGTGTGTCATATAAACTCATTGACCACATAAGAGATCATGTTGATAAGGTTTACATAGTATAATAAATAATTTTTAAATAAATGTAATTTGGTATAATTACATAGTGTGTACTATCGAGATTTATGGTGTGTACAAATATGAATGTGAATATGAGGCACATACTTAAGGAATTAGAATCTAAAATATTCCCAAAACAATTGGAGTACATGACATGTATTAGAAACTGCATGGTGGGTGGTCTCCGAGTACCATGGTCACCAGTCTGGTAGGTTATGTATGTTAATAGATGGACCATATATGACTCAAAGAGACTAAACTCTATGTACATGGGATACACATCATGTACTCAAGATGTCCTTGAATCACCTTATCCTAGTCAATGCACAATGTATGAAATAAATACACCACTTTTCATTAATGTACATGGTTTAAATTAATTGTTGAATTAATTCCAGATGCATTGCACACAAGTACGCAAAATATAAATCTTGTTACATGATATGTACTCCCATGTTATCTTCCCAAAATCAATGGTACTTCCAGATGAGTTCCAAAATATTATTTCAATCATAAAATTAATTATATTGATTAGTTCTATGAAAAAAAATTAGGAAAAAATAGATCTTATAATCCAGATTAAAATAATGATTAATCATTGATTGAGACTAAATTAAAATTGCATAAATAAATCCATGATGTTTAAATAATTATAAATAACTAGAAACCACTCTGATAACCACTGTAGGTTCAAAGTGAAACAAAATCATATGATGGGACATTCTCAAATTTGGAATAATTTTCCATAATTGGTGGTCAACATGAGATTTAAACAACGATAATTGGAACGATCTACGTAATTGAATCAATGAACATAGAAAATGGATAGAATGAAGGAACCAAGAGAAAGCATCATCACTTATTATTAATAATTAATTTAATTAAATAATAATTACCATGATGAAATTCATTCTTCATTGATGGATTTGACAATATATTTTAGTTTTTTCATCGTTGAGTTATAGAAATCAAAGTATATTCCCTCATGTGGTGATCCACAGGTGTTTGAAAAAGGAATTAATGTCATCATAGTAATCTCTAGGAACTATCATGATAGATCCATGCACTTATGTTGTCCTCCTTTGATTTCCTTAAGATCTGCTTCCAAAAACATCTTCCAGATCACTCTTGACATTAGAGTGAAATGTGGGTGAAATATCTCTCTATTCTTGGAAGATTTCTTGGAGAAGGGATCTCTATAAACGTTGAGATAATTCTCTAAATCATAGTGTGTATCGAAAAAAAAATTGGATTATTGAAAAAATAATATAATTAGGTTTTTTATGTTACTAGGGTTAAAATAAAATAATATCCCATGTTCCTTTAATTATTTATTTAAAACCTGTGGAACCGTATATAAAATAATAATAATATTGATAATATTTACATGTATGCTCTTAATATACAAACTAAATTAACTACTATTTAATGAAATAATATTCATTATTTTTTCTTGTGGAACCATTGAAACATTGTCTGTCATTCCCTCAATAGTTTTATTGGTCCGTCAAAATTGACAGTTTCTTTATTTAATAACTATCACTAAATTATTCGGTGATAAAAAAATAAATATTATATTCACTAAATATAAAATAAATAACTATTAAATATTACAGTATTATTATATTCTCTTAAATAACTTGTGATCGAATATATGCGATGAATCAAGCATGAATAATTATTAAACCATGTGGGGGAATAATATTTATTACAATTTTTAAATAATAAATAAAATTATATTATTTAAATGATATTCTTGATACCATTTTTATGTGACTGTATAGGTCGTTTTATTAGTGGAATTTGGTGAAGCTTGCGACTGTACAAGGATAGAACATTACAATACACCAAGACATCCATAGAAGAATAAATTAATTTCACAATGGAAAAATACCTCATATGAATGATTACTGTGTAATATAATCCCTCTATCACGATGTCTCAAATCAAGGAACTTCCATTATTGTTCCGTCAACCTATATTCTATGTGTCTCTAACTTTGACTTCTCAAAAATTGAACATTCATATTGTACACGGTGGCCATGGATTTATTTTTTAATTTATAATTTTCATCAAAGGACATGAGATATCAACATCCATTAATGAAATAAGGGACAAATCATTTCTCACATTGTTCATTAAAGTAATATTACTCAAGATGCACCCAACATATCATACCTCACTGTGAACATATCCCATCATGGTTTTCATCAATACATAAAAGTATGAAACTCATAATTATCATTAAAAATAATCATAAATTCAAAGGACCAATAAACACATTCTCATATAGGAACATCCTATATCATATATAGTTGTTTATTTCTTATATTAGAACCAATTATCATAATATCAAACTAGATATTATCAAGGGATTACACCATAAAGAGGTTCCTCATTGTCCAATGAGTCCCCACCCTTGACAGCCTATATCATTTGTGTCCCTAAAATGATTTCATATAGTCATATAACATATATTTAAAAATATTGTAATAGAACTTTTGGGTTCTATTGATAACAGTGAATTGCTCGGACCATTTAGAGTGGCATCTACTATTGGGACATTAGGTCGTACTATGTTATGCATATGAATGATTATAATGTGATACGGAACCTCATTTTTGATATTTTACATTGGAATTCATTTTCTTTAAATCATCATCTGTTTTTTAAGAAACAACCCTTTTGGGTTTTATGGTTTCTCAAGGTAATTTATATTCCATTAGTTTTATAAATTATTTTATTTCAAAATAAGTATTCTCAAATGTAACAGATATTTCTCCAAAAATTCCAAAAAAAATTCTTAATTATTTTATAAATTTATATTTCATTTATTTACATATCCTTTAATATTTATTATGATTCATTAGGTATTTCCCTAGTGATACTATCTATCTTCTTTTGATACATGTATTCTGATAATTTATCTTACATTTTTTGGGAAACTCATTTCTTGTTCATAGGTTATTTATGATATAAGGTAATTAAGAATATTTATATATTTATGTGGCACACAAATATATGTTAAACCTTTATATAAAGGTTAGGTCTATTATATCCATCCAATTCATTGGATAAAGTTTTATATCTCATGAAATTACGATAGTGTATGACTGGCTAGACAACATCCAAAAAGGTACTGTGAAATTGGTGGTTTCCCAAGTCAACTATGTTTTGAGATGGTAGTTGGCATAGTCCATTATGATATGAATTGACTGGTGGTTGTACATGACATATGTTATGGTTTTTGTTCTTACGATTGTACCTAATTTTTATGCATATTTATCTTTTCATAGCTCATGAATTTCATCTTAATAAATAATACTCTAGTTATTAATGTATTATATTATTCCAAATACATATTCCATGATCCTTGATTTAATATCTATATTTTATTGGTTATGATTCCCTTATGTTATAACCATTTACTATAAGATGAACATATTTTCACATATGATATTCAATTTATATCTCTTATATTTACCCTTACTGAGTATACAATCTCACCATTTATTATATTTTCATTCTTCAGCTTATAAAGAATGTAATTATGTATGATTTACCTAGAATTGAATCTTGTGGTAAATCTATTTTTTGGTGATAATGATAATTTTGAGAAATAATTTTTTATGCATCTAATATCTAAATACACTAATACATTTGGTTTAAGAGTGTGATTTATTATGATATGTAATGAATAATCTTTTGAAATAATGTAATATGTATGTATGAAATACATGTGGGACCACATTTTACATATTATTTGGGGATTAAAATAATCCAAAAATTAAAAATTATGTTCATAAAGTTAATCATAATACTAAAACATTATAGATTGAATCAATCATAAATAATACCTAGAATTATACATATCATTGTTTTATAATATTAATTGCATTTTGATGTACCTAAAAATTTTATAATTACATCATGCATTGAATTTTTGGGATATGGTCCTCATTCAGTAACTAGGCCCACCAAATTTGGGTAATATTACATTTAAAACGCTATGTAGATTACTGAATCATCTCTTTAAATCTAATTAAGACTGAGAATTACTATAGAATGGTGATACATCTCATATTTTTAGGTTACCATATTTATCTGACTATTATCCCATATAATTACATATAAAACATGCATATCATAATGCATCCAATGACGTTATGATGCGATACATCACATCTCTTTCAATGTTACATCATTGTACACTTTTTGTAGCATGAAGAACTCATCAATAACAAAATAAAAATACTAAATATTTTCAAAAATAGGATATGAAATGCGATCCTTTCAAAAAATCCAAAGCATTAATTATATATATCATGTATTATGGTGTGAACATATATTTTATGGTTTATGAGTTTTTTCCTAAATAAATAAAGGAACACTAAATTTCTATTGGGACTTTCCTACAATATGGTTTTAAAACACATGTCATGATCAAAGTCCATGCTACATGAATTTTAAAAAAAATATAAGGGCCCAGCCTTAAACCTCACTTAATAATGAATTAAATGAAAAATTCACATTGAGGATCTTATCAGGTTTAGAGTTTTAGAGAATTTGATCATAACTATTACATCTCGAAAGATTACAGAGTATACACTTCTACAAAGTTTCCTTTTTTTACAAAACATGAAATCATAAAAAAAAAGTCATGTCTAGATCCTAGTTTAAGACAACATGACTTTTCATTGATCCCATTATTGACCCTATTCCACATTATGTCATGTGAAAAACATTTAAAAAAACATGGGGTGAGCATAAAAAGCTCACTAAGGGATACACAAAGAAGGAAAAATATTAGTTTTTTAAAACATCAATTAAACCATGAATACATTATCAAAGTAACACTTTTCACCTATAAAAAGTAGTAAATAATCTTCACTATATAAAAGATCATTACATACCCTTTTGTAACCAAAGGATTACTATAAAACCCATATAAAGAACACATAACATATAAAGGTAACTTGGGACATAAACATAGTTAAATGGAATAACCATACGGTCGACTTACACACATATCACTAAATGGAATAGACATACGGCCGACTTCCATAACCAATGAATTGGAGGATATAACATAACCACCCATCCTAGAATTCATAGCATAACTTATCATTTGGTTTATCACGTAACCACTCGTCAAATGTCCAAGTACCATTATAAAATCATAACACATAAAACAATTATAAAGTAAAGAAAACATTTCCACATTTAAATCACAATATATCACATAAATATATTAACAAAACAAATCCATTATCAAACCCATTTTCAATTCCAAAATACATAAAAGAGTATATGGTATTTATTTACTTTTAAAAACATTACGACTTGTTAAGGAAGCCAAAGATCAAATAAAACTCGCGGCGGCAGAAAGGTCGTTGTCACAGCGTATGTTAAAAAGAAACACACATTTTGTCATTTAGTAAAATGATTTGTATAGAAAAGAGTAATTTTGAATAAAATTAAAAGTCAAAGGGGTTTATACACCGTATAAAATAAAGTATTGTATTAGAACAAAATATGCCTCAATGAACGAAGATTGAGACGAAGTCCCTTACCTCGTGTCTGACTTGACTCAATCGCTCTCTAATATCCTGAATAAAAAACTAGTGTTATTTTCTTCTTTATTAAGAATCTTTTTCAAGATTATTATTCCTTTTATATCACTTATTTCCATGTTATAATCATTATGTAATCATTTATGATAATAACGGTCGTTTTGTCGATCATTTGTACTTGAGTCAAAATTAAACTCCTTATAATTACAATTTGTTCAGGTGGTAAAAGTTTCATTATATCCAGAATGATATTCATGATTTGGATATCATATATATCATATATATCCCGCATATACATGTATTTATAATAGTACATAACATATAGAGGTATAAAATGAAATGCACCGTTCATGGAGACGGTAAGCCGTATGTACGCATGAACGCTACTTTCATTTTCTATTACATATTTAATGGAATGAAATAATAATGATATAAAGGTGTATTATAATTAAAGTATAATATCATATATAATATCATTAACTAAATCCTTTATGGGTCCCATATATGGTATTAACGAATCAAATCACTTTGATGGGGCGGTAGTCCGCACTTCCTAAAATGAAGATATCGTGTTTACCCATATAGGAAACCATAATGGTATGCCATAAATAAAAAATAAAGAAGCATAAGGAAAACATAAACCTAATATATATCATATATAAATATAGTGAAATCTTAATGGACACCATGAAAGGTGTTAAAAGAAGATTGAACAATCATCATTTTGTGAGGCAGAAATTCACCATCCACAGAAGCAGTATTTTCTTTAACCATTAGGGGAAGGTGTGTGTAAGTGTTCCTAGAATAATTCTTATAAAAAAATCCTAGTATATTTAAGATACTGGTTTTGTTACAAAATAAAGTAATAAAAATAGTTTAGTGGGTTGGAGAAGAAAAATAAAACAATAGAACAGAAGTGAAGACATTACCTTTAAATCGGGAAACTCCTCTTGTTTTTAACCAAAAGGGTTTCTTGAAGAGATTTCTGCCTACGGTAAGGATTCTAAGATGAGTAGAGGTATGTGGAGAAATAAAATTAGTATAGTTTGGTCAATCCAATGGCTTGAGTGGTGTGGGTAAGGGGGTAGAGGTGGGGTACTTTTATAAGAGGGAGGATGGGCACTCTTAGAATGTTATAAAATGTTACTTTATTATATAACGAGTTTTAGAATATAAAGGTCCCAAAATTATATATTTCTAGGATAAGGTGATAGGAGTTCTAAATCAACCCTTCCAATTGGTTTTTGACAAGTTTAAGTCTTATATTTTACATTATCATTGTATTTTATTTAAATCGTTAATTACTGATATAATCGTTGCATCATCATGGTGTCATAAATAAATTAATTTATTTAATGTCTAAAAATTATATAAAACTACTATGATGTATTAAATCGTTTTATCTTTCCAATGACTATTTATAGAAAAAAATATGACTTGTAGAACCCCATGTAAAAATTGTTTTCGAAAAACAATACATCTTTGTGACATTTTTATTTTAACTTTAAATAAAAAGTTATTAATTTCATATTCTTACCCAAGTGGATCCATGGGGTACCCAAGTTGACCCATGGATTTTCTAGGTCTCCCATGACTCATCCGATAAGGGTAGGACATTTGTCAAGGTAATTTCATATTTTTAAAACATTATTTTTACATTAAATTGCACTAATTACCTCCAATCACGGTTAATAAAACTTAAAAGATACGATTCACCAAAAAATTATTTTAATCCCATTGAACCACATTTTACATCCTAATTAAAACCATGTATGTCATATTTTTGAAATTAAATTCAAAAAAGTGGTAATCTTTCTTTAAAATGAAAAATCAGTTTTTTAACTACCACTTACTGGTTTCACTATTCATCAAAAATTGAGGTTTTTCAGAAAGAATACCAAAAATTCACCCTAAGCTATATTTGATATTCTGAATTAAAAAATGAAGTCTATTTTAAAAAATTCAAAACATATAAGTTCCATTAATTCATTTAATAATTAATTCTCGTTGTCAAAACAAATAGAGTGATTTTATGAAACAATATCTATCAAAAGATTGACACTTGTTTAAGTCCAATTTCAAAGTGAAATTAATTCCAATGGACACCATTGGATTAAATGTTAAAAATATATTCTAATTTCACTTTAAACCCAATTAAAAAGATAATCTAATCATACAAATACATTAGATTAAAAATATGTTTTGAATTAAAATACAACATTTTCAACTTATTCATTAAAAATGAACTTTATCGGAAAAATAACAAAAACATACACAAAGTAAATTTTGATGTCCCGATTCGAAATAAAGATTTTATTTGGTCCAATAGAATGTATAATAGTGAAGAAAACTATTTTTAAAGAGGGTTCTCCATCAAAAAGTGATAAATCGACCTTTTAGTGAATATTATAGTATTTATGTTTACAATTGAATTATTTTCTTATTTTAAGAATTTATCTTTTATTGGATAAATGTAAAAACATTTAATAAACATATATAATCATATTTTAGTTATTTCTATTCATTCCCTCCAATAAAATGGTTACGTGTTAACTACCATTTAAAATAATATTATTATATTACTAGTGTGCAACGTAAGATTTCAAAGAAACACTTTGTTGCGTATCAGGTACGCTATCAAACATAGAAACCCCTTTAAAGTAAAATTTATATTTAACTCGAAAATCTTAATAAATTTAAAAATGTATTATTCTTTATTTACCTGGGATGTTACATATTTCCCCCCTTTTTGGGAATTGCATCCTTGAAATTTTATTCACTTATCGAAATAAGTGGGGGTATTTATCCCTCATAGCATTTTTAGATTCCCATGTTGCCTTTTCAACCATATAGGTTTTCCAAAAAACCTTTACCTGGTGAATTAACATATTCCGCAACACTTGCTCTCTACAGTCAAGAATCTAGACTGGTTGTTCTTCATAAGAGAGATTCTCTTCCAACGAAACTACCTCTAGGCTCAAAACATGAGTTGGATCTGGCATATAATTTCTCAATATCGAAACATAAAAAACATTGTGTACCTGGGAAAAACTTGCAGGTAAAGACACTCGATAAGCATATGATCTAACTCGCTTTAGAATTTCATATAGTCCAATGAACCTTGGACTCAGCTTTCCTTTGTTACCAAATATCATCACACTTTTCAATGGTTAAACTTTGAGAAAAACATGATCACCTACTTCGAAAGATAGATCATTCCTACAGTTATATGCATAACTTTTCTTCCTGCTCTGAGCTGTTTTCATGTGTTACTGAATCAACTAAACTTTTTCTACCATCTCTTCTACCAATTATGGTCGCATCATCTTCCTTTCCCCTACTTCATCCAAAAAACTTAGAGTTTGACACCATTGACCTTATAATGCTTCAAACAATGCCATCTGTATACTGGAATGGAAAATGTTATTATATGAAAATTCAACCAAAGAAAGATTTTGGTCCCAACTTCCCAGATAATCCATCGAGCAAGCACGTAGCATATCATCCAAGGTCTAAATTGTTCATTTTGACTACACATCAGACTGAGCATGAAAATCTATACTAAAATTTAATTCAGTTCCCCATGATTTCTGAAGGCCTTTCCAAAAGTTAGAAGTAAACCTGGGATCAGGATCAGATAAAATAGAGAGGGGAACTCCATGAAACCTGATTATCTGTTTAACATACAACCGAGAATGTTTATCTAGAGACAAAGTATCTCGAATAAGAAGGAAATGAGAAGATTTAGTCAATCGATCAACAATAACCCATATTGCATTATTACCTCGAGATGTCTTCAGTAATCCCACAATAAAGTCCTTGGATATATTTTCCCATTAACACTCTGGCACTGGTAAAGGTTGAATCATCCCTTTCAGTAATTGCCGCTCTACTTTAACATTTTGACAAGTCAAACACTAAAACAGTAAAATCACCAATATCTCTTTTCATTCCATTCCACTAGTAATACTCCCAGAGATCTCTATACATCTTAGTACTGCCAGGATGAACTGAAAACGGGGAACTATGAGCCTCACATAACAACTCATTCTTCAACTTTGAATCACAAGGCACACATAATCTCTTCCCAACCCTAAAAACACAATCATTATCAATGTTAAATTTAGGAAACTTACCCTTCTAAACCAACTCTACCTTTTTCTGCAACCCACTGTCTTTCTTCTACGCTTTCTTAATTTTGTCTGATAATGATGATCTCACTGACACCTGAATCAAAATAGAAGGAATTCCTGCACCAAAAACTTCTATTCCAAAGTTCATCAAATCAAAAACCAAAGGATATCGTTATAAATATGGCATTGATAATGACGAATTACTTTTTCTACTCAAAGAATCAGTCACTTTATTTTCTTTTCCCGGATGGTAATGAATTGTAAAATCGCAATCCTTGATTAATTCAAACCATCTCCTCTGTCTAATGTTAAATTCTTTCTAAGTGAATATATACTTCAAACATTCGTGATCAGTATATATTTCACAATTTACACCATACAAATGATTCCTCCAAATATTTAGAGCAAAAACAACATCAGCTAATTCCAAATCATGTGTAGGGTAATTTACCTCATGAGTTCTCAACTGACGTGAAGAAAAAGAAATTTCCTGATCATTTTTCATAAGGACACATCCAAGTCCCTTCAACGAAGCATCACTATTGATAACAAACTCACCATTCCTGGATGGAAGTTCCAAAACTGGAGCATTCACCAATCTTCTTTTCAACTCCGGAAAACAATCATCACATTCTTTTGTCCAGATAAACTTAACTCCCTTCCGAGTTATCTTAGTCATTGGACTAGATAACCGTGATTTTTTTTAACAAACCTTCGGTAATAGCCTGCTAAAACACGAAAACAACGAATCTTAGTTATATTTTTTGGTCTTGTCTATTCTTCAACAACCTTTGTTTTTGCAGGATAAACAGTTATGCCATTTTTTGAAACAATGTGACCAAGGAAAGAAATTTCTTGTAACCAAAACTCACACTTTATGAATTTTCCATATAGTTTTTTTCTTTTAAGGATTGCAAGATAACACTTAAATGACTTTTATGCTTATCTTTACTTTTACAAAACACTAAAATATCATCAATGAAAAAAAACAAGAACTTATCCAAGAACTCATGGAAAATTCTTTTCATAAGGTCCATGAATACAGTAGGTGCATTGGTTAACCCAAAAGGCATAACTACAAATTCATAATGGACATATCTAATACAAAATTCAGTCTTCATAATGTCATATTCTTTTACATTCAACTGATAGTACCCCGACATCAAGTTAGTCTTCGAAAAATACTGAGCTCCCTAGAGCCGATCAAAAAAATCATTAATATGAGGAAAAGGATACTTGTTCTTAACAGTGATGTTATTCAAGGCTTTATAATCAAGGAAAAGTCACATTGAAACATATTTATTTTAACAAACAGGACAGGAGTACCCCATGGTGATGTGCTAGGTCGAATAAAACCTTTATCTAATAACTCCTACAATTGCATCTTTAACTCTAAAAGTTAAACTTGATCCACTTGATAAGGGGGTTTTGAAATTGTCTTAGAATCAGGAACTAAGTCCACAGTAAATTCAACTTCCCGATCATTAATAATACCAGACAACTCATCAGGAAAAACATATGGATAATCATTTACCACTGGCACATCATTAATCTGAACAATTCCTTTATTTTCAAAAATATGTGCAAGGTAATATTAATTTCCATCTTTTACTAGTTTCTCAACTTCCTGATATGTTATCAAAAGCAAGGGTTCATTCTTATACACAAACTGAAAATATTTCTGAAAAGAAACCATTTTAGTTATGCAGTCGATCATAGCATGATAAACAGAAATCCAATCCATGCCCAAAATAGCATCAAACTCTACTAGAGGCTAACCAATAAGGTTTGAAGGTAGATTCTTTCCGCACACAAGGATATGAAGGTTCTTTTAATTTCTTTTTGTCTCAACTTTTCCTCCGGGTGTTTTTACCATTAGTTCAGGATTCATATCTTGAGTTGGAATTCCCAATTTACTAGAAAAATTCTCTAATATGAACGAATGTGTAGACCCTGAATCAAACAACACATTGACATAATCTGACCAAACAAATAGTGTACCTGATACTACTTCATTCGATGGCCCAACATCTGCTTTAGTAGTTGCAAAGGATTTCACCACCCCTTTCTGCTTGTAGTATGGCTGCTTTCCCTCAGTTGAGTTCTTCATTAGACATTCATTTTCATAATGACCCATTTCATTACACTTAAAAAATCTTACCGCCGACTTTTCATTTCCTAATTGATCATCTTACTCACAGTTACGAGCAATATGACCAGAATTACCACACCGAAAGCACTTTCCAGACTTGGATAAACATTCTCTTGGATGAATTTGACCACACTTCTCACAGGATGGATATTTGGTTTTCTTACCTCCTTGATTTTTTGATGAATTCATTCCCTTTTCCTGCAAAATGGACCTCTTATTATGTTGTTTGTCAAAGAACACTGATCATCGGAAAACTCCATTTCCACCTTCTCCGCACATTGAACAAGTTTTTCAGAACATTTGAACTCACAAGAAGCTAAATCACTTAGATACATTGGCTTTAACCCTGAGTAAAAACGGTTGATTTTACTATCAAGATCACCTATGAAATTTGGAGAATACCTTTCCAGTCGAGTGAACTTTGCTTCATAAGAAGCCACTGAGTCATCCTACTGCCTCAATTCTTGGAATTGTTTTTCAATCCTAAGATGAACCACCTTAAAAAATATATTTCTCAATAAACATTCCTTTGAATTCATCCCAGTGAAGATCATCATTCTCATCACAATCCCTGATTTTTTTCATCATCGCCCACCACTGATCATCTTTACCTTCAAAATGGTAAACCGCAAGACTAAACTTTTATGTTCTGAACACCCCATGACATCAAAAATCGTCTCCAGTGATTTAATCTACCCTTCAGGTAGCACAGAGTTAAATGATCCTCTGAGTGATGGGGGATGTTTCCTCATGAAATGTTCCACCACTGTCATGTTTCTTTGAGGTTGATTTGACTGATCTCGTGCATGGATACCACAACCATTAATAGCCTGAGTCAACTGTTCCATCACTACAACAAATTGTTCAGTTCCAATTCCGACCATATCAGGTTTCTAATTTAGAAGGTTGTCCTATTCCTGATGTCGCCCCAACATAGCTTCCTTGTTTCTTCTATGGAAAACCATTCTGAAAACAGAAATATCTTAGGCGAAGCAACATGGTAATATTAAAATGCTATATCATTTCAATTATTTCATAAATTAACATATAAATTTAACAATTTTCTAACTCCTAATTTTGACTAAACTGACCTCTGATACCAACTATAAGGACCCAGCCTTCAACCTCACTTAATATTGAATTAAATTAATAATTCACATTGAGGATCTTTTCAGGTCTAGAATTGTAGAGAATTAGATCATTACTATTACATCTCAAAAGATTACACAGTAGACACTTCTACAATGTTTCCTTTTTTTACAAAACATGAAATAATAAAAAAAGATTCATTTCTAGTTCCATGTCTAAGACAACATGAATTTTCTGTGATCCCATTGCTGACCCTATTCCAAATTATGTCCGGTGAAATTTTTTTCAAAAAACATGGGGTGAGCATAAAAATCTTAGTTAGGGATACACAAAGAAGGAAAAATTTTAGTTTTTCAAAACATCAATTAAACCATGAATACATTATCAAAGTAACACTTTTCAACTTTAAGAAGTAGTAAATACTCTTCAATGAATAAATGATCATTACTTACCCTTTTGTAACCAAAAGATTACCATAAAACCCATATAAAGAAAACATAACATATAAAGGTAACTTGGTATATAAACATACTTAAATGGAATAACCATACAGTCGACTTCCACACATATCACTAAACGGAAAATCCATACTACCGACTTCCATACCCAATGCATTGGAGGTTATAACGTAACCACCTATCCTTTTATTCATGGAACCACCCGTCATTTGGTTTATCACGTAACCACCCATCAAATGTCAAAGTACCATTATAAAATCATAACACAGAAAGAAAATTATAATGGAAAGAAAACATTTCCACATTTCAATCACAATATATCACTAAAATATATTTACATACCAAATACATTATCAAAACCATTTTCAATTCCAAATTACATAAAAGATTATATTGTATTTATTTACTTTTAAAAACATTATGACTTGTTGAGGAATCCAAAGATTAAATAATACTCGCGGTGGAGGAAAGGTCGTTGTCACCATGTACGTTAAAAAAAATATATTTTTTGTCATTTAGTAAAATGCCTCACATAAAAAAGATTAATTTTGAATAAAAGTAAAATTCAAAGGGTTTATACACCATATAATAGAAATTCTTGTATTAGAACAAAATATGCCTCAATGAAAGGAGATTGAGACGAAGTCCCTTACCTCATGTCCGACTTGACTCGATCACTCTTTAATCTCCTGAATAAAACAATAATGTTAATTTCTACTTTCTTAATAACCTTCTTCAATCTTATTATTCCTTTTATATCACTTATTTCCATGTTATAAATATTATGTAATCATTTGAGTTAATAACGGTCGTTTTGTCGATCATTGGTACTTGAGTCCAAAATAAACTCCTTATAATTACATGTTGTTCATGTGGTAAAAGTTTAATTATATACAGAATGATATTAATGATTTGGATATCATATATATTATATATATTCAGTATATACATGTATTTATAATATTACATAATATTTAGATTTTAGAAATGAAATGCACCGTTTATGGAGATGGTAAGCCTTACGTACGCATGAACGCTACTTTCATTTTCTATTTCATATTTAATGGAATGAAATAATAAGGATATAAAGATATATTATAATTACAGTATAATATAATTTATAATATCATTAAATCCATAGTTTATACGTCCCACATATGTCATTAACGAATCAAATCACTTTAAGGGGGCGGTAGTCCACACTTCCTAAAATGAAGATATCGCGTTTAACCATAATGAAAACCATAATGGAATGCCATAAATTAAAAATACAGAAGCATAAGAAAAAAATAAACCTAATATGTATCATATATAAAAAGAGTGACATCTTAATGTCCACCGTGAAAGGTGTTAAAAGATGATTGGACAATCATCGTTTCTTGAGGTAGAAATTCTCCATCCACAAAAACAGTATGTTCTTTAACCATTAGACGAAGGTGTGTGTATGTATAGCTCTAATAATTCTTATAGAAACATCATATTATATTGAAAATACATGTTTTGTTACAAAATTAAGTAATAAAAAGAGTTTAGGGGGTTTTAGAAGCAAAATTAAAAAAAAAAGAACACAAGTGAAAACATTACCATTAAATCGGGTAACTCCCCTTGGTTTGAACCAAAAGGGTTTCTTGAAGAGCCTTTTTCCTAAGGTAAGGATTCTAAGATTAGTATAGGGACATGGAGAGATAAAAGGAGTAGATTTATGTTGAGTCAAAGGCTTGAGAGGTGTGGGTAAGTGGGTAGAGGTGGGGGTCTTTTATAAGAGGGAGGAGGGGCACTCTTGGAATGTTATAAAATGTTACTTTATTATATAATGAGTTTCAGATTTTAAATGTCCCAAAATTATATATATAGAGGGTAAGGTGATAAGAGTTCTAAATCCACTAATAAAATAGGTTTTTGACAAGTGTATGGCTTAGGTTTTCCATTATCTTTTCATTTTATTTAAATCGTTAATTAATGAGGTAATCAGTGCATCATCATGGTGTCATAAATTAATTAATTAATTTATTGTCTAAAAATTATACAAAATAATTATTATGTAGGAAATCTTTTTATATTTATAATGAATATTTATAGTAAAAAATATGACTTGTACAACCCCATGTAAAAATTGTTTTAGTTAAACAATACATGTTTGTGACATTTTTATATTAACTTTAAATAAAAAGTTATTAATGTCATCTTCTTACCCAAGTGGCTCCATGGGGTCCCCAAGTTGACCCATGGATTGTCTTGGTCTTCCTTGCCTCATACAATAAAGGTAGGACATGTGTCAAGGTAATTTCATATTATTAAAACATTATTTTTACCTTAAATTACATTAATTACCTCTAATCGCAATTAATAAAACATAAAAGTTATTATTCACCAAAAAATTATTTTAATCCAATTGAACCACATTTTACATCCTAATTACAACCATTTATGTCGTATTTTTTAAATTCAATTCATAAATTTGGTAAAGTTTCATTTAAATGAAAAATCAGTTTTTAAGTACCACTTAGGGGTTTCACTATTCATCAGAAATTGATGTTTTTCAGAAAAATACCAAAACATCACCCTAATCTATACTTGATATTCCGAATTAAAAAATTATTTATATTTTAAAAAAATTAAAACATATAAGTTTCATTAATTATTTTAATAATTAATTTCCATTTTCAAAACAAATAGCATGTTTTTATGAAACAATATATATGAAAAGATTGACACTTGTTAAAGTCCAATTTCAAAGTGAAATTAATTCCAATAGCCACCATTGGATAAAATGGTAAAAATATATTCTAATTTAACTTTGAATCCAATTCAAAAGATAATCTAATCATATAAATACATTATATTAAAAAGAGGTTTTGAATTAAAATACATCATTTTCCACTTATTCCTTAAAAATGGACTTTATCGGTAAAATAACAAAAACATACAAAAAGTAAATTTTGATGTCCCGATTCTAAAGAAATATTTTATTTGGTCCAATAGAATGTATAAGAGTTACAAAAACTATTTTTAATGTGGGTTCGCCATCAAAAGATGATAAATCGACCATTTAGTGAATATTAGAGTATTTATGCTTAAAATTGAATTCTTTTCTTATTTTAAGCCTTTATATTTTATTGGATAAATGTAAAAACATTTAACAAACATATATAATCATATTTTAGTTATTTCTATTCATTTATGCCAATACAATGACTACGTGTTAACTACCATTGAAAATAATATTATTATATTACTAGTGAGCAATGTAAGATTTCAAAGAAACTCTTTGTTGCGTATCGGGTACGCTATCAAACATAGCAACCCATTTAAAGTAAAATAAATATTTAATTTGCAAATATTAATAAATATGAAAATGTATTATTCTTTATTTACCTGGGATGTTACAAAAAATCCTGATAACAGATATATAGTAAACTACATTGTTTGATCAATACCCTTACACCATGAAAATTTCACTTTTAGAGGAAACAACTCTTAACTACATCAATTATATTTATAAATTCTAGAAGAAAATACTTGTTTTATTCCATTCCACATATTATAAATATCACTTAATTCCATCAACATCGTAGAAAAACAGAATATATCACTTCAAGCAGTCCTTCGTATATCAAATATCACCAACACCAATAACCTTTCATCCAATAATAAGTTATTTTTTCCTTATTTATACACTTAACAATTTGATAGTCCATTAAGGGTATTTTACTTTTTAAAAATAGTAGATTCATTTATCATAACGAATAAATGGGTCTCAATTAAAATTATTATTTATTATGATAATAATAAACTATAAAGATATAATACCATAAAAACTTAAAAAATTTACTATGTGTATCCAAGTAAATGTAAATATCATTACAAAAATGTTCTAATAAAAAAATGAAAAATATTTTTCTGTTATTATTCATGCATAAACTTGGAATTATATTATAATTTACAAACATAACTAGAAATTGTTTTCATGTGTTACACTATACATCATGGGGATTAATTTCATTCTATGATAATACAATAAAATCATTTCATGGGTTATTCCCCATTATAGAAATCTCAATGTCAATATTTTTCTATTGAGCAGGATCTAATGGGTGTCAGAGATAACCATTTTCATTCATCTATTTACATTCAAGGTAAACTAACTTATAATATTCGAAATTCTACACCACTATCAAAATAGTTTAATGAATATAAAGTACCACATAAATTTCAATATATATGATTTATTTTTCATGCATCCAAATGCATCGATATTGGGAAATTTCTATAGATTTTCATAATTTTTTAAAAACAATTATGTAGTTGATAAGGAAATCATATATTTTTCATAGATTATTTATATTGAAAATTGATGGATTCATTCCACAATGACTATATATTAATGATTTATTTTAGGAAATATAGTAATGTATAATATGGTGAAGTTTTAGGGTATGATATTCATGGTGTAAAAGGATTATAATATTCCTTTTCACATATATTTTGAAACAATATATAGATATTATGTTGTTGGTGCCTAAGAAAATCGTATTTTATGATTTGGTTACATGTAAAGGTAATATTGTGTGATGAATCAAATTATAAAATTCTCATGAAACACTATATTTTATCATGTTATATGATTAATTTATATTAATGATCAAGAATTGTCAACATATGGCCATAATTTATTGCATATCATTCATATGAAAGACGTAGGATATTATCATGGGGTAATAATTATAATTATTTTTAATGATAATATGTTTAATTATATACTACGAATGCATGATTAAACTCCTGATATTATTTAGGATTATCCTCAAGGCCTATATAAAGGAGGATAGAAATATTGAGATAATTTTTGAAGATAATTAAACCTTTTGCAGATTCTATTGAATGTATTTTTCCATCATCCATTTCCACCATAGATAGTATCATATAAATGTTAAAATAATAATGCCATTATGTGTTTTTTTATTCATGACAAACCATGGAAACACCCAAGAGGAAGGATTCCTTTGTATTTTTCTTAAATATAATTGTCAAGAATGTGACTGGAGACAATTGGAGCATCCATATATGGTGTATAGTACACACATATTGATCATTTGTTTCTTAAGTAGCTTAAATATCATAAAATAGAGATATTGTATTAGGGTATTTTGATATAAAATTATATATCTAATAAGTTTCATTCGATCCTATGAAATCCATAAGTGGATTTAGAGACTATATGTGTTTCCAGTATAATGAAATCCTGTAGAAAATATACAAAAATAAATGTTGTTTTTTATGTCACATTGGATAAAATAAAAAAATATAGATTTTCAATTGTGGATTTATTTATGTTAAATGATATCATAATCAGGGATAAAATCACAATCTACTATATAGGATATTGTGGCTTCTGTGATAGTTAAAACTAATATATTTTCAATATATTGTTTCATATGATAAGAAAGGTCAAAAGACGTGATATCATTTTCTAATATAGATGTGTCCTATGATATAATGTATTTTTAAATCCAGACATTATATTAATTTTATATTGTCTACATTTTTAATTATAAATGAAATTATATAATGTTTTTATTAATTTTAAAAAATATAAATATAGAAAGGATCTTATATTGAAATAAGAATTGTTTATAATTAATAATTTGAATTATTCAAATTAAAAGGCCTTATTTGAGAATTTATTTATACAATATCAAAATGATTTATAAAAAGCTATGATAACGATTGAATATTATTAAATGTGTGATATTTTTATTACGTAAAAATTGTACATAATAAATATGAAATATTAAATGCTTACATTTCATATATCATATCTTCATGTAAAATTATATATAAAGGACAATTTGATGTGTTTTATATAATAAATAAATATAAATTATTTATATTTATTTAAATAATGATTTTCCATAATTTTTTGGAAAATTATAATGTGTTTAAAATGTATTTATTTAATTTTTTTTAAATAATAATATCGTGTCTAAATTTATGAAATCATTACTATTTTGTGCCTAATCGAACATTATACATAATTATAAGTTCTATATATATTTAATGGATTTATAATTTTTTTTCATTTGTTAAACTACTACCATAGATTATCTTGCATGCTTTAAGGGAGTAACATACAAATTTTGATGATGGATTGGGTGGTATTTAAACTTCACATTAGCTTGCACTAAATTAAGAACATAAATTAATAAGTTAATATATTTTATTCACATTATGATTTATAAATAAGATCAAATTAATTTATCTCTTCATAAAATAATCATGAGAATAGGAACTTTTGGATTTACTTCTCTTTTTCTGAGAGCATAGGCTCTATGTAGAAAATTTTCGACATGATTCATATTTCTCTACTCATAATCTTGTAAGAATTAATGTTTTTAATTAATTTAAATCCAAAATTTGAAATAGATTTATGTACATTATCTATATGTTGAATCATGAAATGTGTAAATATATAATGGTATGCAATTTTGGTTGGTAACACATGTTATGGGTCGTGTGGAGAGTTACACATTAATATGGTTTTAACATACTTATTTCGTTTAATGTATAAGGATTAAAAAATAAATCATTATAAGGATGCCTACACATAAATTGAATAAATGAGATAAGATGGTGAGATATTTTAAAACCCACTTAAAATTACACTGTCTTAGAATTCTTTCAAAGTATACACATTTCTAGATATCTTTTATTCAACATATGTGAACCTAAGGCTACGGTGCTTGTGGATTATTTTTTGGAAAGCATGGTGAAAATATATAACCCAAAAATATAGGTTCGAACATACCATTACAATATTTGGGAGTCACATAACTAGAAAAAGATAATGTTGGGATACAAAAAAATTATATTTAGAATAATCTATATGTTGGATTTCTTAAAATAATATTACTATTAACAATCCAAGTGTCATATGTGATATAATTAACATGATTATATCAAACAAATAACTGTAAAATTGGATAAAATCTAAATTGTACCAAAAAAATATTGAAATTATGATCTTCTCCCACTAATGGATATAATTAATTTAAAAGAGGTTATCATTTTAGTGAGAGATAATTTAGAATAAGACATTATTAAATGAATATAAAAAAGGATAATCCTCTAGTAAAATATTTTTTAGATAAATATTCATTATCATCATTAATAATAACATTAATATCAATCCATTAAAATTGATTTTTTAGAGGAATTAAAATTCTAGACTATTACATAAACTTGTTCATTTTTCTAATGAAATTAAAAAATTCCTTATGTTAGAAATACACCTTCCAATGAAAAAAAAATTATATTGTTTAACTTATAGATAAAGATGATTAAGAGAAGAACAAAGTGATTCACTTATGGTGTACAAAGGATAAAAATATGCTCAACAAATGCATAGATAATTGGTGGATATGGGTTGGAGAAATCTATCATAATATGGAGACTTTTTAGAACACTAGATCCTGAGTCCCTATTGGCTCATCTCTATCTAATGGAATTTCATGATCTTCCATGGGAGATTGTATCAGTTATAGAGAATGTGTTTAATGATAATCCTTATATGGATATTAATTACATTCACAATCCTGGTGTAAACAAGGTTCCATTCATATATGTTCTTCAATGTTCCCCTCGAAATGGAAAGATGGATGCAACATTTTTGGTCTCTCCTAAACAATAAAATGATAGTTTATTTAATATCATGATGGATTCATAATCCCAACAAGAAAGAATAAATTAATGTATATTATATTCTCTTCGATGCATCACATATGTCTGGGTATAATAACCATGGAAAAGTAGTGATATAATGGATAATCCCAGCAATTGTTGGGGATAAACTTATTGGATACATATCCCTATTTATAGATTATATTTCACCAATGTTTTCAATTTTAAGGGGATCTATAATGTGTATGAGGTAGGGATTTTTTTAAACTAAGTATATTTATGTTATATGAGTGGGTAGTAAATTTTAATCCTCTCACACAAGAGAAAATTAATCTCAATTTTTTTATAATTCAAGGAATCAATTGGGTATGGCATCCTAAGATCCTTTGTGATCTAGTTACATGTGGGACATTCTACTATATATTGTTCTTCATACTATAGATGGAGAGAATGGATTTTTTTATGAATATTGGTTTAATATAATATGAAGACTATGTTTGAAGATTTTTGAAACATTGGGGTGAACGAAAGAATGGTTGAGATTAATGTAGAGTATGAATATCATACACTATTTTGTGAGGTTTGTAAAATTTTGGAGAATTCTATACCTAACTACAGGGTCATCCAAAATTAGGTCCAGATCTCCACAAATGAAAAATATAATTCTTATAAATAAATTGGAATATCTAGGAAGTAAATAGATATTAATTTTTAGAAAGGGAAATACTCAAGTGAGGATACAAGGAATAATTGGATGATTCATTTTAATCAGTAGGATAGCCCTACTTAACATTTGAGGTGGTCTCTTATGAACCAAACTATATGTAAGGAACAATTGTTGGGATAAATTCTTGGGATAATATTATATCATATGAGAATTATAAGTGTGACACTATGAATAAAATTGCAGATAAATGTAAGGGAACTGACATATGTTCCTCTAAAAAATGACAGCCATACTACTAGATCTGGTTGAGGGTGGTGTCAAGGACACTACCGAACATTCCTGTATGGATGATAAGAGTGAACCAGTTATGGAAGATAACAAGACTAATTCAAAAATTTGCAGTGTTTCTATAAAAATATTTGAATCAACCTACCCCCATCCATAATGACTCTAGAACTATGTTGAGGAAACAATTGAGTAAAATGGGTAAAACAAAGTGGGTACAGAGGCCTTTTTGGCTTCCACTCTGGTCAAAAATAATACTCAAGGGGGTATTACATCCGATATGGAAACAAATTTGGGGGACTCTTCTCCTCGTTCAATAACTTATAAACATATTGATGAAAGTGGAATTATTCACAATGTAAGGAAGGTTCAAACAAGAATACATATCCAAAAGACTTATGGTTCATGAAGTATTTAGAGAAAAAAGAAATCAAAAGGTAATAAAATGACAGGAAACTCCAAATATAAAAATTTTTCATGATGAATGTGTTGTTTGGTTATTTTTAGGTAGTGTCTAATCCTCAAACAATAAATTCCCTCATATGAACTTACAAAACAATGAACCCATGCTCTTGGGAATTTCTCAACTAAATTTTTTTAAATATCATGTATATTATAGTTTTAATAACATTTGTTAACATATGATTAGAACCAATAAAGGTGATAATCATGTGAATTATATGCAGGTATTTCCATACTCTTCACTTGGTAGTGTAACTATCACAAACAATGATGAGCGGGTGTTAAAATGTGAGGTTCAGCTTCATGATGGGAACATGTTATGCTGGTTAATTAAGGATAAAAATAGATATCAGGAAAGAATAATATTATGGTTATAAATTGAATGGTTTAGGGGATTCATTATTGATTCTTGTATTGTCATTGGTGACTTTAATACCATTCATTATCCATAGGATAAAGTTAGTCTAACTATCACCCCCATTTCTCTCAGGGAATTTAAAGCCTCTATAGAGACTTATGATCTATTCAAAATATATCATGTTGGATCCAAATATACTTGTTACAAGAGTAACCATAATTGAATTGTTTCAGGAGAATATGATCAGGCATGTGCTGATGAAATTTCACTTGGTAAATGGGATTTAATATCCATAATTTCTCATTATAAGATCAACTATTACCATTATCCCATTCCTTATCATTGTAAATCATGGGATTATATGATTCTAATTCCTTTCATATTTGATAATTCATGGGACTCCCACAGGGAAAGTGATAGAATTATCAAAGACATTTGGACCTCAATGTATTGATGTGTGGATGCATATTCTTATTCATTAATATAAAAACATTAACATAAATTATTAGTGGTCTGGAGTAATAAAACATTCAGCTATGTCAAAATAGAAATAAATGATCTCAAGGGGTCCCTTCAAAATGTTTATTAGGAAACCACTAATAGATAGTTTATACCTGTTCACTCTCAGAAGGATGGTGTTTCTTATAAGAGCAATTATCTAATTTTGATGAAATAAAATTTTCAAAAATATTACTTCAAAATAAAATGGTCAGAGAGGTAGAACAAAATTCATAAATTTTCAATTCCATAAAAAGGATATAGAAGTATTATATTCCCGTTTAATTTTTAAAATAGGAAGACCATATCATTCTTGATAAATAGATGCCATTAGATTATATTGTTACATATTACACAATCCACTTCGATGGACATGGAAATGGGGGTAGTTGATTGAGGGAATCATTCCCAGCCTCGTAAATATTGATGATATCCCCATACTCACTAGCGACCCTCTATAATATGAGATAGGGTACAATATCATTAATCAAAACTCTAATAGTACTCCCATCTCAGAAGGATTGACTAATTTCGTCTTCCATGAATATTAGGATATTAATCATGTGGATTTTTAAATGATATTATCCACTTTCATTATTATGGGAATTCCTCCCTACGGTATTAATTAAAAATTTCTCTCCCCGATCCAAAATATTTAGATTCTTGTGAGTTAAATATTTTCATTATAATATCTCTTGTAAACTATTTCTACAAGATTATTAGTAAGATTCATGATAACAATGTAGATTCTCACCAATATAATCTTCTCCTAGAATAAATTTGGGGTTTTTTGGGGAAGACGCAGTCATTAGGGTAGTGAAACTACATCAGAGAGTGAAAATGTTATGAAAAATTCAAATAGAGGTCTTAAACATGATCTTAAGCTTGATATAAAGGAATCATTATATATTATTGATTAGAACCTCATTTACTAAGTGCTGCCCATTTTTGGGTTTAACAGTACATTCATTAGTTGGGTGAAATGTATTTTTATCTCTTCTTATATCATGGTTCTTATAAATGTATCTCCTAAATGTTCTTTTACATTCTCTAGAGGACTAAGACTGGTGGATTCTCTTTATGATATTATTTTCTATATGATATGGATTAACTAAGTAGTATTTTCATCAATTTGGTTGATCAAGGAATGCTTGAACCCATTTAATATTCAAGGACACTCACTTCTACATATCCTATATTATATATAAATGATGTTATTATTTTTTTAAATTATTTTAAGACGAATTCAAGAGTTTTTAAGTAGGTTATTTTTAATTATGAATGTTTCTAGGAGAAATATCTCAACTTTGAAAAGTCCTTCGTATATTTTAGGAAGGTATATTCACTGACCATAAAATCCAATGTCTTGGTAGATATAGATATGTGAGAGGGGACTCAAACATTAACATATCATGGGGTTACTATATTTTATTAAATGAAAATAGTTTTTATTTTAATGATCTATAATATTAAATTGAAATTCATCCCTCTTCCTAGATTGGTATGCCCCCAATATCGAGCTGTTTTTTTCTTTTGAATTTCACATTTGTTACTAAACTAGATTATTCATTAATGGTTCATAAATTACTGAGGGAGTAATTTAAAATATCAATGATTGTATGATTTTTAGAGTGTTAGTTTTTTTGATTGGAAAATAGTGATGGTTTCTTAGAAAAATTATTGTCAACCGATTGTGATATGAGTAATTAGAATAAAAATCATACATATTTTTAATGAGTCCTTGCAAGAATGTTTCATGTGGTACCTTATTAAAAAAAATCTAAATCAATTTATTTTCTCATAGAAAAATTATTTGAAAGAATAAATCATGTGAAATATAAAAATATAGGCTCCTAAATTTGACCAATAATTTATGTTTCTTACCATTATATCGTGACCAATTCTTAAGAGATTTCCAAAAATAGATCGTATATTAACTATTTTTTAAAACTAGACCAGATCCCCTGTTATTGAGGATTTTAATCTTTAGGACTCTTCCCTGGGATTTCACTGCACTATTAAAGACATCATTTATGATATAAAATATTCAAGGATGAGGTTAATAATATTATCAATGCTTATACGTTTGTTTTCTATTCTTCATTATCTATGATCCAACTAAGAGTAGTATTCTCAAAAATCAACTATTCAATGAATACTTTGCTACATGATAAAATAGTGATTTTTATTGTATAAAACACATCAATACAACATGGATAATCACCTCTAGATGAATTTAGTTTGTATGATTTTAAATAATTTATTACCTAGAGATACTTGTTTGTAAATATTTGGTATCTATTATTATTCTAGGTGGTTCCTATACAAAAAGAAAAATGAATACATGAATCCTATATTCCATCATTGGGATACAGACTTGGAATTGTGGAAAACAAAATACGATATATTAGAAAATTTGATATCGAGTGTTAAATCTTTTTTTATTCTCTCTCAACATGACATTGAAGTGTGGACTTTACGATAACACAAAAAATCACATCCATGTTCCGGTTATTTAGATTCATTATTTGATATGGTTTGGTCGGATGATGTGTTTCATTGCAGTACTATATTATTCATTCAATGGCCTCTTTCAAGTATTTTTTTTTTCTAAATAAAAATGTATAATTACGGTCAAAACAGTCATTGTGATATCATTGATATTGAACTAACACTATTAAAGAGATTTGGGTATTACAGTGAATTATAAATCAACAATTAGGACCTTTGAATATTTTTATCAACCATCTATTTACAATTGAATAAAATTAAATATGGATGGATTGTCGAAATAGGACTTTTTCCCTTCTTTACATGGGGCCACCATTCAGGAGAATTTTAGAATGGTTCTTGAATGTTTCTATTTATCATGTGGGTTGTAATCCTCAATCAGAGTAGAAATGGAAGCTATAACTAATAATGTATCACTTTTTCATTTTAAGGGTTGTAACAATTTATGAATTGAGTGTGATTATATATCCATTGATTAAACATTTAAAAATGGTACAATGCATATATCATAAATACTTAATACTATTTTAATGTTTTATAAATATATTCTTTTGTGTACCAAATTTATTATTACTCACATATACAGGGAGGATAATGGTGTGGAAGATGGTATTTCCAATAAAATAATTGGTATTGATATTACCTAGTTAAATGTGAAAATGTTAGACCTACTTTAATGCAAGAAATTGAATTAAATAAATCTCCTCCACTCATATTTAATATTGGTTTATATATATATTTATATCCATGTAATTTTGGATGAGGGTCCATTTAAAAACCTTATGGTTTCAAAGGAATAGTTTGTAACATTTGATGACCTAGAATTTGTATCAATGGAATTTATATTATTATAAAAATGTGTCAGTTTTAGAAAAGTTGTATTATATAGAGAACACGAACTACATGATATAACCGACCATTTATTATTATATTATTTTAAACAATACATTAAGTGAATAAACATAGGTATTAGAAGTTAAAATATTATAGTGGGTTAAAATATAAAATAAGGTAACTATAATATAAAAATTTGGATCTGATTAATCCACTAGAATAACATCACTAATGAACATTATTATAGAAATGAGATAATTATTAGTAATATAATATTAGTATTTAAAATTAAAATATATATATCCTTGATGGAAAATATAATTTAGTTAATAAAGGAGAAAATATTATGTATTATAGATGATTGGGAACACGTATAATCATTATAAATTAAAATGTATAAATAGTAATATCACTATTTAAATAATAACTATTATTAATAGTTACCAAACCATTACAACAATATCCTCACTCTTAGATGTTTAATATAATATTTAGGTATCTTACGAAATGAATATAAAAGTGATTAATATGATGACACGTGTAAATAAATGTTTATAAAATTATATAATATTTATTATTATATTTGTAAATTGAATAGTTTTATTATCATTTTTATGATGAATATAATGATTTTAAATAAATTATATTTTCACTAAATGGGTTTATAAATTAAAATTGTTATTTTTTTATTAAGTATAAATTTATTATAATATATGGTATTATTAAAATGGTCATAAAAATAATCAAAATATTAATATTAATTTTTTTCAATGAAATAAGTATTTTATTTATGATTTAAATTTCTCAAATTAAGAAAATAGTCTTCATAAGAAAGACTTCATTTTTAAAATCTATATGTTTAAAAATATTTTTTCTGAATTGTTTTCTATTTTTCAAAAATAATTTATATTTTTTCTAAATAGAAGAATAAAGAAAAATATGATATTTAAGATTATAATCTAAAAATATATGTTTATGTGTCGTTAACATTTTAATCACCCTTTTTTTACCATATTTACACCATTTAATATACATAGAAAAAATAAACATCACTATTGTTTTCCTTATGGAATAATAATAAACTAATGAATCTTATATTCAAAAACACCATTATCCAATCCAAGAACATACTACCCCTCATCACACATTATCCCAAAACATTCTATGAATTAGAGCTTACTAAAATTATAAAACACTCTCAAGATATCTTTCCCATAATAAAATAATCATAGGTATCAAAAAATACAAATCTATGGTGCCTTAAAGAAAATACAAAGAGGACACATCCAAACAAGAAGGTAAAACCCTTGACTGGTCCTTTTATGTATTCTTCGTGATCACCCTCTGAAGTATATTTTACCCTACATGGAATAATGACTATAGTATAATCTTTATAAAATAATTTTATTTTTTTGGTATCATATTTCATTCATCCTCTTCTCTTCCATTATTATTCTAAAATAAAAATACATCATCCATATTATGTTGGATCACCATATTCATGGATGATGAGGTTTTTATTTTCCATTACAACCTCCGTTGAAAGATTAAATTAAATTATAATGGTCTACAATGAACTATATAGGTATATTATATGTTATTTACATTATGGAATTAATATATATCCATTGTATTAAATTAAATAAAATCATAAACATAATTGTCGATAGAAACACATAAATAAAATATTCGAAAAACATTACCATTTTTTAATAAATGAATCATACATATTTTAGAACAAATAAGAGTATTTTGGAAAATAAAAATTTATGTAATGAAATAATTACAATTTAATTTGAATTATATTTTTCTAATCCTATTTGAAAATAATTTTAATAATTATCCACATGTGCTCTAAACTTTGAATTATGAAACCAATGTCGTCAAAAGAAAGAAATTAAACATGATATCTTGATGAAATAGTTATAAATGAGCATAACGTAATTATATTAATTAATTATATATGGGAAACACTCAAAACTATGAAATTAATTATACTAATTTAATTATACATTATGTTTAGTGAAAGTGTAGATTGATTTTTGAACTAATGAAAGGGATCTCTCAGAAAAACCATATTTTAATTAGTTCATGATGTTTATCTATCTAAATAATTTTGTATCTTTATATATTTGATATTTAAATATTATTTAAAATTATTTATATATTTCAAATATATATATTTATGTCTTATTATAACATATTTCATGTGGTTATATATGACTTAAGTACATTTCTGAAATTCATTATTTAAAATTAAAATCTATTAAGGGGAAATTTTATACCCCTTATTCCATTTTTGAAATAAAAATTTTAAATAAGTATTCCCAATCAGGATTTATTTAAATAATGTAATATTTTAGAGAAACCCATTCTAGTTTACCTTGGGAGATCAAATAAAACACCATATTCTCTTTTTCTTCAAAATACATTAACTGAAACCTTAAAACATCTTTTGAAAAGTTCATTTCTATTCCCAATTATCTACAATTTTTCATGAATGAATTTCAACTAAAAACCCTATTTAAGACCTATGGTTTTTTATTCTAATATAAATATTAAAAATATTTAATTATTTATTCAATTTTAATCATCATGAGAAAATATCTGATTATGATATGAGGAAATATTGTGTAGAAAATTTATTCATACGGTTATTTCATAGGTTTATACGCTATTTTGTATTTCCTTATGTGCCACGCATAATAATGTATATGTTATATTGTGTGTTCCATGATAGTTCTCCAATAGAAATTTGTAAATTTAATGTTTCATGAGCTGATATGCATAGGATTAGGGAGTAAACCTAATCCATGATGGGACTATGTCCACCATATGATGTCTTATTATAATTTATACTTGACTTATACTTATTTAATTCTTTATCTTCCTACCAAATTCTAATTTTGAAATTTTATAATGATTCCATATTCTATATTTCATGCTTATCTTGTATTCTTCTAGATTTCTACCTTTGATAATATCATATTATTATTGTTGACTCATATGTAGTGTTTCATTATCATATTTATTCCCTTACTGGGATTTTTATACCACCACATTTTCTATGTATTTATTAGGTTATACTATGATGTTTTAGGATCTAATATGGATTTTTGATCCTTGTATATAGAATAAAATAAAGTAGTTTTATTTTAGTATAATATTCTTGTTTTATGTACCTAGTCTTCAAATGAAAGTTGGTCTCTAGGTCATTAAGTTTTGTTTATTGGATATTATTCTTAAAAATGATATAAAATATGTTTAAAAGAATAAGTTATCTATAGTTATTATCATAGAAAGTCTTATTTACTTTTAGGTTTTGTGGATAGAATACATTAGTTAGAACGTGAAGGATAATTCTATGTATATGAAATTGTCCTGAAATTATTTTGAAGTATAGAACAAGTGGTTTTCAAGTAAATAATTCCACATCTTGATAATACTAGTGGATGTGGTATAGGAACATATTTATCTAGGATTAATTTCCCAAAATGGGGCCAATTACGATTAACTCTGAAAATACATTGTTCTTGAAAACATGGCCATAATATACACCATGTTTGACACTCCTTGGGGTATATATTGTAATATTAAAAAACTCATCTTAAACCATTTTAATGGATTGCATAGATTTTTATGTGAGAAAACCTAATAGGAAAAGTACATTGGATATCCTATATAGAAACATTGAGACTCATAAGTAAGCATTTTACAATAATTAATAAATTATTACCTCTATGTGAACAGTTTTCTTATTTATATTATAATTAGTTTAAAATATTATGATCCACAAATTTATATTATATATAATAAATGAATATAGCTAAAATAAAATAGTGAATTTTTTTATCATTATCTATTAGTTAACTTTATATATCATGTATGATTATAGTTATAATCATTATTTATTATAACACAAGTTTTGTAGAACTATTAAAACACCACCTCAAATCATGTGGGTTGATCTATCTAAGAAAATGTTAAAATTGGAAATTATATCCTCCAAAGTATATAAATTATCCCATATTAATTCTTATGGACTAAATCTCTTATAAACTATTTTTATACAATCTTTAGGGGAATTGGATTCTATCTTTGGTATGGATTGTAAGTCCGTAGATAAATCCAACATAAACTATCAAGATTGGTAGATCATTATTCAAATACCGAGTCATCCTCTAATTTTTTACATGTGTAAGGAGGAGAATATATCTTATTTATATTCCTCATCCTATGTATTGATATTATTTTATTATTAGAAATAATATATATGTAATAATATTGATACAAGGTAGGGAATCGTACTACAATACAAGGCCTTTGTGAGATACCATATCGATGTATTCCCTTAAGAGTTTCTTGGTATTCATTCTAAATGAGATTTTGGGTCATCAATTGACCTTATAGTTTTATCTCTATCTATATCAAATACTTGTTATATAATGGGCTCTATTGAGTTGAATTAAGTTAAGATTCTATTTCAATAGAATCTATAACATGGTTTTATATTCCAATGAACATAACTATGGGGTTCATCAGTCCACTTCATCATGAAATATTATGGGTCAATGTGTATCTACATTGATTATAGTAAACTCACCAAGTTCATTATAAATAAACATTATCACCTTCCTTGGATTTATGACATGTTCCAACAACTATATAGAGCCCAATATGTCACAAACCAACTTACTACGCCCCACATGGGCCCTCGGTAAGATAATATTAACACTGAAAAGTCACATTTAATAGGCTATGGGATAACAACTTGAACCTAATAGACTAATCACTGAAATGGGATTTCTTAGACTAATGTAACTCTACACAAAAAATAACACCCAAATACATGAAATATTGTTGTGTTAAAATAAATATGTATCCTCTACATAGTAAAAATACATGTGACAACCTCTGGGAAAACCATTATGTTTATAATGAAAATATAAAAGTAAAAGGGAAACAATACACACCCAACCATGATTGAAAACTAGATCACAACCTAAAATTAAATAAAACTGTGGAAACAGAAGATGGTATGGCTCACAATCACTAAGACAGTATACCAAACACATTCAATGCGTCCATGTACAACTATTATCCTCTAAAACCATTTCCACCAACGTTACAATCGATATACCATTTTATTATATAAGGCATGATTTTTTTTATCCCATGCATGTGTGAGTATAAACATACTAAGAAAGACATCAGGAAATATAATAGGGGTGAAATAGAATAATATAGACATATCAACTCATAATAGTGTGTAAAAATAAACCCAAATTTAGGTTCACACATACTGAAAACCCAATAAATAATTATCAAATCTAAATCATTATTGCAAACAAAGAATTATAAATCATCATATAGCTCCAAAGGCCCCTATCTGATTCCATGTACCATGTGACACCTTATAAGGATCGAAGTGGAGGCAATTATCCTCACTAATGCACTCTACAGTCAAGGTATAATTATCTCTAGCGGGCTACCTACTCCCCATAAGATATTGATGATGGGTAAGTACAACTTCATAGATACAGGACTATCTCCCTCAATAGTGTGTGGGAGTTCCAATCCTACCTCTATAAGGAGTCTAGGGGACCATTACCCTGATGATTTTGAGGACTAAAAACCCCAACATATCTCTAAGAATCAAACCCAATTTCTTCTATATTGAAGTCATCATGGAATGAAGTTTCATTCTCATATCTCCTCACTTCATCTATAAGATACCAATAGAAAGGCCACCATCACATCCTATGTGAAATTTAACTAAAAATGGGCTACATGTGTGCACAAATAAATGTCTTGTGTAATACTTTACACAAGGTAGAAAGTTATAAGACATGTATATGGAATGTATATCGGGAAACAAGACATGTAATACAACTCAAGGGATTTTTTGTGTTCTATAAGGGAAACTACTCACCCATCAATATACCTCCACATGGTGTGTTGTAATGGAATATGGTGTGTCCAATCACTCTGGGCCTTGGGTGTGTGCTCTCGACACAGGGCTTAAAAGCTTATTTATTTTCACTAGATATATGGGTCTATCGCCATGGTGTGTGACTTTTTATTCGAGTCAAAACCCTAGAAACCATGATAATTTATGAAACATGGTGTTTGTTTCTTCAGAATACATGTCATGTTGATGGGTGTTCAAATATAGTGATGTATTGTCTCCCAGTCTTCAAAAACTCACCAAAACTACCAAATCCACCATGAATATCATCATTCACTTCCTAGGATCCACTAAAATAAAATTAATTGTCTTTGATTAACAATTCTCATACATTTTTTTCTAGAAATCATTATTTTGACTATCAAATATTATTATTTCATTCCTCTCATCTTTGAAACAGTGTGTTGATGCCAAGAACCAATATCTATAATCCACCAATCTTCATCAACAAATATATATACCATTGATCCCCAGGTCATTCACATAATCATCGTGATTCCACAGATTCTATCAATATAAAGTCACCCTGATAATTTTGAACCACTAACCATAAGGTTTGATGATCAATAATGCTGAAAATAGGGGTGTGAGGGGAAAGAAAAAGTATGGTTATTATTTTCCAATATCATCCCAACTAATGATCACAAGAAAGGAAAGAAAATGTTATAGAACATGAGAACAATAAAAATATCCAATTTGGTTGAACAATGATTGTATAATTATTAGATGTTACAAAGATTGAAATCATGTAATTAAGTAGTTATATGATCCACACTCAACAATCTTGAAAAAAAGGAAAAAACTCAAATGATAAAAAATCCCAAAAATTGATAACGGATCTAGTATTAAGGAAGACAATTTTATATTAATATTTTGTTGAATAATGATGGATCTAATCCCCCCCCACCTCTATAAACTCTCAGGGTTATGTGGAAAAATATAAATATTTTCAATAATAATTTATTTAAATTTTAAAGGGATAGGTTAGGAATTAAATAAATTACATAAATTAAATCATTTAGTTCATTCAATGAACCATCAAATGATCACCTTTAATGAAAGGTCTGAATTCAGAAAAACCTATATTAGACCTATAGTAAACATTGAATTTTGGAAATAACTATTGTATCATATTTTATATCTGATGTTAGGATAAAAAATAAATTAATTTATTCTTAATATAAGTATGTACATGCATTAATAAATTTAATATATTAAATATATTAAATTAGGTGTCTTATGACACCTAAAATAGTGTGATAACTCTAACGAATGATAAATAGGTACCTAAAGAAATATTCAAATGATCAACCTATGAATACTAGAGTTGTAATATTCAACCAAAATTTATCAATTTTCAAAAAAATGGATAATCTACCCAAAACGTGGAAGGTACAAAGCCCATTTATGACTCTCACACTCATCAAATTTCTTCTACATATTCTCATAGAGCCAAATCTCTCAAACCAGAGGAATGGTCTTCCAAGACAAGATCATCTCCTGTCGATCCTCGATCAATACTTGGTACTATTAGATAATGAATCCATGCTAAATATCCTACCCACCATAGTCCATAACATGTTATTCGTCAGGAATGTATATCCTCAGCTATGACACATTGAAGAATTCATGAACCTAGTTCAACTATTTGCATATGTCGAAGATATAATTAATCATGCCAACCCATTATAATATCTAAAATAGTATAATGAACCATGGGGATATATTCCTACACTACTAAATCTATATAATACACATCAAGGGGACACTCTTAGAAGATAATTGTGCAAATTTTCATACACTAAATTTCAAAAACATTGATCTAGGAATGACTTCATTCATCATTGGGGTCCCCTCATACACTCATGGTTCACCTGAACCTTCTATGATGTTTCCAAAAATAACTCTAACCCAACAATAAATGTCATTTAAATATTAGTTATTTATAGGGGTGACCTATAGAGACTCTTATACATAGCCTCAAGAGGTTCTATTTCGATATTGTACTGAAAGTTTTTATTATAGAATATCTCAAATAATGTAATTTGATCCTCTTATCTCCATTTGATGTCCAATTAGAAGTCTCTCAATATATCTTCCAAAACCAAGTTAGTTTTTTATTTTTGAAATTTTTCTATGGATGGAATTATGTGATTACCATTAACTAGTTCTTGAAGTACGCATCTAAACCACTCTACAACCATGATGTGAACCATGCATCATAATCAGAGTTGGTCGTCATAGGAACTCTATGAGGTTGGATGGAATCACGCAAATAAAAAATGCACAAAATATCAAAAGCAATCTACTCACTGGTGAAATGAACATGTTCTGAGATGGAATGTTGTCCAAAAATCACCAAGGTTGAATCATGGAATCATGTTTTCCATGAAATCCACTTTAAACAATTCAATGATATTATATCCCATTTCTGTGAAGGGGTCTCAAGAGGTTGAGTCAAACCAACTGAAGCATAATGTTCAATTATTACCTATTATCATGTGAGGCATTGAGAAACAAACACAGTAACACTATATCTTACACTATACCATAATACTACCACATAATTTCTATGGAAAGTTTATTAGTCCTAGATATACCACCAATAGGGAGGTATAGATCTACCCCAACACCAATTCATACAATTCAAACAGAAGTAATATCTTTATATATAAAAGAATGATATTCTCCCCTCCTTCATAAAATATAACTTTTGTATCTTATGAGGATATATGGTCACGTAAAACTTCATTTCCTGCTTCTCCATACTAATCCTCTCTCACATACTAATGAAGTGGTGAAGTCACCATAATCTACTGATGAAAATTTCAACCCCTCTTTTCATCCATTAATAGCTATAATGAAGCCATATTCATTGATACCCCCTCTTCCAGGAGAGAACTAGAATTATCACTAAGGTAATATTCTATCATGTTCATCATTCCCATAGTGTATACAATCTTGAATTCATTGTCAAATAGGAACTACAATCGACACCTATATCTTAGGATGAGGTCTCTCTAGGAAAATATGTACGTGAGACTCTGGTGGTCCAAGGAAATAATGAAATTCTTTCCTAAAAGGTAATTTAATCACATATTTGATGGAATTACTATCATTTATAACAATAATTCTTGACCTGTGTAGTTCTTCTCATGGTATCTCAAGCGGCATAACCAATAAGAATTCTTTACATACTTATGCATCAACATGCATCTGAACCCAGCTACTGAGGCATCACAAAACACCACATACATGACTCCCTCCATTGGTAGTCTCAACAATTTATCATTGGCCAACCACAACCTTACTTCCTCAAATTTTCTCTAGAAAATTCTCTTCTAAGGATATTTGTAGTCCTTTCAATGTCATGGAATTAAAAAGGGATAAAATCTAGGAAAGTTCCCCCCCAAAAAATATGATTATTTCATAAAATTATAATGAATATTGTAACCTCTAACATGCTCCTGGGTGGATCCCATGTAGGAACTACATTAATCATTATATATTTCAATACTACATGGTGATAATTCATTACATACCATAAAATGTAAAACTATCAGATCTAAAAATTACACTTCGAGAGATTCATATATAATTGGTTCACCTAGAGTATATCTAGGACCATCCCAACTTATTTTAATACACATCCTCTTATATAGAGTAAATATAAATTTCATTGAAAAAGACAACCATGAACCACACCAATTTGGGATTTAAGATGTTGTTTTTATGTTCCATGAATACTATCAGTAATATATTACATCTAAGAGAATCACTAAGAACTCATAATGCCTATAGTAACAAAGAAATTCCATCTTTATAATATCACCCTCATAAAACCTAAAGTGATTGTAGGTGGTCATAATATCAATCCTATATAACCATAAAAAACCATTCAAATGGGTGAATAGGTATTAAATCCATGGAAAGGGGTACCTTTCCATGATGTTATTCTGATTTGGGTGATATAAATCTATAAATATCCTCAAGTTATCATCTGCCTTTTTCTCAAAAAAAAATTCAACTTCCTAGAGGGAATATGTCAAATAATATAGTTCTCATGAAGGAATTCAAAATACACTATGGCCTCTTAGAGATTAGTAGGACTCGTATGGTATTTCATAGAATCTATTAGTGCCTTATTGAGGAGTAAGTCAATGTAGAAGTCTATATCCCACCTCATATGTAGCCCTAAAACATATTCAGGGAATACACCCATTTAGTCCTCTAATAATCGTAAAAGTCAGATGTATGAAAAGTCTTCTTCACCTATGGAAAACTTTCAATGTTGATGGGTAATATGATACAAATGAGCCCCACTCACTATTATATATTTCCCTTCTCAATAATTATTTATAAATTTTTCCCATAATCACATAGGCATATATTTCTCATGTAGTGATAATATATTTGAGCGCACTCTAATGAAAACTATTTCATACATAAAACGATGTCATAAGGATTATTGACTTGGAGATCTGATGGGAATATCTGTCAACTGAGTTCCAACACACTGTAATAGAAAATGTTTGATATTGAGGAATCACTGTATGTAGGAACCTTTAGACATTTATAGTTGACCAAAGACGCTATATGAATCTCTATCTCTTCAACAAGTGATATAAAAATGAAGGAATAAATATCACCTATGTCAACATGTCAAAGATATAATATAAAGAATACTAGAATTGTACATCGAATCATATCATGTGTACACTAGTTATATCCCTCTATATCCTGTAATTGTCTATTTAACCTACTTGTAGTCATAGGAGCTTGGTGTGGGTCACATAGTGGTGGTGGTGGTGAGAGTATATCATATAATCATTCTCCATGAACACCTCCTTCATCTGAGGATCCAACTATCCTTATATTCGTATATCTTCTATGGTGGCAACTGTGATCATGATTTTTAGATCCATGATCATTATGATGATGACATCATAGATTTATTTCCATGGTCTAGCCGGCATTTTAGTATAACATTTTCAGAAACCATGATTTATGTCCCCTTAGGTATCATATATCTAAAAACTATCATCACTTATCGTTATGGAAGACATTCATGATATATGTGCTATAGATCCTCACATCTATTTCTAAATATTAGTATTTATCCCAGGTTGAGTCCATGATGGTTGATTATTTATAGTTGTTGTAGATGACTCTACTATAGGATTTCTATATCCTTCTTTTTCATCCCGATGCCCATCTTCCAAGTAACTCTCTATCAACATGTACTGCTTGAGATATCTTGTATAAGTGTGAATTCATAAATATACTATTATATCCTTAATTTTATAGTTGATTCCATTCACAAACATTTGTTCTCTGATGTATCCATCCAGTCCTATATTCAGATATTAGCATGTGTGGTCTATATACATTGATTGCTTACTTAGAAACTTGAATATTAACCATTTGTAGCTCAATCTATGATTGGATCCACATAATGTGCAATCTCAAAGTATAATACTCATTTTAGAACAAATGTATATAGTTTTCCATGGGATATTTGTCTCATCATGGTTATGAGCGATCAATCCCAACCATTACCCTACATCTCTATGAGGAAGTCTATTATCATGAATAATAATATAATCACTTAAGATCTATACCGGATTAAAATTTAGACCAAAGAATCAATCTAATACTCATCCACTTGAGGATATGGACTACCATGAAACATTGAGTGGTCACTATTATTGAAACTCTCCTAACTCACTAAGAATGAAATCATAACAACCATATAATGTTACATCTTTCGACTGCTCAACATGCAGTTGGTCATCCACTAGAACCATTGTAGGTGTATTAATTCATTATTAAGTTTTACTTTTTCAAAATAATTTTACCATATAGAGCTTAAAAATAACATAAACATTTATTAAAAGGAACATTACAAGATAGGAGTAGTTCAAGGTGTCCTAAAAATTGGAAGTGAAAGGGAATTACAAATAACAATGGAAGTATAGCCATGTGGGAGAGAGTCGGGGTAGAGAAGAAGATATATGTGCTTTTCGTTCTATATCGTGAGGCTAAAAAATATTCCCCTCGTTCCAGTCGATATGTGGTTTCAAAAATTAGGTAATCATAGTGTTTATGTATGGATACATTGCCCACCACAGTATCACTAGGTTTTATGTATTGAGATCCAAAATTGAAACAATTTTACATCATTTCTAAAATATCCAAGACCAATCCCCATGATATGTATAACACCAAACACCAACCCTAGGAGAAAACGCCATTGATAACACTCTATAAATTCCTAGCCCACTAAGGCCACTCTTGAGCTATCAGTAATATTAGAGGGATAGCTCAATAACACCTCTAATGTGACAAGGGGTGGGGAAAATGGTTGAGTAGTAATATCACATAAATTGGAAGCCTTATCCTAATGTACCTATAATCATGCACCCACACCAACCTACATGAAATAGTGTATTGATAAAATAAATATGTTACCACAAGAGAGTGAACATGCATGTGAAACAATTGTGGAAAATAAAGTTGTAAATAAAGGAAATATACAACTACAAGTTGGAATATACACACCCTACCATAACGGAAAAAGAGATTCCAACCAAATAATAACATAAAATGGGAAAACCTGAAGAGATAATTGCTAACAATATGTAATAATTTCCACAGAACACTATCAAAGGACTCATGTACTATTATCATTCTTTTTTAAATGTTCTTCCAAAGTCACTAATTGTTTTTCTATCATATGTATAATGAATTAAAATTTTAGAAAACACAAATTTTCGGGTGACAATAAAAATAATCAATAGTACACCCTAAAAACTAAGAGTAATCAAATAGAATAAAGTACCCAACTCATACCATAAGTCAAAGAGGTTCAATAAACCCAACATAAAATATTTTCATTGAAAATCCTTTGTATAAATGTTGAAGAATATCAATATATGAATCCAACTATGAATGACTAGCTTACATGCATCTCCAAATGACATATCTATAATACCAATCACTATGTGAAACCGCAATAAAATCCTAGTTTAGACCTCACAACTTGTAATTGAAATTCATAGAAGAGGGAACATTATCTATTTTCGGGGAATTGTTCCATGTATGATCTTGAATATGTGGGAGTACAACTCTCAAGAAATAGGACCTACATCCTAGGTAGATTTGGGGAGCACCAAACCTACCTATAAAAATAATATGGGGGCCCACACATTGGTTTTATTGGAGTACTGACACTAGTATCTCAGCAAGCATCATACATGGTCAATGCATTTTACTATTCATCATTGAAAGAATCACTATGCAAATATTACATGACATAGTATCTCAGATATTGAATCAAAGGACACCATCATGTAATGTGTGGAATTTTACTCAAAAATAGATAAACATAGTCCACAATCTGGGTCTTAATAAAAGTGATACAAAAGGTAGAATGTTTTATTAAATGTACTGGAATGTTCATTGCAGAACATGGTGTGAATTACTACCTATGGACCTGGGTGTGTTCTCTGGTGAACATATTGTGTCTATCCCTATGCCTTTATAAGTAATGTTCCTAAGGGAACACGGCCTGAACGATCACCTGTGTACCAAGGAATTTGATCCAGGTACATGAATTAGCCACTATGGTATTATCATATTGAATGGGGAATCAATAGATTGATGTGAAATATTTGACTCATAACAAACCTCTATCAACCAAAATAATGTAACAAACACCATGTGTGTTCCTAGAAAATACTTTAGGTGGATTCAAGATATTTTAAGATGTATAAGATTAATCTCTTAATCATCACATTCCCACCTAATCAATGAATTATCTCATTACTGACCTATCTAAAACCACTAAAAGTGATGTTTGTGAAATATGTTTACTCATTACTAGACTCTAGTGCTTGGAAATTGAAATTATATGCTCCCAACCACGTTTTATTTCACCTATCCTCGATGATATGGGGTCACAATTCCCAAAACTATAAATTTAGATTCATAAATCCATATTGAACCATTATAATACCATCCAAACCAAGGACATTCACATAACTACAAATGTTTTAGGCATTAAATCATGTCCAAAATTGAATGCAAATCATGAATTTCTATCCCCATGGTTGGATGGAAAAGTATTAAATACGGAAGGAGATACAGAAAAACAATGTAATATTATCATTGGCTGGTAAAATCATTTAAAATGATTATAATCAGGAGAAAAAAAAGTGTAACAATGAAGGAAACATATATTATTAATTTCTAGGAAACAAATTAAATTATAGTTTCATGTGAAGAATAATGACCAAGAAATTAAAGATATATAATATCTAAGCTCAATGATGAAGAACACCAACACATAAAACCCCAAATAAATCCTTACCTCAGGAATTGATTGATCATTATTGAAGAACATAGTCTCTAAAAATTCATTAAATAATAGGGATTAATATTAATTATTACTATGATTCCCCTCATGTTACCTGGCATTGAACCATTTTCATGTGTTAATCAATGGAAATGATGCAACTCCTCCTAATACACTAGAATCACCCATGGTTATGTAACTAGATCAATATATTTTATATAATGGTGTATTTAAATAGTGGAGGAGTAGTTTATGAAATTACATGGATTAGTAAAATTAAATTATTTAATTTATTCAACACACCTTCTAATGGATTCCTTCAATAGAACATTCTACTTTGGCTAGACGTATATTCTGTCTAGCATAAACCCCATAGTACAGAAGAAACCATGGTTTTAGATTTACAATATGAATTTAAAATCAATCATAATTCTATTTATTATGAAAATATGTGTGCGTGTGGTTTAGAAAAATTTAAAAATTTAAAATATTAATCCTGGGGTCATAAGTCACCCACAATACCAAACCAAAAATGATTAAAAATCTTGATTCTCTTAAAGAAAGATCCAAATAATCATTCCATGAAAACCATATTTCTTAAACAGTATTTGTCTATGTTTTACCATCAATAATTATATCTTCAATTAAGGGTGAAGAATAAAATATTCATAAAAAATATTTAGAATAGTGTATGATCATTATTGTGCACAGTGACACCCTTAGGAATCATTCTTCATCAATAAAACATTATAGACCTGATGAGTTCAGTATTTATACATTACCATGAAAAAATTATGGTTGTCTTTATAGATGATATTATGATATAATCCTAAACACAAGAGGAGTATGTGGTGAATTTGTATATTGTGAGAATGACATTCGCAAAGGGGATGATATATGAAAATTTCAATATATTTGAGTTCTTGGTGGATTAAGTATCATTCATAGGGAATGTTTTCACCAATAAAGTAATATATGTGGAACCTTATAAGATAAAAGAAATTGATTAGGGTCCCAGAAACTCTTTTGTAGTTGTGATCCACAATTTCTATGGTGTGGATAGGTATTATCAACAATTTGTGAGAAACATATCATGATTGTCAAACCCACTAATAGGTCTAACATAGAAGGGATTCAAGTGTGTCATGACCAATTAATTCAATGATAGATTCAAGGAATTAAATAATAGACATATATTTACACAAGTCCTCATGGTTCCTTTTTATGAGGTTTTTTTATATAGTGACTGTGACGACCCCGTCCCCCGAATCCTGTTGTTTGTGCCTAAAACATGGTGTGTAATTTTTTTTCATAACAACATTCATATAAGAATTTAACATCTCATTTAATTAAAAATAATTTTTTCGGTTTAGGTTCTAGAAAACCAGATACAACTGGAACATTTCATCAAAAGAACTTGATAGTTATAAACTTCATATTTTATCCATCACATAGGAGTACTAAAATATTGAAAAATATACTAACCCTTTAAAAATAAATATAAAACCTAGGGTGAGAATTTAAAAATCTCCGTAAGGGGTTTTAAAACAAATTAATGAAATACCTTTTAAAAATACTTTTGAATAATTACAAACTTTTTCTAGAAAGGAGAACTTCATTTCCCAAAGCACATTGTTAATATTTTTCCAAGGTTACTTGAAAATATTTTTCGAAAAAATATATTATAAATGTTTTTAAATTTTTATTTGAGAGATATAGAGAAAACAGATATCAGAGTATGAATACATGTACAAAAAATTCATGTAACGCTGCATAATCCTAAAAATGATCAATCTAATTTTATGGTGACATACAAGGATGTTGACACATATATTAGAACTTGCTTTGAATTGCATAAGTTAAAATATCACAATTCACTTAACACTTAAAATGAAATTAATGAAATGAATGATGCAATATCAATTTTTGTATCAAAATTCTGATATTAACAACTTTCCCAGTACATACATCATTATGTGATAAGCATTTATTAATATTATAAATGCTTCTTGACGAAGAGATATTCTACAAGTCTAATAATCTCATTGAGTTAAATATTAGTCACATAGTGAAGAAATACATAATTTCAGACAATCATAACATTTTTTCAAGGCCTCGTGCCAAGACCATTCATAATCATTATGTCAAGGCCTCCTTCCATGACCTGGTTTGTCTCCTGAGACATGCTGATGCAATGAGAGGAAAGAACCTACCTCACCCACCACATAATACATACAATGAATTCATTATATGTATAAGTTTATTAAAATAAATGTGTCCCATTCCACTTTGATTTTTCATTTTATGTTTTTTATTTTATGTTCCCCATTCCAATTAAAATAAATCTTTTATTTGAAGTTCCCCATACCACTTCAAATAATTAGGTTATGTATTTTAATTAATTTTTCTCATTCCACTTCAAATAATTAATTTATGCATTTTTTTAAAGTGTCCTATACCACTTAAAATAATAATTTCCTATTTCTTAAATTATCATAAGTGGTATATATTAATAATAGATTGATTGGTTTTTTCACATAAAATGGTAACCCTTAGAACCCTTATTCCATGAATATAAACATTTGATATTTTAAAATATATGATTTTTTAAATTCTATAATGATATCATTCATGTTCCAAACCATGATATAATAAATGGAAGTTTCAAACAATTAGTACATAAATATAAATTACTAGAAGAACTATTTATGGCAGATTCATCATGAATTGAAATATACACAGAATAAATGTAAAAAAAATTATTTCATGTGAGATGTGGATTCATGCACACTTAATCAATCTTTAATAATCATTTTTGTGTGTAAATATTAAGAAAAGGGACATCAAACTATTTTTCCTGAAATTATAAATCGATATGCATGTAATATCAATAGAAATAACATACAAATGTCATCTTTAAAACATTTTATGCACGCAATAACAATAAAATGTTTTGTTATTGATTTCCAATATCAAAAAGCATTTTTGATCATTTATACATGCACATATGTTACTGGGATACTTATTTATACATTTATATTTATAAAATCATGTCAAACCATATATACACAAGGTGAATACATGAGTTTTTTTACAATAATAATAAGGTTTTATAAATCATTGTAAATATTGTATAGTAAAAAATAATTAAATTACTAAAATATAATTAATGAAAACCTAATTTTGATTGTAATTAAAGCTTATATGTATATATATATTCATTTTATATACACATATATGTTTATATGTCTTAATTAAACAATACCAAGTAGAATCATTAAATAATTTACCTATATTTAAGGAAATTATATAAAAATTAATGCTCAACATTTGAAAATCATAAATTCAGTAAATGTTTATTTTATAAATTAACATATATAAATATAAAGGTATACATACATACATATATATATACATATATATATATAAATGGTTTAATCTAACAAAAGGCAAAATAATCCCTTACTTGAATTATAGAAGATCAACAAATCAATTTTCCTTATTTGAGAAATAAAAAATAGAAAGGGGTTTGGTATCCCTATATATATATATATATATTAACGTATATACAGACATAGGTATATTGGGGTTTATCTAATAAAAAATAAAAATAAAAATAAACACTTACTAATGTTTTACAAATCATATACATAATTTAATTTAAGTAAACATCATTTAGAAACTAAATTTAGTTTGGGATTGAATGTTATATAAAACTATATATGAAAAAATAATTGTAATACACCAAATTATAAATAAGGGTTTTGCATAATCAAAATGAAGCCAAATATTCCCTTACCTGAACTCAAAGGATGAGTGGAATCAGGTAGAGGATGGAGAGGATTTGGGATGATGAAAACATGTAAGTCTTATGGATACAAAATCGGTTTATATAATCTATGTATATAAATTGTATAGATATATATTTATATTCCACAATTCAAACATATAATCATAAATAATAAAACATTATAAAAATCGAGTCTAATTATTTATATAGAAAACATAAACTATGATTAAACCATATCTGGAATGGGTTAGTTGTTGATAATATATATATATATATATATTGTAGAAAAAAAATAATGGAAAAGGTTCAGTTCACCAATAAAATAACCTACCTTAAAGATCAGTGGAAATTTAAACATGGACAATCGGCACAGAGATGGACTTGTGGACACATGGGATTGGAAAGGATAGTGGAGTGGAGATGATGATAGGTACTGGTGTGGTCGTGATGAATAAGAAGACATGGGGAAATATGGAAATGATTGGATGGTTGAGATCGATCAAAGCCTATGAAATGGGTTTGGAAGATTTTGTAGTCATAAAAATAGATGAATGGTTGAGATCAACAACAATGTTGGATCGGACTACAGAGTTGAATTTGAGCATTTTAAAAGATGGACATATATGATCTCACACAGCATGATCAGATAGTCGAGGAAAACATAGAGGAATGTGTCGTGGTGGTATGATTCGAAACTGATACCATATTGGGTGGTCTAGATCTCATGCGGTAAGATTGAACGGTCAAGATTAAACCCTCCATTAAAAAAAATTTCCCACAAAAAAACGAAGGTGTTTTGGATTCCCCCTTGTAAAACTTGTTGATTTGTGGGTAGAGAAATTAAGTCTCTCTTCCCCTCCCTAGTACAACCCCGTACCGGTTCACCCTTGTGGGCGCACTCTACGCACATGCTCTATCGATTTGCCGCCCCACATTGTGTTGCCACCTCGGTTCCTCCATTGAACCCTGTGGGAATTCATGACCTTATATTCAGCCTATGCTAGAAGAGGGGCCAAGGCTCGACCACCCCCTCTTTAAAGAGTGGTGTGAACTGCCTCCCTCAACTGGCTAGAAGGCTAGATGAAGGGAATTTTTTTTTATAAAATCATTGATTAAAACCTTTCAAAAATAAAATAAACCATATGAATTCATTTTAAACCAAATAATGAAAAAAAATTTCAAAAATTAATGTCATTAATCAAAAACATGATTTCATCTTAATTTAAAACAATGTTTAAAATACACAATATAACATATAAATTATACCATGTCATTACTTATCCAATATTATAACTTTTAATTAATAATATAATTTAAAAATATGATTTCAAATTCAAATACAAATTGTTTTTTATCAATCACAATATGTATACTTTTATTAATGTAAAAAATATGTACTTTTCATTTTACTTTTATAAAACACGAATGGCATGATTTAAAATACATTTTATGACTTTGAACATTATATGTTCAAAATACAACCTGATGGATATTATTCATTTATGATAAACATCATGGTTGTAATATTTTAAAATAATGTATATGATTAATTAAAATAATGTGATTATTTAATATATGATATAACTTCAAAAAAATTAAATCATTTTAAAAAATGTAAATATATATATATTTCATCAAATTATAATTGGATGCATTAAATTTTTATGAAAAAAAACTAAATTAGTAAACAATTTTAATATATAGAGGTATTCATTCACAACGTCGCATTTACATGAAGATATATATTTATTAACTGAAATAATATTTTCAAAATTTTAAAACCTTTAAATTTATAAATGTACATAAAATAATTAAGATAACTTAAATACATAGATTATTTAAAGCACCAATATATTTTTAATAGATAAAATAATCAAAATACTTAATACACCGATAAACTATAATTTTATTGACTATTATAAAAACCAACGGTTATCTAATGACCCCAACTACCAACAGAGTTCATTTTTTTAATTCAAGGCCTTATAAATACTTTATTAACAGTGTTCCAAATTCAAAAACGAATAGGTGAAGATGGTTCCCTATATACCCTTGATTCTTAGTATGGTTGTCGTAGCACATTCCATAATGTTCATTATTGTGATAGACCTGATGGGCTATCACTATTTCCTCGGTCTGATTGTGGTGTTTGGAGGTCACCCAGCAGTTTCAATAGATCTCATAGTAGGAATTCTAGGTTAGTGATGTTTATTTTGCCTTATGTCAATGTAAGGTTTTAAGCATTCTTGTTGAATAAAAATGTATTTATTTTTATCTACAAGTATTTTTGTCTTAAATACACCATTGTTGAGCAAAACCAGTATAATAATAATAAAAATAATATTATTACATATTAAACATGATTGGGGTGTTACATAACCCCCCTAAATTAATTGAATCTTTGCAACTCCATTGTACTCTTATACTTCCCAACACCATCGAACAAACGTCACTCTTTATATACCTTCAGAGGTTCCATAGATGATGGTGATTCTCTATTTTCATGGTATCTTATGTAGTACCAAATTTTTTGATTTCTTTGTTCGAAATTAACCTCGAGCGGCTACAATCGAACTAATGTATTCAAGGATCGACCCCCAGGTTAAAATAATAGGAGATAAATAGACTGGAGATATGAGAGAGAACATGATTTTTATAGACCAACCAGACCACCTTGTTTTCTATGCATTGAAAATTATAAACCACCCATACAAACTGATGTTTATGAGTTGAAATAGATAAGATTCATAGAGGTATCCTGCTTCTGTAGATTCATGAAAATTTCTCAAAGACAGATACCTTACAAACATAGTAAATCATTTGAAGAGACCCTCAGTATAACTTCCCCATCATGCATAAAAGGAAATTTTTTGATGCACAATGAGGAAGTCAACAAAACCCAACCCCAAAAAGAATTGGTGTATACTAGGGTTGTGGGACACTTGATAAAGTTGTTTTCAAGATAGCCAAAGAATTTACAATGTGTCAGAAACATCTATACACAACTTTAGAATTATTGTTTCCAATGTATCTTCATGAAGGGACAAGAGATTATTTTACAAGTTTCTTCCTTCTATATGTAAATTTTAAAATTGAATTATACATATCAAGTCATAAATATATTTTTAGACTTGCTCTAATATTATAGAATATTATAATATGATCCTCCAATACCAATTGTGATGACCCCAACCCCAGAATCCCATAGTTAGAGCCTAAAACATGGTGTGTAATTTATTTCATAAAAACATGTAAATATAAATTACACATCTCATTCCATCAAATAGAATCTTTTTCAGTTTAGGCTCTAGAAACTAGATAAAATTGATACACTTCTTCAAATGAATTTACAAAGATAAACATCATATTTTTTCCATCACATACGAGTAATCAAAGATTGAAAATTTAAATAAACCGATAAAAACAAATTGAAAACATATGGTGGGCACATAAAATACTCAGTATGATGTTTTAAAACAAATTAATGAAATTCCATTTTAAAACATCCTTCTGAATAATTAAAGATATTTTCAAAAAAGGCGAACAACACATCCTAATGCTTGTTGTCAACATTTTCCAAACGATACTTGAAATCATTTTTTGGAAAATATTTCTCCCAATGGTATATATATAAATTTAATAACTACATAATAAAAACATATCTGAGTATGCATTAATGTAATAACAATTCAGGGAATGTTTCATACTTCAAAAATTGATCAAATCTAAATTTAGGGTGACATGCTAGAATGCTAACACATAAATTAGCAATTGATTATAATTTCATAAGTGATAATATCATGACTCACTTAACACTTAAAATGAAATTCTTTAAATGACATATGAAATATCAACTTCTATATCAACATTATCATATTAACAATTTTCCGAGTAAAGAATTCATTATGCCATAAGAATTTATTACAATTAATAAATATTCTTGACTAAGGGATGTATTACTAGTAGAATAATCTCATGGGGTTAAATATTAGTCACAAATTGAGGAAATTCATAATTATAGACAATCAGGACATTTGGTCAATGCCCCGTGCCAAGACATTGCATAATCATTCTATCAAGGCATCATGACATGACCTTCTTTGTCTCATGAGACCAGTCGAGGCATTGAGAGGCTACAGCCGGTCTCACCAATCACATAATACATCAAATGAATTCCTCATATGTCTAAATGACTTTAAATGAATGTTTCTCATAACACATTGATTTATGATTTTCTGTCTTTTACTTTAAGTGTCCCATATAACTTCAAATAATTAATTTATTTCTTTTATTTGAAGTGTCTCATACCACTTAAAATAATTAATTTATTTCTTTTATTAGATGTTTCGCATACCACTTCATATAATTAATGTAAGTCTTTTTTTTGGAGATTACCATACCATTTAAAATAATTAATTCCATAATCCTTAAATAATCATAATTGATATATATTTACAATATATTTACTGGTTTTCTCACTTAAAATGATAGTACATAGAACCCTTGATCCATGAAAATAAACATTCAATGTATTAAAATATACGTTTTTTTAATTAAAGATAGATATCATTCATGTTCTAATCTATGCTCTAATAAATGGAATTATCAAATAGATTAATACATAAACACATATAAAAAGTCCATTATTTGTGGAAAATTCATCATGAATTGTAATATAATATGTATAAATGTAAAAAATATTATTTCATGTGAGATATTGATGCATACAAACTTAAAATATCTTCACTATGATTTTTTGTGTCTAAATATTAAGCAAAGGTACTTCCAACTATTTATCCTAAAATTATAAATTTAGATGCATTTGATATCCATTTAAATAACAAAGTGTTGGGTTCTTTATATCTTTTTAGGTACACAATAACAAAAAAACGTTTTTTGTTTCCTTCCAATATTAAAATGCATTTTGGATCATTCAGACATGGACATATGTAATTGGGGTAATTATTAATACTTGTGGGTTTTGAAAACCATATAATACCATATACACACATGTAGTATACATGAAATTTTCACTATCAAAACAAGGATTCATAAATCCTAATAAATATTATACACTTCAAAAATATAATTAAAATATTATAATTTCTTTAATAAAAACCTAATTCAGATTATAATTAAAACCATTGTGTATATATATACTGTATATACTCATATATGTTTATATGGTCCTATTTAACAAAACAAAGTAGAATCCTTACATGATTTTCATGTATTTAAGGACATTATTTAAAAATAAATTTTTTTCATTCGAAAAATCATAAAATCAGTATAGGATTGTTTTATTAGTAAACATATATACATATGTAGGTATATATATGTGGTTTAATCAAACACTAGGAAAAAATAAGCCCTTACATGAATTATAAAAGATCATCATGAAAATATTCATCATTCAAGAAATATGAAATAGAAGGTGCTTTGGTATATATATATATATATTAACATATATACATACATAGGTTTATAGGGGTTAATCGAATAAAAAACAAAACTAAAAATAACCCCTTACAAATGTTGTATGCATCATAAACTAAATTTAAATTATGTAAAACATTATTTAGAAACCAAAATTAATTTTAGATTTAATTATATACAAAACAATATATGTATATATAACCATAATACACAAAAGTATAAATAAAGGTTTTTCCTAATGAAAATGAAGAATAATAATCCCTTACCTGAACTCAAAGGTTGAGTTGAATTGGGAAGTGGATGCAGGGGAGTTGGGTGGAATAAAACTCGTATGTTTTATGGGTGCAAAGTGGGTTTATATAAATAGTGTATATAAAATTTATAGATACAGTTTTACATTCCATGATTCAAACAAAAGAGCCTAAATAATAAAACATAAAAAACTGAGTCGAACTATTTATCCCTAAAACAAAAACCATAATTAACCCATAAGTTGAATGTATCGTTTGTTGATAATATATTTATATATTGTGGAAAACATGCATGGAAACTTTATGGTTTTTCAATTAAATCACTTAATGTGAAAAATCATTGAAAGGTGAACATGGAAAACTGGAGCAGAGAGTGATTGAAAGAATCATCAGTGTGGGAAGGAAAGTGGAGAGGAGATGATGACATGTACTGGTGTAGTATCAAGGAAGAAGAATATGAAAAGAAAAAACGTGGAAAATATTGGATGGTTGGGAACGATCGATGTCAATCATAAGGATGTAGATGATTTTGTGGTTATAAAATAGAAGAATGGTCCATATCAACTGTAGCATTGGATCAGATGGTCAAGATGAATTCAGGTGTTTTAAAAAGATGGAAAAAAGAGATATTGCATGGAGATATCAGATGGTCGAGGAAAACATAGAGGAAAGAGTTGCCATAGTAGGATTCATAACTGAGATAGGATCGTGAAATTTAGATCTCACTAGTCAAGATTGAATGGCCAGGATTAGATCCTCCTTTAAAAATCGCATCCCAAATCGTAATGAAGGGGGTCTAGATTCTTCCTTATAAACCTCATAAGTCTTGGTCTAGAACAATAAATTCTCTCTTCCCCTCATTGGTACAACCTCGTACTAGTTCAGCCCAACGGGTGAGCTTTGTGCAAACCCTCAGTTGTCATCCAGCCTCGCACGATGGTGCTTCCATAGTTCCTACAAGCTTCTATGTAGGTACACATGGCCTTATAGACATTATGTGCTGGCTATGGGGCCAAGGCTTGGCCTCCCACTCTTAAATGAGTGGTGCGAGCTTCCTTCGTCCTCTGGATAGAAGTCTAGCATAAGGGTAACATATTTTTTTGGTATAATCATGCATTAAAAACATTCAAAAACAAAATAAAGAATATAACATCATTTTAAAACAAATAGACGAAAAGATGTTTTAAATATAAAATTTAATTAGTCTACAACCTGATTTCAACTTTATTTTAAACCTTGATTAAAATGCACAATCTAACAAATAAATTATACCAAGTCCTTACATAAACAAAAGTATATATTTTAATTAATAATAGTATTTTCAAACATGATTTCAAATTAAAATACATATTTTTTGTATAAAAAATAGTATATATACATTTATTGAAGTAAAAAAATATGTACTTTTCTTTTTTACTTTCATTAAACCCAAAAGTCATGATTTCAAATCCATTTTATGCTTTAAATCATTATATGTTCAAAATACAACCTCCTTAATTTTATTCATTTTATGATAAACATCAATGATATATTATTTTCAAATATATCATTAATTAAAACTATGCTATTATTTAATATATGATATATATTTAAAAAATTTAAAACATTTTAAAACATGTGAAACATATATATTTCATCATGAAATAATTGGTTAAATATCATTTTTATCAAAAATATAAATAATTATACACTTTTAATACACATTGGTATTCTTTCAAAATATCACATTTACCTAAACACATATATTTATTAACTGAAATATTAGTTCCAATCATTTAACACCCTTAATGTTATTAAGGTACTTAAAATAATTAAGATGCTTTAAATACATTGAATATTTAAAATACATATATATTTATAATTTTTTAAAAAATAAAATTACATAATATACCAAAAGGTTAAAAAAAAATTATGACCATTATAAACACCAACAATCATTTTTAATTTTTAGGCCTTATAAACTTGTGATTAAGGGTGTTCCGACATAAAAAAAACAAGTGAAGATGGTTGTCTAGATACTCGTGAATCTTAGTATGGTAGTCATTGCACTTTCTATAATGATCTTCATTATGGTAGACTCGAAGGATTCTCACTATTTTCTTGGTCTTTTAGTGGATTTTGGAGGTCTTATAATAGTTCTAATACGTCTTATATTAGGCATTCATGGTTAGTGAGGTTCCTTTGTCCTTATGGAAATGTATGGTTTTCAACATTCTTATTGAATAAAACTTGTCTTCATTTTTATTCTACAAATTTATTATCATAGATGCAACAATATTAAACAAAACCAACATATTAATATTAAAACAAATATTAGTAAAAATTCAACATGTTCATGGAATTATAGTGATGATTTAAATAAAAGGTTTATGTTGCATTCAGAAGAAAAATGGCAAAGTGAGAGCCTATGACCAATGGAAGTTAAATGTTCACACTTATAGAGAAATTTTTATTGATAGATATAGTAAAGGGACTTTATCATCTCATTTAAATCGCTTACTACCAATGTGTGGATAATGGTATGAGATTATCAGTTCCCAGAAAAAGAATTGATAAAGGTCCCCTTTAACACCACAAAAAAAGTACTGTTAAATTTTTCTTTTTCAGAACTTTTTTAAGAACATATAAATAACAAATTTATTAGTTATTATTTTTATACCCTAATAAATAGATGAATTTTTTCAATTAAAACTCTCTACCCCCTCCTATAATTTCATCCTCATCACTATTAGCAGTGCTTCAACAAATTTTATCAGCACTTTTGACACACTTTCTAACAACACCTTCATCTGATCTTCCCCACACCCTCTATTAGAACTTTGTAAAATTTAGACCACCTAAGCACACCTGGATTTGATCCTTGTCCCTTTCCATTGGATGATTAATTCATTTACCAGCATACCAAGATGTTTTATTATATATTATCTGGTCTATCTTTATATATATATATATATATTTATTTATTCATATATTTTAATATGTATTTTAAAATACTTTTTTTAAATATAAGTTTCTATGTGTGGAAAATATATAATTAGATTTATTAAAATATAGTATAAATTTTATTCATTTTCATATATATAAATATAATAAAATTATATATTTTTTATCCTTGAAAAATGTTCTCCAAGGCATTCAATATTCACTGTAACATATATGTCATTATAGGATTCAATTCGATATGTGGTAGAGACCCAATGGACACCAATATCCAAATTTATGGTTATTTCATGTCCACTTGTTTTTTTCAACTTTCATTGGATGTTAACTAATTCATTTAATTTTAATAAATTACTACTATTATTAAATGACTATTACATGATAACAATTAGAAAACTGTAATTAATAATTTTTAAATTTTTTTATAATCCATTTTCACTAAATATATTATATATTAAGTGTAAATTTTTATTTAGGCTTATCTAAAATATATTAAATATATATATATATTTTTTATTCACATCAATATATATATATATATATATATATATTAATTTATTATTTTATATGAAATATAATTTCATTATGGAACATACCCTTTATTTGTGCTAGAAAAAAGAGCAATGATAATGGAGGGACTTTATGAGAGAATTTAAAATATTGATGAGAAATCCACCCCCATGAATGATTTTTACTATCATGGATAAAGGCCCCCACTTATCTGTGAATTTTTAATAACACCAATAATGTCCCCCCATTATTATCAATTTTCTATAAGTGCTGGTAGAGCTTCCCTTATCATTGATTTATTTCGTGTACTGATAAAGGGGGTGATTTATCAACTATTTTTTATAATAATTGATAAAGCCCTCCCTTTATATGTGTTTCTATGTAATGATAAATACCCTTTTTATCAATGATTTGAACAAATGTTGAAATAAAATCACACTTGATTGGCCTAGTTTTTGTAATAGTTTCATGTGTAGAACTATCAAACACATTATCTAAAGATGTATATTTCAATGTAAATAAGCATGAAATATATATAGGTCATATAATAATCAATTATATATTCAAATAGAATGATCTTAATATGCACAAGTGAATATTGTTAGTTATAATTTGGTATTATGACTACCCAATATACTGCCATCTAGGAAAGAAAATATAGAAGTAGATGTTGTATATTTAAAGGATCATGTAATATTATCCATTATGAGAATTGTGATGGACCCACTATTCATATACTTTTAATGGGTGTGCATGGGAATCATAATGGTAAGACCATCATTATTTATCTCTCAGGTTATTTCTCATACATAAATTTTAGGGAAGAAAAATGATTCTCAATGAGATAATATATAAATGAAAAATCTGGTGGAAGCTATATGAGAATGAAAATCCGCATAGATATAATTTGATGATGAATGAGATATAATATTTGGGTCATGATGATCTGAAACATAAAATATTTATAGATTGAGAAAAAATGGTTATTATTTAATGCATATATCTCGACATTATTTATCCAACTATGGAGCGTAGAGATGCATCATGATGTTCAAGATAACAATTGGTGGGACAATTTAAATATGGTTATCTTTGAATATACATAAAAAATCCTCGTAAGTCAGCAATGGAAGGTATAAATGAAAACACCTCAATGGGGATATTAAAAACCTTACCAATACCTATACAGAAATTGAAAACCGTAATCATATAATTTTTCACAACTGTTACAAATAAATATTGTGGAAATAATGTCCTATAGTTTTTGATTGATTGTCTTTAAAATATTGAAAACATCATTGAAATTCAAGCAGACTTATAACTCAATCAATGTGAAATGATATACATTCTTCATGTGGAGAGACTGTATGGGACACCACTATTAATTATATTTTATTGAGATCCAATGTTTTTCTACTCATCCTATAAAATTATCTAACATGTTCTAAAAAATGATTTCATCATAGTGAAGATTATCACCATCGAACGGACGGACAATCACAATGGATTATCCTGACACATGAGGACATGTTATGATCATACTAAAGGGACTTCCAAGGATTATGGGATCAATAACTTCCCATAGTCGATTTCTCATATAATATTTCCCCACTCAATAATCCAAATGGAAGAACATGAAAACCTTATTAAATAGATATGTATAACACCTATGTTTTTGGATTAATTTTGTGAACATAATCTGATAGGAAATAAAATAGTCGATGATATGGTCAAAAATGAAAATTCCATTTAGAGACACATCAGAGCTGCTAAAATTTAGTAGAAGTGTTGTGATGAGAATCATTAAAAAGTCCGTGAATTTGATGTTTGAGATAATGTTTTCTTATGTATATATCTAATTAATGTTGATATGATATTTTGGATAAATAGAAGGTTAAGTCTCAAGTATATCGACACATTTATGATTTTTTTAATCTGAGTTGTGGTATATCATTAGCACTCCGAGCAACCCTTTCTCTAGTACATGAAATGTTACCCATATCTCTCTTGAGGATGTGCATACCAGATCTATCATATGTATATAATTTAAATGTGTTATGGGTGGATAGGGATCTCTATTATAAGGATACCCTAGTGAAAATCTTACAACATAGATACATTATTCTTCACAACATGCAAACTCTCCTTGTTAGACTAGTACAAAACAATGATTGGGGAGGTGACATGGGGACTAGAGGAAGACATGAAGAAAAATTAGACTCACATGTTTTCACCTTAGTATGAAAAAAATAATTTCAAGGATGGAATTTAATAATGTGGCGATAATTAATTGATCCATAATTTGTATCAATGTAATTTCCCTTATTATATGAATGTGTCATATTAAGTAACGTACTATTATATAGTGCACATTCACTGCATGATAGAATGAACAAAATATTATTATATAAATTTTAACATTACTTTTAGAAATTAAATATGGAAATAATAATTTAAAAAATTATAAAGAGTTAAAAAATAGAATATAAGATAACTCAAAGTTGAAATTTTGGATCTACTTAATTTTCCATAATAATTACATTGATGAAAAAAACTATAGAAATGAAAAAAAATATTTGTAAAACCTTATTCAAATTTAAGATTAAAATATATGTAACCATTATACTGAATAGATAATGAATGGAATATGAGGTATTTATAGAATTTTTGGAACTCATATGGCCATTATAAATGTTATCATTGGAATAGTAATCTGGCCGTTAGGAATTCAAACATAAACATTATGATAGTATTGTCACTAGTAGAACAAAAAAAGGATATTTAGGTATCCCATAGAATTAAAATATTACATATTTATATCATCATTCAAGTAAAAAAAATTCTCTCAATGATATAGTAAATGTTTGATTTTTTTTCCAAACATGTATGTTTTATTATAATTTTTATAACAAATATAAAGATATAAAAGATTGATTATTTTCATAATATGTCTTATAAATTAACTTTATGTTTTTTATAATGATAATATAATTTTATGACACCATATGTAATCATTCAAAGGGTCACAAACATGATATTAATATTAAAATATGTTTTTTTCAATAAAATTAGTATTCTAATAATAATTAAATTAAGAAAACATTGAAAATTATTTTCAAAAAATGTGTTTCATTTTAGGAATATACTCATCAAAAAAAATTTGTTCTGTGAAGTTTTTGTATATTTTCAAAATAGTTGAATTGTTGGTGAATTGTGATATATGAAAAAAAAGATATTTATAATTATAAGTTTTTTTAAAAAAAAGGTGGTACCTCAGTCAATGACCAAGGCAAAATTTATTAATAAAAATAAAGGGAGCTACAAAAGTCTGAAAGATGGAATCTTATTACAATCTTTATTATAAAGAGGGAGGGTGTCTTCGGGAAAATCATCCAACCCGGTAGTGACCTGATTGACTCCCTTGTTGGCCAGACTATCAGCAACCATGTTCGCTTCATGGAACACGTGTGTGGAAATGTAGTTGAGATCCATGAGAGAAGTAAGACATTTCATCCATCGAGAGCTAAGAATCCATGCAAGGTGCACAACCCCCTTCCTGATAGCTTGAACAACAGTGGTTGTATCACATTCAATCCACATCTTCTTCCATCCCCTTTGCTTGAAAAAATCCACAGCATGAATGACTCCCAACATTTCCACTTCCATAGCTGAGGCTGTACTGCATCCACTAAAGAAGCATCAAAGGCATCTGCCAAGAGAGTTTTTGAAGATGGAACCACAACCTTCCGGACACGAGTTTCCTCTAGAAGCACCATCGACATTCACTTTGATCCATCCTGGAAGCAGGGATTTCCAGAAAACCTCAAAGGTACGTCGAGGTTGCCTATATGAACATGCAATCTGAAGACGGTGAAGGATATCAAAATCACCAATAGAGTTGTCACAATGATCCTTTTGAAGCGAGGCGACATCTTTTATGGCAATCAGTATACACATTTTACCTGCATTGAGATTGAAATAGAAATTATTATGAATAAAATTATTTCTAGCATACCAGATCACATGTAGGAGCTCTGCCACAACATCCAAAAATAGATTCCTTATTTTCTTAGTGAAATCACAAATCACATAGTGTTGGAGTTCAGAGTTGATAGTAGCAGGAAGAGACCACCCACAACAAAAAATGTTAGAAACATAATTCCAAAGAGCTGCTGTTGTAGCACAAGACAAGAATAGATGATTAGCATCCCCACGGTGTTGGTTGCACAGATGACATCTATAGCAAAGCGAAATCCAAAAAGATTGATGACACACATCAGTGGGGAATCTTCTATGCACAACTCACCAAATTAGAGTGAGGCGGGAGGGATTGATCCAAGGTTTGATAAAAGTTTTCAACCAAGTAAAGTTAGAAACAGAAGTACTAAAATTGTTTTTGTAGAAACTTTTAGAATCAAGGACTCCATTAAAAGTAGGTTCCCAGATAAGGAAATCATCAATGGCAGAAAAAGAATAATTGTAAATAATGTGACTAATGTGGTCCATAAGGATGATGTCATGAGAGTTGAAAACATATCTTATAGTGGAGTTGGTGTTCTCAAGAATAGTGGTGGATGTTAGAATTGAGATTAAAGGGACACCAATACAATTATCCATCCATAAATTCATAGAGGAATCAGAACTAACCATCCTTCAAGAGTTGTTCACGATTTGGAGAAAAGAGTGTCTAATGGAAGGCCAGATGGAAGAAGTGATGTAGCCCAGGTTACCATTTCAAAGTTTGGTAACAAATCTTTTCTTAAGAAAGGAAAAAGAGTTAAAGTTGATGTGAATCAGATTCCACGTCATTCTATCTTGAAGAGATTCATTAAAAAGATAAATATTCTTAATACCAAGACCACCCTTATCCAGGGGTTTACAACAAGTGGTCCATGGTATGGTGACAAGCTTTCCTTCAATCGTACTACCAGTCCAAAAAATATTTGATATAAAATTTGATTTTTTTAGAAGGCTAGCAGGCCAGTTATAAACCATCATCGAGTAAACCATATTGGAAATAATTGTAGACTTAACAGGATGGAGTCTTCCAGCCATAGAAATCGATTTACCCTTCCAAGAAGATAATTGGTTTATAATTTGATCAACAATGCTATGAAAATAGCTAGATTTTGGTATCCCCCAAACGATAGGAACACCCAGGTAGGTGAAGGGGAAAGAGCCTTCTTTGATTCCTAAATAATCAATGATATGAATTTTTATATTGGGGGAAAAGTTTTTCCCACAGAAAGAAAAAGATTTATTCCAACTAATCGCTTGTCCCAAACTATCATCATAATGGTCTAGAGAACTTTTGAGGTTTCTAATGTTCCTTTTATCACCCTTTAAGAATAAAATAATATCATCAGCATATAAAATATGGGTAGGAACATTTAAATTTCTATAAGCCTGGATGGGATTAATTCTGTTTTGATTAATAAGGCTCGTAAGGAGTCTACATAAGTAATCGCCAGCAATAGCAAAAGGAATGGTAGAGAGAGGGTCACATTGCCTAACCCCCTTGGAGCATTTGAAGTATCCTTTAGGAGACCCATTGACCAACATAGATATGGAAGCAGAGTCGAGTAAGGTACAAATCATGGTATTAAAAGAGTCATTAATCCTAAAGCTTTTAAGACCCTTTAAAATAAAATTCCATTCCATGGTGTTGAAATATTTCCTGATGTCTAGATTAATGGCCACACTACCACCTCTAGTGACTTTGTTCATCATATTAGTACATTATGAGGAAATGAAGATACAATCTTTAATAGATCTTCCTTTGATAAAACCAAATTGCTTCTACGAAAACATTTTGTGGGTAATGGAGGTGTGTCTGTTAGCAAGAAGATTAGTGATAACTTTATAGAGAGTGTTGATGAGAGCAATAAGGAGGAAAAGGTGAATCTCAGCAGCATTTTCCACTTTAGGAATAAAAATAAGAAATCGGGAATTTATCCCATTAGGAAGAACACCGTTGGAGAAAAAGGACTTAACCAAATTGCATACATCCACATGGTTGAGATCCCATTATTTCTGGAAAAAACCATTGTTGAATCCATCAGGCCCCGGGGCACTATCAGGTTTGAGACTGATAACATTGGCTCTGATATCATGGTCTATAGAAATGCTTAAGATATGATCATTGTCCTCAGTAGTGACCATGTTAGGAATGATGTTATGAAGAAGATCCTTACTCACCACCGGACCATTAAACAGATTGTGGTAGTAACCAACAACATGATTAGCAATGGCATCCTCAGTGTCAAGGAGAGTGTCATTGACCCTAAGAAAGGTAAGGGGTCTACAGATTTTCCTGATTCCTTGCAGAGAATTGTAGAATTTAGTATTTCTATCTCCATCTGATAGCCATTTGGTTTTAAAGATTTTTTTCGCTTGTTATCTTTGATCATCAGAAGAGAGTTATGTTTCAAAGAAACGGCAATTTCAGCTAGAGAGTCAAGAGAAAAATTAGATTAGTTATTGGAACCCTGAACACAACTGAGGTCACTCTCCAGAGAGGAGATGTTCGTGTCGAGCTGTTTTGCTTTAGAGAAACACCAACTCTTGAGTTGCTGTTTTAGAAGTTTAAATTTATAAATACAAGAAAAAGGATCATTTTGGTGCCACATGCCATGCCAAAAATCTTTAATCATGTTAGAACATTCTGGGACCGCAGCCCAGGAATTGTTAAATTTAAAGGGGAGGGGAGATTTTGAACCCTTGGAAAAAACATTGACAATAACGTGATGATGATCAGAGTTGATCTTGGGTAAGGTAATACTAGAAACGAATTCCCATTTATCAAGGGATGCAATATTAGTGAAAGATCTATCATGTTTGATAGCCACTGTCCTATTGAGGAACATCCTATACCAAGAATACATAGCACCAGTAAGGTTGATTTTAATAAGATTACAATCCTCAATAGAAGCATTTAATTCTCTAGTTGAGATGAGAGAGTGTGATGGACCAATCATTTCACTTGGGAGAAGAATGGCGTTAAAATCACTGATCACCAGCCAGGGATCCTGTATAGAACTAGAGAGGGAATGGATGTCATTCCAGATGGGTCTACGCTCTTGATAAGTATTTTTAGCATTTATCATAGTGCAAACAGTATGAATACTAGGAAAGTAAAAAAGCACAATTAAACATTTGGTCAGAATATTTAACAACGTTAATAGATAGCGAAGATGAATGATAAAAGATCTAGATAGATTCAGTAGAAGAACCATCCTTGCAAGAACCAAGGAAATTATAACCAAAATAGAAAACATGTAAGTATTTTGAAGAAAAATTAATTTTTGGTTCAGCAATGGTAAATAGTTTTGGTTTGTGAATAAGAATAAATCTCTTAAGGACAATAAAAGTATCAGAGATAGCTAAACCTGACAATTCCAAAATAAAAAATTCATTTGAACATGTGTTTGGAGCTAAATCTACCTTTTTTTCTCCACCCAAGCCCTTATTCCATGCTGACCTTCTAGGTCCATGAGAGGATGATGAGCTGGGTTGTTTACCCAGCTTATTCTTAGAGGATACAATAGAGACATTAGAATCAGATTTAGTATCAGCATCAGTATTTTTATCCAAATGGGTTGTAGGCCTAATCGGGGTCGTAAGGAAAACTTTTGGAGCCAAAATAGGTGCGAGAGCATTAGGGGTGCTTGCAGAGATAGTCACAGTGGCCATAGGAGCCACTGCCACTGCCTGATCATTGGAGCATGTCACCTTGTGAATGCAGGGATTAACAATAACTTCTTGCACCTGATCTGAAGAGTCATTTATTATTTTGTTGTAATTAAGGCCTAAATGAAAATTCATATTGGGCTCCTTTGAACTAGATACAAGTTGATCTTATTTTGTCTTTGGGACCATATAATTGATCCACAACCTCAGTACTGGGGTGTGAACCCATTGTCTTAATAAGATCCTTGTCAGTATAGAGAATGGGATATTTATGGGTACCTACAACCGCACTGTTGATCTGTATACCTACAACATCATGAATGACATCATGAGTTTTAGTGTGAAGATCATTACCTGAAAATTAAGGAAGGAAGTCACCCTGCAGCTGAACAAGAATGGTTCGAACCATAAGTTCAATCTCTTCCCTTAGGAAGAGGTAAATGTCTTCTACCCCAGGTACATCCACCTGCTTCTCGACCTGGAGATCATCCGTCGCAGAAGGGTGTTGACTGTCCACCTTCGGAGGTTGAACCATCTACTTTATATAGTCACTATGTTCATAATTTTTTAATTACATGGAAAAAATATAAATTAATAAATATAATATTCAAAAAACACCCATCTACACCATATATAAATATCATCCTCATCATCGCACATTAAAATCCTTATAAAATACCAAATCATATACAAACTATATTCATGTTAATTATGTAATTAATTAGAAAAGTTTTATTATCCAAGACATTGAGTTCAAGTGAAAAAAATTCTAGAACTATGGTAAGATGTATCTCTGAACCTCCCAGTTCACCTTGGGTTATAAACATTCTCTCTCTAACTCACATTCTATCTCTTATTGATGTTATGAAATTAATATCAATTTTTTATATTTTTATCTTTCAGATAAACCTATATTATTTTCTCTTCCTTTTGGGGGTAATATTTTTCTAATGTTCATTTCAAATATTCCTACATTAATCTCTAACCTGATTAAGGGAAATTTTCTATCCCTGAATATTTTTATGAAAATATATTGTATGGTCTCTATACAAATTAATTATTTAATTAAATGATTAAATATTATATAGATGATCATTATGATTAATATCTATTGTTCATTGAAAATAGAGTGTTTTCTGTTTCTTCAAAAGTCATTAACAGACTCCTTAAAACACAATTTTCAATTTTTTTATATACCCAATTCCCTACCCATTGTCATGATTTTTTTCATATTAGAACCATTTTTTAAATCTAGTGTGATTTATTCACGTATGAAAAATATAAATATTTAATCCATTAATCTCTTTGTAATCTTTATGATATTCATGAGATTCTTGTATGAGGAAAGATGATACAACACATTTCTTTCTATGGATATTTACTATGTTTATACCAAAGGTTTTGTTCCCTTATGTGGAAGACATATCCATGTAAATATTATAATGGGATCTCACAAATAGTTCTCTAATGAATTTTTATGTGTTTTTTTCATGATAAGATATGAATTGATCCGTGAGTAAACCTAATGCATTATGAGACTTTATCCACCTTGTGATGATGTCTTCGTAGTTTTAGTTGACATATGTTTGTGAAAAGTGTTGTGTTGCAACTACAATATTATATTTATATGACATTATGATTCTATATACATTCTTATCTGTTATTTTTCAAGATCTAGTTGATTTATTATATTATGTAAGGAATCTATAATCATATTATAGGATATGTTATAATGTTCATTACATTAACATGTTTTATAGGTCACCCCTTTTAATATTTTCTCTAAGTTTTCATTAACAATTTAATAGTCAAAATTGACTTAGGTTTTTATTATGGATATTAATGTAAAGGAATTTTATTTTATATTTACTATAATAATTTATGTAATTTGTCTTTTGAATACACTAGTCCTCTTGATCATTGAATTGTATATATAGGTTATTTAAGTGTAAAATTAGGCAATAATTTGTCTAAAATTATTGGTTCACTAAAGGAGGTATCAAAGAAAGTTATTTTTATTTTCAGGATTTGGACTAGAATAATTTTTTGAGAACCCTAGGGATATTTCTATGTATAATAATATATCCTGATAATGATCTGTAGTATAGAGAAACTAGTTTTTATGAAATTAAATCCATTTTCGGATAGTATAATTTACTGTGGATCTATAAGTGATATAACTAGGGTTAATAACCCCAAAATGGTAATTGGGGATTTACCCAACTTACACCATGTTCAAGAAAAATATTCCTCACTTAAAACCTGGTTTAAGACTCACGAATGATATAATTTGTAAAACTACCAAACTCTTTAAGAACCATTATGAAGGAAATTGTTTTGTTATAAAATAAAAGAGGAATATTATCATGGATAACCAACATTTAAAACTATAGAATAATAAGTTTCGATTTATATACCATTTATATGTTATTAGGTCAATTTTCATATCTTCCTTTTTTATATACATATTATTTTAAAGTATTTTCATCCATAAGTTTATTCTAGATATTGTAAATTACAAGAACCATATTCAAATAGTGAAAGGTTCAGTTATTATCAAGAAATGAACATATAATTTCAAATATTTTATAGTTCTATAAATTCTTTGATACCATTATTATTTAGTATAAATATTCAACATTCACATAAAAAATGGTGTAGATCAATATGTGATAATATGAAAAAAAGATACTACATCCTAAGTATATTACTATTCCATAGTCAATATTTAGAGAATGAATCACTGAAAATATATATTCATACATATTTTGGGGAATTTAATTTTATATTAAAAATGAAATGGATATCTTTAATGAAATCCACAATCAACAATTTATAGAGGTAAATCACTCTTCACACCAGAAGTCAAACTGTAGTCTTGTGCAGTTGTATAGAAGATGATGAATCTTATTTGAAATCATCTTCTCAACTGTGGATATTAATTCATTATAGGAAATAATATATCCCTAAAAAGATTTAGAAAAAAAGGAGATACTTATGCAAAAATAGAAGACCACTGTGAGGGACTGTAGTGATGTATTACCTAAGGACTTTCCTAATATTCCCCCTAAATGAGATGTTGAGTTCTCAATTGAACATTTTTTTGGATCTATACATATATCATGGGATCCTACAAAAAAGGCCTCCATTGATTTGGAATAACTATAGAATCAAATACATGAAAATCATGATAAATCTTTTTTACACCCATCTGCATCCCTGTCAAGTGTACCAGTCCTTGTCTTTATGGAAGATGGGGCAATGCAACTGTGCATTGATTATCATGACCTCAACAAAATCATGATAATTAATAAGCATACCCATCCATAATGTTATGATTTCTTTTATCAGCTATGTGGGGACATGTACTTCCTTAAGTTATATCTTTTGTTGGGATATCAAAAAATTAATTGCGAAGAAGGAAGATATTCTAAAGACTACATTAAAAACTTGTTACGAAGAATATAATTTCATTTTAATACCCTATGGACTAAAAAAATACTCCATCAAGATTAATTTATTAGGAAATAGGGTATTTAGATATTGCCTCAAAGAATATTAGTTATAAATGATATTCTAATATACTGGAAAAAAATCAATGATGAAAATGAGTTGCCTTTGAATACTATGCTAACAACTTTTTGAATGGGGAAGATATATCAAATATATAGAAAATTCACATTATGGTTGGAGTAAGTATATATTTTTTTGAACTTTTTTCATCATTAATGGAATATATGTAGACCCTTATATCAAATATATCATTGATGAGTGTACTAGAAAAGAATATTTAATAAAGATATATAGTTTTCTTAAAAATATGGTTATTAAATATACTTATTGGAAGATTCTCAATAGTTTCAAAGCCTTTAACAAAGATAACATTTTAGGTAGTGATGTTTTTATGGAAAAATTAATGTAAGGGGAGCTCCATGGAATTTAAAAATTGGTTTGTCAAAACATTAATACTCATGAAACATTCATTTGTTGAAATATTTAAGGTATAAAATGATTAATAAAATATATTATCTAGTTTTTCCCAAATTAAAGATAAAAAAGTGATATAATATGCCTCAAGGTAGTTGAAATTTCATGACTATAACTATCAAATAAATTATATAGAGATAGTATTAGTGATATTCACATTAAAGATTAAGTATCATTATATAGATTGAGTGAAGTTTGAAATATGTATAGGTCATATGATTATCAAGTATATATTCATAATGAAGGATCTTAAAATGCACTGACGAAGATTTTATGTGCTAATCAAGGATTAAAAAACACAATACACATCCTTTTAATGATGGTTAATAAATATGGTGATGATATAAGTTTAAAGGATCATATAACCTAATATTAATTGGTAATTGAGAAGAATACAATCCTCTTTTACATGGAATAGAATAACATGAGAATCATAATGGAAGGAAAATCCTCATTCCTTTCTCAAATTGTTCAACCATCCATTATAGAATAGTTAGAGGAAAATATATTTGATTATGTGGGAATATATAATAAGGTGGAAGTGGTAAAAAAAGATAAATCATCAGAGTTAATAATTTATGAAGAAAGTGTTTTAAGATTTAGGCCATATCTATGAGTCCCAAAAATCCTAAAATAACCTTTAGCTATTAAATGATGCACTTAGTTCAGCCTTCCCCATCAACATAGGGAGTATGAATTTGTATCAAGATCTAAAATAGAACTATTACTCGAACAATTGAGAGAAGGATACTCTGTATTATACATAAATGTTCATATTACATCATCATGTTAATGTGGAAATGAAAAATTACAAGGGTATGGTGGATCCATTACCAATACCAAAATAAACATGGGAAAACATCACCATGGAATTTTTCACTTGTCCTCCAGTGAAATACAAAAAAAATATCATATGGGTTTTTTTTCATCGTCTTATAAGGATATACCAATTTAAAGAAATTAAAAATCACTTATCACTATATAAACATGAAATGATATACATTAAATATATTGTGAGGAAACATGGAATGCCACTATGAATTGTATTTGGGTGAGAACAAAGGATTACCTATATGTTAAAGAAAAGTATAAAAAATGATCTAAAACTTTATTTTCACATTATAAAATATAATATCTCCCAAACTCATAGAAACATTGTGTGGACTATGAAGAATCTTGATGAAATTTTACGAAAATTCTCTATATGCTTTAAGGGAGAATGGGATCAATATCTTCCTCAGGCTATGTTCACATAAAATAATAATTTCCAATAATTCATCAAAATTGATACATATGAATTCATTTATAGGAAGTTATACAGAACACTAAAATGTTGGGATGAAGTTAGAGAATACAAGATTCTGGGACCTAAAATGGTTAAATAACTATTTATAAAATATCAATACCATACAGCATAACATCAAATCTTTTATAGTCAATTGAATTTTTGTGATGAAAATGGTTGAAGGGACCTAGTTTTTGAGGATTTATATAAACTTATCCTATATATATCTCTATGAAAGTGATTTATGAGATTTGTAAATTAGGGAAAGATATGCCCTAAATAAATTTGACCATTTAATATTCTCGATCACACCGAAGTTGTGGTATATTGACTAGCACTCCCACCGACCAAGTCTCAAGTGCATGAGATATTCCACATACCATTTCCCTCATATGCATTTAATTAAGAGGTGGTGTAGATGTAATGATATATCTATTATGAGGAGTTGGTGTTTTAGATCATGGATCATAGATAAAATGTTTTACGAAATACCAAAACTAGCATTGTCAAGGTATTATGGAAAAACCATGTGTATGAGGAAGTGAAATGGGTACTTGTAGAAAATATAAAGAAGAATCACCCTCACATGTTGACAAATTAGTAAGTAAAGTAAATTTTTTAAGAAGAATTTTTTTAAGGGTTGTATATAATGTCCCAAAATTTTTATATATAGATGTTACCTTCTTATATAAATGTTTCAAATTTATTAATGTGGTATATTATAGAGAATATGAAAGAAATTATAGAAAAAAATAATATTATATAAGTTTTATTGAAAAATTTATAGAATAAATATGACACCAAGAATTAAAAATATTTCAATGGGATAAAAAATATGAAATAAGGAAACTCTAATATGAATATTTAAATATTCTCAATCCACCAGAATAATATCACTCACGAAAAACAAGGTAGAAATGAAAAATATATTTGTAATACAATATAAAGCGTCAAAATGAAACTATGAAAACCATTTTGAAAAATTGATGTTAGTTAGGAAATAATTTATTATGAGGTATTTATAGCGAGTATGGAACCCATATAACCATTACAAAATGAATTGTTGGAATAATAATGTCACTATTTGAATAGTTACCATATTATTTGAAGGTAAACTGATCATTATACAATATTCTTCACCAATGTATGTGTAAAATAATATTTATCTATCTTGTAAGACAATACTATGAAAAATAATTTCACGATAAAATTAAATTAAAATTTTTAAATTGATAATATAACTATTTTTATTATGTAAAACATATATGTATAATTTTCATTTTTATAAAAAATGTATACATTAAAAAGTATTTTAATTTTCACAAAATTAGATTATAAATATATATTAAATTTTCTATAATTATAATATAATTTTATGGGAACATAAATAATTTTTCAAAGGGACCAAAAGGTGATCATAATTTTAATATTGGTATTTTCAAATAAAAAAATATTTCAATTAAAAATTAAATTTATCATATTTATAAAAAAAATTAAAAGGGATTTAATTTTGTGAGTAAAAAAATAAAAATATTGTTAGGTATTTTTTTTTAAAGAATAGATTGTTTATAAATAGTGAAATATAATTAAATATAATATTTAAAATTATAAGAAATATACAATAATTTATGAGTAATTGATGATGTAATAATCCATTATTTTAAAATAACAAGGAACATTTACTATATATATTCAAAATATTCATCACTATTGGTAGTATTGGGTAAAAATATAGAACTAATGAATATAATATTCAAAACAAATCTCCAGTCCACTTAAAAATATCACACCTCATAACCCCTTCCCCTCAAACCTTTTATTCCTTAGATATTACCCAAAATCTACCAAAATATATCTACATATCACTAATATATCCGTAAAACCATCTTTCTAATAAAAATACCAATCCAAGGGGACTTAAGAGAAAACCTAAAAGGAGACGTCGAAAAGAGAAACTAAAACCCTCAACATAGTATTTTATATTTTCATTCTTCTAATCATCCAAATAATCCATAAAATGAAAAAATGACACCAAAATAATATTCCTAATATAATTTTATTATTTTAATTGAATATCTATCATCCAGACTCTTCTTGTCTCCAATTATTCTCGAAAACAAAAATCAGCGTCTATATTATGTCGGTTCATTGCCTCCAAGAACGATGAGTTTTTATTTTCCATTAATACCTTAAGGGTAGGTTTAAATTTACTCATAATTGTTTAAAATTAACAAAATATGTATATTGTATTTCTTATCAAATTTTGTAATGAAAGTATTTTACTAATATTTGATTAAAAATTCATGTTTATGGTGGTCGGTAAAACCATCTAAATAAACAAACCACTTAATGTTAACATTTTTAATAAATGATCTCCTATATCAGAACATATTTGTGAATTTGGGATTATTTAAATTTATTTTATTAAATAGTTTCATTTAATTTTAATTACTTAGATATGATATAATTTAATAGGAACTTCAAAAATTATTCAAAATGGACCCGACCTTGAAACCATGAAAGAAATACACTCGTATCATCGAAATTATACATGATATCTAAATTAAATTGTAGTTAATAAAAATAATTGTTTGCGCCAAAAGTTGGGAAGACGAAGAACAAAAGTGATGTCTCGAAGGATGCCTCAAAAAGAACTTTTTCGGATACCCATGACCCAACACCCATCATGGAGCACAGAGGCGGGAGTCTTCGTTAAGCCCTTTGACATTCACGACCCTACTGTGGAGCAAGGAGGTGGGAGGCTTAGCGAGCCCCTTTGTAGAAAGTAGGAGAGATGCTCTACGAATGAATTTCATGTTCATGAGCCCACCATGAAGCAAGGAGGCAGGATCCTCCATGAGCCGATTTGACATTTGCGACCAACCGCGGAGCAAACTCTAACTTCACACCGAGCGAGATCTGCTTCACGAACATCTAGCCTATAAATACAGTTCTCCCATCAAGCATAAAGGATGGAATATCCATCTTTTAACATTCTCATATCTCAAATCGCAAAGCACTTCTTGCTCTCTGATCCATGATCCTCTCAATGTACTTTTTCAGGGTGATGTGCCTCCCCCTTTGCTTTAAATTAATGCCTATTTCGAGAGGGAAGCCTTTCGTGAAGCCCATAGGACTTCATGAAGGAAGGGTATTCCCACGGGGACTCGGGTCGTCGCGAAGTGTTTATTCTTCGTGAAACACCCTCCATAGACACATGAACCACATGCTAAGGAAGGGTCACTATGCTTCATGAACCACATTGCTACACAACACCTTGCTTCGCGAGGAACCCTTGCTTCGTGAGGCATTGATTCGTGAAGCCCCTCCTATATGGAGATGTGCCCTATTACAAGTCTAGCTCACTTTTCTTCGTGAGGAATACACCTTTTTTAAGCCCCTCCACTACACAGAGAACCAGAGCTCTACAAGGAGTTTACCTATGAACTCTTATGCCCTGAAAGTCCTTTTCTCATGCAACCATCCGGGTTTTCACAAAGTAAATTCAAGTCCTTTAGGATGTTCTTCACAATGAATTGCATCGCCTCAAGATCCTTCACATATGAATGCTAATGGATATTGCTTCTTCGCATAGCCATGATAACGCAGACCCCCAATGGGATCATCTCTCAACACCCCCTAGTATGGGAATTGTTGATGCCTTCCTTCCACCATGGGCGTGTGGGTTTTGGTTGTATAAGTCCTAGGGGTGCAGAGAACACCCACCTCATCCGTGCTGCAGGATGATAAACTTCTAAGCGCCATCTTCCTCAAGACATCTTATTAAACTATGTTCTCGCCTCATGCCTTGCAAGTAGGGACCCCCTTGAAATTATCTATGCCCACCAGTCTCCACTGGAGTGAAATCATTCCTCACATGGAATGAAATATGCTTTATCGTAGCGGGGACCATCTAGGGGGAAAGGGAATCCACCCTCGTGTATGCCCCTAGATTTTCGTTGCAGGAGGCTGCACCCCTGCTCCTCCACTCTTCATGGGTGCCAAATCCCTCTCCAGTTGGGATTTTCCACCACATGGGGCTCCCCCCGCCCTCCTCGGAGTATGTCCCGATCTCCATCACCCTATGCGGCATACTACGAGTAAGCCCTTATTTACTTTTTGTGCCACTACCTACACATCAACCCCACTCTTCTCCACATGGACGCACCTTCCACGATGTGATCTCCAAGTATTTGATGAATCTTTTTTCTCACCCCGAGAATGAATGATGTGGGCTTAAAGAAAGCATCGACCATCACATCATCTCTGGGCAACCTAGATTGTATGACCCAAACACACATGATCTATGGGGTCTTTGATCCTTTCCAAGGCAAGGTATGTAGGATGTCTTCCGGATGTTCAAGACCACAATCCATTGGTTCTGACCCCACATCATGTGGGTTCCCACACCCTCCTGAACTATGTGGTATTGGATCTTTTCCAAGGCAAGGAACATATGACGCCTCAATGAGGATCAACCCAACAACCATTGGTTCTGACCCCCCTTCACGTCGGTTCCAACACCATCATGAACTACGAGGTCTTTGATCCATGCCAAGCATGGTACGTAGGAAGCCTCCATGAGGTTCAACCCCACCATCCATTGGTTCCGACCCCACATCACATCGGTTCCCACAACCTCCTAAACTACTTTGTCTATGTCCCTTGCCAGAGAATGGTACGTATGACTCCTCCCTTAGGTTTAAGCCCAACAACCATTAGTTACATTCCCCCTTCACATTAGTTCCATCACCACCATGAACTATGGGGTCTTTGATTCTTTCCAACACAAGGTACGTAGGAAGCCACCCGGAGATTCAAGCCCCCCATCCTTTGGTTTTGAACCCCCCTCACGTCAGTTTCCACACCATCCTAAACTACGAGATGTTTGGTCTTTGCCATGGAAAGTTACGTAGGAAGCCTCCATTAAGTTCAATCCCAACAACCATTTGTTCTGACACCCCTTCACATCGGTTCCCAAACAATCATGTTCTATGGGGTCTTTGATCCTTTCCCTGTAAAGGTAGGTAGGAAGACTCTATACTGTTCATGCGGACCATTTATCTAGTCCCCAGGTCCTCTATCATGTCGGGTCACCCCAATCATGTATGACGTTAAACAGTGCACCTCAATCAGTGGTTAGTCATTGTCCCCCCAGTAAATTGTAAGCCATGTCACCTAACCGAACTACGTGGACTTTGATCCTTGCCAATGCGAGGTACGCAGGACACCTCCATGCGGTTCAAGATGAATAACCATTGGAATGTAGGTCCTCCTCCACATCGGTTCACCAAACCCCATCCCATAGGAACTATGTGGGTTTGATCTTTGTATTATAAATAAGGTACGTAGGAAGACTCCCTCAGGTTCAACCCCATCCAGCTGTAAGCCATTGCGACCCCATCCAGTGGTAATCCATTGTGACCCCATCAAGCAGTAATCCATTGCGATCCACCATCTAATGGTAAGCTGTTTAAATCCCCAATTGGCGTTAAGTAGTTGTCAGATGAACTACAATGAATTTGAATCCCAGCCACGGGGAAACATAGGACGTCTCTTCGAAACTCAATTCGAACATCACCATCATCCTTGGTTCGACTCCATCCCATTTGGAACATAATTCATTAAACCCTCTATCATCCATCTTGATTCTTAACTAGGCCGCCACATCCCTTTGGGATCATGCCACCTCATTCCCCATTACCATTTACATCAACCGGGAAGCTAACCACACATCTACCCCAACATCAATGTTCCCCCAGGGGTTGCACCCATATAATACACTATAATCAATGTTCTGATCAGTCTGGTCCATCTCCGCTAGATGTTAATCCCACGTCATAGCCTGTGATAAACATGGGATGCTGAGGGAAATCTCTGATAGAATAATATGGAATAAAATTCCCCACGTTTTACGTGGGATGCGTTGGGATTTTTCACCATAAATAATCCCTATAATAAGTGGAAGAAACCTAGACGTGCTAGTGTCCCAACATCCAGACATGCAAGTGAAGTCCAAACATGACTAGTCACCTTACCAAATGTTGCTTCCAGGACCGAACCCTTTGGAATGTCATGAAAAAATAAGACTAATTAACTGGTGTCCATGAAGTTATGGAACTAGGAATAGTTTCATTAACAATGTCTTAAATCAATAATGGTGTCCCGGACTAGGAGACGAGTTCCTAAGAGGAATCACCCAAAGGAATAACTGGCTTCCCATCATTCCATTTCAATCTAGGAGTAAACGTCCCTGATAAAGGAACGGATGTCGCCCACCTTTGGAAAGAAGGATTGTGAGGCAACAAACAGCACTGTCATCCTCATACAAGACGAACATGTGTGCCTCGAAGAAAGATTCGGAAATAGAAATGGTGAACCTAATGTGAAGATATACTCCACAATATGGAGATCAGTAGAATTCAAGACATTAGTGGACTAGGGTGTCACCGAATCCAGCTATCCAACACCAGGGCCCAGCAAGAAAACTAGTGGGTCTGGCATGAAACTCACTAGATGTTGGGGCAGTCAAAATGTTGGACATCCCGATATCCCTCTTTGTTTGCGTGAATCCATCTTACCAACCATGTAAGATAGAATGGCTTTGGGAAACTGGTCATCGATTCCCTTTTTCATTAAGCACTGATGAGTTAATCTCCTGGATTTCATGGAATTAAGCTGCTACACCCCCTATCTCGATCACCGCCTACCCACTGACAAAGTGGCAGGGGCTGGGCCAGCGCGACAGTCTCGCATGGTTCCGCCTCTTCAACGATGGTCTCAACGGCCATGAATGTTGGTCTCCTCCGCCCAACATCTCCCTTAGAGTTTATCCCATGAAGGGTGATCAATGATCTCAAACTCTGGTACAAGGAGAAGGGTATTGTCCCAACTCGGGATATGGACTACTTGGATTTAGAGGAATCTGCAAATCATTGTCAACGTTGCCCTGAGGGCCTTTTAGGGAGCCATTGCTCCCCACTCCAACATAAAATCATTTCTAGGGCCTCTCCCCTATATGTCTCGATGACTCCCAGCCCAATGAAGACGATGTATGGGATATCCAGATCTGCTCATCTAGGATCCCTTTTTAGGGGCTCCAAGAAAGGGCTCCCACTAGGCCGTGTTAGCACCGCCACCCCGTCATACAGGCTGAGGAAGTGGTAAGCCTTGTATCTTCACCATCGACACTGGTTTGTCTAACCCGATGCCAAAGTCAGGCGTAAGCCGAAGAGGATGTCCGCCAGGGGCCATCAATGTCAGTGGATACTATGGTATGAGCCACCGCTAACGCATATCACCAACTCCCTATGTAATATTAGCAGGGTAATTCATCCACCTGACCTGGATTGAGGCCCCAACCACCCCACAACCAGGCTAGGTCGACTCTCTTGGTCGCCATCATAGGTAGTGGCCGCCGCAGACTAACCCGCAGCGATTCCACACTATATCGAGGTCCTCCTCATATCTCTACCATCTATAATGCGGGCATCCCCTAGTTCCAGTCTCTTCATGTAGGTCTTCCCCATGCCACATTCAATCTAAATGAGGGTCCTCCTCGTGGAAGTGATGCATAGTATGGAAGTCCGTCATGTGCCCACTACACCAGATATGGATTCATTCCTCCCGCCACAGATTCTTGGTATGGGGACATTTCACATCTGGTCACTCTCCAACATGGGGACCCTCCTCGTGTCCTTGTAGTAGCTAGAAAAGTTCCTCCTCTCCCCAACAATCAGAGGTGTGAGGGTCGACTTCACTTCACCAGTGCCCTGCACGGAGGTCCTACCCATGTTCATCTCTACCAGTATGAGGAACCTCCTCATACTGATGTCACCAGGGGAAACAAGAATGATGGTCCCCCCATTCTCATACCGATTCTAGCGGAGGTCTTACCCACTCAAGAACTACCTACAGAGCTCATCCCAATGTCCCCTTTGATATCTATCTCGATGCTCCTCGCACCCCGGCTTAATCAAGTGGAAATCATCTCTGCCAAGAACCAGTACTGCTGAAGTACCTCCTCATGTCAGAAATATACCCTGTCACAAAGATCTATATAGTGGTAGGAAGTTGGGTCATCGATGCTATAAGAAGAAATCTGGGAAGGTACAGAAAGAGATAAAATGGGTCTGCTTCTCAGATTCCGAAGCAGAGTACGACTCAGCGTTGGAACCCTCCCCACCCCTGTCCGAGTCAAGGGCTTGGGCAGGAATGAGGCGCATCGGCCTAGTACTCACACAATTTAAGGTCCATTGGATTTCTTCATCCCTCCTTAGGTATATCTATGTGGAAGAAAATTTGGCAACCTTGCTATTAACGATTGTTCAAACACCACTGTAGTCACCAGAAGAACTCTCTACCTTGACTAGAGATCAAAGAGAGCTATTCTAGGGATCAGTGGAAGTTGAGTAGTAGTACGACCCATCACCAGTAGCACTATCCCCTGTGCCAGGATCTATGGCCATCATCCCATCCTACTGTGATGTGGTGGCTAAGTCGCTACACTCTTCGGAGGACAACCCGAGATGTGGTGGTTTGTCAGCTCGCTCGCCATACTCTCCACCGGGTAGCCTACCATCCTAGTGGTTTGATTCGGTACCTCTACTGGTTCCTCAGCTGCCTCTGGTTGACAAGTGGGGTAATGAAGTGTCAGACCCTAAATCCGAGGCAAGGTGCTTATGGAATATCCTCAAAACGGACCACTTCCCTAAGATGTTTTGGCACGTTGTAGTGCTGAATTTCTGCATGCAAAAATCCCTCACCCCAGAGGAAGTTAAGTTTTTTCTTCATACCCTCTGGGCGACACACTTCCACCTTCATCTCCAGTGAGTGTCATATCCAGGGAGCCAAGTGCATTTTGACGACATTGGAAAGAAATGTCGTCTAGTTGATTTAACCTCACTCCCTATGGCCCATCGCCATGAGTCAGCAGGTCGTCATAGGGCCCCCCAATAGATATGCTTTCAGAGTTTCAAAATGCTCAGCCAGATTATCAATTTTGCTTCCCCCCAAGTGCAAATTTGTTACTGTGGGGCAGTACGCTGGCCTCCCCTTCAGTTCTATATGAAGGCAGCCCGACTCGCTAGGTGATATTGAGGACATTCACCCATGTAGAGTCACGGTCAACATGGCCACCCAATTGGAAGAGACAACTTAGATGGAGCTCTTGGATGGGGACCTCCCCCTAAAGGCATGCCACAACAACTAGATTCCTCAGGGAGGGTTACTCGTCAATACAGGAGCCTGTCGAGTCTCCCGACACCCACCAAGTCATTAGCCCTTAATCGATATCACGGTAAGGGAAAATATCATCTCGAAGCTACAAAACCCTCATACCGGTATGACTTAGTGTAGAAGATGGAGGAAGACCCTGAAAAATCCGCGCTGCATCAGCAGCTTTCCCAAAAGAAGAAGGTGGTCGAAGGCCACCTCACTGAACACGTTGCAGAGCGATGACCAGACTACAATAATCCTAGGCCAGGGTAGTAGAGGCATGGACAAATTCCCCTCAATGGAGTGTATCGATGTGACCCAAACCATCCTTCCCCCATTGATAGGGTTGAAGTTGGAACTTACGATAAGAGGGCTTGGGATTTCTTGCCAAACACTTCGGAACGGCGCAACAATCCAAAGGACCCAGCTCAGGTTCCCCCAGCTGCCCCGAGGGTCATGCCACTAGCTGCTCCATGTGTAATTGGGCCTACATGCCATGTTGAAGATCCCACCAATGAAATCATGGTTAGGGATCCCCATAAATATCGGTAACCCCACCCAACTGATCCAATGGCGACACTCATTTAACACCTTGAGGCATTGGAAGCGCGATAGCTGGCACTCCCACTTGATGTTAATCCATATCCGACAGGGGTGGATGATATGCCAGAACACCCAGGTTTTGGGAATCATAAATTTTCCACCTTCAACAGAACAGGGGACCATCCACAGCACTTGACCCACTTTATCTCAAGGTGTGGCCCCATGTTGGGATCTCCAGCGCAGTTGGAAGCTGCCAAACTCTGGTGTTTTGTGGAGAAATTGGAAGGCCTTGTATTTATCTGGTACAACCATCTCCCCATCGGATTAGTGAATGGTTGGGAGGAACTATGTAATTAATTAATCTACCATTTCAGATCCACCATGTGGAAAACAATCATCACGGACCTCTTCAAGTCCATGCAGAGGCCTAATGATCATGTCAATGAATTTTCCGCAAGGTGGAAAGGACTCACGTATTCCCTTGAAATGCCACAAACATAGGAGAATCTACTGATGATGTGTGTGGGAAATGTTAAGACAGAACCTGTTCCCTCTCTGATCACCTAGAACTACACTGGTGGATTTTGAGACTTCTCTGATGAGCCTCAGCACCTAAAGGAAGCCTTACAGCTAGCTAAGAAGGAACGTAAATTGCTTCCTCTAATACCCATGAGAATGTTCAGTAGGTCCGAACCCACCGAAGTGGCCCAAATAGAGGACTTCAGGCAATTAGAGATGTGGCCAATGGATCAGCCTCTAAAACCTCACAGAGGCACACCATCACAGGCACAACCTCACGCCTAGCAGTGGCCGCCTCAAAATCAGTAGGTCCCCCGACACAATGCTCCACCACTGCCCAGGCATGATAACTGAGTTCCACCTCCTCGAAAGGCTCCTTGAGTCCCCCACGAGGGTTAGGCTCCAAGGTCCCCCATTATGGACAGGAGAAATTGGACCTACTCATTCAATGAGACACACGTCCCTGGTTACTTCTGCAATGCCTTGGAACAGGGGATTGTGTGTTTTCCTAAGTGTAGAATATCAGAAGAGGAAAACCTTACTGATCACCCTAATTACTACGCTTATCACCAGATCCTGGGGCACACTCTAAAGAATTGTTATGTGTTCCAGGACAAGATCAAAGGCCAGGTCGACAATGACATAGTCATGCTGGGCCCAGCCCCAGTGTAGGTAGCATGCGTCTTTATGAGACCAGATAGCAGCAATGATAGTGAGGCCAACTGGATTCATGTTTCCAGTCACGGATCCAAGAAGTATGACGACTGGAAGGATCGAAAAATAGTCACTCGTACCCATGGTGTCTTCTGGGCATGCCTAAATCGGCAAGAGCCTTCAACAACTATAACCACCACTTCTGCATCATCGTCTCAGTCGACCGCTTCCCAGAAGAGAAAACACTGATGACGCGATGGAAAGCAAAGTCCTCTAATGATTCCATTGTCATCCTACACTCTCGCCGAATTCATGCCTGCAGATATGGAGAACCCTCCCAGAATCTGTTTAGTAGTGGATGACTCTTCAAGTGAGGATCAAGGGTACGCCTTAGTAAACACCATAGAGCTAGTAAATCCCAACATGATTCCTGACGATTAGGCGCACCAAGCGAATCCTCCCAACGTTCCTCATCATCGCCAGCGTCGACAGAACTGTGACTATGTGGGCCATCAGAGTGCCTCGGTCTATAATTCCAGCATGGTTACGTATGCTACCAATACTACGCAAAAAGATCAGCACAGATCTCAGTATTCACAACCTTCTCACCTGGTGGTATTAGGCCCTCCTCCAGCATCATTTGTGTTACTAGATCATTTAGATCCACCTCGACCATGTCGCGACCAGACACACCCTGCTACATGCCGGTCTTAGTCCTCTGAACCTCATATGGTAGCCACTCTGCAGGCCTCGACTAGTGGGCAGTGGGATGTTCCTAGTACTAATTAGTGGTCGGTCCAGTCGGTAGGGCCCACCATACCTCTTATCATATAGAGACCTCCTGTAATATGATGTTCATGCCTGGTGCCGAAGTACGATGTTCTTAAACATATTTCCATTATCCCAACAAGGCTCTCCTTCCTTGAGGCCCTTCGCCTGTCGTTAGATATGCGTGAGGCCCTCAGAATGGCGTTAGGAAGCCCCCTCCAGTTTGAGATGGAGGTAATAGTAGTATAGGCCTTTCATGCTGAGGAGATCAATAATGCTGAATGTCAGGCCATCATCTCATTCTCTAGAGAAGATGAATGATCTCTCATATAATTGAACATTCACCCATTGTACATCACCACCCAATTCAATGATGGGGAGGTTCATCGTTGTCTTGTTGACATGGGCTCTGTAATTAATCTAATTCTAAATCTGACACTAGAAAATGTGGGATTGTCTAAAAATGACCAGATTCCCTCTGGCCTAATAATCCAATGTTATGATAGGATGGAACAGACACCGATCGGTAATATTTTCTTGAAGTCTCATTTTGGTGGCCTAGTTTCCATCACGGAATTTATGGTAGTCTCATAGGACACTACCTACAAAGCATTGATGGGAAGGCCATGGATCCACCTACATGCGAAGGTTCCCTCATCATATCACTCATGCCTCAAGTACTCCCTTTATGGTAGAGTGGGCGTGCTTCATGATGACACATCTCCCTTATACTCGTTTGAGGCCCGCTATCTAGATGCCAACTACTAGAAGAGAAAGCACAAGCAGATTCAGACCAATGAGATAGAGCATTCCATGGCTGCGACCAACCAGTGGAGAGATCTAGATGATGCCTACATCTTTCCAATACACCTATTGGAGGCTACAATCCTGGACATGGGACAATGCTTCATTGTTTCTGGGATGAGGGGTAACATATTTCCAAGTCAATTCAATGGTAGAAAATCACCTTGTACTCCTATACAAATCAGGATCATGCAATCTCGGAGCCTCATACCCCAATAAGGTATCGGGATGTTCACCCCATGGAAATGGTAATACGTCATACGTGCCTGTTCCACTAGGATGGAATTAACCAGGTCAATCCAATGCCCCATTATTTATTTAATATCCTAATTTGTGGCCCATTGGGTCGAAGGACCGATGGGATTATATCAACAACCTTCATCGCTATGGTTCCGACAACACAGGGGTCCTCCTATGCAGTGTTCTTTACTGCTCAGGCGGGTACCAGCCTCCCGTCGGGATCTACCGACTCAGAAGAGACTCCTACCACCAAGGATTCTCCCTCCACAAGTGAAGAAGATGGTTTACAGGATACTAATCTACCTTTGAAGAGGGAATATCTTCCATAGTCAACGAGTTGGTACAGGTGAACCTTAGTTGTGAGGCAGACCCATGACCCACATTGATCAGTGTCTCCATGCCCCTCGAGAAGAATCATATCTACATAGACTTCTTGAAACAACATCAAGATGTATTATCCTAGTGTTAAGAAAAGATTATAGGACTAGAACCTTAGGTATCCATCCATTACCTCTGTCTCCCTGCAAATCCTCTCGTGTTATTGTAGCCTCCCAGAATGATGCACCCTTCTCACAGTGCCATGGTAGAGGAGGAAGTTGATAAGATCATCAGATGAAATTTCATTAAGGAGGTCCAGTACCCCAAATGGATGGCCAATATTTTGTCAGTCAAGAAAAAGCACGGACAGATCTGAGTCTGTATAGACTTCCGGGATCTCAACTGTCACTGTTGGAAGGGTGATTTTCCCCTTCCAGTGACAGAGTTGTTGATTGATTCCATATCTTGATTCCAACCCCTCTCCTTGAAGGACGAGTACTCCGGGTAAAAGCAGATCCAAATGGCCCCTGAGGACAAGGATTCCATAGCCTTCAATGTACCACAAGATACTTTCAGTTACCATGTAATGCCCTTCAGTTTAAAGAATGTCGGTTCCACCTACCAACGGGCTATGCATCGCATATTTAAAAAGATCCTTGGAACATTGGTTGAATGCTATGTGGATGATCTATAGGTCACATCTCACCAGTGTTACGACCATCTCCATGATCTTGAGAAAGTGTTCATCTGCCTCTATTCCCATCACCTGAAGATGACCCCATTGGCTTGTGCCTTCGAGGTCACCTATGGAATGTTTCTTGGCCTTATTTTCAGATACATGGGCATTGAGATTCACCTAGAGAAGATCAAGGGCATTATACATATGTCACCTTCGAGCCACATTCGGGAGATTTGAGGTTTACAAGGCCACATATCCTACTTACGTAGGTTCATCGTGAACCTGGCTTGCATATGTAAACCCTTTTCTCATCTCATTAAGAAAGGAACCACTTTAGATTGGGACAAAGAGTGTCATATTGATTTTGAGGGGATCAAGAAGTATCTCCTCCATCCTACGATCATAATGACACACGTCTACAGAAAGCCATTATTCCTTTATCTGACCACCCTAGAATGATCTCTCTGTACCCTTCTCCTCTAGAAGAACACTGAGGGGATAGAGAATAGCCTTTACTACCTCAATCGTAGGCTTCTCAAAACGGAGACCAGATACCCCCATCGAAAAAAGATACCCTGCGCTAGTATTCACAGTACAGAAATTCCGACATTACTTGCAGCACCATGAGGTGCAGTTGGTATCTCGGGTAGACCCACTTATGTACATTCTGAACCACCCTATGTCGACAGACCGTCTCGCTCAGTGGGTTGTTTTTCTCTAGCAGTTCGATATCAGGTTTTTCCCTCTTAAAGATATTAATGGGAAACCATTTGCTGACTTCTTTGATGCCCATCTGGCCCCTAATGACTATTCCTTGGTTCATGATTTTCCTTATGAGACGATCCTCTCAGTGGACCAAGCCATGTCATTATGGCAGATGCACTTTGATGGTGCTTCACGAATCCCCACCGTCAGGAGGCTCAATGATCCCAGGCTCAACCGGGTAAGCTTGGGTATCATCATTATTATCCATGCATGAGCCATTCTACTGTACTCATTCCTATCATCATAAGGCTGCACCAACAATGAAGTAGAGTATCAGGCTCTCATCACTGGCCTCGAGATGGCTCTTGAGATCAACATTCCCCATTTTCATGTGAAAGGGGATTCCAAACTATTAATCAAGAAATTCAACAGTGACTATATCGTTAGAAATTTAGGAATCCTACCATTGTTGGAGCATAGTCTCCATATAATGGCCCAGTTCCCACATTGGGCAGAGGTTACCCATGTCCCTCAGACATAGAATGGTTGATCTAATGCCTTGGCCGGCCTGGCTGCATAACTTGTAGAACCCAAATAGGATGATCTGATTATCCATGTGGTGCATCGGGTGGCCATTGCTCCTATCTCCCCAGACGAAGACGAAGGCCTACTGGTGAGCCATCCTACCATTGGATCCACCATATCAAGCCCCCAGATGCAGTAGATGAAGTGACTACTGACTGGAGAGCCCATATTGTCGAAAATCTCTAAAATGGATATCTCCCGGCTGATCGGGCCGAGCGCGAGTGAATCTGGTGCCACACATTACAGTTTACCCTCCAGGATGGTACCAGTCATGCTAAGATATTCTAGAAGACCAAGTTTGAGTGTATTATGCTTCATTGAATCCAAGGAATCGATATTTCTTAGGTCATGTAGGAGGTTCGTGCTAGTTCATGTGGTGTCCACTAGACCGGGCTGAAGCTGCCTCACCAGATCTAGGAACTGGGGTATTTTGGCCCTCTATGATCCATGACTGCATCGAGTTCACCAAAATATTCCATGCGTGCAAGGTTCATTATATGTTCATCCATTGGATAACAGAGCCACTCGACACTACCATGTACTCTTGGCCCTATGCAGTCCGAGGACTAGATATCATGGGAGTATATCCGCCAGCGACATCTCGCTAGTGTCAGTTCATCCTGACCACTATGGATATATTTACCAAGTGGGAAGAGGTAGTTCCACTCAAGGAGGTCAATGCCCATTCTATCGTTGAATTCTTGAGCTCTAATATCATCTACCGATTAGGAGTTCCTCATGTCATCCTCACCGAAAACGACATGAACGTCTATGAAGTTGATCTGAGGAAGTTGTACGGTATGTACAAAATCCATTCTAACCATAACTCCCACTACCAAGCACAGGAAAATGTGCAGATCGAGGTGTTCAATATATCCCTCCATAAAATTTTGCATAAAATGGGTGGTCAGAACAAAAAGAGTAGGTCAGACAAGCTCCCCAATTCCCTCTGGGATTATCAGATGACGACTCGTAATTCCAAACAGGTGGCCCCATATTCACTGGTATATCAAATAGAGGTCATCATATCCATCGAGATTTAGTTTCCTTCATTACTCACAATGGTCTATGACCAGCAGGTTCCAAATATCGTAGTTGAAATCTGTCTGGCTGAATTGGAAGCACTTGGTGAGAATAGGTTTCGTGCCCTGCACAATCTACAAAGCCATCCAAATAATATAGCTAGAGCCTTTAACAAGAAGGTTCGCCTCCGCTCTTTCTGGGATGGTGATTTGGTATTGGCCCTTAGGACACCAATGATTCCTGGTAGGAAACCATACAAGTTGGAGCCTAAATGGGAAGGACCTTTCTTTGTTCACAAGGTCTACGCCAATGGTGTGTACTCACTCGTAACCATGGATGGTGAGTGTTTAACTCCTTCCACCAATGCCAAGTTCCTCAATAAATAATTTTCCTGATCTAGTGTGTCAAGAATGACCCTAAACTATTTGGTCCCACACGACCCTAAACTGCCAGATCCTACATGACATTAAACTATAAAATGTCTCACATGATGTTAAAGTGTATTTTGTCCTTCAAGACATTAAATTGCACCCTTAGAACTACGTACGGCTTGATTCCCATCTGCACAAGATATATAGGAACTCTCAACCATTTCATCTTGAGTCCATCCCCCAAAATATTTTCTCTGGTAATTCCCCCCTTGGGGTAGACTTTATAGAGGATACGTACATGGCGTATTGGAGGCTTATTTGACCCCTCTCATGTCAGGATTATGATGATCACACCATGTGATCCCTCCTCATTCTTCTAGTCTCCTACGTCCTCACCACATGATGTTAAATTTCATGTCCTTTAAGAACTACGTATGGCTAGATTCCCATCCTTAAGGGATACGTTGGAACACCCATACATTTCATCTGTTGGACAAGCCTAAAAATCATATTCCCCCTCGGGTCATGACACATGTTATGGTAAAGGATTTTTCCCCAATTCATGTTGAGAACATCTCTATACTTCCTTAAATCCCAATCCCCGGAGATTTCCATCACTTTCACTGCCCTTCTTAAAGTTAAAATGCATGGGCACGACTATGCTACACCCACTCATATGATTGGTACTCCTTCATCTTTCACATCCAAATGGATCCCTGAATGGCATGGATACTTGGCCTATGGGATCTCCTACCACTTTCAGAAAATTCCCTTGATTATGTTGAGAAAAAATTTGACTCATGTCCTACATTGCGAATATAGTCACCGTTTGATTCCCATTTGCGTTCCCATTTCCGATCACACTATAGAGATGTTGTGTTTCCAACGTGGTAATTGGCTATACATTCTCATTTTCACCACCCCCGTAGATCCCAAACATTGAGTGTGGTGGTTCATCCTGCCTGTTATATCTTCGAGTTGTGATTCCCTTTGGGTGATGCCAGCTATCAGACCCTAATATGATAGAGAAATTTGAATCGGTCTCATTGTTTCCCACACCGATAAATTCTCACGTGGTCTTAAGAGCTGTGATGAGAAATTAACCACACAAAAAGTCATATGGCTATAGTTTTTCGGTATTCCCATCCTCAGGTCCTTCAACCCATTTAGGCCCCAGGCCAAAATTTCAATTTGGATTGTGTGGTGTGGTACGGACTCAAGTCCTCATTCCCAACGGGATATTTCGCCGTGCCACACATATCCCCTTGAGATATCCTTTCTTTAATTTATCATTCATTATATGAGAAAATTACATACCATGATCGGCATGACCCGTCATTTTGGTTTCCATCCCCCAGTATATCTGAAAGGGCCCCCGAATGGCATGGATGCTCAGCCCAATGGGCTCTCATACCGTTACGATCTAATGCCCTAAAGGATTATGATCAACAAGTTGATACACGTCAGGTGTTGTGAATATAGTCATCGGTTGAATCTCAATTGTTCACCCTCTTCTGGTCAAACAATTGTGGACACTCTGTTGCGAACCTGGTCAATAGTTGTCCTCTATCATCATTACCTATTTGTTGGCTTCCATAGGCATGATGATTCGCCCATTCTGTCCCACGCTTATGACATTAAATTAGTCATATATAGTCCCTGCTCTATAACCATAAACTTAGATCACCTCTATCCACACTACAAGCCGTTAGACTGCATGATGTTCGTGACATTCTATCCCTGGCCCCGCCTTAGGACCCATGGACTTTTCGGGCCCCTGGCCCAAATTCTCAATTCGGGTTGTACAGTGTGGTGTGAGATTATGTCCTCATTAACATTGGGTCGCTCGCGGTGTCGTACACATCCATGGATGAGATACCATACCCCTACCATCATCCTCACTACATGATGTTAAACAACAATATGACCATGGAATTCTATAAAAGGCTCAGTCTCCGGCCCTTTGGCCTTTTCGGGCCCCTGGCCCAAGTTCTCACCTTGGGTTGTACAGTGTTGTGCGTGATCGTATCGTCATTCATGATGGGTTACTCGTTGTTCCATACACACCCAATGTTGGGGTATATTCCCCTTATTATCTTTACTCTTTCCACTAGAACTATGTGTGGGTTGATTCCTATCATAATAGGATACATATGACTGCCTGAACGTCTAGACATCGGTTTTAGCCCCATCTCTTAGAAACCTCCCTATCATTTTGGCCACTTGGACCGTGTTCTTCTAGAAGAGGATTATATAGTATTTTATGGTATCATGTCCTCATTCACATAGGATTTATGAAAACCATGCCGGATATCTCTCTCTCTCCTGAGTGGCCTTTTCTCCCTTTCCCTATTTTTGTCTCTTTGAGTCGGCTTCCCTTGAGTCGAGTTCCACTTCCCACTTCAGCGATTCACCAATTGGACCATGAGTACTCTAGTCTAGAACCCAGAGTGTCAGATTCTATATGGACATGCATTTGCCCATTTCTTAGGCTTCGTGTTCCCCTTCATTTGGGATTCCACAATATTTCACATCCGAAGGGTCCCCTAAACAGCAGGGATGCTAGGCCTAATGTCTATGCTACAATTATGGGCCAATATCCTCAAGGGTTTTAGACAACAAATCGATACAAGTCTCACGTTGTGAATATTTTCAGTAGTAAACTATCATTTTTTGTTCCCATTTCAGTCCACACGATATGGATGCTATGTTTTGAACACGGTCAATTGTTATCCTCCGCCATCACACCATCCCCTTCAAGACTTGAATGTTGGTTATATGATTCACATTATTTTCCACCCCATCGTGTCTAAATAGAATTTTGACCCTCCTAGAACTATTCCTCAATTGGAATTTTCAGGTTAGTAGGACAAAAGCCACAGTAAAAGTATCATTTGGGGCTCCGCACTGACTTCCCTTTGGCGTGCGTTCTAGGTATGGAAAAAATCTCTTCCGCCCTTGTTTCCAACACTGAGTTTTCCCATGTGGACATAGGGATCAGGTATAGGTCTGCACTTACATGGAAGGATTACACTCCCTTATGGACCAAGCTCTAAGGCCTTAAACTAAGATCCCTATTAGAACTACGTACAACTTGATTCCCATTCCCATGGGATACGTAGGAAAGCCTAGACATCTTGCCTTTGGGTCCAGCTCGAGTTCCAGTAATTTATCTCTTCAATTCTGTCTTCGGGGATTTAAATCTTATGGTAATGTGTGTCATGGTATAGGATTATGTCCTCATTCACATTGGGTTTTCATTAGTCGCACCACATACACCACTTTCTTGGAGTTATCCCCTACCTCTTGTCCAACATGACATGAAACTTTTGGTTGTCCCACACTACATTAAAAGGATCCTTCAAGAAATAGTTCTGGCTTGATTTCCATTCCCATGGAATACGTAGGAAGACCTAGACATGTAGCCTTCGGGTCCAGCTCAACTATGAGCTTTCCTCTCTAGTTCCATATCCCCTAGCATTTTCTGGCCCCTCGGCCTGAGGTTTAACTCACGGAATCACTCATAGTCTGATGTTGACCTCTTCCCCATTCACATCAAGTAGGCTTTATCGCACCGTGCACAATCCCTCTGGAACCTCATCTCTCCTATATACATCCAGGACTTAAGTCATTTAACTATGTCACCTGGTCCCATCACATGACCCTAAATTGTGACATTATCGTCCTAGCAGCACAACGAAAAACGGAGCTACATCATGGTGTCCCCAATCAAGGGGACATCTTGTTTGGCATTGTTCACATGCCATACCATTTTTCGACACCTTCATATGGATTGATTCTTATGGAGATCCCTGGAAATTCTATCCCAGGCCCATCACTGCACAAAAAAACCCATTCTTCATTAAGGAAATTCAAGATATATCAAATACAAATTCTTTTAGTGCAAGGGATATACCCGCAAAACCTTATTATCCCTAGCACCGGTATCCTACAATTCCATCCTTAGAACTACATGTGGTTTGATCCCTATCCTCATGGGGTACTTAGGAACATCTGTGAACCTTTTCTTAGGCTCAACCTAACTTTTCTTTTCAGTCCCTTGACTTGAAACCTCCCCCAGAAGCGCACCGTGATCCGAACCAGGTCCGCATTCACATCGTAATTACATCGCCGTGTTTCTCTCAATTCCTAGTATCCATGGTTGATGCTCTATGACCATTAACTAAGACCACTCCATGTCCTTTTTGAAAGATTTTAAACTGAACGAAATCTACCAGATCTACTTTTGGATTGATTCCCATCCTCATGGTATAAGTAGGAACTCTTAGGCACTTTTGTCCCCTGGTCCAGCCCTCGGAATCTACAAATGATGACCCTTCTCTTTTGGCCCCTTGGCCTGAACTCATTTCGAAACATGTGGTGTACTGAGTTCCTCATAGTTTCTCATTCACGTTAGGGTTTTTTAATAGCCTCACCATGTGCTTCCCCTATCTTTTCCCAGCGTGGTCCATGTTCTATGACCCAAAACTAAGATCACCCTTTGGGAACTGCACATCACATTTCTCTATTTCGTCACCCTGTGCACTATCCATTAAATTAATCCCCCCATAATTTTCCACCATAGGAACTTATGTTGAAATCGTGCAACCCTAGGACCCTTTTCCTTATAAAGGGACTCGACTGCCTCTATCTGATATGTCTCATTGTCGTACTCAGATTCACTCTGACAAAAAACCCGAAGAGTAGAATTTTCACGTGGAAATTCCCCTCATTCCATGTCCATGATTCGTGAGCCTGTTATTTGGATCCTCATCATATCACATATCAGAAGGGACCCCCTTCATGGCCATGTCTCATGCTTCCTCAGCTCACCTACCATCTTGGGCCAACGTCCCTAAAGACCCCAGATGACATTAGCGACAGGTCCCATGTTTCGAACATGGTCAGCGGTCGACCCTCATCTATATTTTCCCTATATCTGTCTAGCACGATATGGATGCTATGTTTATTACATGTTCAATAGACATCCCCTATTGTCATGCCACCATCATTGTGGTCCAGATCTCGAGCATCTGGTTTCATATATTTCAACTTCCTTATGTTCAAGTGGAATTCTGACATACGTTGCTTTACTTCTTCATGCACCTAGGTGTGTTTCATGGATGGGACAGCATCATTGGGATGATGTTCCCCGAGGATCCCCTCACCCCTAATGTGTTCCTTCCGGTGCTAAGAATGTCCCACAAGTACTTATTGCTTCACACATCGAGCACGACTCACGCATGCATAGTAGTTTTGGTCGGATGTGTACTAGTGCAGCCCTGCCATGCATGCCCTTCATCATCCGATATGATATTAAACTACACTCAGAACTACGTGAGGATTGATTCCCATCCTAATGGGGTATGAAATAATGTCCAACCACTATGCATTATGCCCCACCTAATTTTCACTTTTGGTCCCTTGACCTGATGAGATTCCTCCAGGGATACGTGGTGTGATCTGGACTCCAAGTCCTCATTCACGTCGGGTTTATAGCTACCACACCAAATAATCCCTTCTTGGGATCTTCCCTTTCACTCTATGTCCTATCATATGACGTTAAACTACATGAGCCTATATGTCCTTAACGCATGACACTAAACTGTGGTGCTACCCTGATCAAGATCAGGATGCCCTATGTTAATCATGGGATGTGCCAGTTTCATCTCTAGAGAGGATTTTCTATACCAATGTTGGACTCTGACCACACTGTGCCCCGAAAACTACATTTTTCTTGATTCTTATCTTTATGGGATACGTAGAAATGCCTAGGGATTTTTCCATGGGCCCAGCCCAGAGTCATTAACCCTCTTGGCCCCACAGCCCCTATCACGTTCTACACTCTATGACCTTAAACTAGGATCCTACAGTCCATGTAACATGGCTTTAAATGGTTAACCATGGTCCAGGATGTATGAAATATAAACTATGTGCACCTTCATTACCATATAATGTAAAAATACAGGTCCTTCTAGGTCTTTACTTGAGAGTTCACGTTCGGATGTATGTGTGATCCCTAATCAGACTGAAGTAACAACCTAATGTGTTTCCACCATGGTGTCATTATCACAAGAGTGTTGGACTCCAGTCAAATAACCCGTCACTCAACTCTCAATGCTATTCATGCCCTTTATTTGGACCCTCTTCCTCTTTCACATCTAGAGGAACCCCCAAATAGTATGGATGCATGACCCATGGATCACCTACTGTCATGGGCTAACTTTCTGTAAGAATAATTGATGACATTTCGAGTGGGGCCTCATGTATCGAACATGGTCAGTGGTCAGCCCCCATTTGTTATCCTTATTTAAGGAAAACACAATAACGATACTATGTTATGAACATGGTTAACAATCATTATTAATTTTCATGCCATCACTAAAGTGTTCTAATTAATGGGTAGTGTGATTCACCCCATCCATTCCCCCCTATTCGGATTTATTCTAGTGCCCATGGCATTACCCTATTTGAGCTCAAGAGTGCACTGGGAAAATTGTAATTCGACGGTTCTGAGAGCTTCATTCTCCATTAAGGCTTCCCCGTCTCTTCTTGAAAATCCAGGTTAGTTGTTTAAACAACAGAGGCTCGAAATTTGGTCATCAATATTATGTTCATATGGAATAACATAGATATCATCCATTATTTCTCACATGGCGATCAACCCACGTGAGATTAGGGATTGGTCACTGGACGTTTCACGAATATAACTGTTGTGTGTAAAAAAACACTAATAACATTACTCATGCATGATATGGAATCAAATAATCAATGAATGAAATTACGTTAGAGGTTTTGTGATTTCTACAACACCTCAGGGTATATCCCGCCCATGGATGAGTTAATCACATCAAAAGAAAGTTGTACGTCTTCTAACCACTGGCATGTGGCTTTTAGGATTTGATACCACATGTTCAGTTCCTAATCCTCCTCGGTAGAGATGGTATGTAATTCATTGCCGTAATCTAGGCCCGCTCTACGATAGTCTGGATGATGGTCATCTCCTCAGAGGCTGGCAGTAGGCCCCCTTCAGCCTCAACCAGCTGGGTCTTTAATCAGATATCAGCACAGATTGCGCTTTAAGAGTGGATGAGTGCTCATCCTCCCAAACCTAAATCCATTGTACATCGTTTTCAGCCTCCCAAATAATCTTCATGTTCACAGCTTTCCTCTACTGCCACCCCAAACCAAGGCCACAATCATACAGTCGAATTTAGTCCACCATATAATCTCGGACGAGCATGTGGGGACGTTGGGTGTCTGCTCCCCCCGCACACAGTTCACACAGTAGCGAGCAATGTCTGCCCATCTCAACTAGCCATAGTGATTTTGGGTGTCATTAATGAGGTGCTTGATCGGCTTCCTCGATCGATGATGGACTATTTGGTTTTCCCCATAATCAGAGGTCATCGTGTCCCAGTCAGCCTGGTTGGCTGGCTCAAATGTGGGGAACGCCCTATAGAATTCGTCAGAAGGGTACGCATCTAGTGTTTGATCAGGCACGGTGGGACCTATGGTATCTGATTGATCAAACTCATTGGATCCCACCTGAATAATCTCGGGCATAGCCCCGTTGGGGGTCCCACCTGTGATCAGGAGCACTACAGTTCAGTCAGTCTGGATATGCACCTCCATGATCATCGGCATTCCCCTAGGAAAGGCACCGACAGAAGTCTCGACCAGCCTCTCCCCAGCAGCACTTTCCTATTGAAGAACTGTACACACCAAAAAATGAGCATGGACGTTAGATGACATGGTCAATTGGTGACATCCCTGAATTCGGTAGAAGTAGCATACAGAGATTGAATTATGGGTCTCATTATTTGGTTGATGGTATTTAGACCCTGAGGCATGGTCCCCCATATATTATCAGATGATTTGAAACCTATGGAGGGGTCACCTCAGGTGTACTAGCCCCGTTGGACGTAGCAATTGATGTGTCCATAGGTGTGGATATCAAAGGCCCTACATCTACATCCACTGTGGTACGAGAACGGGTTCTATGTATGAGTTCCTCCAGCACGGTTCAGATGTCTGTAAAGAGACCAGAATGACCTGGATGCATACCCTAAGGAAGGGGCTTATGATTTTACCTTGAGGGCCTTTGTGAACTCTTCATTTTCTGAGGCTTGGTCTCTGACTTCACCATCCTCCAACAGACTCCCTCTACCGGCCTCATCCCCCTTGGAGGACTATTAAAATTTTTCTGGCAGAGGGAAGCGCTCTCTTAGTTTAGTAGCTGACAATTGCGGAGGTACCATAAGATCCATTTTCACCTTGAAATGGCCTTTCATTGGACGTGGGGCACCCCGAGGATGCACAAGGTCCTCCAGCTCTCCTAGGTATTGCTCCGCCTCTGCCTAGGACAACTCAATGTTGGCCATGATAGGGCCTATCCCTGGAAAATCCATCCCGACCCGGTTCAAGTGTTTGCAAATCTCATACGGGACGAGGAATTGCTGGTTGACTTCCCATATGTCCTAGGCCTCAGGGAAGACAACATTCACTAGCATGTCTATATGGCACAACCGCTTCCCCAGAGCCTGGGTGGGTATCCTACGGAATCCACTCAGTAGAATCCCCTCTAGATGTCTCTGTGTTTCTGGAACCACTGGGTCCGATAACATTGATGGATATGTCGCTGATGCCTCACCCTTTACTAGTGCTTGTCTCGCCGCCATGGCAGTCCCGCCATCGCGAGATTCCCTTGCCACATTCCAGCCTTGGCCTCAAGGTTTCAGAGGAACACCATCACCGACCCGAGTGGTTGAATACTTTAGCATCTCCCCTGGGTAGGCAGACTCCTAGCCTTGTTCATACTCTTTTACCAACATGAAGACAACGGTTGGCGGAGGCAGCTCATTCCACATCTTCTTGTCTTCTAGTTCGAACAAGAGCCACATCTGCCTCATCACACATGGGTGTTCTCTGTGGCACACCCCTAGATAGACCCGCATTGTCAGTCGCTGCCTACACCAAAATTTTCAGGAAAATCGGTGTGGGGTGTACAGCTCGTAGAGGGGATCACTGTCCACCCTTACCACCTGGACTCTACCTCGAAAGGCTTGGAGATCAGGCCGATGCTCTTCCATTCCATGGTCTTCATCATTAAAATCCCATTTTGGCATCATAAATAGGTTAATGTTGAATTCATCCACCTTCCACACCCGGTTCAGAACCAATGGTATGGTCATCTTGGCTGGAAAGCCTCCCGCAGTGTTCAGAATAGAGGTGAGGAAGTTCGACCCCAGAGGTGATATGGGGTTCGGGTACATATAAACCCTACTAACATGCTCCGCTATCCACCCACACAAGAGGTGGAATGGCTCACATATTCTATGTGGAATCTTCCCCTCGATGATGTTCCACAACATCTTGTATAGCTTGGTGAGCATTAGGATCCCGAGGATGAATCACCCTCATGCTTCCAACATGGACACCATGATGAATGTTTAGGGTCGCATACCCACGTTTTTATCCCTCGCCGGTAGGATCCAACCGCAAATGAGATCTGCGATGAATGCTGCAAGCCTGACTGTAAGATCCTGCTCAGTACTAACACTAAATCCCCAGGGTTTCCACTTTTTGTCCTCCTAGATCCACCAGTATTATTGCTCCTTTCCTCATTGATCCCCTTTCAGGCATGTCCAAGGCCTCACCGAAAACTACATGTATTGTGAGAAGTTCAGAAACTTCTTGAACCATCTTCGGAAGTGGACATCCCTTACATATTCTTTGTCCTCTCCCGTCACCCACTCCATGAACACCATCTCCAGCCATGGAATTTTCTAGGGATCCTCCCATGCACCCATGACAGTGAGGAATACATCATACATCGTCCCCAATATCGGGACTCATGAGATCTGGTGCACATCCAACAAGCTGATACCAACCTCCCCGTAGTGTTAGTGGATGGTAATGGTCCTCAATGACCACCTACATAGAAAATCTAGAAAATGATGATTTTAATGATAGATGTGAAAATGGGAGGCCCAAGACGCCTCATATTGGACCACTCTCCTCAACTCAGTGTCAGACTATTCACATGAGGCACTAACCCTATAGGCCCAGGACCAATCATCAATGAAGATGTCACCCAGGCACAGGTCCCACTCCTCATACCATCCCTTCCCTGGGTTCCTCAAGGATTCCATCATGATTGTCTAGTATATATGGGGGAATTTATCTGTCTACAATTCCTTCCCATCCACGTTGTTTAGATGGTTATATAGATAGTACACATCGACGAGCGTGGAGTCTTCTCGGGCATGGCTGTCAGCCACCCTGAACCTTTGTCACTGACACAGTATACTCCTGAACTATTATTCCGGATCATCAATACTTTCTTTAGGAATGAATACGTCATTCCTCAGAAATATGGCTTACAAAGGTAGCCTCTTGCATAGTTGATAGTTCCTTAGGTTCTCCAATAACTGCTCCACCAACAAATCATGGTCAGAATGGCTCTGTATTAACTCCCCATGGACCATGTTATTTTCCATATCCTCCCTTAATTCAACGTCCATGAGGACCCCCTGGTAGCCTCTTGATGATCCATTCATTTTTATGATTGGGTGTTTCCAATTTTCGGTTCGCGAAGCCCTTTCGTGGATCAATGTCACAGAGCTCGTTCACACAGAATGTTCATGGAGCCCTACCCTGAACATCAAAATAATGTCGCTTATCACTGTCCTGGATTCAAGAAGGCCCGATTCACGGAGAGCAAGTGTATAGTACATGGAGCTTCTCAAATCGAGAGTGCTACAATCAAAAATCCTGGAGGAATGAAAGGACAAAGGAGATTTCAACTCCCTTAATTATAGGTGACAACCTTCATAGTTTTGTGGCGAGTCTATACCACACCGAGATTTTTGGTGCACTCAGCCTACACGTCTCTTATACTCCTCACGATCCCTCTTTGCATAATAGCTTCGCGGTTGGCTGAGGGATTTTGGCTATTGACTCTCAAACATTAACCCTTGATTTCTCATCGGCTCCAATTTTGAGGGGGGGAATTTGTTGGTGCCATGAGTTGGGAAGAAGAAGAAAAAGAGGATATTCTCTATGTCTGCATCGTGAAGACCTTTTGTAGAGCCCCATGGCCCTGCACCCACCGTGAAGAAAGGAGGTGGGAGGCTCTGTGAACCCCTTTGATTTTCTCGACCCCGCCATGGATAAAGGAGGTCGGAGTTTCTGCAACCCCCTTTGATTTTCGCAACCCCATCATAGAGAAAGGAGGTGGGAGGTTCAATGATCCACTTTGACATTCACTAGACCAATGTGAAGTAAGGAGGCGGGATCCTCCGTAAGTTGTTTTGACATTCACGACAAGCTGCAGACAAACTCTATCTTCACGACGAGAGTCTCCGCTTCACGGTGCCTCTTGCCTATAAATATGGGTATCCCTTTGACCCCAAAATAAGGATCATATGACCATTCACCTTATCATCTCTCAAGTCGTGAATCAGTTCTTTCTATGAAAACCATAAGCATCTCAAGGTACATTTTCATTGTGAAGTGCCTCCCCCTTTTCATTAATCCAACCCCTCTTCCGAGAGGGCTTCCTTCTGTGAGGCCCATGGTCCTTTGCAAAGGAAGGGGATCACCATGAGGACTCGGTTCGAAGTGAAGTGTTTATTCTTTGTAAAACACCCTCCATAAACATGCAAACCACTTGCTAAGGCTTGGTCATAGTGCTTCGTAAAGCAAATTTCTTCACAACACCTTGCTTCCTGAGGCACCCTTGCTTCGTGAGGCATTTCTTTGCGAATGCCATTCCACTTCATGAAGATCCTATTATATGCACTTGTGCCCTATGCCTAGGCTAGGACAATTCACATTGAAAATCATACCCCTTAGTGAATCCCCTACACTACATGGAGAACCATATCTCTATAAGGATTCTACCTATGATCTCCTATGCCCTGTAACTCCATTTCTCATGAAACCCACCAGATTTTCATGATGTAACTTCAATGTCCCTTGGGAGGTTCTTTACATTGTGTTTCTTCACATCATGATCCTTCGCATAGGCATGATAACAGTTATTAATTCTTCGTATAGCCATGATAATGTGGAGCCCCAATGGGATCATCCTTCAACACCCCCCGAGTCAAAAAACTATCGATGCCTTCAATCCCCCATGTGTGGGAGGGTATTAGTCATGTATGTCCAAGAGCTGCATAACTCACCCACCACATCTGAGCTGCAAGACGTTAAACTACCAAGAACCATCATCCTTATCACAAGATGTTAAATTGTGACCTCACCCCATGCCTTGCACACATGGCACCACACCTTGGATGTTCTCTACACCCACTGGTCTCCACGGGAGTGAAATCATTCCTCACATGGAAGGAAAACCTCTTTATCGGAGCAGTGTAAATCCATGGGTAAAGGGAAACCAACCTGGAGTAAGTCCAAGGGTTTCCTTTTATGAGGCAACACCCCTTCTCCTCCTCTTGTCATTGGTGCCAAATCCCTCTCTCGCTGGGATTTTTCACCACCCGGGGCTCCCACCAAGAGTAAGTCCCAATCTCCATCTCCCAGGGATGCAAACAATGTGTAAGCCCCTATTACCTTTTTGAGATGATACCTACGCATTAGCCCAACTCTACTTCCCATGGATGCACCTTCTGAGACGTGATAATCAGGTCTTTTTTGTCTCTTGTTTCTCACACTGAGCGCGATGAATGTTGTCTTAGAGAAAGAATCGACAATTCCATCCTCTCCAGGCAGCTGAGAGTGTAAGCCCCAAATCCACCTGAAATATTGGCTTATGATCATTGGTAATTCAAGTTAATTAGGAATCCTTCTTGAGGATCAAGACCACAAACCATTGGTTCCGACCATCCATCACGTCGGTTCCCACACCCTCCTGAACAACATGGTATTTTAACCATGCCATTGCAAGGTACATAGGATGCCTCATGGAGGTTCAAGCCTAAACACCATTGTATCAGACCCCCCTTCATGTTGTTTCCCCCACCATCTTGAACTACGAGGTCTTTGATCTTTGCCAATGCAAGGTATGTATGCAGCCTCCCTGAGTTTCAAGCCCACCATATATTGGTTCCGACAACCCTTCACGTTGGTTCCCACACCCTCCTAAACTACATGGTCTTTGATCCATGCCAATACAAGGTACGTAGGAAGCCTCCCTAAGGTTCGATCACAACAACCATTGGTTCTAACCCCAATTCATTCTAATTCCCACACCATCATGAACTACAAGGTCTTTGATCCATGCCAAGGCAAGGTACGTAGGAAGCCTCCCTGAGGATCAATCCCACCATCCATTGGTTCTAACCCCCCTTCATGTTGGTTCCCACAACCTCCTGAACTATGAGGTATTTGATCTTTTCCAAGGCAAGGTACGTAGTAATCCTCACTGAGGTTCAAGGCCAACAACCATTGGTTCTGACCTCCCTTCATGTTGGTTCACACAAAATCATGAACTATCGGGTATTTGATCCTTACCAAGGAAAGGTATGTAGGAAGCCTCCATTAGGTTAAATCACACCATATATCATGGCCCCAAGTCCCCCTTCACATCGGTTCACCCCCATCCTATATGACGTTAAACAAGGGACCTCAATAAGTAGTATTTCGTAGTTCCCTCAGTCAGCGGTAATCCATTACACCCACCCGAACTACGTGGACATTTATCCATGACAAGGCAAGGTATATAGGACACCTCCATGAGGTTCAATACCTACAACAATTATACCCCGGGTCCTCCTCTATGTCGGTTCACCGACCCATATCCCACAGGAACTACGTGAGTTTGATCATTGTCTTCTAGATAAGCTATTTAGGAAGCCTCTCTGAGGTTTGACCCCATACAGCAGTAAGCTGTTGCCACCCATACAATGGTAAGCCGTTGTGACCCCATCCAGTAGTAAGTCGTTGTGATCCACAATCCTGCAATAAGCTGTTGAAATCTCCAATCGGCACGAATCTGTCGTCAGATTAACTACAAGGACTTTGATACCCTTCTATGAGGATTCATTGGAGGTCTCTTCAAGTCTCAATCCTAACATCACTGTCGTCCTCGGGTCGACTCCATCTCATTCTTAGCCTAATTCATCAAACCCTCCATCATAAATCCTGATTCTTACCCATGATGCCACATCTCGGTGGGATCATTCCACCTCATTTCCCATTCCCCTTAACAACAACTGGGAAGCTAACCACCCATCGTCCCCAACATCAGTGTTCCCTCCAGTGGTATCACCCATCTAATCCAGTCTTATCAGTGTTCTGATCAGTCTGATCCATCTTCTCTAGACATTAAACATGAGGCATACCCTATGTTAAACAACAGAAGCTACAGAAAACCTCAGATACATGCCTATGGAAAAAAATTCCTCGGGTTCGATGTGGGAGGCCTAGGGCTTCCACACCCTTGACAAGCCCTATAATAAGGGGAATAATCCCATATGTTCCAGTGTCCCAGCATCCAGACACACCTGTGATGTCCAAACGTGACTAATCCCCTAAACGTAGGTTGCTGTCCTAATCAGACCCTTTAGAATGTCTTGAAAAAAGCAGTGTAATAAACTGGTGTCCATGAAGATATGGAACTAGGAATAATTTCATGAACAACATCTTAAATCTATAAGGGAGACCTAGACTATGTGACGTGTTCTGAGGATTAACCCCAAGAAGGAAGAACTAACATCCCATCATCCTGTTTTGATCAAGGAGAAAACGTCCTTGAACAAGGAATGGATGTCTCCCACCTTTGGAAAGCGGGAATGTGGGGAAACAAATGGAATCGTCATCCTCCAACACGACAGACGCACGCGCCCCGAAAAAAGCATTAGAAAAAATAATGTAATTGTATAAAATTAAATAAATATGGAAAAGGGTCTATATTAAGTTACCAATGAATCTAATTTTATTTTATATTATGTTATGTTCATGTGTAGAATGATTCTGGACCTAAGGTATGGGATCTCTCTTAACTACCCTATTATCATTAGGTAATAAAAATTATATATTTACCTCAATTTTCCTCTCTATTTTATGTTATTAAATTCTTATAAATTATATATATATGTATCTTACATATATACATAGCCCATTACATCTTCCATTGCTGGGTTTATATATCCCTTAAGTTCATTTCCTATATACCTTCTTTAAATAAAAACCCGATTAAGGGGAACATTTTTTTCCTTTAATAATTTAATAAAACAATTTAAAGATAAATAGTACCAATCATTTTTTACATAAATAATGGAAAATTTTATGGATAAAAATTCAAGGTAACCTATTTTTTTCAAATAAAACACCATATTCTTTCTATAACTAAGAGAATTCAATTTAATCTTTATAACACAATATTAGTAGTACTTTTCAATACCCAATTCTCTACCCTTTATCAGGATACTTTTTCTAATGAAAATAATATTTTAGACCTATTATTGCTTATTCATATATAACCATTCATTATATTTGAATCCTTCTTCTCCTTAAATATTTATGAAATATCATCAAAATTTGTTTTATGGAAAGATTATGTTTCCCATTTAATTATATGGGAATTTATAATCTTCATAACATATTTTAAATTTAATTAGGTAGCACATCCTTCAATATTCTTGTTATGATGGGTTCTCCAAAATATTTATCCCATACATATGGGTAATGCTCATTTATCACGACAATATATAAATGGGATTAGGGAGTAAGCCTAATCCATTGTAAGACTTTGTCCTCTATGTGATATTTTCTTGTCAATTAGACTTGAATTATTCTTATTTCATATTTTATGCTGCTAAAAATTTACTACATTCCATGATCATAGGATTATATACTCTTTACATGAATCTTAAATATGAATAACCAAGTACCTTATCTTATAAAATATCTTTTTTGGGCCTTTTAAATCATATTTTATGCTTTATTATCATGTTTATTCCCTTAGTTGAATTTTTAGCTCATCGATTTTTTTTATGTATTCCCCAGGTAATCCTATATAGTTTAGGATTTCAAAAGGGATTTAATAATAATTATAGAGATAAAAATTTATATTTTATTTTAGTTTCATCCTGATATTTTATATACCTTGTCATCCAATGACACTAGGACACTCAATTTTTGGTTTGTGATTATAGTATATTTTTCTTAAAAAATATTTAATAATAGATATTAAAGGATTAGGTTTCTAGATTACACTTATGACCTAAATACACAATCTATACAAAGATCATGTGTTTTATTACCATAGAAGCACCCCCTAATCCCCATGTGAAGGCTACTAGAATTTCATGTGTTGAGTAAATGTGAGGGTATAACATAACAACATTAAATAAAATTTTAAATAATAAATAAATTCTACATAGAATACAGTAATACATTCCAATAATTTATATATTTAAAAAATAAAACACATACAAAATGGGCCTTAAATTAATTAATAAAAAATCAAGAAAAAAACCCTATAAATGAATTCATAAAAGTTGTAGATTCTTCATGTTTTACTCATAGAATCTAGTACATAGAGATTGTAAAAATACATTATCAATAATACACGTGACTCTATAATAAGACTGGGCGATGATCCATACTTTACCCATATCCATATCCAATATCTATGAATTAAATGTGGTAATTGATATCCCTTCCATGTCTAACATATGAAACCATTCTGGCTAATAAAATAGCTACTAATATTCCTGTATATATATTAAATATAGTAAACGATATGTTTCATGTCTAATGAGGGGTCCATAAAGGGTGATATAATAAACAATTATTAAGGAACCACCATCACTGTCTTATCACACTAATGAAAAGTGAGTGTTTTTATAGACATGTAAAAAAATTAAATATAATGAAAATTATTAATTTTACCATTCAAAAAAATTTATACTAGTATATCAACAGGAGATAAATCCATATGCTACATTTTTTGAAAGTTGATAACCCCCTATCTGAGAGGATATAAACCAATACTACCTAATACTTGTATCAGAATGAAATCATAGATATATTATAAAATAATTTCATGGGAAACCATCCATCACTCTTATTATAGATAGGGAACTACTTCTATACCATCTGGTGGAAACAGAACATATATAAAAGAGTTTATATAGCCAAGATGACTTTTACAATCAATGTTATTGAATAATTGTAATATCACATCATTTTTTAGACACATCCCATAAAATAATGTACACTAAAGGGAAATTGATCTATATAAAAAATTTATAATTGTATAAATATTATCTTCATAGACTGATTATTAATTATTAAGATAATATCCATTCTTATGACATAAAATTTATTTACAAACAAATAACATTTTTTTCCATCGAAGTTAAAATACACTCAATATAATAGAAGTTGAAATATTCTCGATACATTATATCAACTACTATAATCATAATTATTTGTAGAATAAGGTGATAAGAAGTTTAATGAAGCACAATATTATATGCATGATTGTTTTAAAAAACTAAAAATTTACACAATCATTCAAGAAATCAATATAGATTTTATAAATAGAATAAATCATTTAAATAAAAATTGATTATATGTAATTAGCCCAATAATTCTAAAATAAACATTATGGAACCCAAGGTATATGTGATGAACATTTATGAAAAAATTTGGGAAACCAATAAGATAAGATTAAAAATATTTTTCACTATTATGGATGTTGGAAAAAATCAAATATAGAAAATAAGTACTCCATACTAGTTTTCAAGGTATCATGTTAAAGATATCACCAATAACTATTGGCATTGATTTTTAAAATCCACGTTATTACATATATATAGGTTCAAGGTTCTACTTTTAAACCCTTACAAAATTTAATGTTTTAATTGATACACATGATATAATTAAACATTAATATATGTGACCATGTTCTAAAAGATAAAAGGTTAATTTACTTAAATCATCATTTGGTAAAAATATTTAAAATAAAAAGAAAATTATGATGGATGGGAAAAAAATTAATTAAATATTTCAATATAAAATATTTTTAAAGGAGGGTTTTCAAAAATAATTCCCACCAATAAAATATTATAGGAAAACAAGGTTGTTATCAAGTATCTATATTATATGAATATAAAATATATTTATATTATTGTCTTAAATAAACTATTCCCAACTTGTAAATTCATCCACCACATCGTTATGGAATAACTCTATTAACAATATGTTTTTTGAGGCCCATTGACTTATAAATAATTCGGTTTTGAAAAATAATGTTTTATTTATATTTCAAGATGTAGTTAATTTTCATGGAATTCCATTTTAGTTTTGTAATAACTAATCCATATGTGTTTGATCAAGGAAGAATTTTATATCACAATAACTCCTAAATTTGGTTTGGAAAGATTAACACATCAAGAGTCACTATTTCAGAACTTGATTATTGTCAAGAGAAGTTACCAACATATTAACATAATTGGGTCTACAAATATGACTATATCATCTATTAACACCCTCACATATCAAGGATTATTCAACGTATGTAGAGTAACTTTTATGAAATCTGAAAAATATAATCTAGATTAGTAATTTTTATAATGTAATGAAGTGAAAATGGGTATTAATTGTATTGTACCAAAAGAATATTGATGGAAAATAATTTTACCAATCATATAAAAATGTTTTTAATTTTTTTTTGATCATATCCAAAAAGATATAAATATATTTATTTATTAATTTTTAAAAATTAAATATTGTCAAATATAGGGATGACCTGACAATTACACACTTTGAATAATAACAAAAAATTACTTAAATACAATTAAATTAAAACATTTTTGGAAAATAAATAAATAAATTAGATAACATGATCATGGATCACTAATCATTAAATAAAAACTTTGATAAATACTCCTAAAAGAAATATATAAACATGGTAATTTAAATCCTAGATAATTTTGAGTGTTACACTCCTTAATTATACCATAAATCCATGAAATACATAAAATAAATCATACCCCAATATCTTGATAAAAAGGGAGATGAAAAAATATATAATAAATGTGTAGAGGATTCATTTAATGAATTGGATAGGAATCCCATGTATTTGAGATGATTTCACCTTGAATTCCTTAAATAAACTGAAAAATAACTAATAAAGGATGAGGAAATAAGATTATAAGAGAAAGATGGATAATATTAGATGAAGAGGGGTATTTTATAGGATTTTTCACAATAAACACGTATGAATCACTATTTATTCATAGAAAAATAGTAAGGATAAAATTGTGTGAAGTGGGATCCCTTTTTTTATTCATATTGGACAGAGTAAAATAAATTTTAAGGCCCTATTTTTTATTTTAAAAAATGGATGGAAAATAATAATTTTTACGTCTTTAAAAAAAGAGACTAGGGCCCACTGGAATTCAATTAGGTGTCAATAAATATTTGGTGGAAGACCATTTGGCCATTGCCCCGCCACTGGGCTTCTATTAGAAAGCACTATATATCTGGTGGCTTTTTGATATTAACCTCTTTTGGTTATGTTCTCCATCATTCACACTTAATCATTTATCTAGCCTTATGAACCCCATATGAAACCACAAAAAATAATAAAAAATTCTTAAAACACCATACTCAATCATAAATTATTAAAACTGAATCCTCTAATGAAAAATAACCCCTCAATTAGAATTAAAAAAAATAAACCCATGAATAAGCCTTTATTTTTCCAAACTTATGATCTTAATGTAACCCTAACCATTGTAAGTGGGACGTAGGTCATTACATTGTTTAAATATAAATATATTGAAATAAATTTAGAATATTTTTTAACATTAATTATTATTTGGTATGTTAATGATTTGAAGATACTAATGATTTCCTTCAATGATTGATTTGCCCGTAGACTTCATTTTGTTATCATCATAAGAAATAATTGATGGTTTGAATAATTTCATGTAAGAGTTAAATATATTTTTTCATAGTTTTTTTGGAGAAATGAAGTGATAATGAGACTTCTACATTTTGAAACTGCATTGACAACTTGATTTTATAAAAGTATGTAAAAAGAATAAAAATATAGTGGAAATTCCAATAGTCATCTACCCAATAGCCAGTTGAGGTTATTGAATTCCAAAGGAGGTGTCCATAATTATGGGAATGATATTATATGGGATACCCAAAAGGGTTTTTAAGAAACTCTATTGACATTACCCATCAGGTATAGATTTTTTTATAAATGCATTCATCAATTTATAAAGGTATATGATATAAAACATAAATTTTAAAATTATTATAAATATAGTAGAGTTCAAAGATAACATTAGGATTGATGGTGCTTGTTGTTTTTACTAAACAAAATATTAGAAGATGTCTTTATTATGAATATTTTAAATGAGAAATATTATTCCAATCTCTTATTCATCTAAATAAATGATTTTTATAGATATCACATTTCACTTATGTGATTATATAATTTATATTTTAATAAATATTTGTTATGAAAAAAATGATATAATACACATAGTTTATTATTATTCATGTTTTATTACATGGATGGAAACAAATATAAGGTAAAATAAGCTTTATCAGGAATAAATATTTTTCCATGATATCTATTAAATCATAGGAAATCAAGATCCTACCACCCAATTGTAAACAATTTGGATGAATTTATTATTACATTAAGAATAATACTCCAAATATATATAACCATATATGATATTTTTGTTAATATTTTTTTGTTAAATATTCAACTAAAAAAATAAATGTTTTCTTTTGAAACACAATTGGATTTTTGTGTATCATAATACGATATTATTAAAGTGAAATAGTTTTTAATAAGTTTTTTTGAGTATATAAGATATTATATAAGATTAAATTACAATAAATAAATTATTATTTTATTTCAAATTCAAAGAGAATTTTATTTAATATCAAAAAAAACTTTTGGGTATCTTGGTAAACAACTAATGTAAATTGTTACAAATTGTTAACATGATGATAAAAAAAGAAAATTACCAATGGAAATATTTTAAAAACGATGACTAACATAGAAGGAATTATAATAAGGAAATATAAGGCACAACATCATATCATTAACTATTCTGAAGTAAAGGTTCATGAATACATGTTTTTATAGTTGAACATTATTTATATGATTCCTAATATCATTAATTTAAAAACTGTTTTTCATTAAAAAAAATTACCCATTAATAGAGTTCAGTGTGAGATTTTTATAGTATAATCATATAAAAATGTTCTATGAATTACATCAAGAGGTTATGAGTTAAAGAAAACATAAAATCAAACAATGACACATAGTTATAAAATTCGTCCTTATGAGATATTACCATAACATTTATTTTGGTTTTTTTTAATATTATTAAATAAGATTATAAATATAAAATGTATCATGATTTGAAAAATGTATGAATTTATTATTTATTCTTATTTCTATCATCTAAAACAATATGTTAATAATAATTAACCTCTCCAAAATATGACTTTGAGATATCCCAAACTAATGTTCATCATGGTGTATCATAGGTTGTGATGAAATGTCATGGTTTTTTGAGTATTATTTCATGGTAAAATATAAAATAGGCCCATTATAGATAGAATTAGTTTTGGGTACTGGATGACAGATGAAGTATACAAACATCCAGTTTCATATATGATGTATTTGGAATAATATTTGTGAATGCTTCATATTTTTATTTTCCCTTTACTTGAGATTAGATAATATATCAGCATGAGAGAAGTCATACTGTTATACCTTTATTACTCAATAAATTAGATGATATCATTCCAAAAGTGTCTTACAAGATATCTAAACATGCATTTTGGTATGATTTTTTTAGTTTTGTATATATAAAAAAATGTAAATTGAAATGGAAAAATGTTTTTTTGTATTGGAATTAATTCTATCACCCTCACTGATTCATGAAAATAGAGTAACTTCCCTCATTTAAGACTTCATGTCGTTATTCCATTTTCCTAATTGGTTTCAATATCACCCCAATTCAATAGTCCCACATATGGAGAGGGGGATTTCATGTGTAGTATATAAATTAGTTGAAATCATCCCCAGTAAGAGGCATTATCCTATGATGTGAAGTAATCCATTCAGGAAAAAGTCATAAGGTGGGATCCAACGTAGAAAGTATATTTCATGGAGTGATGGGAATACCTATAGATGGTATCATATCATAGGGAATGGGTTTGAATCAAAATGTAATATTGTGGTGGAGATAATGTTTTTTGAAAAATAATAACCAAATAATGTATCCATTAAATGTTGTTTTTGTTAAAAAATTGAAATATATATACCCAATGATTTTCATTTAGGTATATAGACATTATACCATAATGTTAGAATGTTTTTTTGATGAAACTATATAAATTATATATGTTGGACATAAATCATTCCAAATTCATCTAAACGATGCCTCAATAGGTCTCGTGTTATAATGATGTTTTCTGGATGAAGGTTTATTTTTTTGTAAGGAATATATCCAAACAATAAAAACCTATTAGAGAATACAATAAAACTACGTAATTTGAATTTCAGGCTATGTAGGAATAAATAAAACCTATATATGGATAAAATATCATATATCACACTATAATGGGTTATGTCACACAACAAATGAGTAATGTAATCCTAAATTGTTCTATATGAATGAATTATGAATAGCGATGCATGCCATGAAGGTGACCCCATGGAAGATTCCTGTATAGTTTTCTAGATCTGGATGGTAAATATCACTAATATTTTTCTTTATTCAATGATGTTGTTGGATTTTATATATATTGATCTTTTGAGAGAATGTGGTTTGTTACATATAAGTAGGATGATGCTGTTAAGGGTTAATTAAAATGTAATTACTATCATTTTTTTCATTAATTGAATATAGGATTAAAAATTTATAAAGTCTGAACATAAGATATTTTTTCATATAGGAAAAAATTATGTTGTGGTCGTCTTAAAATTTGAATTATCGTGAACATGAGTTCAGGTGTGGAGGATGGTGTCGTGTTGTATATCAAGTGTCCATACCATAACTTTTTCGAGTCAAGAATACGATCTATAATTCAATGGTAATATCATTTATGGGTTTTCTATAATTCTAATGATGTATATTTGAATGAAAATTAAGGGTATGTTTTTTAATTATCTCATCCTGATCATGAGAGTTTGAAGATAAATTTGAGGGGAAACATCGATATTCTCTCAATATTGAAGAGATATATTTCTCTTGCATAAGAGAATGAAAATACTAGAATGAATAGTTGTGGATTCTATATTTACGGTGTAAATGAATATAAAATAAATATGTAATGATTCCAAGATTTTATCTTACTGGGATATTTAGGTTATTGAGGATTTTCATTTCATGGATGAAGGAGGTTCAAATTGATACACCATTAATGGTGTAATATCATTCTTGTATCATCAATATCAAGAAATTTTTCTTGTACGATTAGTCATATTACTAATTTATTGATAGAATATTGTTTTCCACTATGTGAGGGATGTAAACAAGTATATTCACTGTGAGTACTCTAAATTATAAATAAATGGGTAGTTTTTTCTATATTTTGGGTACATAATAACATCATTGTTATTTGATCATCCAATTAGTGAATTTTGTGTGACATAGGTAGAAATTTAATGTATCTATGTTTACATGATTTTTTTCTTCATATTCATCAAAATAGAGATAGGTCATATAATTAATAGTGGAACTAGATCATTAATGATGCTTATTTGAAGAAATCTACACTACTTGGTCCACCACACAATCGTAGAGAATTTGCCTTCTTTGGGACCAAAATCTGGTATCAATGAAGTTATTATTAGTGATACATCTATCATGTAATCCATTTTTCAATGAAAAATAATAAGGTGATTATAAGGTATAAAAATTAATAATTTTCAAATTTGGAATAAAAAATTCATAAATATTTCCCATCATAATAATATATGTATTCAAAGGTTCTTTACATGGGATATCCATTAGTAAAGAAAGGGGGAATACTAAGAAAAAGATATAAGGGATCTTCATGTTGGTACTAAATGAATCAATACATTAGGTTGATCATTATATAACACTATATACAAGAATGTTATGTTGTTTAAATCATCACACGCCCTATGGTAAAAGGCTAAAAAATATATAAATTGAATTCAATGGTACTTGAATCTAAATTCTAGTTTTTATAAAACATGTAAAAGAATTTAATAATGCACTGAGAAGAAAACATTTATTCATTATTTTTAGATGAATTTCATTATAGAAGAAACTTATGGTCTTATTGATACCCTTGAATATATCAAAATCATAAAATAAAGCCTTAAAATATTTTCAATGTATCTAATTGCGTATATATCAATGCTCGAAGATATTTATGTAATGAAATTAACATTAAATTGTATTAATTGTACTTTAATTGAATAAATTATTAGGAACAATGATATAAATTCCATGAAAAATAAGAACTCTTAGGTAGTGGCATTCATGTTAATGACGAAACACTCATTGGAAGAAGATCCTGAAGATAGGTATGTTGATGATATATTTTCATTCCCATCCCTAAATATTAAAATGTTGACAGGAGAATTTAATTTAAAGAATCCACTCTCATTATTTCAATTTGGAAATGTTGGCAACCTCAGTACAATGTTTCCCAATATGTTTTGAGATAATGATAAATATGGATCATTCATATAGAAATAAATATAATATTTTAATGGAAAGAGAGGTTCATAAAAAAATACTTAAAATGAAAAATACTTTTTAATAAGAGGTATCTTGCTCAAAATATATTTGTCACGACCCCCTCCCCAGAAAGGGTAAACCTCTTGGGATGGAAATGTGAGAAGGGAGATAATGAACCCAAGCCCAACCCCAGTAGGCCCCGGGTTGGCGACTAGCACCGAGGGTATAATAAACAAACAAATGGGAGGAATTACCCTCTAATATACACACATGCGGAAGATAGAGAGAAGATAGAAACCAACAAACTCCAACTCAGATAGTATTATAAAATAAATCCCAAGTAAACATATGTAATTTAATGTAAAGCTACTACAACTGATAGGGGAAAAAATAAAAGTACCCAAAAGAAAGAAATAATAGAAATGACCATGAATCCCGAATAGGTCCTGCAATTCAATGCTCATATAAACCAGCTTGATCTCCAACCTGCTCCAATTGACCTGAAGAAAAATTGTTTATATACACACAGCGTGTGGTTAATTGTATACTCAATTGGATCCCCCTCTAAGCCTCTTGTGGAAAAATAAATTAGGCATGCTAAAGCACAATGAACAACAATTGAAACTAACTCATCACCAAAACTACTATACTATGTTCCAAGACACACCATGGCTACTCTCACCAAGTATTTCATACATTAGTATATAACATAATAATTAATATCAAGGGTACCCCTCTACTACTTCCCCACTGTTTTTCAACTTTTCCCTAATGTCACACATCCTAAGCATCTATCTCCAAAAAGCTGGCCCACAGACACCTGGACGAAGCACCACTACATTCATCTCGTGAAAAAATACCATGACGTCCCTATAAGAAAAGTAACAAGGTAGTTTCTGGGAGCCACCATAACTCTCCTAACATGTATCATATGTGAGGTATTAAACCTCAAACCATTATATAATATACACAGAGTAAGGATCCATAAGCTATCATATCCTATACACGTTACACATATAGTATTCCATATAAATCTATATCCAGAATATATGTGTGTGAGTAACCATAAGACATTACACCCCTCTACACACATATATGGGGAAAACTAACCACTATGCCTACCAGCACAAGTAATTACCAAGAGAAGTGAGTGGGACCAAATGGGGTAGTCATCATTCCATCACCCCACTGGAAATATGGGGAAAATACCCCCAATTGATTTGAATCCCCAGGGTTTCAGTTTCCCTTACTGATGGTGTGGAGTAGCGTATAGAAACACAAAACGTACAGAATATACTATAGCTCAAAACCAAACTATGGGTATGACCTAGTCTTAGACTCAACTGCAACTAATGCCACTCTGAATCATAGATTCCACTTCTAATACATGGTATTCGATAAGCACACAACCATTTAAAGAGATGTATTACATTAATTTATTCCATTTTTATCATTTTCACTTTACTTTAATTAATTCTTTAGACATTAATTATCCATTAAAAATTTAAACAATATATTTCATTAGCATCACAGCCAAAGACCACTATTCCTTTAAATTATAACCTCATCATTGCGCCCTAGCAAGCTCAAACTCCATGGGTTAACTTAATTTATTAAATTATTTATTTACAACATTGAATTCCCATATTCCCAAGCATTCTAGAAAAATATTCTATGCTACTAAACACTGGGGATCTCGACATGGTGAGTAGATGAACTACACATAGAGACTTTTCACATATAGCAAAAGCATATACCGATCCTTACATGAGAAGCTAAACACAGAATGATCTTGGAAAACCACGCAGGTCTTTATCCCTTTTGGAAGAAGGGTAAGAAAGACCAGCTTCCTTGAGTAGTGGGGAAAGTAAAGTAGATAAAAAATCAATAAGAATTAGCAAGAGTAAAAACATTTACATCCAACACATTTCATCATTCATGTTGTCTTCTCTGATACCTATATGCAAAAATTGATGCATCTCTCCACGATATGCGTCAACTACTGCCACAACCAATAGGCCTCCATGCCCCAATATATCCCAACACCCATCCAGTCTCACTTCTAAACGTAAGAAACAAGGAGAAAGCCACCATATAAATTGGGCTCTTGGCCCTTAAACAAGAAAGAGGGTAACTCAATAACCCAACGAGGAATTATCTTTTATCAAATGACCAGTTATTTAATCAATCATGTATTAACCAATTTATATTTCATAGGTTCCAAATTTGTGAAACCTTACCAGTAAGATATCACAAATAATTAAACATGCTTACTACACCAATTTTATTAACATAAAATTACAGAAATAAGAACTAGATTCATTCACATGACTCTTTATCTTTATCCAAACATTTATTGAAGAATTCATCTTTATGTTCGTTACAGATTTCCATTAAGAACAACAATCTAAACAGAGAAAGCATAGATATCACAATATCTAGAAAAACAAGAGGCAATAACATACGATTGATATCAATTTATTTATCCGCTTCATAAATTTATTATGTCAATTCTATTGTGACCTAGTGGAATAAAACATGCTAATTATACAATTTTAGGTAAATGAAAGGAGAAGCAACAAATACCCTTCCTCAAATGGTTCTTGACGTTCTTTTTACAAGAATGAGCCCCACAATGGGTTATGATCTCCTCCACCAGTGACAATTGTATCCACTCAAGGATATAAGGACACCACCACACCAGTAAAAACCCTAGAAATGACCGTCAGAAAAATAGGGATAGAATTTCATAAATGTGAATGGAGAAACAAAAGGAGAAGTACCCAAAATAATGAAAATAGATCATACCTTATATCAACGATTGATCGATACTTCTTGGTTGCCTCAAAATACAGTGGCACCAATCCAAGGAGGAATGATTGATTGTGAAACTTATATGGGATGGAATGAAATGTTCGATTGTACCACATCTGAGATCAATGAGGAAGAACTAGGGGGAAGATATATTGTCCCTTTAGAAGATTTAATCATGTAGTGGTTTAAGATATGTTATGTTTTCCATTAAAAGCAGATTGCATTGAACCACAGAGTTTGACAAAGTAAAAGAATCCTGAAACATAGGTAAATTAATATAGGGGTTATGGAATTTTAATCAGCCTTAGAGTCCTTAAGATGAGGCTTTAGATGAATTTTACGTCAAAGGAAAAGTTAAAGTTGTGAAACTATAGGAATATAGAAAAGTTTTCATTGACACGAAATTTGGTAAAGAAAAGAGGTCACCATTGGAAGCTCACCATTCTGGAAACACTGTTCATGAACTCAATATTTGTTAAAGGAAAGAGGTCACTATTGGAACCTCACCGTTCTGGAAACACAGTTCTTGAACACAAAATTTTTCAAAGGAAAGAGGTCACCATTGGAACCTCACAGTTCTGGAAACATTATTCATGAACTCAAAATTTGGAAAAGGGGTCACCGATGAAACCTCACCATTCTGGAAACAATGTTCATGAACTTAAAATTTGGCAATGGAAAGAGGTCACTGTTGGAACCTCACCATTCTAGAAACCCTATTTATGAACTTATAATATGGAAAAGGGTAGAGGTCACCATTGGAACCTCACCATTCTGGAAACACTGTTCGTGAACTCAAAATTTGGCAAAGGAAAGAGGTCAATGTTAGAAACTCACCGTTTTAGAAACACTATTCGTGAAATCCAAATTTGGCTTAATAAATATGTCACGATTGGAACTTCACAGTTCTAGAAACACAATTCATTAACTCAAAATTTTACAAAGGAAAGAGGTCACCATTATAACCTCACCATTGGAACCTCATAGTTGCACAGTTCACATTAGGCTACTGATGACACTATTCACAAGGAGTTACTGTTGAACTATTCACCTATGTTTACTGATTACGTTGTTCATATAATTTCATTGTTGCACTATTCACCTAAGGCTACCGATGACACTATTCACATAAGGTTATAGTTGCACATTTCAAATAAGGTTACCATCGGAACAGTTCACAACCATGTACTGTTGGATCTATTCACCAAATTGGAAATTTGTAAAAGTGTTTGGGATAAGACACCATGACCTCCTAGAACACCTCAAACACAAGATGCTCACAATAGAATGGACAAGAGAGGTCCAAAAAATTACATTATATACCTCTCAAAATATTATTTTCCTCAATAAATCAAAACCAACCTAAAAGGAAAAAAGAAAAGAAGTCTGAAAAACCACCCCTCGAGATACCTCTCAAAGGATAGCAAGCCACAAGAATTAAGCAAAGAAAGAAATCCCATTATCACGAAAGGTCTATAACCACGAGGGGGACATCATTACATGAAAATAGTTTAACATAAAACTACTGTATTTACTGAGAACATATTTGCGACTCACGTTCCTAGGTACTCTCCCCATGCCACAGTTTCACAAAAAGACACAAAACAATGGGACATATGTGAAATGCCTTCTCTTTGCGGTCTTGGATCTCCCCTAGTCGCTCATCAAAGATCACATTATTATCAACATCGATCTCTCCCCAATAGATGATGTGAGAGACATCATTAAGATAACAATAGAGCTATGAAACATGGAAAACATCATGTATCCAGCTCATCTGCAGGGGAAGTTCTACTCGATACGCCACAGATCCCACATGAGCTAACACCTCGAATGACCTATGAAACCGGGGAGAAATCTAAATCCCACGACCAAACCACCACTGCCCACAATGGGGATTCACGTTCAGAAACATGTGATCCCTAACATAAAACTCTAAGGGTCTCTTCTAGAATTTGATTTTTGACAATCTTGTTCTATCTGCATCCTCTCACAAAACACCAGAACCATCTCTGTGGTATTCTACACTAGTACCGGTCCGTGAATTGAGGACTCTTCAACCCTAGTCCAGTATAATGGGGAACAAAATGGTTGGCCATAAAAGGATTCAAATGGAACCATATCGATGGAGGAGTGAAAACTATTATTGTAAGAGAACTCCGCTAATGGTAAGTTCCTCATCCATAATCATCAAAAATTTAGGACAGAAGAGAGTACCTTTTCATCAAGAGTTGGGATGGTCCGTTCTGTATGATCATCCGTATGAGGATAAAAAGTAGTGCTAAGGCATAAATGAAAATCAAAATCATGCTAGAGACCTCTCCACAAACACTAGGTAAAAAAATAATCTTGATTGAAAATGATCATCATTGGGACTCCATGATGTCTCACCACCTCTTCCAGATACTGCCTCGACAGAACTACCACTGAGCATGACTCCTTGATTGCTATGAAGTGGGCCATTTTTTTAAATGATCCACTACAACCCAAATAGCATCATGGCCTCCATGAGATCGAGGTATACCAGTAAAAATTTCCATTGAGACGTCCTCCCACTTCCACCGAGGAACAAATAATGGCTGGAGAAGACTACCAGGAACACGGTGTTCATCCATCACCTTCTAGAAGACCAAACATTGAGACAGAAACCCCGCAACTGCACACTTTAGCCCAGGCCACCAAAACTGACTCTTCAAGGCTCGATACATCTTTTTAATTCCTAGATGCACCGCTAATGGTGAACTATGGAACCCTCTGAGAATATTCTCGCACATCGCCAAAGGAACAAAAATCCTTCCATGATATAACACTCGATGTTTTTCATCCTCAGTCCAACCATTAGGGGCATCGCCAAAAACAACTCAGTATCTCTAGATGACCACCACTACATCCCCCAACTGGGAATGTTCTACCTACAACCCCATATATGATTGCATGGTCACTTGAGAAAGAAAACCTATTCCGCCAACGTCTCCTATATCAAGATGTAATGCGGATAGTTCTTCCATTACTCTACATGAGTCACCAGATTCATGCAATTCATCACTATGTGACTTTTGTCTCAGTGAATAAGCTAAAAAATTCCCCTTTCTTGGTGTATATAATATTTCTAAGTCGTATTCTTGTAAAAACTCCATCCACTAATATTGTCGTAGGTTAAAGTCATTCTAGGAGAAAACATACCTCGGTCTCTTATGATCAGTGAAAACCACAAAGCGCTCACCATTGAGATAATGTCTCCACAACATCATAAAAAACACCACGGCAACCAACTCAGGATCATGTGTGGCATTGATACATTTATGGGGATGTAACTACCAAGACCGATAATAAAAAACTGATCTTTTATGCATTGGAACACAACCTAACTTCATATGTGAAGAATCGTAGAAAACATCAAACTAAACTCCCTCAACTGTAAGACAATGAACTAGAGAAGTTACTAACATCTCTTTAGATACATGAAATATTCTTGACATTGATCAGTCCGTATGAACTCCTAATCATTCCTAGTCAATGCTATCAGTGGAGTTGCAACTCGAGAGAAATCGGCTATGAACCTCTTGTAGTAGCCTACAAGACAAAGGAAACATCGCATGTCTGACATTATCTTGGAGGATTCCCAAGACACAACATCTTCTATCTTCAATGGATCCTCAATTACTCCCTTCTGGGATACAACATGACCCATGAAATAGACTTCTCAAGCCCAAAACTCAAACGTCGACAACTTAACAAATAGCTGATGTTGATGAAGATCTTCCAAAATGGTTTGTAGATGTTATGTATGCTCCTCCATAGAAATGGAGTACACAAGGATGTTATCGATGAAAACCACCACATACTTTTCTAGAAAAACAAAAAACACAACGTTCATCAATCCAATGAATAAAACTAGAGGATTTTTCACACCGAACGGTATTAAAATGAACCCCTAATGCACATGACAACAACAGAAATCAGTCTTTAGGATGTCATTATCCTTCACAAGCATCTGATGATATCTTGACCAGAAGTCGATTTCTGAGAACCAAATTTCACCCTCAATTTTATACAATAAATAATCAATCTACAGAATAGGATTGTGATTCTTTACTGTCACATTGTTTAAGAAATGATAATCGACACACAACAGCAAACTGTCGTCAACCTTCTTCACGATCAAAATTGGTGCACCCCATGGTGACACTCACAGCTGAACAAATCTGCACTGTACCATTCCATCAATATATATATATGAATCTCTTGTAACTCAGATGCATCCATCCTATATGGATACATAGAGATAGGAGATGCTCCTGGTTGTAGCTTGATCCCAAACTCTATCTCTTATCGAGGGGATAACATTACAACCTCATCTAGAAAGACATCAGGGTACTCTTCTATGACTTAATGAAATGCCAACTACTGAACCTTCAAAGAACTCAATATCAACTCAATCATCAAGGATTATAAGAACGAGACACGCCTCTGACCCATCCGAGTGTCTCTCTAACCAACGAAGACCACTAACTCTCCATCTTAATCGAAGAACACCACCTTCCTCTGGAAGATATCCATGATATCCTGCATCGAATACAACAAATCTATGTGGATGAAGATATCATATGGTTTTATTAGTAAACATATGAAAAATTTCCAATAGTGTTGCTTCCCCGACAATAGCTCATAGTCTCTATATACTTCAAACAAGACAACTAATCCTCCAACTGACGTAGTCAACGCCAAGGCCACTGGAAGCCTCTCTAACTCATGTCCCAAAGCATGGATAATGGTCGGAGATATGAAAGAGTGTGTCACCCCTGAATCAAACATGTCATACCCCAAGGTATAAAACATTCAAAGGGTACCTCAAACGATGTCTATATCACATAGTGCTAGCAATGCTAAATCATGATGTTGTCCACGACCTCCTCCACAACCTCGCTAACCTTGATGAAGACCACAACCATGGTTGCACTCTGCTCTATATGGACGAGGAGCATCACAAGGTTTTCCTCTACCTGCCCCAACTAACCTCTACTAATATAAAGATAGGGAATCCTACTATTGTTTCCTCAGCTAGACCTGCCTCCACGGAGGAACCTGGAGTGGAAAACCTGGTGCACAATGACTTCTCTGAAAAGTCAGGCACTCTCTATTCTGATGACCTCAACCACCCCAAGAAAAACAAGTGCATGGTCCCTTTCCATAGGCTTGAGAGATACCACCCCTGGAAAAAGGATATACTGAGGGCTGAGAACTACCTCCGGCTGAATGGAAACTCTTCTTCCCTGAAAATTGGGAACCCTGGACCACAACTCTACTTCATGAGTAATCAGGACGACTCCCCTCTTGTGATTATCCAGTTCTGGCCAATGTCCTCTCGATGACCTCTTCCCACTCCAGCACCTCACGATATGTCATTAGAATAAATGGGGTGACCTGGTGATGGATCTATAGATGCAAAGCCTCCTCAAAATTCCTCTCCCAAGCCTCCTAATCTGGAAACAGATCCGAATCATATTGTAAAAGGATCCTAAAATTGACTCCAAACACTTCCACACTAGAGATCCCCTCTCGAAGGGTAAGAAGCTCTTAACGACTGGACACCTTTGAAGTCAAAGAAAGACACTCGAATCAAAATTTATCTTTGAAATCATCCTATGATATCCCTAATTTAACACCCCAAGAGTCCACGGTACGCTTCTCTTTGAATAATACAGTAGCGTGTGTTGTACGCAACTTTGAGTTCTAACACACACCACAACCAGTCAAACTAGCCGTTATGAATAGTAATTCATACTTTTTGAAATTTTATAAATTTTATCTTTCAAAATGGGCTTAATTTTTGGATTTGTAATATCGAAATTATCCTAGGATGAAATTTTGGTATTTTTCTGAAAACTTTCAATTTTTGATGAATAGTGAAAAAACACCGAGTTGTTGTTTAAAAATGAATTTGCATTTAATTAATTATTTATTTTATTTAAATTTAATTACAGTAAAAATAGATAAATAATACCTATTTAGGTTCAATGTAATTAATTGGAGTCAGTTTAGAATAATTTTAGATATATAAAAATTTTATTGAACTTTTCACCGTCTTTTACCCAACTCCTAGGAGAATTTAAAAATTCACATAAAACATAATTTTACTGCTTCTGTGAGTGGAATTTTGAAATTCCAAGAGACACAGTTAATATCAAGGAGTAAAATGTGGTTCAATAAGATAAAAATATTTTTTGGTGAATAATAACTTTTTACTTTTATTTACCATGGTAAAAAGTAAATAGGGAAATTAAGTGTAAAAATGATATTACTATTAATGTAACACATGTGTTAATTCTATTGCACAAGTGTATCTTGACCAAAAAAAACCTTAGAAATAAAATATTATCATTTAGGTCCACTTGGATTAGTTTATGACATTTATTATTATTTAATTTAAAGAAGAGTTAAAAGAGTTAAAATCAAAGTTTAATTGCTAAAACATTTTTAATATAAGGTTATAAATTGGATAAATTCAATTACAAATATTAATTAGAAAGATAAAACTATTTCTTATATAATGATATTTTATTTATAATTTTTAGACATTAAATAATTAAATTTATTTATGACACAATGATGCTGCAGTAATTACCATATAAGTGAAATATTAAAATAATTGATATTATAAATACCCAAATAAATATAATTTGATACTTTTAATGAATTATACTAATTTAATAGATTCATATGACATGTTAGAGTTGATTAAATGAAATATTTTTGAAGTAATCATGCTGTTATGATTTTTTAAAAAATCAATTTCCAAATAGTGTCAAAATTGACATAAAAGAGTTTTTAAAACAAATATTATATTATTAATTCATATTCTATTCCTAAAAATAAAATAATCGTCCAAAGGACTTGTATCATGGAATGTGTATCATTATTGGACCCCTTGTGGGTCGATTGGAAGTTTATAGTAATTCTATTAACCATATAATATAAAAATAAAAAGAGACATGGTAAATGTCAATTCAATTAACTAAGAGATAAAACTAAATTATAAGGTTAATAATGTGACCCAAACCTGTCTAAAATAAATTGGTTGAGTTGTTTTCGACCTATCCCCACCTCAAACTTTAAATAATATTCTTTGTAGCAATTAGAAACCGAATATGGATTTATTATAAAATAATATTTCTAGCTTTTCGAAAGGAGCCCCTCACCCCTCTTATAAAAGGTCACTCCCCATTCTCATTAAATCACACATTCTGAGCCTTTTGGTTCGGCCAATCCCTGCCAAAATATTCTCCCAAAATTCATCACTTAAACCTAGAGGCCTTAGTTTGATCAGGAAGCCAACCTAAGGAGTCCTTTTGATCAAATTAAAAAAAACCCGATGAAAATATAATGTTTTCACCACCCTCTTTGAAGTTCCTTTCTTCTTCAACTTCTTCTTTCGTTATTATTTCCATTCTAAAATAATAAATCCAGAATATCCTATATACATTTATGTTATTATAAATATGGTACAACCATATAAAGTATTTTATCCTTCCTTTGAATGACATGTCACCATACGTGCGTACGTACGCTTACCGTCTCCACGTCGTGGTGTAATAATTATTCAATATATTATTATTTAGATGGGTATAATAATGATGTATAATTCATGTAAATAATAAGTATAATATGATAATGGTTCGTTCTATATGATATACCATCCAATTATATATTATTTTAATATCAAAATAATGATATTGTCGCTCGTGCGTACGTATGGACTATCGTCTCCACGAACGCGATGAGATTCAATCCCCATCGTATCCATTCAAGAATAATTTTCATTTGATGGTTAAAAATAATGTTTAAAGACTTGATATCATTCTGAATATTAATAAGATACAATCTATCCATAACAAACAAATCTTATGTAACAAAACAGACAAAAGAAAATGAGTAATTTAACACCGAATCGATGATAATACTAAGATAGTATTAACAAAGCAATGTTGAAAGATCATATTTAATATCATATTAATATATATGATTCTTGTATAATGTAATATCAATTATTTCACCATTATACAGGAGTTTAACCTACCATCAAACAAGGAAAAGTAAAAGATAAGGGTTTATTTCACAATCTCTTCATTATCCGAGGTTGTTTATATGTAATTATCTACTGGGACCTCTTTATCATCCACATCCATGTTTCATAAAAATGTATTTCAAATAACTCTTACTATTTTAAAGACTATGGGATAAAGTCATTTATAACCTAGTTGAATTTTTTATAAGAAGTTTATAAAGGAATCTTTCTGTCATTTTCCAAACAAGGTGCTTTTGAACCTTTTCGATAGAATTATGGTAAGAATGTCTTTTTTTAACTTATATGGCGGTTGTAGCTATTTTCCGAAATTATAAAATCATCGAAGCTTCCCTTACATAATTATAAGAATATTTTCAAAGTAACTGTTTTATTTTATAATTATGTGACTTTTTATTTATTTCAAAAAAAGAGATATTTCTCACAAATAGTTTTGATTTCATCTACGTCAACATCCTTTAATGGATTTAAGATTATTTGGAATTGATTTATTATGATACAAAACTTCAATATTGTATTGAAGTTTTTGTGATATGTTTGACTGTGGATGTGTTATTTTTATACCATTCATGGTTTGTGGAGAAAGTATTGACATTTTGTATGCAAGTTTTTATACGAATATTTATGTTATGTTTAAACCTGTTCATACGAGGAATGCATTAGACTTAATAAGTGACGGGTGGAACCTGCTATAGCACCTCGATGCCTCAGTAGGTCTCATTAGACAAACTAGTGTCTTGGCATGAGGCCTTGACAAAATCTTATTTGTAGTCTTGGCACGAGGCCTTGGCTACATGGTTATGATAGTCTGGCATTATTCATTCCATCATTATGAAAGTGGATATTGATATTTCATGTGATTATTCGACTAGTAGAATATCAATGTGAATAATTAAATGGCATTATTTAATTTTATCTTTTCCAACTTATTCTTATGTTCGTGTTTAAAAGGCTGATTTAGTTATAAATTTCCTTAAATGTTTATTTATAAATGTTTCCGCTATATTGTTATCTTTACTGAGCATCTGAGCTCACCCCATTCAATGTTTTATTTTTCCCAGGATGTTAAGAAGTAATTTATGAATGCCTGCAGGGATAGTATGAAAGGATATAAAGAAAAGATGTTTTTGTAGTAGTTTTCACTTTATGATGTAATGTAAACATTATGAATTCATATAGTTATTCCAAGGCTACTAAACGAATCGGTCTTTTGAGACTTGATCTTTCTTTTGATCATGAAAATGTTATTTAACAATGAAACGACTCTGGGAATCTGAGGTCGGGGCATTACAGTTGTTATCATAGGAAGTTTAGTAAAAACCTTGGAAGATAGATTTAGATAAACTCTGATTAGAGCACGTAGTCCTAATCTGACCTTTAAGGATTATTATAGAATAAATTCCTAGAATTTTGGTATTGTAGATATTTTGTGAGTTTTCTGAGAAATAAATCCTTGTTTGGATATGAGCAGGTAGAGGTGGCTCTAGCACATATGTATCTAGGGGTAAAACCTAAAAGCACCACATTGATCTAGACTCGAATGAGAACTGGTGCACGACAAAGGGCCTTGTTGCACTCTTGGTTACGACACTCCTGGGGGATATGCTTAGGATAATTCTCATTTTCTTTACGAACCATTATGAAGGGTTTATGAGTATATACTTCTCAGAGAAAACATTATTATGATTATGGATTAAATCCACATATAGTTCTATTTATGATAAGTGTTTTATAAGTATGGAATTATTTTTTTTGATTCATAAACTGATCTAGTTTATTCCATTGATCAGAAATGGAGCCTAGTAGAAGAAATGGAAACTGTATCAATGCACACACTCCATGTAGATATTTCCCTCCTGCTCAAGATAATTATAGTGGAGCTGGTGATGCAACTGGTGCTGATCAGCTAATCACCATACTGGGACAACTCACTCATGTTATGAATAATAACCTTACCAGTATGGATCACCCTGATTCGCAGCGTGGAGGATCAATGTTAGATTGTTTCATGAGGCAAAAACCACCAACATTCAATGGGAGTAAAAATAAATTGGTAGCTGAGCAATGGATAAGTTCCCTAGAAAAAATATTTCAGGCTTTGGGGAGTAGTGAAAGGGAAAAAGTTGTCATGACAGTTTATCACCTCACTAGAGATGCTGATCAATGGTGGTCAGCGATTCAAAACATGAAAGAAGAAGATGAATTATCTAATATGGAATGGAGGGAGTTCAAAAAGGTTTTCTAATAAAAATAATTTCCTTGTGACCATCGAGCAGATATGGAAAGGCAATTTCTGAGTCTGAGACAAAAGGAGGATGAGAATGTCGCAAAGTATGAGGCTAAATTTACAAGTTTAGCAAGGTATGATGGAGATTATATAAGTAACCCAAGAAGTAATATTGATCGTTTCTTTTATGGGTGAAAACCATTTCTCCGTCGAGCATTAGTCTCACAAACCTTCTTGGCATACGAAGATATTGTCTCGTGTCCTATCAAGACAGAAAACGAATTCTCTAAGTCTTATGACATTAAAGAAAAGCAAGAGAAGAAGAGATCTGCTGATAAATTTGGAAATGGAAATAAGGGGGATAAGGGAAAAGTGGAATATCAATTCTACAGTAAATTTCGGAAGACACACCCCAGTACTTTCTTAAAAGGAACGGGTGTCTATTACAAGTGTGGTGAAAAAGGCCACCAAGCTCGTGATTGCAATGGGAAGAAAGAAGCTACTGATGTTCAGTGCTACAATTTCAGGGAGTTTGGAAATTATTCAAATGAATGTCCTAAGCGCCAGGGGAAATTACCTCAGAAGAGGCCAAGGGATCAAGGCCAAGCTTATGCTATCACTAATGTTGAGGTAGAATCTCTGAAAGACGTGGTGGCAGGTAATTTAATGGTTTGCTCAAGTTTATCCAATGCATTATTTGATTCTGGATCATCGCATTGTTTCATATCTTCTTAGATTGCTAAGAAAATTATATATTTCCAATTTGATTTAACAAAGGATTTGTTAGTTAAAACTCCAAAGCGAAGTATCATTGCAACAATGTTTTGTGAATCGATCCCCATTAGAGCACATAAATGTTCTTTATCCACTGATCTCATTGGAATTCCTATGATTGAGTTTGATATAATCCTTGATATGGATTCACTAGTGCAGAAAACGTTTTTTACGTCACCATTTTTTACGTCGGTTATATAAAACCGACGTCATAATATGTAAAACGAGGTTTTTTACGTCGGTTATTTCTTAACCGACGTAAAAACCTGTGTTCGGTACACATTTAACGTCGGTTATACAAATAACCGACGTTATTAATCTCGCGGCTTCGTTTTTTACGTCGGTTATTTTTATAACCGACGTAAAAAACGCGGTTTTCGAAGGCCCTTTCACGTCGGTTATTGAATAACCGACGTAACAAACGCGGTTTTTGAAGGTTTTTTGACGTCGGTTATAAAATAACCGACGTAAAAAAAGAATCCGCAGATGTTTTTGACGTCGGTTATTCCATAACCGACGTAAAAAAATGCGGATTTTGAGCCATTTTTTACGTCGGTTATTATATAACCGACGTAAACAATGAATCGGAGGAAGTTTTTTACGTCGGTTATTGAAATAACCGATGTTATAAATGTTTTTAAAACAATTATCACGTCGGTTATTGAATAACCGACGTGATAACTCAATTAAAAATTTACCCAGACCCGTGGATTGTCATTCGCGAGTTTACCTTCGACAGTCGCGACTCGTCTCTCTCGCGCGTAAACCCGAATCGGCTCGTCCATTTCGTTGGTTTAGATTCGTTTTGCGATCATCGTTTCTCATATTTAATCTCCTCGGATCAATCATCTAAACTCGCAGCACTCAGGTAATCCTCCCACTCGTTCGTTTTTTTTCGCGGATAGTTAATATATATGTGTTGTGATTTTTTTGTTGAAACTAGCTAAGATTCTTCGATTGCGAACCCTTTTAACTCGTTTTGGCACCATAATCTTATTTATCATCCCTAGATCTATTTGTTCGACTTGCAATATTGAGTAATTTTATGATTTCACTAATTTTTCATCGTTTTCTATAAATCCCCGAGAGGGTTGGGGCGTGTCCATTTGGATGGGTTGCCCTTTTACAGTTGTTACTACTTTATTCACACACAACCATGGCATAGGTGCATGGATTTGGGGTCGGGGGGTGTCCAGGGGGGTTTACAAGGGGGTGGGTGGGTGTGGGGGGCTGTCCAAGGGTGTGGGTGGGTGTTGGGGGGTGTCCAGGGGGGTGTCCAAGGGGGTAGGGGGTGGGGGGTGGTGTCCAGGAGGGGTGGGGGGGCTGTCCAGAGGGTTGGGGGTGTCCAGGGGGGTGTCCAAGCAGGTCGGGGGTGGGGGGTTGTGTCCAGGAGGGGTGGGGGTGCTTTCTAGAGGGGTCGGGGGCTGTCCAGAGGGGTCGGGGGGTGTCCAGGGTGGTGTCCAAGGGGATGGGTGGGTGTGGGGGGCTGTCCAAGGGGGTGGCGGCCTGTCCAGAGGGGTCGGTGGGGTGTCCAGGGGGGTGTCCAAGGGGGTGGATGGGTGTGGGGGGCTGTCCACGTGGGTGGCGGCCTCTCCAGAGGGTATTTGGGGTTGTCCGGGTGGGTGGGGGGGCTGTCCAGAGGGTTGGGGGATGTCCAGGGGGTGTCCAAGGGGGTAGGGGGTGGGGGTGGTGTCCAGGAGGGGCGGGGGGCTGTCCAGAGGGGTCGGGGGTGTCCAGGGGGGTTTACAAGGGGGTGGGTGGGTGTGGGGGGCTGTCCAAGGGCGTGGGTGGGTGTTGGGGGGTGTCCAGGGGGGTGTCCAAGGGGGTAGGGGGTGGGTGGTGGTGTTTAGGAGGGGTGGGGGGGCTGTCCAGAGGGTTGGGGGTGTCCAGGGGGGTGTCCAAGCAGGTCGGGGGTGGGGGGTTGTGTCCAGGAGGGGGTGGGGGTGTTTTCTAGAGGGGTCGGGGGGTGTCCAGGGTGGTGTCCAAGGGGATGGGTGGGTGTGGGGGGCTGTCCAAGGGGGTGGCGGTCTGTCCAGAGGGGTCGGTGGGGTGTCCAGGGGGGTGTCCAAGGGGGTGGATGGGTGTGGGGGGCTGTCCAAGGGGGTGTATGGGTGTGGGGGGGCTGTCCAAGGGCGTGGGTGGGTGTTGGGGGGTGTCCAGGGGGGTGTCCAAGGTGTAGGGGGTGGGTGGTGGTGTTTAAGAGGGGTGGGGGGGGGGGGGCTGTCCAGAGGGTTGGGGGGTGTCCAGGGGGGTGTCCAAGCAGGTCGGGGGTGGGGGGTTGTGTCCAGGAGGGGTGGGGGTGCTTTCTAGAGGGGTCGGGGGGTGTCCAGGGTGGTGTCCAAGGGGATGGGTGGGTGTGGGGGGCTGTCCAAGGGGGTGGCGGCCTGTCCAGAGGGGTCGGTGGGGTGTCCAGGGGGTGTCCAAGGGGGTGGATGGGTGTGGGGGGCTGTCCAAGGGGGTGGATGGGTGTGGGGGGCTGTCCAAGTGGGTGGCGGCCTCTCCAGAGGGTATTTGGGGTTGTCCGGGTGGGTGGGGGGGCTGCCCAGAGGGTTGGGGGATGTCTAGGGGGGTGTCCAAGGGGGTAGGGGGTGGGGGGTGGTGTCCAGGAGGGGTGGGGGGCTGTCCAGAGGGGTCAGGGGGTGTCCAGGGGGGTTTACAAGGGGGTGGGTGGGTGTGGGGGGCTGTCCAAGGGTGTGGGTGGGCGTTGGGGGTGTCCAGGGGGGTGTCCAAGGGGGTAGGGGGTGGGGGTGGTGTTTAGGAGGGGTGGGGGGGCTGTCCAGAGGGTTGGGGGGTGTCCAGGGGGGTGTCCAAGCAGGTCGGGGGTGGGGGGTTGTGTCCAGGAGGGGTGGGGGGCTGTCCAGAGGGGTCGGGGGGTGTCCAGGGGGGTTTACACATCGATTTGTTTTATATTTCAAAATTGTTATATTCAAATTATGATTTTTTTCATATAAACATATATTTGTCTTATCTAAAAAATATATATATTTTTGCTATTTTTTATAGGTAATAATGAGTCGAAGTTGCATTACGGCACATCGAATGAGCAATGAATATGAGGAAGGTGTTGATGCCTTTTTGGAATTTGCTAAACGAAATGTTCCAAGTAGTGACATTTTTTTCTGTCCATGCCTGAAATGTCTGAATATGAAGAAGTTGAAAAGTAGAGAGATAAAATATCATCTGATTTGTCATGGTTTCAATCCGAGTTACAACCCTTGGATTTGGCATGGCGAAACTGGACAGAATGTCACTGATGATAATGAATCACAAGATGGTAACTCCGATGGAATTGATGAAATGATTCGCGATATTGTAGTAGAACAAATTGAGATAGAACCGAGAGTTGCACGTCTATATGGTGATGCCGAAAAACCATTATATCCTGGTTGTACAGATTTTACGGTTTTGTCGGCGGTGTTAAGATTGATTAACCTGAAGGAGAAACATGGATGGAGTGACAGAAGTTTTACAGAGCTGCTACAATTGATGAAAGACATTCTTCCAAAAGATAACGATCTTCCAGATTCACATTATAAGGCCAAAAAAATATTATGCCCGATGGGATTGGGATACAGGAAAATACATGCATGTCTGAATGACTGCATTATATATAGGAAGGAATATGAATTTCTGAAAGAGTGTCCCAAATGTGGGACATCACGGTATAAGGTGAAAGAAAAATCACAAGCTGATGTAGAGATTACAAAGCTCCCTTCAAAGGTATTTTGGTATCTTTCTATAATTCCTCGTTTCAAACGTTTATTTGCTAATTCACATGATGCAAAAAGGTTAAGATGGCATGCTGATGAGCGGGTATGTGATGGAAAAATACGTCATCCAGCTGATTGTCCACAATGGAAGAAAATTGATGCCCAGTACCCTACATTTGGAAATGAAATTAGAAATCTGAGACTAGGCTTGTGCACAGATGGAATGAATCCATACCGAACCCTCAGTAGCACACATAGTTCATGGCCTGTTTTATTGGTAATTTACAACCTCTCTCCTGAAGTTTGTATGAAGCGCAAATATGTCATGTTGAGTATCATGATCTCTGGTCCAAAGCAACCCGGCAATGATATTGATGTATACTTGTCACCGCTGATTGATGATTTGAAACTTTTATGGGCTGATGGTATTAGGGTGTATGATTCTTATAAAATTGAATATTTTCAACTGCATGCAGTGCTTCTATTCACTATAAATGACTTCCCAGCATATGGAAATTTGTCTGGATACAGTGTTAAAGGGCATAAAGCATGTCCAATTTGCGAACAACAGACGTCATATTGTCAATTGCATCATGGGAGGAAAACAGTGTACATGGGTCATCGAAAGTTTTTGCCTATGGATCACCCTTATAGAAGACTAAAAAAGGCATTCAATGGCTCACAAGAATTTGATACTGCACCTCAACCTTTATCCCCAGAATTGTATTTTGAGAGGGTGAAAAACCTTGATGTGACATTGGGAAAGACACAGAAATCTGGTAATGATAGACATATTTGGAAGAAAAGGTCAATATTTTTTGAGCTACCATATTGGAGGTATCATGAAGTCAAACATAATATTGATGTCATGCACGTGGAGAAGAATATCTGTGATTCTTTGATCGGAACATTGCTAGATATTAAAGGAAAGACAAAATATGGGTTGAATGCAAGGTTAGACCTACTGTCAATGGGAATACGTTTAGAGTTAGCTCCCACTCCTAAAGGAAGACGAACATTTCTTCCCCCGGCTTGTCATACATTATCGAAGAGGGAGAAAAGTAGCTTCTGTCAGTGTCTTCATGATATCAAAGTGCCTCAAGGTTATTCTTCAAATGTAAAAAATTTTGTCTCATTGAAAGACTTGAAGTTGATAGGTATGAAATCACATGATTGTCATGTCATGATGCAACAAATTCTACCAGTTGCACTGCGTGGAATATTGCCCATCCGTGTCAGAAAGACTATAATGAGGTTGTGTTATTTTTTCAATTCAATTTGCAACAAGGCGATTGATGTGAATGCTTTGAACATTTTGGAAAAGGATGCAATTATTATACTTTGTCATTTGGAAATGTATTTTCCTCCAACTTTTTTTGATATGATGGTGCATTTACTGATTCATCTGGTTCGAGAAATAAGGCTTTGTGGACCTGTATATCTTCGTTGGATGTATCCTTTTGAAAGGTATATGAAAATATTAAAGGGATATGTTAAAAATCCATATCGACCTGAAGCCTCCATTATTGAAAAGTATATTTCTGAGGAGGTAGCAGAGTTTTGTACGAGTTACTTGGCTACGGCGCAACACATAGGTTTGCCTCCATCTCGCCATGAACGGGTTAATAATGAGGGAAAGGGGATTCGTGGCTTGAAAGTCAAATCACTGTCAGCTGAACATATGAAGAAGTTAGAATCATACATCTTGAATAACATAGCTGATGTTCAACCGTATATCACATTGCATATTAATGAGTTGAAACAATGTCATCCAAAGAAGAAAGAAATGTGGATTTTGAATGAGCACAACAAAACTTTTTTGCCATGGTTTAAAAAGACCTTGCTTGGTAGATCAGATGTATCAGAGACATTAAAATGGATAGTGGGTGGTCCATCTTTAAATGTGATAACATGGTCCGCTTATGACATTAATGGCTATACATTTCATATGAAAGCTCAGGACAACAGAAGTGCAGTTCAGAATAGTGGTGTATTGGTGTTTGCAGAAGCAATGCATTTTTCAAGTGCTAAGGACAGAAACCCAATTTCGGCATCAAGTGCATATTATGGAGTGATTGAAGACATATGGGAGGCTGATTACTTTAAAATTAAAGTTCCCGTTTTTAACTGTAAATGGTTTATCGGTAACAACAGTGTCAGACACGATGAATTTGGAATGACACTTGTTAATCTGAATAGATTGGAAGACACAGCTGATTCTTTTATAATGGCAACACATGCCAAACAAATTTTCTATGTAGTAGATCAATCAGATATGCAGTGGGCTGTTGTTTTACAAGGGAAAAACCAATATGTTGGTGAGGATGAATTTGATGAAGATGCTGATTTATGTGAGATCCCTACTTCCATGGAAAGATTAACAGAACATAATGATGAGTATGTTGAAGACATGGTTTGTGCCATTAGGAACGATCACGACGAAGGAATTTGGGAAAACAATCCAACTGTACATTCCTAAAATTACAGGTAACAAAAGTATATATCTTGTTTACATTTAGTTTTTTCATATAATGTTAGATACTGTAAATTTTTTACTTATTAAAATATGTATCAAACCAAAACGATAAAACAATAAAAACCGTAAAGAGGAGAAGTCCTGCGCGCACCGGCAACCGGTCATCTCTGTCTGTACCACCGGCCGGCCGCTGGCTCACCACCGGCCGGCCGGTGGACCAGACAGAGAGCCTTCCTCTGTCTGGATCACCTGCGGCCGGCCGGTGTTGAGCCAGCGGCTGGCCGGTGGTTCAGACAGAGAGGAAGGCTCTCTGTCTGGTCCACCGGCCGGCCGGTGCTGAGCCAGCGGCCGGCCGGTGGTCCAGACAGAGACATAGCCTCTCTGTCTGGATCACCAGCGGCCGGCCGGTGTTGAGCCAGCGGCCGGCCGGTGGTTCAAACAGAGAGGAAGGCTCTCTGTCTGGTCCACCGGCCGGCCGCTGGATCACCACCGGCCGCCCGGTGGACCAGACAGAGAGCCTTCCTCTCTGTCTGGATCACCAGCGGCCGGCCGGTGAGGAGCCAGCGGCCGGCCGGTGGTTGAGACAGAGAGGAAGGCTCTCTGTCTGGTCCACCGGCCAGCCGGTGGTGATCCAGCGGCCGGCCGGTGGTGAGCCAGCGGCCGGCCGGTGGCATCAGTGAGTCCACTTTTCAGCTTTCTTATGCCAACTCCTTGGCAACATTTTGCCTGTGTTTACCATGTTTATCATTGTTTAACATGCTTATCATATTACCGATGTTTACTATTATGTAATTTAGTACACTTTTCTATTTGTGAACTAATGTTTGTTTTTTTGATTTGAAGGAAAATGACAGATCAATCAGTTGATCAGCCACATGATTCTGGAGATGAGCATATTGGTCATACATCTGGGGAGGAACATTCACATGCTCCTATTACGAAAAAGAGTTCAAAGGTTGGTAAGCGTGGGTGCACACGTTTACCAAAATTATCACTTGCCCGTACGAAGGAGGAGAGGATAGTCGTGGAGTTTGATGAGGATGATCTTCCTAGAGGTCCAAATGCTAAAGATTTTAAGGGTTTTGTAGCAACTCAGGCTAAGAGCAAAGTAAGCATTCTATATGATGATTGGAGAAGTGTGGATAAGGCGATAATTTCTCAGCTGTGGGAGACCATTTTGGTAAGATCTTTTGCTATTGTTTGACTGTTCTTTAAATGTTTCTAGTATATATAATATTTTTAACCTCTTTTTTATCAGATGACATTTGATATTCCTGACACTGGAGGAGTCAGGAAGAAATGCTTATCGTTGGCTGCTAGGAGATGGAGGGATTTCAAATCAACCCTCTCATCTGATTTCATTTATGGTCATAGGAGTCGTGAGAATCCATGTCGTATATATCCTTTTATAGATGAAGACACATGGAGAGAATTTTTTGAAAGTAGAAGAAAAGAATCATTTTTGGTAAGGGCAATGTAAACTTTTATAAGCTTTATTATATAAATGATCTTATTATTGTTTTGTTAATGATTACTTATTCTTAATTTACAGCAAACAAGGAAAGCTCATCAAGAGATCCAATCTAAAAATGTATACCCTCATAGTTTATCTCGGGGAGGGTATGCATTATTGGAAGAACAAATGATGGCAGAAAAATTTCAACAACTAAGAGCTGAGTCTTCAAACTCTGGAGAGGTGGCCCCTCCATCCCCTCCATCTAGACATGAGAAATGGAAAAGAGCTCGAAAGGGCAAAAAAGGACAATATCTTTCGGAAGAATCGAGACTCGTAGTTGAGAGGATTGTAAGATATCTATTTTATTTATTTAAGTTTACTATTTTCGTCATATATTTCCAATCATTATAGAAAAGTTCAATTAATTATTACAGGACTCTCTTGAGGAGCAGAGTTCACAGGGGACATTTACACCATCTGGGAGGGAAGATATTTTATCTGTGGCATTGGGAAAGCCCGAACATCCTGGCCGTGTAAGAGGTTATCCGGCAGGTGTATCGGTAAGAAAAGTGTTGCCACGTTCCTCAACTTCTAACGTTGAGGGAGTTTATAAAAAAAAATAGAATCGTTGGAGGCTGAAGTCCATAATATTAATGCGACAATGGAGGACAAGATTAGAGCATCGGTGCAGTTAATGTTTGCAGACTTGCAAAGACAATTTCAGGGTGCAGCTCCCACTCCACCTCTCCCAGTAGCTCCCACTCCCCCACCTCAGCCTGCGGACCCCATTTTTGATCCTCCTCCTCCGCCGCAGCTACCTACTTATTGTGAGTTGTATGTTGATGATCCTCAACATCATATAGTTGCATATGGGATGGTATATTGTATAGGAGATACAGTTCATCATCAACAGTTAGAGGTAGAGAATCAGAGGGTCACTGTACAGGATATTATAGATAGATCAGCTCGGATACCATTACCTACAGATGAGGTGACGACAGTTGGACATAGTATCGGCCATTTTTTACTTTGGCCATCCAGACTTCTTCGACTCATTACCATAGAGGTATGGATGTTATATCTTTTATTTTATATTTTTATTAATGTTTTATCATTTGAAAACTAATATATTTTTCAATTTATTTTTACAGGAATACTTCAAAGGTAAAGAAATACTGTATAGACAACAACAAAGACAGATAGCTATGACATCAGATGCAGATACTAGCAGTCTTGACAAATTGTCAAGATATTCAAATTTGTTGGCGGATCATTATGACTTTACAATGGAAGCTCATGTCTGTGGACGTGAACTATGTGTGGGGATTATGAAAACTGATATCATGGAGTTTGTCACTGGAGATAAGATGGGCATCAACGTGGTGCAAATTTTTATCATGTAAGTCTTAACTCCTTTTCCTTGCGTTATATTTATTAAAAATGTATACTTATGTCTGCTTTGTATTAGGTATATGTATAAAATTTGTGAGAGGAATGAGCTGACAGATGTATATGGATTCATGGACCCACAATTGATTTCCCCTGAAGCATGTGCATTGGATGAGGAACAAAGAATGCTTTATATTGCTGATAGATTTGAAAAGAATGTAATCACACAGTGTTGGATGATGCCTTTTTGTGAGAGGTATGAAACACATCCCTCTCAAAGAGTTAATTATATTTTAACATAAAAAACCACTAACGTTAAATTTCCTTTTCTCAGGGATCATTGGATGTTAGGGGTTTTTTGCCCTAGGGAGAAAACACTTTATTGGATATGCTCTCTCCATGATGATGTGTGAGAAAGTTTTAAGAATATATTGGAAATGTAAGTTTCAATTTCACAATAGTTTTATATATTATAATGAATTTTAAATTTACCCCATTCGTATTATTTTCTAACAGGGCATGGGTCCACTTTCGAAAAAGCGCAAAGAAAAGGAATTACAAGATCAAATATGTACATGCGAAGGTAAATATCCATTTATAATTTGTACATTTTGATTTATTACATAAAAATAATATATTGAATTTACACTCATTCAAACAGAAATTTCATGAGCAACAAGGCATCATCGAATGCGGATATTACATGTTAAGATTTATGTATGAAATAATAACAACTGGGACAGTTCTGAGTTTTGACCTGGTAAGATTTCCTCTTTCTAATAATATTTCAATTTGATTTATTCATTATAAACGTTGACTACTATCCTTTTCCTTTGTAGATTTTTGATGACCCTCAACCCTTTACTGCTGAAGATATCAAACACTTACAAGTGGAGTGGTCAAATTATTTTACAGGTTTGATTGACTTTTAGTTGTTTGTAATGTAAAATGTAATTTTGAATATTGTCAATGTAATTGTGTATTTCGTAGTCGTTTAGGTTGGATTTAGTTTTTTTTGAAGTTGACATTGTATGTTTTGAATGTTATATAAGTGAATGTTTAATTTTTCTCTACTTCTTGTTTTGGTCTACTGTTGATGGTTTTTCTGGTCTGGATTTTGGTATGGGGGGAGAGGTTCCAAGGGGGTGGGTGGGTGTTTGGGGGGTGTCCAAGGGATATGGGAGGGGTGTCCAAGGTGTGTTTGGGGCTGTCCTAGGGGTCGGGGGGGGGGGTGTAAATGAGGGTGGGGGTGTCCAAGGGGTGGGGGGTGTCCAAGGGATATGGGAGGGGTGTCCAAGGTGTGTTTGGGGCTGTCCAAGGATTCGGTTGGGTGTCCAAGTGGTGGGGGGGGGGGGGGTCCAAGGGATATAGGAGGGGTGTCCAAGGGGTGTTTGGGGCTGTCCAAGGGGATGGGGGGGTTTCCAAGGGGTAGGGGGGTTTCCAAGGGGTAGGGGGGGTTTCCAAGGGGTCGGGGGGGTGTCCAGGGGGTGGGGGGCTGTCCAGTGGGTGGGGGGGTGTCCAAGGGGTGGGGGGGGGTGTCCAAGGGATATGGGAGGGGTGTCCATGGGGTGTTTGGGGCTGTCCTAGTGTTCGGGGGGTGTAAATGAGGGTGGGGGGGCTGTCGAAGGGGTGGGGGTGTCCAAGGGGCAGGTTGGGTGTAAATGAGGGGGGGGGGTGTCCAAGGGGTCTGGGAGGGATGTCAAGGTGTGGGGGGGTGTCCAATGGGTGTTTGAGGCTGTACTAGGGGTCTTGGGGGTGTAAATGAGGGTGGGGGGGTGTCCAAGGGATATGGGAGGGGTGTCCAAGGGTTGTGGTGGGGCTCCAATGTGGTGGGGGAGGGCTGGCCAGGTTGTTAGGTGGGTATAGATGAGGGTGGGGTTCAGTTGGGGCTTGGGGGAGGGCTGGCATGGTTATTTTTGTTTGGTTTCTGGTTGCTTTTTGGTGAGAGCAGTGCAATTATTTAAAAAAAAAATTTCTTTCACGTCGGTTATTTTATAACTGACGTGGTAAATAAATCGGTAGGGGTTTATCACGTCGGTTTTTTCTAGAACCGACGTGATAAACCTTTCCCGGGGATTTTATCACGTCGGTTCTTAGTATAACCGACGTGATAAAAGGCCTGGGAATCGATTTACCACGTCGGTTATTTAATAACCGACGTGCTAAAACGTTTCCCAGGCCTTTTTATCACGTCGGTTTCCTAAATAACAGACGTGGTAATAGGCCAGGGGAAGGGTTTATCACGTCGGTTATGACATAACCGACGTGATAAACGATATCCCAGGCGTTTTATCACGTCGGTTTAGGGAATAACCGACGTGATAAAGCCCCCCGCGCATATTTATCACGTCGGTTATTATATGAACCGACGTGATAACCACCGTGAAGTTAGGGATATTACGTCGGTTTTAAATAACCGACGTAAAAAACGTTATTTATAACGTCGTCCGTATTAACGTCGCCTAAAAACCGACGTAAATAATAAAAAATAACCGACGTAAAAAACGTTTTCTGCACTAGTGATTGGATTTAGGACCATGATGCAAAGATTTATTGTAAGAAGAAGGAGGATACAATTTTTGATGATGATGATAAGGAACACCTTATCTTTAGAGTAGAATCGTCACCACCTAATTCTTATCTAGATCCACCCCCAGTAGCTCAACTAAATTCAATTAATGTGGAGGAAGAGAATAAAATGACTGTGGGAGAGGAATGGAATGTTCAAATAGAAGATATACTTATTGTGAGAGAAGATGTAGATGTGTTTTCAGAAGATTTACCTGGACATCCTCCAAGACGGGAAGCTGAGTTTTCTATTGATTTAATTCCTGGATCAAGGCCTATATTGAAGACCCCTTATAGAATGGCCATCGTGGAATTAGTTGAACTAAAGAAAAAACTAGAGGAATTGAGTAATAAGGGATTTTATCACCTTAGTGTTTCTCTATGGGGAGCCCCTGTCTGTTTTGTTAAGAAGAACGATGATCTATGAGGTTATGTATCCACTATAGGGAAATCAATGCTATAACAATAAAGAACAATTGCATTGATGATTTCTTTGAACAACTATATGGAGCTCAATACTTTTCAATGATTGAAATTTGATCTGGATACTATCAATTGTGTGTGAAGAAGGAAGACATTCCAAAGACAGCATTTCAAACAAGGTACAGCCATTACAAGTTTACAGTAATGTCTTTTGGATTGACTAATGCACCCTCTGTATTCATGGATCTAATGAATAGAGTTTTCAAGGAATATCTCGATGATTTTGTGCTGGTATTTATTGATGATATATTCGTATACTCCAAAAGCCATGAAGATCATGAAAATCACTTGCGCATTATCCTGAAGACTCTGAGATGACATGTATTATATGGGAAGTTTAGCAAGTGTGAATTCTGGCTTCAGGAGATTTATTTTCTTGGACATGTTTTTTCTAAAGATGGAATCCTTTTTTATCCTTATAAGACCAAGGCAATACATGAATGGCCTAAATCAACAATTATAACTGAGGTATGTAGTTTTATTGGTCTAGCAAGTTATTATTGACGTTTCTTCCATAATTTTTCCCGGTTTTCTAACCCGTTAACAAATCTCACACGTAAAGGGGTTAATTTTTTTTGGGAAAAAAGAGTTTGAAGAATGTTTCGAATAACTGAAGAGAAGATTAGTAAATTCTATTATATTGACCCTACCATTGGGGAATGATGTGCTCGTTATTTATAGTGACGCATCGATGAAAGGACTTGGTTGTGTCCTTATACAGAATGATAGGGTTGTTGCCTATGCATCACGACAGTTGAAAATTCATGAGAAAAACTATCCTACTCACGATCTCGAGTTAGAAGCTGTGATATTTTCTTTTAAGATATGGAGACACTACCTCTATGGTTAAAAATGTGATATTTATACTGATCAAAAGAGTGTGAAGTATATTTTCTCACAAAAAGAACTCAACATGAGGAAAAGGGGATTGCTTTAATTACTCAAGGATTATGATTGTATGATACACTACCACCCGGGGAAGGCAAATAAGGTGGTATATTCTTTGAGCATAAAAGAGCATGGAGTTTTGAACATGATGATAATTGAAAGGGATCCTATTTTCATGGATCTAGTAAAGTTGGATATGTGAATCACTATTGAAGGTGAAACATGAATGCTTTTTCAAATGGTTGCCAAACCATCTTTACTAGAAATGATTAAGAGTTCTTAGACCGATGTTGAAGAATTTCAAAAGAAGATTAAAGCTGTGAATGATGGGAGATTAAGAGACTTTGTGTATGAAGAAAGAATTTTGAAATTAAGGAAAAGACATTGTGTTCTCGATATACCTGATCTAAAAAGGGAAATGTTATATCATGCTAATAGCTCCAATTTCACTAGACACACTGGAGCACCAAAATGTATAGTGATTTGAAGGAACATTTTTGGTGGGACAAAATGAAGAGGGAGATTGCTGATTTTGTGTCATGATGTATGGTTTTTCAACAAGTGAATGAATGAAGGAAACAACCTGGAGGTGTCATGGAACCTCTTCCCATACCAGAGTGAAAATTGGACAATATTATGATGGACTTTGTCATGGGGCTACTAAAGAATCCAAGAAGGTACAATGCAATATGGGTTATTGTTGATCGTCTTACCAAGACAACACATTTTCTTGCTATAAGAGAATATCTACCACTAGAACATCTTGCAAGACTATATATTAATGAAGTTGTGAGACTTCATGGAGTACCCCTATCGATTGTTTCTGGTCGTGATCTCCGTTTTACTTCAATATTCTGGAAGAGTCTTCAGAAGGCCTTGGATACTGAACTTCATTTGACCATTGCCTACCACCCTCAAAGATATGGACAATCAGAATGGACTATTCAAACCTTAGAAGACATGTTGAGATCATGGTCAATTGACATTCAGGGTATGTACGATCAATATTTACCCCTGGTAGAATTTTACAATAATAATAGCTTCCATTCAAGTATTCGGAGGGGCACCATATGAAGCGTTATACAGAAAGAGATGTCGCACACCAACCTAGTCAGATGACGTTGGTGAAAGAAAACATGTAGGACTAGAACTAGTGGAGGAAATGTTGGAAAAGGTAAAGGTAATAAAAAACGACATCAATGTAGCTCAAAGTAGGCAGAAGAGCTATGCCAATAAATGAAGGAAGAATTTGGAATTTCAGGTAAGAGATCATGTTTTCTTGAAGGTATCTCCATGGAAGGGAGTTAGACGTTTTGGAAAGAAAGGTAAATTGAGTCCCAAGTACCTTGGACCTTTCAAAATTCAAGAACGAATTGGGGCTGTAGCTTACCATTTGGCAAATCCGCCAAGTCTCACCAAAGTTCACGATGTGTTCCACATGTCACTGTTGAGAAAATAAATTCCTAACCCAACGCATGTACTCCCCAATGAGGAATTAGAACTGGAACCCGATCTCTCTTATTTCAAAGAGCCCGTCAAGATACTTTATACGAGAGAACATGTGCTGAGAAACTGGACGACTCGTCTGGTAAATGTTCTATGGAGAAACCATAAGATGGAAGAGACAACGTGGGAACCCGAGGAACTTAGGATGAAGAACCTCCCGATTCTTTTTATGTAGTAATATTATAGAAATTTCTAGGATGCAATTAATTGAATGAGGGGATAATGTAACACCCCATGCTTCCACGATACACTTCTCTTTGAATAATACAGTAGCGTGTGTTGTACGCAACTTCGAGTTCTAACACACACCACAACCAATCAAACTAGCCATTATGAATAGTAATACCTACTTTTTGAAATTTTATAAATTTTATCTTTCAAAATGGACTTCATTTTTGGATTTGGAATATTGAAATTAACCTAGGGTGAATTTTTGTTATTTTTCTGAAAACATTCAATTTTTGATGAATAATGAAAAAACACTGAGTTATAGTTTAAAATGTATTTTTTTTAAACAATTATTTATTTTATTTAAATTTAATTAAGGTCAAAATAGATACATAATACATATATATGTTTAATTTAATTCATTGGATGTAGTTTAGAATAATTTTTGATATATAAAAATTTTATTGAACTTTTCACCGTCTTTTACCCAACTCCTAGGAGAATTTGGAAATTCACATAAAACATACTTTTACCGCTTCTGTGAGTGGAATTTAGAAAATCTGAGAAACATGGTTAATATCAAGGAGTAACATGTGGTTCAATAAGATAAAAATAATTTTTGGTGAAAAATAACCTTTTACATTTATTTAACACGGTGAAAATTAAATTGTTTAATTTAGGGTAAAAATGATATTAATATTACCCAAAAACATGTCCTAATTCTATTGGACAAGTTTATCTCAACCAAAAACAACCTTCGGAATAACATATTATCATTTAGGCCCACCTGGATTAGATTAGGACATTTATTATTATTTAATTCCAAGAATAGTTAAAAGAGTTAAAAGAGTTAAAATCAATGTTTAATTGCTAAAACATTTTTAATAAAAGGTTATACATAAGATACATTCGGTTATAAATGTTCATTAGAAATATAAAACGATTTCCTACAAAATGATATTTTATTTATAATTTTTAGACATTAATTAGTTTAACTTATTAATGACACAATGATGATACAGTAATTACCTTATTAGTGAAATATTAAAATAATTGATATTATAAATACCCAATTAAATATAATTTGAGATTTTTAAGGAATTCCAAGAATTTTATAGATTTATATGACATGTTATAGTTGCTTAAATGAATTTTTTCCAAGTAATCATGTTGTTATGATTTTCACAAAAATCAAATTCCAAATAGTGTCAAAATTGACATAAAATAGTTTTTAAAGAAAATATTATATTATTAATTCATATTCATTTCCTAAAAATCTAATGTTTGGACAAAGGACTTGTATCATGATAGGTGTATAATTAATGAACCACTTGGGGGTCATTTGGAAGTTCATAGTATGTTTATTAAGAAAATAATATAAAAATACAAAGAGACATCGTAAATATCAAACTAATTAACTAAGAGTTAAAAACTAAACGATATGGTTAATAATGTGACCCAAAACACTATAAAAAATCTATTGGTATAGTTGTTTTAGACCTATACCCACCTTAAACTTTAAATAATATACTTTGGAGCCATTAGAAACTAAATATGGATTTATTATAAAATAATATTTCTAGCTTTTCCAAAGAAGCCCCTCACCCCTCTTATAAAAGGGTACTCACCCTTCTCATTAATTCAAAATTTCAAAGCCTTTTGGATCGGAAAAAACCTACCAAAATATTCTCCCAACTTCCATAAATTCAACTTAAAGGCCTTAGTTTGATCATAAATCCAGGATAAGAAGTCATTTAGATCATATCAAAAGGAATAACCCGAAGAAGAGGTAATGTTTTCACCACCCTCTTTCAAGTTCCTTTCTTCTTCAACGTTTTCTTTCTTTATTATTTCCATTCTAAAATAATAACTACAGAATATTTTATATACTGTGATGTTATTATAAATATGGTAAAACTGTATTCATTATTCTATCCATCCCTTGAATGAAATGTCACCATACGTGCGTACGTACGGCTTACCGTCTCCACGTCGTGGTGTAATTGTTATTCAATAAATTATTATTTATATGGATATAATAATGATGTATAATTCATGAAAATAATAAATATAACATGATAATTATGATTTATATATGATATACAATCCAATTATATATTATTTCAATATCAAAAGAATGATATTGTCGCTCGTGCGTACGTACGGACTACCGTCTCCACGAACGCGATGAGATTCATTCCCCATCGTATCCATTCAAGAATAATTTTCATTTGATGATTATAAATAATGTTTAAGGACTTAATATCATTCTGGATATGAATAAGATATAACCAAACCATAAAATATAAGGCTTACAAAAAAAACATACAAAAGAAAACATGTAAGTTAACACCCGAAATGACGATAATACTAAGATAGTATTAACAAAGGAATGTTAAAAGATCATATATGATATCATATTAATATATATGATTATTTTATAATTTAATAACAATTATTTTACCATTATACAAGAGTTTAACCTACCATCAACCATGGAAAAGTACAAGGTAAGGGTTTATTTCACAATCTCTTCATTATCCGAGGTTGTTTATACATAATTATCTACTGGGACATCTTTACCATCCACATCCATGTTTCTTAAAAATGTATTTCAAATCACTATTACTATTTTAAAGATTATGGGATAAATTCATTTATACCCTTGTTGACTTTTTTTAAGATGTTTATTAAGGAATTTTTTTGTTTTTTTCCAAATAACGTCCATTTTAACCTTTTCGACAGAATTAAGGTATGAATGTATTTTTTTAACTTATACGGCACGTGTGGTTATTTTCCTCCATTATAAAATCGTCGAAGCATCCCTTACAAGCTTATAAGAATATTTTCAAAGTAAATGTTTTATTTTATAATTATTTGACTTTTAAATGATTACAAAAAAAGAGATATTTATCTCAAATAGTTTTGATTTCATCTATGTCAACATCCTTTGATGGATTTTAATCTTATTCGAAGTTGATTTATTATGATACAAAACATCCAGATTTTAATGAAATTTTTGTGATATGATTTACTTTGGATGTGTTATTTTTATACCATTCATGTTTTATGGATAAAGTATTTACATTTCGTATGCTAGTTTTAATAAGAATGTTTATGGTATGTTTAAACCTGGTCATATGAGGAATGCATTGGACTTAATAAGTGACAGGTGGAGCCCGCTATAGCTCCTCGATTCATCGATTGGTCTTATGAGAAAAACAAGTGTCTTGGAATGAGACCTTGACAAAGTCATATTTGTAGTCTTGGCACGAGGCCTTGGCTACGTGGTTATGATAGTCTGGCATTATGCATTTCATCATTATGAAAGTAGTTATTGATATTGCATGTGATTATTTGACTAGTAGAATATCCATGTCAATAAGTAAATAGCATATTTTCATTTTATCTTTGCCATATTATGCTGAAGATCAAGATTAAAAGGCTTTTGTTTTAGTTATACATTGACTTAAATGTTTATTTATGATTGTTTCTGCTATATTGTTATCCTTACTGAGAATCTAAGCTCACACCTTTCAATGTTTTATTTTTCCCAGGATGTGAAGAAGTAATTTATTAATGACATGCAGGATAGTATGGGGGGATATAATGACAAGATTTTGTTGTAGTAGTTTTCACTTTATGATGTAATTTAAACATTATGAATTTATCTAGTCATTCCAAGGCTAAAAAATTAATCGGTATTTTGGGACTTGATCATTCTTGTGATCATGCAAATGTTATGTAATAATGCACCGAATCAGGGAAAATGGGGTCAGGGCGTTACAGTTGACTCCTCGCAATCCCTAAGGAACAAGTAGCACCATTGTCTTGACACTCCACGTAGCATCATCACAGCCAAGGACACCCAATTCTCTATCCGAGAATGGATCGAAGTGAATAATATCTTAAATTCCTCCAACTACTCTTCCAAGACTGCATCTGTAACGGATCCCTCGTACTTCTACAGACACTGGTGCTGAGAATCTTGGAGTTTCTCCCTCCAAGTGACATCGTCGTCAACCACTACCCTATAGCAATCTACTGGTAACGCCTGTGTGACATCTTCTATGCGATCCGGATAGGGATTTGAACCTAGAGCCATACCTGTAAAATAAAAAATAGTTAGAGCTCTTATACCTGGAATGAGGAAGAGTCATCATTAATTAATTAATGTTTTTTTATTCTTTTTATCTTACCCTATCATGTGGTCTACCAATTCAAACATAGGAACAAGGAAGAATTATTCATGATCCTTTCCTAGGTCTCTACCCTGCAACTAGTATCACCTCATTTAGTAGCCATTATAAACATAAAGGTATGTAAATCAGATCATAGGGGGGGATAAACGCCTATGTCCCAGCTGGTCTCGAGTGATTACATCACTTGTTAAACTTCACAGATATTGTTTCCCTACCGACCCATACTACCTCACGTGTGCCTAAATCTAAACTCCATCCTATCCCTTAACCTGTTTGTAATACCACTCTGTCACGACCCTCCTCACAATGTGTACCCCTCCGGGGCTGGAAATGTGTTAAGGGAGATAATGACCCCCAAGTTCCACCTCCAGTAGTCCCCGGGTTGGTGACTAGCACCAAATGTATAGTAAACACACAAATTGGGTGCATTACCTTCTAAGATGACACATGTGGAAGAGAGAGATAAGATAGAAACAAACTAAATCCAACTCAAATGACAATATAAAATAAATCCCCAGTACACATATGTAATGTCATGAAAAACTACAACAACTGATAGGAAAAAACATCAAGTACCCAAAAGAATGTAAAAACCGTAGCGACCATGATGCACAAAGAGCTCCTACAATGCCAAGCTAATAGAAACTAGCTTGATCTCCATTCATCTCTATGTAACTTAAAAATAGATTATATAGACATTGGGTGAGCATAATAGTATACTCATATGGATCCTCCCCAAAGGCTCTCATGAAAATGTAAAAAAATCATGCCAAATCACAGTGAACAACAAGTGAAATTAACTCATTGTCTAAACAAGCATACTATGCTCCCATCCCCACCATGGATACTCTAACCATGTAATGCATACAAGAGTATATAATATAATGAATAATATCAGGGGTAAGACACAACTACTTCCCCACTGGTTTCCCGCTCTTCCCCAACGTCGCATGTCCTAAGCATCTCTTTCCAAAATGGATTTCCCACAAACACATGGGTGAAGCACCAAAACTTGCACCTCATGAAAAAAACAACCCAATCCACATAATCAATGTAACCTAGTAGTTTATGGGAGCCACCACAGCCCACATAAAGAGTATCATATGTTAGGTATTGAGCTTCATTCCATTATAGCCCATACACAGAGTAAAGATCCTCAAGCCATCATAGCCTATACACATTACACAAATAGTAGTCCATAGTAAACTATATCCAAAATATGGGCCTGTGAATAAAAACAAGACATTACAGCCCTCAAAACATATATATGGGGAAAACTAACCATTGTGCCAACCAGCACATGTAACTACCAAGAGAAGAGAGTGGTGCTAAAGGTGGTAGTTAGCCATCAATCATCCAAATGGATGTTGGGGAAAACACCCCCCCCCCAATGCTCAGAATCTATGGGTGTCAGTTTCCCATACCGAGAGGGTGGAGAAGCATATAGTAACAAAAAAAATTTTAGAATATACTATAGCTCACAACCACACTATGGGCATAACCTAGTCTTAGACTCAACAATAGCTAACGCCTCTCGAACTCCTAGAATCCACATCTATGACATGGTAGCCTATAAGCACACAACCATTTAATGAGAATTATTACATTACTTCATTCCCTTTTTACCAATTTCCCTTTCTGTTAATTAATTCTTTAAAAAATAATTAACAAATAAAAATTTCAACATTATATTTCATTAGCATCACAACCAAAGTCCACTATTCCTTCAAATTACAAACTCACCATTTCGCCCCACCAAGCTCCATCCCCATGGGTTAACATCATTTATTCAATTATTTATTTATATTATTACATTCCAATATTATAATTAATTCTATAAAAACATTCTATGCTATTAAACACAAGGGGGCTCAATATAGTGAGTAGATAAACTACCCGTCTAGTATTTTACACCTATAGATAGAGTAAAGACCAATCCTCCCATTAGAAGTTAAACATGGAAAGAATGTGTCAAACCCCGCGTATGTTCTCCCCATTCAGATGAAGTGTAATAAAGTCCTATTTCCTTTTGCAGTGGGGAAATTAATGCAGATAAACAACTAATAAGAACCAGCATGAATCAAAACAATCACATCCAACCTATTTCATCATCCCATGTGTCCTCCCAGACAACCATATGCATAAACCGATGCATCTTGCCACTATAGGCCTCAACTGCTACCACAACCAGTAGGCCTCCCTGCCCCCGCATAACACAATAGCCATCCAGGATCAAATCAGAACATTAGTAACAGGAAAAAAAACCATCATATCAATTGGGCTCTTGGCCCTTAAACAAGAATGACGGAAACTCAGAACCCTACAAGTAATTATCTATTATTAAACAACCAGTTCATTAATCCATCTTGGATTATGCGATTTATATTTCACGGGTTATGAATTTAGGAAACCTAACAAGTAAGAAATCAGAAATAATTAAACATGCTTACTGGACCTATTTTATTAACCTCAAATTACAACTAGAAGAACCATATTCATATACATGCCTCTTTATCCTTAGCCAAATAATTATCGATTAATTTTGGCTTTACGTTCTTTTCCAATTTCAATCAAGAATGAAAATCTAAAAAATCAAGAGTAGATATCACACTATCTAGAAAAACAAGAGGTAATAACATATGATCAATATCAATTTTTTATCCAGTTAAAATATATATTAGGTCAATTCCATTGTGATCCAGTGGGATAAAAAATGATAACTATATAGTTGCACATAAAAGGAAATAGAAGCAATGAATCCCCTACCTCAAATGGGTCATAACATTCTTTATATTAGAACGATCCACACAATGGGTTTCGATATCCTCCCCCCATGACAACTGTATCCACTCGAGGATGCAGATACACCACCACACAAGTCAACTCCCAAGAAAAGCTGATTTGGAACATGGAGATCATATTCCAAAAAGGGGAAATTAGAAAGAGAAGCAGATGAACTCAAAATAATGATGATAGATCATACCATATATAAATGATTGATCAATACTACTTGGTTGCATCAAAATAGATTGGATCCAATACACGGAGGAATGTTGGAATATGAAACTGCGATGGGATGGAATGAAAGGTTACAACATCTCACATCTGAGAACAAGGATGAAGAACTAGAGAGGAATATATATCGTCCCATTAGAAGATTTAATGGAGTAGTGGTTTAAGATACATTGGATTTTCCATTAAAAGAGGATCAATTTTAACCACCAAATATAAACAATTAAAAGAAACCCGAGCCTTAGGGAAATTAATATAGGAGGTATGGACATTGAATTGGCCTCAATGTCCTTAAAAAGAGGCTTCAAATGCATTTTATGTCAAAGGAAACGTTATAGTGGAGAAACTGTAGGAAGTTGGAAACATTGTTCCTTAACACAAAATTTTGAAAAGGATAGAGGTCAACATTGGAACCTCACCACTCTGGAAACACTATTCATGAACTCAAAATTTGTCAAAGGAAAGAGGTAACCGTTGGAACCTCACCATTCAGGAAACACTGTTCATGGACTCAAAATTTGGAAAAGGAAAGAGGTCACTGTTGGAACCTCACTGTTCTGGAAACACTGTTCATGAACATAAAATTTGGCAAAAGAAAGAGGTCACTGTTGAAACCTCACCGTTCTGGAAACACTGTTCTTGAATATAAACTTTGGGAAAGGAAAGAGGTCACAAATAGAACCTCACCATTCATGAAATACAATACATGAATATAAAATTTGTCTAAGGAAAGAGGTCACAGTTGGAACCTCACCGTTCTGGAAACATTTTTAATGAATTGAAAATTTGGCAAAAGAAAGAGGTCACCATTGGAACCCCATCATTCCAGAAACACTATTCATGAACTCAAAATTGTGTAATGGAAAGAGGTCACCGTTGGAACCTTACCATTTAGGAAACACTGTTCATGAACATAATATTTGGGAAAGGAAAGATGTCATTGTTGGAACCTCACCAAAAGCTACTGATGACACTATTCACATAAGGTTACCATTTCACTGTTCACATAAGGTTACTATTGGAATTTTTCACAGTGGTCTACCATTGGATCTATTCACAAGGCTACCATTGAAAATTTTCACCGAATTGGAAATTTGGAAAAGATTTGGGGATAAGTAACCTTGACCTCCCAGAACACCTCAAACACCATATTTTCACAAAGGAATGGACCAGAGAGGTTCGTTCCATTACAATATTGAAGTAGAATAAATCAAGTACTATAAATACCTCAATGAATTAGTCATTTTGGATGTCATGGAAGAACCAAAATTATAGGAAAAAATGATGAAGATATTGAAGCTGAGGTAACCGTATAATACGAGGTCGAACTTGATGACACACTTGTTGTAATTGAAATATACAGGGATAAATAAAATAAGGAAAATGGAAATATTCATGATTCTAAAATATATATGAAATAATAAAAAGAAGAAAAAGATGTGTTTAATGAATAAATTAATGGTCCCTGGATCGTAACTCACTAATTATATGGATATGATATTTAGTTTAGTGATTATTTGCTAAGAATGTCTTCTGGTGAGTGTTTTAAAGATATAATCACTTCCACCCGTGGATCATGAAATATTGAATGAATTAGGGATATCTCACTACTTCCAATATTATCATCCTTTTGCTCATATACATACATCTCTAGAAGATATAATTTTATATAATTGTGGTTATTGTTCTAAGTTTAAGGATGTGAAGTTTAATTGAATATCATCATGTGAATTATATATCATAGTCTAAATTGAGATGCTTCATTGTAGACCATGTGCTCCTCCCTGATATCATAAATATAAGTTATCAACTCATTATTTTATGAGTTGAAGCAATGTCTTCCAAAAAAATATCATATATATAATGATCTAAATATAATAATTCTATATGAGAAATTATCCTTCTGATTTATCTTCAATAATACTAATAAAACCTAGAATGTATTATCTTTAGTTTGTTCCTATATATAAAAGTCATTCTCTCTCTTAAATATGATATCCACAAAAACCAATTTTATTTATCCTTTAATGCTTCCCACCCAGAACAGAAATATCCTCTCAATTATTTTTTACATTATATTTCCTTCTAATTTCTAAAAAATGAATTAATTTTCATTTTCTATAATTTTTAAATTCAAATTGATGAAGAAAACATTCATCTTCCAATAAAATATAATTCAAAGTCATCGTTCTATATTTTCATCAAGTAGATATCTAGCACATTAAATAAAAAACATTTAATATATGTCCGAAAAAAAGAAAAAAATATTTTATGTATTTAAGATCATTATTTTTGGTCAAATTTACTATATAATATAAATCAATGATCTGTTAACACCAAAATTTCATGGGATTTTGTATCCTATATCATTTGGTTAAATTTTATATAAGTCAAGGAACAGTAAAAAAATTCAATTAATGAACCTATTTTGAGCAGTAAGAAGGCCGAAATTTTAATATCCATTAACTTCAATGATTTATAAGGTATGTGTCTTGCGACACAATTCCTTCAATCATATATCATTATTGAGTATATCATGATGTAGGTAACTTACATTTTTTGAACACTTCATGAAATTAAATCCCTAAATCCACTACGTATACCATTATGGAATGATGAAAAATTTCACCAAAAGAATATAAATTTCTAATAAGACTGGTAATTTCCAAACGAAAATCATAGTGTGGTCCTCCTTACATGGAATAACATCCTCAAAAAACCAAATTTATATAATTTTTCCATGGATCATTCATGATGTGATGGGTATTTCATGGAATTATTTTTGTTCATAAAATATGGTGAAGTAAGAAACCTTATTTATGAACCTTGCATAATACATACATTACCATCACATAAGAGTGGTGGAATTTTGTATTTTTTAGACTTCAATAACAATTTCATCGTTACCGTATTTTATGAAACATTGATAAATCTAACTAATTAACATCATTTGTTGATTTATTGTACTAAAAATCATATCAATGTGTGACTTTTTTCCCAACTGTGTGAAATTTTATGACCACTTCTATCATCTAGAAATAATTAATACTTCAACATTAATTCAACAAAACCATCACCAATAGAAATAACATTTATTCTAATCCATTCCATGTACTTAATGAATAATTGTAATCAGTGACTCCATTATTCATCAACAAATCCAATTTACAACCTCATTTCTGCATAAAAATCAACTAAAATCAGTTATATTCATTACAATGTGATTTTTAACAATTTTATAGACATTAAAACAATAACATATTCATAATAACATTTAAAATAAATTTATATAGTGATTTTGAACAAATCCAACATAAAACTCACCCACCACTCCCCATAAGATTTTTTTGAATATTTACACATAATATAATGAAACCATCAAAATAGAGATAATATATCCCCCGTTGTATTATAATAAAATAGCATATCCAAGATCTTATTTGCTGCTATATTTTTTTATGGACATCATATAACTACATTTCATGAATCTAATTTTTTTAAATTTCATTACTTTTTTATATCAAATTTTGATTTCCCCTTGTTATTTGTTGAAATTTATATGTTATTGGAAGTATTTATAACAAAATGTAGAATTAAAATGAAAAATATATATAATTATTTCTCTTATATAATATATTTTGTATAATAAAGAATTTGGAAATGTTAAATTATATAAAATAGTCTATCCTAGCTACACCATAAGAGAATGAGCTGGTATCTACTGAGGAAACCAATAATATAGACTTCCTAATATCTATGTGGTGAAAAGAGTAGTAGTTGTAGGAAGAATTGTTTCAAAACTATTTAGAGATAAAATAATGACATTATGATATTGGACATCATTTTGCCCAATGACCATTATAGTGTTAGACCAATGGTTATCACATAGGATGTACCTACAATGTCATGGTTTATTATGGAGTTCCCAAAAAACTAAAAATCAATGTGGGATATGTTCAGGTGAGTCAAATTTTATACATATTATAATAGTGACATCATAGCCTCCCACATCACAAATTATATTTATTGATCCAATTTCATTCTTCTGTACCTATATCATAAAAGAATCAACCATAAAAAATAGTGGACTATCTATCACAACCTCAGTGAATGTACATTGATTCCATTTAATCATTTGTAGATAATAAAATTCACAACATCACACAAAATGGACCTAAATATTCCTTGCAAGAATGGTGTATTTTACTGTTTCCACATGGAATACGAAGATGACAATATGATTTCTGGGACACTCAATGATAAATATTTTGATGATTGAAAACACCCTATAAGGATCATAACCACCATTGGAGTGAAACTATGAGCATAGGAATGCCACATATGAAATTCTAATAAACATGAATTTTATGTCACACCTACTAATTCTTTTTTGCAAAGATTTAGAGGTCAGTTTAAGAACAGAAAAAAGAGTATGTAGGAGTCTATTTAGTTTTGATGAATAAAATAGTTTGAAAAATTCCAAACAAAAGTACAAGTCATGATAGCTCATTCATTTCATGTCATTAATTTCATATACAGATATTGGGGATATGAAAATTCTTATCCCATAAATATTTCTTGTTCATGTTGCATCCATAGAAAATAAAAAATTGAAACATGGGATAAAGATCTATTGCAACCACAATTACTAGCTTGTATAGTGACATGATTAGTTAGTAGAAATATAAAAATTTTATCTTTGTGAGATTTCATTATGATCTATGCATCATTGAAAATATATATTTAGTAAATCATGGAGATGATATTTTAGAATGAGAATTTGAACACATAATGATAATTTTTCCTATAAATTTAACCAGTTCATCTGTTTTAGTGAGACATTCAAACCTAGAATAATGAATTGGTATGAATTTCAACAATAGAAGGGGACTTCAGGGGTTATTATATTTATATAGGTTATTGTTTTATATTATTTATCACCATATCATGGATATCTTTAGGGGTGATATTTTTTGTTATATAATTATCTAGAAGGGGGTCAAAATTTTATAATGATTTTTTTTCTGATTTCCCGGTTTGGTTTTTTTCATCCATTTTATCTTCTCTCTTTATATATTCCTATCACTATAGAAGAACATTTATAGATGATTTAATGATTAATTATTATATTCCTAAACTAATTAATAAGTTTATGTTTCATCTATCTTGAACATATCCATGAAATTTTCAAGAGGGGCCCATTTTTTATCATTCTTCACTCTTCAAAAAATCAATGTTTTTATATAATTGATTCATCTGTTTCTTGTTCTCTCAATTATTAAATTGAATTATTTTCCAATTAGTCTCTATAGGTTCAACCACAGATTTCAAATTCCTATATTCATTATTTTTTTGTTAATTTTTTGAATTCATTATAAATTCTAATCTAGTTTACATTAGAGAAGTAACAATTATACATGGCTTATAATGTTTTCAACACCATTGTAAAAGGATTAACCTTAGGATTATTTGATTTAATGGTTAGGAAATTGATTTTTCCCACCATTATTCTGTTGTTTTTTATTTTATATTAAGTTTATTCTGTTGTTTCTTTTTACATGTTTTATATTTTTTTTATTATTATTATTGGTAAAACATTAATAATTAATAAACATGGAAAATATTTCCCCCATATCCTTAATCTATCACCCTAAATTGATTAACATAAGAAAAATATCTATATTTTAGTATTGAAAAAACAACAAGGATCTTGAGTGATGATGTGGCCCTCCTTAATAGCAAAGAATTTATTTTCAATGATGTTTGTAATGATATAGAGAGAATAGATAGGGAATCCAATGATTCAGTGAGGTATATGAAAAAGAAATCTATAACGAAGGAGATCTTCAGAGATGAATAAAACAACTGTTAAACTTGAAACTAAATCCTAGGTAAACCATATTTCGATTTATGGATGTATGGTAAAAAATTCAAGGAATGAAACCTTAATCTATATAATCCTGTGGGTAAAGATAAAGAAGAACCATCCCCAAAATTTCAAAAGTAAATGATGTTGTGGAAACTAAAATCTGGAGATTTATTGAAGAAGTAGATGAGAATTGGTAAAAATAAAGTGATACGAATGTGACCCTATAATCAAGTATAATGTTCTTGATATAAGATAAAATAGACATATAAGGGATAAAATGTAGAATTATACCTAGTTTTTGTTATAAAATTGTTTTCTATATACCCAAATTTATTAGTAATTTTTATTACCATACCATGTGTACAATGAGTTTTGCATGATGTAAACATACCAAAATAGTGTATATATTTATACATCCACTATTTAAATGGTAATTTATTTATATTATTTGTCATGTAATATGGTTATAGAAGTTACCATACTATCATGAGAAGTGTGAGATACTATTACATTAATCATAAACATACGTCATGTTGTCTAAATATGTCATAGTGACTGGACACAATAGATGTTTGACAATTAGGTATAGGGGGCTCATAAGCATTGAGCCATCATCTCATGAATTTTTCAATTTTTGTCCTCTAGTAAATAAGATAATAAGTACTTATTTACACATCATAACGCCATATGTTTGGGGATTCATTGGTTGTTCCTGAATACCAACATGTTTATTGGTATCCTAACATGATATTATGGTCAATGTGTTCTGTTTTATTTCATATATTGATTTATGGAAAAAACTATGATAAGAATGTCATGGGGACATAGATTTTTTGGGTTCATCATTAGTTGAATTTCATTGGATGAATAGTCAAGATATAATTTGTTGCATAATAGATAATTAAGTGAAATATTCGGTCTGGATGACCAGGATGGTAGTACCGTTGTAAATTCTTGTTCATAGTAGTCAAAGGTAAATATGTCCAATTATGTTAAAAAACAAATCAATAAATAGATATTAAAAAAGTGTGAATCCTTCTTTATGAGATATCATATATCAAAGATATTATATTGCACTGTACGTGTTCAAAGGATAGTGGATGTTGTTATGACTAATCCTTGTCTCCTTAGGGGCCTAGATGACTTGTTATACTATACTCTTGGTCTATAAATATTAATCACTACTACTAAGATAAGGGACAAGTGGTTCACACAAAATACAATATTTGAGAATCTTCCATATTCTCGTAAATATGTATATAAGGCCCTCGGGCCCCACCATGGGATCTGAGAGTTTCCAAGCATTATCATTCATAGATAAATAAATAAATTCATTATTACTAGAGTACAAACGGTTATATTTATTTATTAAAATTATTTAAAAGTCTTTATGAGACTATAAGTAATAATATTATACAAACAAAGATTATTTTAACATTCATGATTCATTTAGTATTAGTAGGAATTATGAGTCGATTTATGGAATATGATTTATCATGTAATATATTTAATTTTTATTAAATGTATGTGATAAAATATAAATAATATTTTTGAAGTAGTTAGTTCGACATAATTATTTATTGAACTTTAGTTATATGGGGGCAGGGAAGCATAATTGGTTATTTCAGATATCCACTACAAAAAATCGATAATAATCTCATTCCATGTACTATTTATAAGTTTGGAATTGATATATTCTCTCTCCTCCACCTCATAAATAGATTAACATTTCTACATTGTGATTGATTCTAGAATTCCATCACGGGTTTAAGTGACATGATTGTGGTCATCATCGCGACATCAAAAAAATCATTGGAGCCTCACACTAACCCTTGGAATTTTACAAATGACATGTCTATGGATTCAAAAATCATGTAAGGATGATCTATAGGGGTTATTTATTAGAGCCTTTGAGAAACAATAAGTGGTGACCAACTGTAGTCTAATGCACCTTCATTTCAAACAAGGTACTTGTTTAATTTTCCTTTTTTTTCTCGAATTAATTCATGTGATGTCTATGGAACTTACTAGGGAAAGGATCTCCACAGATGACAAGTTTTTTCATTCTATTTGTGAAAAATATAAAATCCCCACCCCAAAGAATTTCATTATTCACTAGGTAAAAGTGTAACACCCCAAGCTTCCATGGTACATTTCCCTTTGAATAATGCAATAGCTTGCATTGTATACAACTTCGAGATTATAACACATCATGACCAATCAAACTAACAGTTATGAATAGTAATACCCACATTTTGAAATTTTATCAATTTTAGCATTCAAATGTACATAGTTTTTTTGTTCGTAATATCAATATTATATTAGGTTAAATTTTTGGTATTTTTCAGAAAACATATAGTTTTTGATGAATAGTGAAAAATACTAAATTTTAATTAAAAAAACTTTTTAAATCAAAATTATTTATAGTGATAAATTATACTATTTAGTGGTTTTTAAGTATAATTAGATTATAATTTTACCATTTAATCAAATTTTGGTCATCAGACGTAATTTCATATATAATCTGGATATGATAAATTTTCAATCTTTTGATAGTTATTATTTTCTTAAAAACACGCTTTTTGTTTTGACAATGGGAATTAATTTTAAATTAATTTCTACCAGTTATTTTTTGTTTAATTTAGAAAAATGGATTCCATATTTAGAATCAGGAGGTCCAAATTGTGTAAATAGTTAAATTTTATTTTTATACATTTTTAATAATTACTTCGGTAATATTTTATTTACCATGGATAATGGGTAAATCCAGTAAATAAGGGTAAAAAATAATATTATAATAATATTAAATTACCTTAAAACGTGTCATATCCCTATTGTCTGATACATTTCCGACCATGGGTATCCATGGGTCGATTTTAGGACCCCATGGAGCCACTTGTAAGTGATAATGCCACGTTATATTAATTAAGTTAATGAAAATACAAAAATGACATAAGCATATATCTTTTAGTAAAACAGTTTTTAGGTAGGGTTATATATTCTATCTATTCAACTATAAATATTTATTATAATTATAATACGATTCAATACATAATAGTATTTTATTTATAATTTTTATATAATGAATAATCAAATTTATTTATTACCCAACGCTGATGGAGTATTTTACTTATTAATGAAAGAATCAAATAAATGGTATTATAGATGTTAAAATAAATATAACATGAAATTATTGATGCCATCCATGAAATTTCATGGATAATGTGACATTTTTGGATTTATTAAAGAAATTTTTTCAAAGTAATAATGTTTTTATGAATTTATCAAAAACAAAATTGAAAATAGTGTCAAAATTGACATAAAATAGTTTTTAAAACAAATATTATATTATTAATTGATTTTCTAATCCTAAAAATCTAAATTTTAGCCAAAGGTCTTAAATAATATTATATATGTTATTAATGAAACACTTGTGGTTCATTTGAAGTTCATAGTATGTTTATTAACCATATAATATAAAAATACATAGAGAGGTGGTAAATGTCAAACTAATTAAATAAGAGTTAAATATAGAATATAAGGTTAATATAGTGACCCAAACTAGTATAAACCCTATTGGATGAATGGTTTTATACCCCTACTCACCATATCCTCTAAATGAATCATTTTTCATCCATTAGAAACCGAAAAGGATTATACTATAAAATAATATTTCAATCTTTTCCTAAGGTGCCCCACACCCCTCTTATAAAAGGGCACTTCCCCTTCTAAAAAATTCACAACATCAAAGCCATTTTTCTAGGTGAACCCCTCACAAAATATCCTATAAACTGTCCTAACTTCATCATAGAGGACTTCCTTTAGTTATAAATCCAACCTATGGAGCCCAATTTATCAAATCAAAAAGAAAAACCTAAGAAGAGGTAAATATTTCATCACATGTTTAAAGTTCCTTTCTTCTTCCATTTCCGATTTCCTTGTTGTTTCCTTTCTAGAATAATAAATCCATTATCTTATTTATATTGTTATGTTATTATAAATATGTTAAAATAATATTCATTATTCTATCCATCCTTTGAATTACATGTCACCATACAAGCGTACGTACGGATTACCGTCTCCATGAATGCGATGAGATTCATTCCCCATCATACCCATTCCAGAAAAATTTTCATTTTATTATTAAAAATATTATTTAAAGGAATAATAAAATTCTGAATATTAATAAGATACATTATATCCACAAGAAACATTACTTACGTCACAAATCATAAAAAGGAAAATAAATCAGTTAACACCTGAAATGATGATAGTACTGAAATATCATTAAAAAAGAAATATTAGAATATCATATATGATATCATATTAATTTATATGGTTATTTTATAATTTAATAACAATTATTTCACCCTTATAAAGGTGTTTAACCTAACATTGACCAAGGAAAAGAACCAGGTGATGGTTAATTTCACAATCTCTTCATTATCCTAGGTTGTTTATATATAATTATCTTCTGCGACCTCTTTAGCATCCACATCCATTCTTCATAAAAGTATATTTCAAAACATTTATAATATTTACCAGACAATGTTTTAATTTCATTTATACCTTTATTTGACTTTATATAATTTTAATGGAATCATTTCGTTGTTTTCCAAACAAGGTACTTTATGACCTTTTCGACAAAATTAAGGTAAGAGTGTTTTTTTAACATATACGGTGGGTCCAGCTATTTTCCACCATTATAACATCATCAATGGTTCCATTACAAGATTATAAGAATATTTATAAGATAAATGTTTTCTTTTATAATTATATGAAGTTTAAATAATTTCAAAAAAGAAAGAGATATTTCTCTAAAAATGGTTTTGATTTCATCTATGTCAACATCCTTTGATAGATTTTAGGAATGTTTGAAGATAAATTATTATGATACAAAACATCCATATTGTATTGAAGGGTTTGTGATATGTTTGAATGTTCATGTGTTATTTTACACCATTCATGTTTTATGGAGAAATTATTGACATTTCGTATGATTGTTTTAATACGAATATAAATTTTGTGTTTAAACCTTTTCATATGAGGAATGCATTGGACTTATTATGTGACCAGTGGAGCCTACTATAGCTCCTTGATGCATCCATAGTTCGCATGAGACAAACTACAGTCTTGAAAAAAGGCCTTGAAAAAATCTTATTTGTAGTCATGGCACAAGTCCTTGACTATGTGGTTATGAAATCTGGCATTATGCATTCCATAATTATGATGGTGACTATTGATATTTCGTTTGATTATTCAACTATTTGAATATACATGTCAATAAGTAAATGGAATTTTTGGATTTTATCTTCTCTATATTATGCTGAAGTTCATGTTAAAAAGGATTTTGTTTTAGTCTTATACATTTCCTTAAATGTTTATGCTTATTTATGAATGTTTGCGCTATATTGTTATCCTTACTGAGTATCTGAGGTCACCCCTTTATAGTATTTCCAAGGCTACTAAACTGATCTGTCATTCAAGACATGATTTCCTTGTATCATTCTAGTGTTATGTAATAATGCACCGACTCTGGGTAATTGGGGTCAGGGTGTTATAGTTAGTCTAAGAGGAAGTTTAGTAAAAAACATGGAATCAAGATTCAAAAAAATTTTGATTAGAGCACATTACCCAACGACAGACTTTGAGGATTAGTAAAGAATAACTTCCTAGAATTTAGTTATTGTAGATATTTTGTGAGTATTCCACGAAATACATATTTTTCTAGATACAAGCAAGTAGAGGTAGCTCTGGCATTGATATACTTAGGGGTAAATCCCGAAAACTCTGCTTTGAGATAGGCTCGAACGGGAACTAGTGAACGATAAAAACCCTTATTGTACTCTTGGTTACGACACTCTCAGGGGATATGTTTAGGAAAATTATCATTTTCATTACAAATAATTATGATGGGATTATTAGTATATAATTCATCTAAGTAATCATTTTAATGATAATGGATTATATCAAAAAACCGTTCAGTTTAGGTTAAGTGTTTTACAAGTTTGTAATTATGTATTTCGATTCATAAACTAATATAGTTTCTGCCATTGTTTAGAAATGGAGCCTAGTGGAAGGAATGGAATCTGTATCAACTTACTTAATCTATGATGGGGTTTCTCTCCTACAATATAAAATTATAGTGGAGCTGGTGAAGCAACTGGCGGTGTAATGTCTCGGACCCGAGTGACACTCAACGGCTACCCCGAACCCGGTTCTCCACATGACCTCAAGCGCATTTCCTCAAATGCCAGAGGCTGCCGACTAGCAGCGAGGGCCCAGGTCTGATAGTGGGGAAACTATGCCCTCATTTGTCAATGTGTAGCATAGTGGAATTTAAATAAAACATACAACAAATGGCGGAAGTAGTAAACCATACACAACTAAAATAATAAATAGCAGTGGATATAACCAATAGTGTATAATAATAATGCTACATGTCTCAAGTTCTAAGAAAAAAGCCAGAACATGTTATACATCAATACAGTACAGCAGAAAGCAGAGTATAGAAAAGCAAAAAAAAAACAGCTGGCAGTTGCATCGCGAGCCTAGGCTCAGTCCCATGCCCTCCTACTCCACAGAAATAGTCAAATACCTGTATAGGGACTCTTTCCCCTATCCACACCTGCAGAAATGTAATCTATTTGGGCCAAAAATCTTGACCCAAACAGGGTGTGAGAAAATATATCTTAGTAGGCACCCACCAAAGGCACGTGCCCAACTGCATGCTAACAAGCAACAATAGTGTGCAGTGGTAAAATGAAATAAAGTAAGTAGTACTACAAAGTAACTAACATAACAGTAAAATTTCCATTTCACTATTCATTTAATCCATTTTATATAAGAAATCACCACAATGCATTTATAAGTAAACACCTAGTGTCCTCAGACACGTAAACTCGCATCCTTGGGTAACAGGTATCCAACACAAGAATCTGCCCTTAGGCATAACATAATTTTCCCTCAGGCGTAGGTGGTGTCACCCACAGGCATAGAGTCCGCTGCCCATAGGCATGTAAGAAGTTTCCCTCAGGCCGAAATAACTACAGCACATAGGCTAAATAGTGCAGTGCCCACAGGCTAATCACAACAATTCCCTTAGGCTAACAGGTAATCGGGCCATGCCCAAAATGTCAAATTCAGTAAATAAGAAATTATATTCAAGGAAATTCTACAATTACTACATTAAAGGCATACCCTCAGGTATCATAGCCAAATGGCTAAACAGTGGATCACACCCCCGGGGTGGTTTCAGATCCAACCAACGATCCCAACCAGCATTTTATTATCACAATTCAATCAACTATGCAAATCTTGGCATTAAATATAGAAACGGCCTCAGCCACACGACACCCCAACATGGGTTCATGGCACAAAAACACACAGAAACGCACAATAGTTGGAAATTTACAACAAGCCACCTACCTTATATTCCAACGAACATTGTACCCGAACTCTAACTCCAGAAACGCCCATGAACGGCGTAGATCCGTAAGGTTCCAACGAGTTCGTCCGAAGCCGAAATGGATTCCAGAAGAACACCCGGTGGATCTTCAATGGTTCGGTCGTTCTCCTTGGCTCCAAAACGGATCAAATGCCTCATCTTCCAAATGGGGATGCTACTTCCTGCTTTAAGACGAAAAAACAAAGTACACGACGTGTACTTCCTTCGTTTAACTGTTCCTCTGGCGTCACCGCCACACTGTTCATCCGTCGACAAGAGTACATGACATGTACTCTTTAGTACATGGTGTGTAATGTTGCCCAACTAGCGGCTACTTCACCGCCTTACTGTTTAGGCCTGACGACTGACTACACGGCGTGTAAGGTTCCACTACACGGCCTGTAGACGGTTCCTACACCCACCGTCGCTGACATGGCTACACGCCACGTGTACCCATCCCACATGGGCAAATGTACACAGCGTGTGGAAAAGTACAGGACATTTAGTTTCAAAATTTAGGTTTTTTCCCCATTTTACGTATTTTCTCAAAAACACTAAGGAAAAGGAAAAAGAAGAATCTCGTACCTAAAAAATAAGAATAGGGTTCTTACAAACTTCCCCCCTTATAGAAATTCGTCCCCGAATTGCCCCTCCCTGGGTGGTGAAGTTAATTCTCATAACAACTCTAGCCAATGAGCACGTACGTCGGCCTCACGCTCCCATGTCTCGTGCTACACTCGGCCATGCTGCCATAGCACCCGTACAAGAGGAACTGACCAGCCTCGGGGAAACTTCGTGCTCCTGTCAAATATATGAATAAAGTTCTCTTCAAAGGACGCATCTGCCACCAGCTCAACCTCCTCAGGCTGAAAAATGTGAGACGGGTCTGAATAATAGCGATGCAACTGAGACACATGGAAGACATTGTGAATGGATTGGTACCACTGCGGTAACTAAAACCGATAGGCAACCAGCCCGACCCTCTCTAGAATCTAGAATGGCCCCACATACCTCAGTGGAATCATACCCCGTCTCCTGATCCGTTTGTGTCCCAGCTTCAGTGAAACACGCAAGAAAACCTAATCACTGACCATGAACTCCAAAAGTCGTACGCAGCGATCAGCATAAGACTTCTGATAAGATTGTGCGGTAGCCATCAACTTCCTAATCAACTGAACCTTCTCAGATGTCTCATGCATGAGCTGCGGTCCTAGTAAAGCTGCCTCACCTTCCTCTAACCAGCACAAAGGTGACCGGCATGGCCAACCATATAATCCCTCGTATGGTTCCATCTCAATAGTCGCTTGAAGACTATTTTTATACGAAAACTTGACTAAGGGTATATTCTTCTCCCAAGATCCCCCAAATTCTAGGACACATGTACGCATCATGTCCTATAGCACTTGTATCGTACGCTCTGACTGACCATCATTCTGAGGGTGGTATGTTGTGGTCAGAAGCACCTATGTACCCAGTGCTCTCTGAAAAATCTTCTAGAAACGAGACGTAAAGTGGGCGACCCCATCTGAAATGATAGAACGATGGACCCCATGAAGACGTACGATCTCTCGGTTATACAGCCTTCTGATCTCGTCAACTCCGAAGGTCTCCTTGATCGGTAAGAAATAAGCTACCTTTGTGAGTCTGTCCACAACAACCCACACGACGACATTTCCATGAGGCGACCTCGACAATCCAGTCACGAAATCCAACGCGACATCATCCCATTTCCACTCTGGAATGGGTAACTCCTGTAACAGCCCAACTGGTCTCTGATTCTCTACTTTCACCTGCTGACAGGTGGAACATCTTGTAATGAACCCAACTACATATTTCTTCATACCCGGCCATCAGTACTGACTCCTCAAGTCATGGTACATCATGGTAACCCCAGGATGAACTAACCGAGCCGAAGAATGAAACTCCCGCATAATCTCCTCACGTATATCCCCTAGAACCCATACTCGTCCATGGAAACGCAAGACCTCATCGTCGCCTATCATCGAACCAGGAGGAGGTTCCTCACTTGCCACCGACTCCCGTAGAACCAGGCCTTCCGGATCAGATAGATGCCTCATCCTCACTTTGTTAAGGAGGGTAGATTTCATATCTAAAGAAGAAAGATAAGTCTTCCCCTGACTGCCATGCACCTCCAAATGCATTTCAAAGAACAAAGCCATGAGCTCCCACTCACTACGGGCCTCCTGCACCACCTGTATCTGATTCTTCCTTCTCAGTGCATCGGCTACTACATTACCTTTACTAGGTGTATAGTCAAGATCAAAATTGAAGGACTGTAGTGTATCCCCTACCTCGCATTGATGATTTATTTGAACAACTATATGGAGATCAATACTTTTCAATGATTGAAATTTGATCTGGATACCATCAGTTGTGTGTGAAGAAGGAAGACATTCCAAAGACAACATTTCGAACTAGGTACAGGCATTACAAGTTTACAGTAATGTCTTTTGGATTGACTAATGCACCCTCTGTATTCATGGATCTAATGAATAGAGTTTTCAAGGAATATCTCGATGATTTTGTGCTGGTATTTATTGATGATATCTTGGTATACTCCAAAAGCTATGAAGATCATGAAAATCACTTTCACATTATCCTGAAGACTCTGAGATGACATGTATTATATGGGAAGTTTAGCAAGTGTGAATTCTGGCTTCAGGAGATTTCTTTTCTTGGACATGTTTTTTCTAAAGATGGAATCCTTGTTGATCCTTATAAGAGAAAGGTAATACATGAATGGCCTAAATCAACAATTATAACTGAGGTATGTAGTTTTATTGGTCTAGCAAGTTATTATTGACATTTCGTCCAAAATTTTTCCCGGTTTTCTAACCCGTTAACAAATCTCACACGTAAAGGGGTTAATTTTTTTTGGAAAAAAGAGTTTGAAGAATGTTTCGAAGAACTAAAGAGAAGATTAGTAAATTCTATTATATTGACCCTACCATCGGGGAATGATGGGTTCATTATTTATAGTGACGCATCGATGAAAGGACTTGGTTGTGTCTTTATGCAGAATGATAGGGTTGTTGCCTATGCATCACGACAGTTGAAAATTAATGAGAAAAACTATCCTACTCACGATCTCAAGTTAGAATCTGTGATATTTTTTTTAAGATATGGAGACACTACCTCTATGGTTAAAAATGTGATATTTATACTGATCAAACGAGTGTGAACTATATTTTCTCACAAAAAGAACTCAGCATGAGGAAAAGGGGATTGCTTGAATTACTCAATGATTATGATTGTATGATACACTACCACCCGGGGAAGGCAAATAAGGTGTTATATTCTTTGAGCATAAAAGATCATGGAGTTTTGAACATGATGATAATTGAAAGGGATCCTATTTTCATGGATCTAGTAAAGTTGGATATGTGAATCACTATTGAAGGTGAAACATCAATGCTTTTTCCAATGGTTGCCAAACCATCTTTACTATAAATGATTAAGAGTTCTCAGACCGATGTTGAAGAATTTCAAAAGAAGATTAAAGCTGTGAATGATGGGAGATTAAGAGACTTTGTGTATGAAGAAAGAATTTTGAAATTAAGGAAGAGACTTTGTGTTCTCGATATACCTGATCTAAAAAGGGAAATGTTAGATCATGCTAATAGCTCCAATTTCTCTAGACACACTGGGAGGACCAAAATGTATAGTGATTTGAAGGAACATTTTTGGTGGGACAAAATGAAGAGGGAGATTGCTGATTTTGTGTCATGATGTATGGTTTTTCAACAAGTGAAAGCAGGAAGGAAACAACCTGGAGGTGTCATGGAACCTCTTACCATACCAGAGTGAAAATTGGACAATATTATGATGGACATTGTCATGGGGCTACTAAAGAATCCAAGAAGGAACGATTCAATATGGGTTATTGTTGATCGTCTTACCAAGACAACACATTTTCTTGCTATAAGAGAAGATATACCACTAGAACATCTGGCAAGACTATATATTAATGAAGTTGTGAGACTTCATGGAGTACCCCTATCGATTGTTTCTGATCGTGATCCCCGTTTTACTTTATGATTCTGGAAGAGTCTTCAGAAGGCCTTGGATACTGAACTTCATTTGACCACTGCCTACCACCCTCAAAGATATGAACAATCAGAACGGACTATTAAAACCATAGAAGACATGTTGAGATCATGGTCAATTGACTTTCAGGGTATGTGGGATCAATATTTACCCATGGTAGAATTTTACAATAATAATAGCTTCCATTCAAGTATTCGGAGGGCACCATATGAAGCGTTATACAGAAAGAGATGTCGCACACCAACCTAGTCAGATGACGTTGGTGAAAGAAAACATGTAGGACCAGAACTAGTGGAGGAAACGATGGAAAAGGTAAAGGTAATCAAAAACGACATCAATGTAGCTCAAAGTAGGCAGAAGAGATATGCCGATAAATGAAGGAAGAATTTGGAATTTCAGGTAAGAGATCATGTTTTCTTGAAGGTATCTCCATGGAAGGGAGTTAGATGTTTTGGCAAGAAAGGTAAATTGAGTCCCAGGTACATTGGACCTTTCAAAATTCAAGAACGAATTGGGGCTGTAGCTTACCATTTGGCAAAGCCGGCAAGTCTCACCAAAGTTCACGATGTGTTCCACATGTCACTATTTAGAAAATAAATTCCTAACCCAACACATGTACTCCCCAATGAGGAATTAGAACTGGAACCCGATCTCTCTTATTGCAAAGAGCCCGTCAGGATACTTTATACGAGAGAACATGTGCTGAGAAACTGGACGACTCGTCTGGTAAAAGTTCTATGGATAAACCATAAGATGGAAGAGACAACGTGGGAACCCGAGGAACTTAGGATGAAGAACCTTCCGATTCTTTTTATGTAGTAATATTATAGAAATTTCGAGGATGCAATTAATTGAATGAGGGGATAATGTAACACCCCAAGCGTCCACGGTACACTTCTCTTTGAATAATACAGTAGCGTGTGTTGTACGCAACTTCGAGTTCTAACACACACCACAACCAATCAAACTAGCCGTTATGAATAGTAATACCTACTTTTTGAAATTTTATAAATTTTATCTTTCAAAATGGACTTCATTTTTGGATTCGGAATATTTAAATTAACCTAGGGGGAATTTTTGGTATTTTTCTGAAAACATTCAATTTTTGATGAATAATGAAAAAACACTGAGTTATAGTTTAAAAATGAATTTTTATTTAAACAATTATTTATTTTATTTAAATTTAATTAATGTCAAAATAGATACATAATACATATATATGTTTAATTTAATTCATTGGATGTAGTTTAGAATAATTTTAGATATATAAAAATTTTATTGAACTTTTCACCGTCTTTTACCCAACTCCTAGGAGAATTTGGAAATTCACATAAAACATAATTTTACCGCTTCTGTGAGTGGAATTTAAAAAATATAAGAAACACGGTTAATATCAAGGAGTAAAATGTGGTCCAATAAGATAAAAATAATTTTTGGTGAATAATAACCTTTTACATTTATTTAACACGGTGAAAATTAAATAGTGTAATTTAGGGTAAAAATGATATTAATATTACCCAAAAACATGTCCTAATTCTATTGGACTAGTTTATCTCAACCAAAAACAACCTTCGGAATAACATATTTTCATTTAGGCCCACCTGAATTAGATTAGGACTTTTATTATTATTTAATTCAAAGAAGAGTTAAAAGAGTAAAAATCAATGTTTAATTGCTAAAACATTTTTAATACAAGGTTATACAAAAGATAAATTCGGTTATAAATGTTCAATAGAAATACAAAATGATTTCCTACAAAATGATATTTTATTTATAATTTTTAGACATTAATTAGTTTAACTTATTTATGACACAATGAAGATGCAGTAATTACCTTATTAGTAAAATATTAAAATAATTGATATTATAAATACCCACTAAATATAATTTGAGATTTTTAAGGAATTACAAGAATTTTATAGATTTATATGACATGTTATAGTTGCTTAAATGAATTTTTTTCCAAGTAATCATGTTTTTATGATTTTCACAAAAATCAAATTCCAAATAGTGTCAAAATTGACATAAAATAGTTTTTAAAGAAAATATTATATTATTGATTCATATTCATTTCCTAAAAATCTAATGTTCGGAAAAAGGACTTGTATCATGATAGGTGTATAATTAATGTACCACTTGGGGGTCATTTAGAAGTTCATAATATGTTTATTAAGAAAATAATATAAAAATACAAAGAGACATCGTAAATATCAAACTAATTAACTAAGAGTTAAAACTAAACGATATGGTTAATAATGTGACCCAAACCTATAAAAAATCTATTGGTATAGTTGTTTTAGACCTATCCCCACCTTAAAAATTAAATAATATACTTTGGAGCCATTAGAAACTAAATATGGATTTATAATAAAATAATATTTCTATCTTTTCCAAAGAAGCCCCTCACCCCTCTTATAAAAGGGTACTCACCCTTCTCATTAATTCAAAATTTCAAAGCCTTTTGGATCAGAAAAAACCTTCCAAAATATTCTCCCAACTTCCATAAATTCAACTTAAAGGCCTTAGTTTGATCATAAATCTAGGATAAGAAGTCATTTTGATCATATCAAAAGGAATAACCCGAAGAAGAGGTAATGTTTTCACCACCATCTTTCAACTTCCTTTCTTCTTCAACGTTTTCTTTCTTTATTATTTCCATTCTAAAACAATAACTACAGAATATTTTATATACTGTGATGTTATTATAAATATGGTAAAACCGTATTCATTAATCTATCCATCCCTTGAATGAAATGTCACCATACGTGCGTACGTACGGCTTACCATCTCCACATCGTGTTGTAATTGTTATTCAATAAATTATTATTTATATGGATATAATAATGATGTATAATTCATGAAAATAATAAATATAACATGATAATGATGATTTATATATGATATACAATCCAATTATATATTATTTCAATATCAAAAGAATGATATTGTCGCTCGTCCGTACGTACGAACTGCCGTCTCCACGAACGCGATGAGATTCATTCCCCATCGTATCCATTGAAGAATAATTTTCATTTGATGATTATAAATAATTTTTAAGGACTTAATATCATTCTGTATATGAATAATATACAACCAAACCATAAAAATATGGCTTACAAAAAAAACAGACAAAAGAAAACATGTATGTTAACACCCGAAATGACGATAATACTAAGATAGTATTAATAAAGCAATATTAAAAGATCATATATGATATCATATTAATATATATGATTTTTTTATAATTTAATAACAATTATTTTACCATTATACAAGAGTTTAACCTACCATCAACCAAGGAAAAGTACAAGGTAAGGGTTTATTTCACAATCTCTTCATTATCTGAGGTTGTTTATACATAATTATCTACTGGGACCTCTTTACCATCCACATCCATTTTTCTTAAAAATGTATTTCAAATCACTATTACTATTTTAAAGATTATCGGATAAATTCATTTATACCTTGTTGACTTTTTTTAATATGTTTATGAAGGAAGTTTTTTGTTGTTTTCCAAATAACTTCCATTTTAACCTTTTCGACAGAATTAAGGTATGAATGTATTTTTTTAACTTATACGGTAGGTGTGGCTATATTACTCCATTATAAAATCATTGAAGCATCCCTTACAATCTTATAAGAATATTTTCAAAGTAAATGTTTTATTTTATAATTATTTGACTTTTAAATGATTTCAAAAAAAGAGATATTTATCTCAAATAGTTTTGATTTCATCTATGTCAACATCCTTTGATGGATTTTAATCTTATTCGAAGTGGATTTATTATGATACAAAACATCCAGATTTTATTGAAATTTTTGTGATATGATTTACTGTGGATGTGTTATTTTTATACCATTCATGTTTTATGGAGAAATTATTTACATTTCATATGCTAGTTTTAATACGAATGTTTATGTTATGTTTAAACCTGGTCATATGAGGAATGCATTGGACTTAATAAGTGACAGGTGGAGCCCGCTATAGCTCCTCGATTCATCGGTAGGTCTTATGAGACAAACAAGTGTCTTGGAATGAGACCTTGACAAAGTCATATTTGTAGTCATGGCACGAGGCCTTGGCTACGTGGTTATGATACTCTGACATTATGCATTTCATCATTATGAAAGTAGTTATTGATATTTCATGTGATTATTCGACTAGTAGAATATCCATGTGAATAAGTAAATAGCATATTTTCATTTTATCTTTGCCATATTATGCTGAATTTTAAGATTAAAAGGCTTTTGTTTTAGTTATACATTGCCTTAAATGTTTATTTATGATTGTTTCTGCTATATTGTTATCCTTACTGAGCATCTAAGCTCACACCTTTCAATGTTTTATTTTTCCCAGGATGTGAAGAAGTAATTTATTAATGACATGCAGGATAGTATGGGGGGATATAATGACAAGATTTTGTTGTAGTAGTTTTCACTTTATGATGTAATGTAAACATTATGAATTTATCTAGTCATTCCAAGGCTAAAAAATTAATCGGTATTTTTGGACTTGATCTTTCTTGTGATCATGCAAATGTTATGTAATAATGCACCGAATCTGGGCAAATGGGGTCAGGGCGTTACAGTTGACTCCTCGCAATCCCTAAGGAACAAGAAGCACCACTGTCTTGACACACCACGTAGCATCATCACAGACAAGGACACCCAATTATCTATCCGATAATGGATCGAAGTGAATAATATCTTAAATTCCTCCAACTAGTCTTCCGAGACTGCATCTGTAACGGATCCCTCATACTTCTAAAGACACTGGTGCTGAAAATCTTGGAGTGTCTTCCTCCAAGTGACATCGTCGTCAACCTCTACCCTATAGCAATCTACTGGCACAGCCTGCGTGACATCTTCTATGCGATCCGGATAGGGATTTGAACCTGGAGCCATAACTGTAAAATAAAAAATACTTAGAGCTCATATACCTGGAATGAGGAAGAGTCATCATTAATTAATTAATGTTTTTTTATTCTTTTTAGGTTACCCTATCATGTGGTCTACCAATTCAAACACAGGAACAAGGAAGAATGATTCATGATCCTTTCCTAGGTCTCTACCCTGCAACTAGTATCACCTCATTTAGTAGCCATTATAAACATAAAGGTATGTAAATCAGATCATAGGGGGGGATAAACACCTATGTCCCAGCTGGTCTCGAGTGATTACATCACTTGTTAAACTTCACAGATATTGTTTCCCTACCGACCCATGCTACCTCACGTGTGCCTAAATCTAAACTCCATCCTATCCCTTAACCTGTTTGTAATACCACTCTGTCACGACCCTCCTCACAATGTGTACCCCTCCGGGGCTGGCAATGTGTTAAGGGAGATAATGACCCCCAAGTTCCACCTCCAGTAGTCCCCGGGTTGGTGACAAGCACCAAATGTATAGTAAACACACAAATTGGGTGCATTACCTTCTAAGATGACAAATGTGGAAGAGAGAGATAAGATAGAAACAAACTAAATCCAACTCAAATGACAATATAAAATTAATCCCCAGTACACATATGTAATTTCATGCAAAACTACAACAACTGATAGGAAAAAACATCAAGTACCCAAAAGAATGTAAAACCCGTAGTGACCATGATGCACAAAGAGCTCCTACAAGGCCAAGCTAATAGAAACTAGCTTGATCTCCATTCATCTCTATGTAACTTAAAAATAGATTATATAGACATTGGGTGAGCATAATAGTATACTCATATGGATCCTCCCCAAAGCCTCTCGTGCAAATGTAAAAAAATAATTCCAAATCACAGTGAACAACAAGTGAAATTAACTCGTTGTCTAAACAAGCATACTATGCTCCCATCCCCACCATGGATACTCTCACCATATAATGCATACAAGAGTATATAATATAATGAATAATATCAGGGGTACCACAAAACTACTTCCCCACTAGTTTCCCGCTCTTCCCCAATGTCACATGTCCTAAGCATCTCTTTCCAAAATGGCTTTCCCACAAACACATGGGTGAAGCACCACAACTTACACCTCCTGAAAAAAAAACAACCAAATCCACATAATCAATGTAACCTAGTAGTTTATGGGATCCACCACATCCCACATAAAGAGTATCATATGTTAGGTATTGAACCTCATTCCATTATAGCCCATACACAGAGTAAAGATCCTCAAGCCATCATAGCCTATACACGTTACACAAATAGTAGTCCATAGTAAACTATATCCAAAATATGGGCCTGTGAATAAAAACAAGCCATTACAGCCCTCAAAACATATATATGGGGAAAACTAACCATTGTGCCAACCAGCACATGTAACTACCAAGAGAAGAGAGTGGTGCTAAAGGTGGTAGTTAGCCATCAATCATCCAAATGGATGTTGGGGAAAACACCCCACCCCCCCCCCCAATGCTCAGAATCTATGGGTGTTAGTTGCCCATACCGAGAGGGTGGAAAAGCATATAGTAACAAAAAAATTATAGAATATACTATAGCTCACAACCACACTATGGGCATAACCTAGTCTTAGACTCAACTATAGCTAACACCTCTCGGACTCCTAGAATCCACATTTATGACATGGTAGCCTATAAGCACACAACCATTTAAAGAGAATTATTACATTACTTCATTCCCTTTGTACCAATTTCAATTTATGTTAATTAATTATTTAAAAAATAATTAACAATTAAAAATTTCAACATTATATTTCATTAGCATCACAACCAAAGTCCACTATTCCTTCAAATTACAAACTCAGCATTTCGCCCCACCAAGATCCATGCCCATGGGTTAACATCATTTATTCAATTATTTCTTTATAGTATTACAATCCAATATTATCAGGCATTCTATAAAAACATTCTAAGCTATTAAACACAAGGGGGCTCAATATAGTGAGTAGATAAACTACCCGTCTAGTATTTTCCACCTATAGATAGAGTAAAGACCAATCCTCCCATTAGAAGTTAAACATGGAAAGAATGTGTCAAACCCCGCGTATGTTCTCCCCGTTTAGATGAAGGGTAATAAAGTCCTATTTCCTTTTGCAGTGGGGAAATTAATGCAGATAAACAACTAATAAGAATCAGCATGAATAAAAACAATCACATCCAACCCATTTCATCATCCCATGTGTCCTCCCCGACAACCATATGCATAAACCGATGCATCTTGCCACTATAGGCCTCAACTGCTACCACAACCAGTAGGCCTCCCAGCCCCCGCATATCACAATAGCCATCCAGGATCAAATCAGAACATTAGTAACAGGAAAAAAACCATCATATCAATTGGGCTCTTGGCCCTTAAACAAGAAAGACGGAAAATCAGAACCCTACAAGTAATTATCTATTATTAAACAACCAGTTCATTAATCCATCTTGGATTATGCGATTTATATTTCACAGGTTATGAATTTAGGAAACCTAACAAGTAAGCAATCACAAATAATTAAACATGCTTACTGGACCTATTTTATTAACATCAAATTACAACTAGAAGAACCATATTCATATACATGCCTCTATATCCTTAGCCAAATAATTATCGATTAATTTTGTCTTTATGTTCTTTTCCAATTTCAATCAAGAATGAAAATCTAAAAAATCAATAGTAGATATCACACTATCTAGAAAAACAAGAGGTAATATCATATGATCGATATCAATTTTTTATCCAGTTAAAATATTTATTAGGTCAATTCCATTGTGATCCAGTGGGATAAAAAATGATAACTATATAGTTGCACATAAAAGGAAATAGAAGCAATGAATCCCCTACCTCAAATGGGTCATGACATTCTTTATATTAGAACGATCCACACAATGGGTTACGATATCCTCCCCCCATGACAACTGTATCCACTCGAGGATGCAGATACACCACCACACAAGTCAACTCCCAAGAAATGCTGATTTGGAACATGGAGATCATATTCCAAAAAAGGGAAATTAGAAAGAGAAGCAGATGAACTCAAAATAATGATGATAGATCATACCATATATAAAAGATTGATCAATACTACTTGGTTGCATCAAAATAGATTGGATCCAATCCACGGAGGAATGTTTGAATATGATACTACGATGGGATGGAATGAAAGGTTAAAACATCTCACATCTGAGAACAAGGATGAAGAACTAGAGAGGAATATATATTGTCCCATTAGAAGATTTAATGGAGTAGTTGTTTAAGATACATTGGATTTTCCATTAAAAGAGGATCAATTTTAACCACCAAATTTAAATAATTAAAAGAAACTCGAGCCTTATGGAAATTAATATAGGAGGTTTGGACATTGAATTGGCCTCAATGTCCTTAAAAAGAGGCTTTAAATGCATTTTATGTCAAAGGAAACGTTATAGTGGAGAAACTGTAGGAAGTTGGAAACATTGTTCCTTAACACAAAATTTTGAAAAGGATAGAGGTCAACATTGGAACCTCGCCACTCTGGAAACACTATTCATGAAATCAAAATTTGTCAAAGGAAAGAGGTAACCGTTCGAACCTCACCATTCAGGAAACACTGTTCATGGACTCAAAATTTGGAAAAGGAAAGAGGTCACTGTTGGAACCTCACTGTTCTGGAAACACTGTTCATGAACATAAAATTTGGCAAAAGAAAGAGGTCACTGTTGAAACCTCACCGTTCTGGAAACACTTTTCTTGAATATAAACTTTGGGAAAGGAAAGTGGTCACCAATAGAACCTCACCATTCATGAAATACAATTCATGAATATAAAATTTGTCTAAGGAAAGAGGTCACAGTTGGAACCTCACCGTTCTGGAAACATTGTTAATGAATTGAAAATTTGGCAAAGGAAAGAGGTCACCATTGGAACCCCATCATTCTAGAAACACTATTCATGAACTCAAAATTTTGTAATGGAAAGAGGTCGTTGTTGGATCCTTACCATTTAGGAAACACTGTTCATGAACATAATATTCGGTAAAGGAAAGAGGTCACTGTTGGAACCTCACCAAAAGCTACTGATGACACTATTCACATAAGGTTACCATTTCACTGTTCACATAAGGTTACTATTGGAATTTTTCACAGTGGTCTTCCATTGGAACTGTTCACAAGGCTTCCATTGAAACTATTCACAGAATTGGAAATTTGGAAAAGTTTTGGGGATAAGTAACCTTGACCTCCCAGAACACCTCAAACACCAGATTTTCACAAAGGAATGGACTAGAGAGGTTCGTTCCATTACAATATTGAAGTAGAATAAATCAAGTACTATAAAGACCTCAATGAATTAGTCATTTTGGATGTCATGGAAGAACCAAAATTATAGGAAAAAATGATGAAGATATTGAAGCTGAGGTAACCGTATAATACGAGGTCGAACTTGATGACACACTTGTTGTAATTGAAATATACAGGGATAAATAAAATAAGGAAAATGGAAATATTCATGATTCTAAAATATATATGAAATAATAAAAAGAAGAAAAAGATGTGTTTAATGAATAAATTAATGGTCCCAAATACGGAAATCTAAAAAAATGCAATGAAATATATTCATTATATACTAAAAATTAAAAATTTAGACCAATCATTTATAGAATTACATAATTAGTGAAGGATTAATTCAAAAAAATCAAGGAGAGGGAATTAGATGTCATCACCATGTGGTGAATGGATTAGGATGTAGAAAGGATATTGAAACCTAGATTGGAATTGAGAAACACTAATGAGTAGTCCATGGATAATGTGGAGGTATAATGTGGCTATCCAAATGATAATTTGAATACATTCTACAAAATCAAGGTTTTAAGAATAGATTAAAAAAATGTGGTGAAAGATCATTGGAAAAATCATATTTATAGATGATTCAAATCCATATGAACCCATACCTCAGAGAATGGCTGACTTGAGTCACACTCAAAAGAACCAAAAGGATGTTGGAAAATTGAAGCAGACATGGACAAATGAACTATAAATTACCTGTCATTATTTTAGAAAGATTATGCATACCCAATACATGAGTTTTATATAAATTTATCAATTTAAGGAATAAAATAAAAAAAATAAACGAGATATAATTCTAACACTGTGTTTTTAATAGGTGTAGTTTTCTATGTAAAGAATAGGGACACAAATATCTCAACTTATCATCAAGGGTAAGAAACATAATGTTCCAATGCAACAAAAAATGGAAATATCAATATCTTGTAGAATCAGAAAGTGGGATGAAAACATAAAAATAATTTATAAACCTGAAAAATTAATCTAGAAAAATGAAAATAGAGAGGGAAATTAATTTTTCTCCATAATGAAGTATTGTGCATGGATCGGGAAATAAAATACTAATAAGGTGAATATATGTAATATTTAATTATGATCAATGGTTTGAAACATATTATAGATCTTTTATAAAAAATATAAATATCATATAATGGGAAATAAACATCTTGTCATGGGTATAATTTATGAGAAATATATTGTATTTAATTTTAGAAATGAAGAGGTTTTAATGATTATTGGAACTGGAAAGTCCAAAATATGGTGAAATGACATGAGGTTGATACATGTCTTAATAGTTGAAGGCCATTTTCATAATTATTTAACTATAAGTAAATTATGCAACTTCTGTGAGTAGGTTAATTTCATTAAAGAAGGATATTTGCGTCAAAGGAAGAAGAAATATAGAGATTAAGAAATGGATATTCATAAAGGGGAATATTTACCTCAATGGATGAGAGAATGAAATGTGTTTTTTATCCAAGGGAGAGGTGAAAAATATATGGAATAAAGGTATTGGACGCTATTGTGAATAGTTTTTTTTAATTATTTGGTGAAGAATAAAGGAGGTTATGATATAAAAAATCCTTAATATCATCAAACTCACATGTTGGATGCTTAAAAAAAGGAAAAGATTATCTGAAATACATAAAATATGAAGGATTAAAAATTAAATTGTGTTTTTATAGTTGGTGAACATTTATGTGTGATGAAAAATATTACAAAAATTCATAGATGTCATGTGTATATGTGTATTATTTATTTTTGAATACGAAAATATAGTATTGGTAATTTCGATCTCACAGAAATATAAAGTGTTTATGTTCATTAGACATTATAATATGTTATAGAAAATTATGGTTATGCTTTGAATTCATAAATTTTATTATTTTAAAGGTATATAGTATACCAATAATTATGTGGGGGAACATATTGAGAACAATGGGATAAAGAAAAATGTTTTAGTGGTGATATCTGTTCAACAAAATGATGTTTTATAAGGGATGATCCAAATAATTAAATATATCACTAATTATTCACATAGAGAAATACCAATTAAAGATATATTTTTTGGAATTAGACTTTAAAATAGTCAACATTTAAAATAGTGTATTATTGTGTCTGGATAAATTCAGAACACCCTATGTTATGTGGTAAAGGAATAAACTAGTACTAAAATACTTCTAAATTTTTTGGATTAAGTGATTTATTCTCAATAAGTAAAGACTTCATATGATTAATTGTAATGGAAATGCGAGTATTTAATGTTGAAAATCATCCATGATAATGTCATCTAATAACTATAAAAAATGGTTGGGAATAAATATTTAATGATATTGTATCACTGTTGTGTGAAATTAGAATAATTTGCCAACTAATTAGAAGATCTATCATCATTAATGTGATGTTATAAGAAAATAAATTGATAATAAATTGAATAGTCAATGGGAATCACCTTGGGATAATGTTATTTAAAAATAATACATTGATAATAATGAAAAAATCAAGTTTTTCAGTTGGGAGGAAGTCAAAAGAAGGATAAAATCAACAAATAATACATCATTAGTGACAAGAAAACTCCAGTAAAAACTATAAATATGAAGACTACATATAAAATAGAATTTCTATCACAAATATTAATAAAAATATATATAGAGTATTTAAAATATAAAAATTAGATCAAGGTCATGAAATAAGAACTTATCAAAATTGAGAAAAATCTATCATGGGAAATTGTTCCGAATATGGAAAATAAAAATATCATCATAACCAAGTGATTAAATTATATTAAAATCAATAATGATATAAAACTGATATGGGACAAGGCATAACTAGTGTGTAAGGGGTTTTTAACCCAAGACACTCAGATAGGGGGTGATACATGCTGTCTGCTAATTAAAACTTCTCGCTTCTACTATGATCCTTAGAATTGTATTACCTTATTAGAATGAATGTAATTAAATATAATTTTTCTCATGTTAATCATTATGAATCATCATAAACCCATATTTAGATTAAATAACAAAATAATAAATGTATTTTACTTTTTTTACTTACCCTATGATAAATCCCTGGATCGTAACTCACTAATTATATGGATATGATATTTAGTTTAGTAATTATTTGCTAAGAATGTCTTCTGGTGAGTGTATTAAAGATATAATCACTTCCACCCATGGATCATGAAATATTGAATGAATTAGGGATATCTCACTACTTCCAATATTATCATCCTTTTGATCATATACATACATCTCTAGAAGATATAATTTTATATAATTGTGGTTATTGTTCTAAGTTTAAGGATGTGAAGTTTAATTGAATATCATCATGTGAATTATATATCATAGTCTAAATTGATATGCTTCATTGTAGACCATGTGCTCCTCCCTGATATCATAAATATAAGTTATCAACTCATTATTTTATGAGTTGAAGCAATTTCTTCCAAAAAAAATATCATATATATAATGATCTAAATATAATAATTCTATATGAGAAATTATCATTCTGATTTATCTTCAATAATAGTAATAAAACCTAGAATGTATTATCTTTAGTTTGTTCCTATATATAAAATTCATTCTCTCTCTTAAATATGATATCCACAAAAACCAATTTTATTTATCCTTTAATGCTTCCCACCCAGAACACAAATATCCTCTCAATTATTTTTTACATTATATTTTCTTCTAATTTCTAAAAAATGAATTAATTTTCATTTCCTAATATTTTTAAATTCAAATTGATGAAGAAAACATTCATCTTCCAATAAAATATAATTCAAAGTCATCGTTCTATATTTTCATCAAGTAGATATCTAGCACATTAAATAAAAAACATTTAATATATGTCCGAAAAAAAGAAAAAAATATTATATGTTTTTAAGATCATTATTTTTGGTCAAATTTACTATATAATGTAAATCATTGATCTATTAACACAAAAATTTCATGGGATTTTGTATCCTATATCATTTGGTTAAATTTTATATAAGTCAAGGAACAGTAAAAAAATTCAATTAATGAACCTATTTTGAGAAGTAAGAAGGCCGAAATTTTAATATCCATTAACCTCAATGATTTATAAGGTATGTGTCTTGGGACACAATTCCTTCAATCATATATCATTATTGAGTATATCATGATGTAGGTAACTTACATTTTTTGAACACTTCATGAAATTAAATCCCTAAATCCACTATGTATACCATTATGGCATGATGAAACATTTCACAAAAAGAATATAAATTTCTAAGAAGACTGGTAATTTCCAAACAAAAATCATAGTGTGGTCCTCCTTACATGGAATAACATCGTCAAAAAACCAAATTTATATAATTTTTCCATGGATCATTCATGATGTGATGGGTATTTCATGGAATTATTTTTGTTCATAAAATATGGTGAAGTAAGAAACCTTATTTATGACCCTTGCATAATACATACATTACCATCACATAAGAGTGGTAGAATTTTGTATTTTTTAGACATCAATAAAAATTTCATCATTACCATATTTTATGAAACATTGATAAATCTAACTAATTAACATCATTTGTTGATTTATTGTACTAAAAATCATATCAATGTGTCACTTTTTTCCCAACTGTGTGAAATTTTATAACCACTTCTATCATCTAGAAATAATTAATACTTCAACATTAATTCAACAGAAAACATCCCCAATAAAAATAATATTTATTCTAATCCATTCCATGTACTTAATGAATACTTGTAATCAGTGACTCCATTATTCATCAACAAATCCAATTTACAACCTCATTTCCGAATAAAAATCAACTAAAATCAGTTATATTCATTACAATGTGATTTTTAACTATTTTATAGACATTAAAACCATAACATATTCATAATAACATTTAAAATAAATTTATATAGTGATTTTGATCAAATCCAACATAAAACTCACCCACCACTCCCCATAAGATTTTTTTGAATATTTACACATAATATAATGAAACCATCAAAATAGAGATAATATATCCCCCGTTGTATTATAATCAAATAGCATATCCAAGATCTTATTTGCTGCAATATTTTTTTATGGACATCATATAACTACATTTCATGAATCTAATTTTTTTAAATTTCATTACTTTTTTATATCAAATTTTGATTTCCCCTTGTTATTTGTTGAAATTTATATGTTTTTGGAAGTATTTATAACAAAATGTAGAATTAAAATGAAAAATATATATAATTATTTCTCTTATATAATATATTTTGTATAATAAAGAATTTAGAAATGTTAAATAATATAATATAGTCTATCCTAGCTACACCATAAGAGAATGAGCTGGTATCTACTGAGGAAACCAATAATATAGACTTCGTAATATCTATGTGGTGAAAAGAGTAGTAGTTGTAGGAAGATTTGTTTCAAAACTATTTAGAGATAAAATAATGACATTATGATATTGGACATAATTTCGCACAATGACCATTATAGTGTTAGACCAATGGTTATCACATAGGATGTACCTACAATTTCATGGTTTATGATGGAGTTCCCAAAAAACTAAAAATCAATGTGGGATATGTTCAGGTGAGTCAAATTTTATACATATTAAAACAGTGACATCATAGCCTCCCACATCACAAATTATATTTATTGATCCAATTTCATTCTTCTGTACCTATATCATAAAAGAATCAACCATAAAAAATAGTGGACTATCTATCACAACCTCAGGGAAAGTACATTGATTCCATTTAATCATTTGTAGATAATAAAATTCACAACATCACACAAAATGGACCTAAATATTCCATGCAAGAATGGTGTATTTTACTGTTTCCACATGGAATACGAAGATGACAATATGATTTCTGGGACACTCAATGATAAATATTTTGATGATTGAAAACACCCTATAAGGATCATAACCACCATTGGAGTGAAACTATGAGCATAGGAATGCCACATATGAAATTCTAATAAACATGAAGTTTATGTCACACCTACAAATTCTTTTTTGCAAAGATTAGGATGTCAGTTTAAGAACGGAAAAAAGAGTATGTAGGAGTCTATTTAGTTTTGATGAATAAAATAGTTTGAAAAATTCAAAACAAAAGTATAAGTCATGATAGCTCATTCATTTCATGTCATTAATTTCATATACAGATATTGGGGATATGAAAATTCTTATCCCATAAATAGTTCTTGTTCATGTTGCATCCATAGAAAATAAAAAATTGAAACATGGGGTAAAGATCTATTGCAACCACAATTACTAGCTTGTATAGTGACATGATTAGTTAGTAGAAATGTAAAAATTTTATCTTTGTGAGATTTCATTATGATCTATGCATCATTGAAAATATATATTTAGTAAACCATGGAGATGATATTTTAGAATGAGAATTTGAACACATAATGATAATTTTTTCTATAAATTTAACCAGTTCATTTGTTTTAGTGAGACATTCAAACCTAGAATAATGAATTTGTATGAATTTCAACATTAGAAGGGGACTTCAGGGGTTATTGTATTTATATAGGTTATTGTTTTATATTATTTATCACCATATCATGGATATCTTTAGGGGTGATATTTTTTGTTATATAATTATCTAGAAGGGGGTCAAAATTTTATAATGATTTTTTTTTTCTGATTTCCTGGTTTGGTTTTTTTCATCCATTTATCTTCTCTCTTTATCTATTCCTATCACTATAGAAGAACATTTATAGATGATTTAAGGATTAATTATTATATTCCTAAACTAATTAATAAGTTTATGTTTCATCTATCTTGAACATATCCATGAAATTTTCAAGAGGGGCCCATTTTTTATCATTCTTCACTCTTCAAAAAATCAATGTTTTTATATAATTGATTCATCTGTTTCTTGTTCTCTCAATTATTAAATTGAATTATTTTCCAATTAGTCTCTATAGGTTCAACCACAGATTTAAAATTCCTATATTCATTATTTTTTTGTTAATTTTTTGAATTCATTATAAATTCTAATCTAGTTTACATTAGAGAAATAACAATTATACATGGCTGATAATGTTTTCAACACCATTGTATAAGGATTAACATTAGGATTATTTGATTTAATGGTTAGGAAATTGATTTTTCCCACCATTATTCTGTTGTTTTTTATTTTATATTAAGTTTATTCTGTTGTTTCTTTTTACATGTTTTATATTTTATTATTATTATTATTGTTAAAACATTAATAATTAATAAACATGGAAAATATTTCCCCCATATCCTTAATCTATCACCCTAAATTGATTAACATAAGAAAAATATCTATATTTTAGTATTGAAAAAACAACAAGGATCTTGAGTGATGATGTGGCCCTCCTTAATAGCATAGAATTTATTTTCAATGATTTTTGTAAAGATATAGAGAGAATAGATAGGGAATCCAATGACTCAGTAGAGGTATATAAAAAAGAAATCTATAACAAGGGAGATCTTGAGAGACGAATAAAACAACTGTTAAACTTGAAACTAAATCCTAGGTAAACCATATTTCGATTTATGGATGTAAGGTAAAAAATTCAAGGAATGAATCCTTAATCTATATGATCCTGTGGGTAAAGATAAAGAAGAACCATCCCCAAAATTTCAAAAGTAAATGATGTTGTGGCAACTAAAATCTGGAGATTTATTGAAGATGTAGATGAGAATTGGTAAAAATAAAGTGATACGAATGTGACCCTATAATCAAGTATAATGTTCATGATATAAGATAAAATAGACATATAAGGGATAAAATTTAGAATTATACCAGATTTTTGTTATAAAATTGTTTTCTATATACCCAAATTTATTAGTAATTTTTATTACCATACCATGTGTACAATGAGTTTTGCATGATGTAAACAAAACAATATAGTGTATATATTTATACATCCACTATTTAAATGGTAATTTATTTATATTATTTTTCATGTAATATGGTTATAAGAGTTACCATACTATCATGAGAAGTGTGAGATACTATTACATTAATCATAAACATACGTCATGTTGTCTAAATATGTCATAGTGACTGGACACAATAGATGTTTGACAATTAGGTATAGGGGGCTCATAAGCATTGAGCCATCATCTCATGAATTTTTCAATTTGTTTCCTCTAGTAAATAAGATAATAAGTACTTATTTACACATCATAACACCATATGTTTGGGGATTCATTGGTTGTTCCTGAATACCAACATGTTCATTGGTATCCTAACTTGATATTATGGTCAATGTGTTCTGTTTGATTTCATATATTGATCTATGGAAAAAACTATGATAAGGATGTCATGGGGACATATATTTTTTGGGTTCATCATTAGTTGAATTTCATTGGATGAATAGTCAAGATATAATTTGTCGCATAATAGATAATTAAGTGAAATATTCGGTCTGGATGACCAGGATGGTAGTACCTTTGTAAATTCTTGTTCATAGTAGTCAAAGGTAAATATGTCCAATTATGTTTAAAAACAAATCAATAAATAGATATTAAAAAAGTGTGAATCCTTCTTTATGAGATATCATATATCAAAGATATTATATTGCACTGTACGTGTTCAAAGGATAGTGGATGTTGTTATGACTAATCCTTGTCTCTTTAGGGGCCTAGATGACTTGTTATACTCTACTATTGGTCTATAAATATTAATCACTACTACTAAGATAAGGGACAAGTGGTTCACACAAAATACAATATTTGAGAATCTTCCATATTCTCGTAAATATGTATATAAGGCCCTCGGGCCCCACCATGGGATCTGAGAGTTTCCAAGAATTATCAATCATAGATAAATAAATAAATTCATTATTACTAGAGTAAAAATGGTTATATTTATTTATTAAAATTATTTAGAAGTGTTTATGATACTATAATAATAATATTATACAAACAAAGATTATTTTAACATTCATGATTCATTTAGTATTAGTAGGAATTAGGAGTCGATTTATGGAATATGATTTATCATGTAATATATTTAATTTTTATTAAATGTATGTGATAAAATATAAATAATATTTTTGAAGTAGTTAGTTCGACATAATTATTTATTGAACATTAATTATATGGGGGCAGGGAAGCATAACTGGTTATTTCAGATATCCACTACAAAAAATCGATAATAATCTCATTCCATGTACTATTTATAAGTTTGGAATTGATATATTCTCTCTCCTCCACCTCATAAATAGATAAAAATTTCTACATTGTGATTTATTCTAGAATTCCATCACGGGTTTAAGTGACATGATTGTGGTCATCATCGCGACATCAAAAAAATCATTGGAGCCTCACACTAACCCTTGGAATTTTACAAATGACATGTCTGTGGATTCAAAAATCATGTAAGGATGATCTGTAGGGGTTATTTATTAGAGCCTTTGAGAAACAATAAGTGGTGACCAACTGTAGTCTAATGCACCTTCATTTCAAACAAGGTACATGTTTAATTTTCCTTTTTTTCTCGAATTAATTCATGTGATATCTGTGGACCTTACCAGGGAAAGGATCTCCACAGATGACAAGTTTTTTCATTCTATTTGTGGAAAAATATAAAATCCCCACCCCAAAGAATTTCATTATTCACTAGGTAAAAGTGTAACACCCCAAGCTTCCATGGTACATTTCCCTTTGAATAATGCAATAGCTTGCATTGTATACAACTTCGAGATTATAACACATCATGACCAATCAAACTAACAGTTATGAATAGTAATTCCCACATTTTGAAATTTTATCAATTTTAGCATTCAAATATACTTAGTTTTTTTGTTCGGAATATCAATATTATATTAGGTTAAATTTTTGGTATTTTTCAGAAAACATATAGTTTTTGATGAATAGTGAACAATACTAAATTTTAATTAAAAAAACTTTTTAAATCAAAATTATTTATAGTGATAAATTATACTATTTAGTGGTTTTTAAGTATAATTAGATTATACGTTTACCATTTAATCAAATTTTGGTCATTGGACGTAATTTCATATATAATCTGGATATGATAAATTTTCAATCTTTTGATAGTTATTATTTTCTTAAAAACACGCTTTTTGTTTTGACAATGGGAATTAATTTTAAATTAATTTCTGCCAGTTATTTTTTTTTTAATTTAGAAAAATGGATTCCATATTTAGAATCAGGAGGTCCAAATTGTGTAAATAGTTAAATTTTATTTTTATACATTTTTAATAATTACTTCGGTAATATTTTATTTACCATGGATAATGGGTAAATCCAGTAAATAAGGGTAAAAAATAATATTATAATAATATTAAATTACCTTTAAACGTGTCATATCCCTATTGTCTGATACATTTCCGACCATGGGTATCCATGGGTCGATTTTAGGACCCCATGGAGCCACTTGTAAGTGATAATGCCACTTTATATTAATTAAGTTAATGTAAATACAAAAATGACATAAGCATATATCTTTTAGTAAAACAGTTTTTAGGTAGGGTTATATATTTTATCTATTCAACTATAAATATTTATTATAATTATAATACGATACAATACATAATAGTATTTTATTTATAATTTTTATATAATGAATAATCAAATTTATTTATTACCCAATGCTGATGGAGTATTTTACTTATTAATGAAAGAATCAAATAAATGGTATTATAGATGTTAAAATAAATATGACATGAAATTATTGATGCCATCCATGAAATTTCATGGATAATGTGACATTTTTGGATTTATTAATGAAATTTTGTCAAAGTAATAATGTTGTTAGGAATTTATCAAAAACAAAATTGAAAATAGTGTCAAAATTGACATAAAATAGTTTTTAAACCAAATATTATATTATTAATTGATTTTCTAATCCTAAAAATCTAAATTTTAGCCAAAGGTCTTAAATAATATTATATATGTTATTAATGAAACACTTGTGGTTCATTTTAAGTTCATAGTATGTTTATTAACCATATAATATAAAAATACATAGAGAGGTGGTAAATGTCAAACTAATTAAATAAGAGTTAAATATAGAATATAAGGTTAATATAGTGACCCAAACTAGTATAAGACCTATTGGATGAGAGGTTTTATACCCCTACTCACCATATCCTCTAAATGAATCATTTTTCATCCATTATAAACCTAAAATGATTATACTATAAAATAATATTTCAATCTTTTCCTAAGGTGCCCCACACCCCTCTTATAAAAGGGCACTTCCCCATCTAAAAAATTCACAACATCAAAGCCATTTTTCTAGGCGAACCCCTGACAAAATATCCTATAAACTGTCCTAACTTCATCATAGAGGACTTCCTTTAGTTAGAAAGCCAACCTATGGAGCCCAATTTATCAAATCAAAAAGAAAAACCTAAGAAGAGGTAAATATTTCTTCACATGTTTAAAGTTCCTTTCTTCTTCCATTTCCAATTTCCTTGTTGTTTCCTTTCTAGAATAATAAATCCATTATCTTCTTTATATTGTTATGTTATTACAAATATGTTAAAATAATATTCATTATTCTATCCATCCTTTGAATTACATGTCACCATACAAGTGTACGTACGGATTACCGTCTCCATGAATGCGATGAGATTCATTCCCCATCATACCCATTCCAGAAAAATTTTCATTTTATTATTAAAAATATTATTTAAAGAAATAATAAAATTATGAATATAAATAAGATACATTATATCCACAAGAAACATTACTTATGTCACAAATCATAAAAAGGAAAATAAATCAGTTAACACCCGAAATGATGATAGTACTGAAATATCATTAAAAAAGAAATATTAGAATATCATATATGATATCATATTAATTTATATGGTTATTTTTTTAATTTAATAACAATTATTTCACCCTTATAAAGGTGTTTAACCTACCATTGACCAAGGAAAAGAACCAGGTAGTGGTTAATTTCACAATCTTTTCATTATCCTAGGTTGTTTATATATAATTATCTTCTGCGACCTCTTTAGCATCCACATCCATTCTTCATAAAAGTATATTTCAAAACATTTATAATATTTACCAGACAATGGTTTAATGTCATTTGTACATTTATTTGACTTTATATAATTTTAATGGAATCATTTCGTTGTTTTCCAAACAAGGTACTTTATGACCATTTCGACAAAATTAAGGTAAGAGTGTTTTTTTAACATATACGGTGGGTCCAACTATTTTCTACCATTATAACATCATCAATGATTCCATTAAAAGATTATAAGAATATTTATAAGTTAAATGTTTTCTTTTATAATTATATGAAGTTTAAATAATTTCAAAAAAGAAAGAGATATTTCTCTAAAAATGGTTTTCATTTCATCTATGTCAACATCCTTTAATAGATTTTAGGCTTGTTTGAAGATAAATTATTATGATACAAAACATCCATATTGTATTGAAGGGTTTGTGATATGTTTTAATGTTCATGTGTTATTTTACACCATTCATGTTTTATGGAGAAATTATTGACATTTCGTATGATCGTTTTAATACGAATATAAATTTTGTGTTTAAACCTTTTCATATGAGGAATGCATTGGACTTAGTATGTGACCAGTGGAGCCTACTATAGCTCCTTGATGCATCCATAGTTCTCATGAGACAAACTACAGTCTTGAAAAAAGGCCTTGAAAAAATCTTATTTGTAGTCTTGGCACAAGTCCTTGACTATGTGGTTATGAAATCTGGCATTATGCATTCCATAATTATGATGGTGACTATTGATATTTCGTTTGATTATTCAACTATTTGAATATACATGTCAATAAGTAAATAGAATTTTTGGATTTTATCTTCTCTATATTATGCTGAAGTTCATGTTAAAAAGGATTTTGTTTTAGTCTTATATATTTCCTTAAATGTTTATGCTTATTTATGAATGTTTCCGCTATATTGTTATCCTTACTGAGTATCTGAGGTCACCCCTTTATAGTATTTCCAAAGCTACTAAACTGATATGTCATTCAAGACATGTTTTCCTTGTATCATGTTAGTGTTATGTAATAATGCACCGACTCGGGGTAATTGGGGTCAGGGTGTTATAGTTAGTATAAGAGGAAGTTTAGTAAAAAACATGGAATCATGATTTAGAAAAATTTTGATTAGAGCACATTACCCAACGACAGACTTTGAGGATTAGTAAAGAATAACTTCCTAGAATTTAGTTATTGTAGATATTTTGTGAGTATTCCACGAAATACATATCTGTCTAGATACAAGAAAGTAGAGGTAGCTCTGGCATTGATATACTTAGGGGTAAATCCCGAAAACACCGCTTTGAGATAGGCTCGAACGGGAACTAGTGAACGATAAAAACCCTTATTGCACTCTTGGTTACGACACTCTCAGGGGATATGTTTAGGAAAATTATCATTTTCATTAAAAATAATTATGATGGGATTATTAGTATATAAATCATCTAAGTAATCATTCTAATGATAATGGATTATATCAATAAACCGTTCAGTTTAGGTTAAGTGTTTTACAGGTTTGGAATTATGTATTTTGATTCATAAACTAATATAGTTTCTGCCATTGTTTAGAAATGGAGCCTAGTGGAAGGAATGGAATCTATATCAACTTACTTAATCTATGATGGGGTTTCTCTCCTACAATATAAAACTATAGTGGAGCTGGTGAAGGAACTGGTGGTGTAATGTCTCGGACCCGAGTGACACTCAACGGCTACCCCGAACCCTGTTCGCCACATGACCTCAAGCGCATTTCCACAAATGCCAGAGGCTGCCGACTAGCAGCGAGGGCCCAGGTCTGATAGTGGGGAAACTATGCCCTCATTTTTCAATGTGTAGCGTAGTGGAATTTAAATAAAACATACAACAAACGGCGGAAGTATTAAACCATACACAACTAAAATAATAAATAGCAGTGGATATAACCAATAGTGTATAATAATAATGCTACATGTATCAAGTTCTTTGAAAAAAGCCATAACATGTTATACATCAATACAGTACAGCAGAATGTAGAGTATAGAAAAGAAAAGCAAACAGCTGGCAGTGGCATCGCGAGCCTAGGCTCAGTCCCATGCCCTCCTACTCCACAGAAATAGTCAAATACCTGTATAGGGACTCTTTCCCCTATCCACACCTGCAGAAATGTAATCTGTTTGGGCCAAAAAGCTTGACCCAAACAGGGTGTGAGAAATATATCTTAGTAGGCACCCACCAAAGGCACGTGCCCAACTGCATGCTAACAAGCAACAATAGTTTGCAGTGGTAAAATGAAATAAAGTAATTAGTACTACAAAGTAACTAACATAATAGTTAAATTTCCATTTCACTATTCATTTAATCCATTTTATATAAGAAATCACCACAATGCATTTATAAGTAAACACCTAGTGTCCTCAGACACGTAAACTCGCATCCTTGGGTAACAGGTATCCAACACAAGAATCTGCCCTCAGGCATAACAGAATTTTCCCTCAGGCGTAGGTAGTGTCACCCACAGGCATAGAGTCAGCTGCCCATTGGCATGGAAGAAGTTTCCCTCAGGCCAAAATAACTACAGCACATAGGCTAAATAGTGCAGTGCCCACAGGCTAATCACAACAATTCCCTTAGGCTAACAGGTAACCGGGCCATGCCCAAAATGTCAAATTCAGTAAATAAAGAATTCCTTTCAAGGAAATTCTACAATTACTAAATTAAAGGCATACCCTCAGGTATCATAGCCAAATGGATAAACAGTGGATCACACCCCCCGAGGTGGTTTCGGATCCAACCAATGATCCCAACCATCATTTTATTATCACAATTCAATCACCTATGCAAATATAGGCCTTAAATATAGCAACGGCCTCAGCCACACGACACCCCAACAGGGGTTCATGGCACAAAAACACACAGAAACGCACAATAGTTGGAAATTTACAACAAGCCACCTACCTTATATGCCAACGAACATTGTACCCGAACTCCAACTCCAGAAACGCCCATGAACGGCGTAGATCCGTGCGGTTCCAACGAGTTCGTCCGAAGCCAAAATGGATTCCAGACGAACACCCGGTGGATCTTCAATGGTTCGGTCATTCTCCTTGGCTCCAAAGCGGATCAAATGCCTCATCTGCAAAATGGGGAGGCTACTGCCTGCTTTAAGACGAAAAAACAATGTACACGACGTGTACTTCCTTCGTTTAACTGTTCCTCTGGCGTCACCGCCATACTGTTCATCCGTCGACATGAGTACACGACATGTACTCTTGAGTACATGGTGTGTAATGTCGCCCAACTAGCGGCTACTTCACCGCCTTACTGTTTAGGCCTGACGACTGACTACACGGCGTGTAAGGTTCCACTACATGACCTGTAGACGGTTCCTACACCCATCGTCGCTGACATGGCTACACGCCACGTGTACCCATCCCACATGGCCAAATGTACACGGCGTGTGGAAAAGTACAGGACTTGTAGTTTCAAAATTTAGGATTTTTCCCCATTTTACGTATTTTCTCAAAAACACTTAAGGAAAAGGAAAAAGAAGAATCTCGTACCTAAAAAATAAGAACAGGGTTCTTAAAAACTTCCCCCCTTATAGAAATTCGTCCCCGAATTGCCCTTCCCTGGGTGGTGAAGATAATTCTCATAACAGCTCTGGCCAATGAGCACGTACGTCGGCCTCCCGCTACCATGTCTCGTCCTACACTCGGCCATGCTACCATAGCACCCGTACAAGAGGAACTGACCGGCCTCGGAGAAACTTCGTGCTCCTTTCAAATATATGAATAAAGTTCTCTTCAAAGGACGCATCTGCCTCCAGCTCGACCTCCTCGGGCTGAAAAATGTGAGACGGGTCTGAATAATAGCGATGCAACTGAGACACATGGAAGACATTGTGAATGGATTGGTACCACTGCAGTAACTAAAACAGATAGGCAACCAGCCCGACCCTCTCTAGAATCTAGAATGGCCCCACATACCTTAGTGGAATCTTACCCCGTCTCCTGATCCGTTTGTGTCCCAGCCTCAGCGAAACACGCAATAAACCCTAATCACTGACCACAAACTCCAAAAGGCGTACGCAGCAACCAACATAAGACTTCTGATAAGATTGCGCGGTAGCCATCAGCTTCCTAATCAACTGAACCTTCTCAGATGTCTCATGCATGAGCTGCGGTCCTAGTAAAGCTGCCTCACCTTCCTCTAACCAGCTCAAAGGTGACCGGCATGGCCAACCATATAAACCCTCGTATGGTTCCATCTCAATAGTCGCCTGAAGACTATTTTTATAGGAAAACTTGACTAAGGGTATATGCTTCTCCCAAGATCCCCCAAATTCTTGGACACATGTACGCAGCATGTCCTATAGCACTTGTATCGTACGCTCTGACTGACCATCATTCTGAGGGTGGTATGTTGTGGTCAGAAGCACCTATGTACCCAGTGCCCCTTGAAAAATCTTCCAGAAACGAGACGTAAAGTGTGATTCCCCATCTAAAATGATAGAACGATGGAACACATGAAGACGTACGATCTCTCGGTTATATAGCCTTATGATCTCGTCAACTCCGAAGGTCTCCATGATCGGTAAGAAATAAGCTACCTTTGTGAGTCTGTCCACAACAACCCACACGACGACATTTCCATGAGGTGACCACGACAATCCAGTCACAAAATCCAACGCGACATCATCCCATTTCCACTCTGGAATGGGTAACTCCTGTAACAGCCCAACTGGTCTCTGATGCTCTACTTTCACCTGCTGATAGGTGGAACATCTTGTAATGAACGCAGCTACATCTTTCTTCATACCCGGCCATCAGTACTGACTCCTCAAGTCACGGTACATCATGGTAACCCCAGGGTGAACTAACCAAGCCGATGCATGAAACTCCTGCATCATCTCCTCACGTATATCCCCTAGAACCCATACTCGTCCATGGAAACGCAAGACCTCATCGTCGCCTATCATCCAACCAGGAGGAGGTTCCTCACTTTCCACCAACTACCGTAGAACCAGGCATTCCAGATCAGATAGCTGCCTCATCCTCACTCTGTTAAAGAGGGTAGATTTGATATCTAAAGAAGAAAGATAAGTCTGACCCTGACTACCACGCACCTCCAAATGCATTTCAAAGAACAAAGCCATGAGCTCCCACTCACTACGGGCCTCCTGCACCACCTGTATCTGATTCTTCCTTCTCAGTGCATCGGCTACTGCATTACCTTTACTAGGTGTATAGTCAAGATCAAAATTGAAGGACTGTAGGTACTCAACCCACCTTCTCTGCCACAAATTCAGGTCACGCTGAGTAAATATATACTTGAGGCTTTTGTGGTCAGTGAAAACCACAAAATGCTCTCCCTACAGATAATGTCTCCAACTGCGCAACACATTCACAACTACGGCCAACTCGAGATCATGTGTCGGGTAATTCTGCTCATGTGGCCTCAACTGCCGAGACCCATACGCAAAAACTTGGTCGCCCTGCATCAAAACTGCTCACAAACCAATCCCGGATGCATCACAGTAAACTCTATAGCTCTTCCCCTGCTCTGAGAGTATCAGGATCAGTGCTGATGTCAACCTTCCCTCCAAATCCTGAAAAGCTGTCTTGAAAGCATCTGACCAAAAGAACTTCACACCCATCTTAGTCAGACCTGTCAACGGTGCTACTAAGTGGGAGAATTCCTGTATGAAGCGTCTGTAGTAACCATCCAGCCCTAAGAAGCTCTATATCTCAAACACGTTCTTAGGTTGTTCCCAGGAAACTACTGCTCTCACCTTCTCTGGGTATACTGCAACTTCTGCCTCTGAGATGATATGACCCAGGAAGTGAATATGGTCTATCCAAAAGTGGGACTTCGAGAGCATAGCGTATAGACGATGCTCTCGCAGTGTACTCAATACGATCTCAATATGAGTGGCATGGTCGTGTCGAGTGTGAGAGTACCCCAAGATTTCGTCCACGAATACAACCACAAAAGAATCAAGATATGGATGGAACACACCATTCATCAGAGACATGAAAACTACTGGCACATTCATGAGTCCGAACGGCATAACCAAGTACTCGTATAGACCATATCTACTTAGAAAAGTTGTAAGTGGTATATATGATGGTCTCACGCGCAACTGATGATATCTAGACCTCATGTAAATCTCTGAGAACACGCGTGCTCCATGAAGCTGATCAAAAAGATCATCAATAATTGGCAAAGGATATCAGTTCTTAACTGTTAACTGGTTCATTTTCTGATAATCCACACAAAGTCTAAGGGCACCATCCTCCTTCTTCGTGAAAAGGACCAGAGAACCCCAAGGAGAAGTACTGGGTTGGATAAATCCCTTTTCATGTAACTCCTCTAACCACGTCATAAGCTCCTATAGATCAGGTGTAGCCATCCTATAAGGGGGAATGGACACTGGTGCTACTATTAGAACAAGCTCGATAGATAAATCCACCTCACGCACCTGAGGTAGACCTGAAAAGTCGTCCAGGAATACATCCTTGCAATGATCAAACACTAGAGGAAAATCCATCTGACAAGTCCTCTAGTCATCCAGATACAAACTCGCAATCTGGGATGTGACTCCACCTGGCCCATGATGCTCTGGTCCAGCTCGAATCGCCTGAACATCCCATTCGCTATTGTATAGAAACTCTCTGACCTATGGTGACATGTAATGCACCCTACGAAGATAGCAGTCTACAAAGGCTCGAAAGGTAACCAACCAGTCCATCCCAATAATTATATCATAGCTCGTCATCTCCAAGACATAGAGGTCCCAAAGGATGTGACACTCTCCAATCTCAAGGGGGAACTCCTTACACTGACACACACCAACCGTCCTAGTCCCCAACGGAGTGTCTAGCGTCATGATATCAGATGGAGAAGACAAACCGAGCCCAAGGATCTCCACAATGGGTATAGATATGAAACTATGCGTAGCACCCGTATAAAAAATTACTGAAGATAAGACAAAAGATACTATAATTGTACCTCTGACTGTAGAAGGTCATTGATCCTGCTCCTCCTGGGACTGTTGCACTGCATAAGTCTGCCCAGTGTCGCGGCCCTGCGACACAGCCTGCCTACCCTGAGCTACCCCACCCTGCTGCCTCTGAGATCCTGTTGTCTGGCTACCACGGCCACGACCACCATCTCTACCTACACGCCCTAACGTATTCCAGTTCCCCGACTGGTAAGAAGCCAATTGTCCTTCTCCCGCATGTAGAGTCTGCACAGAACCCCACTCACTAGCCGCTGGTGGAAACGCCCTGCAAAAGCGTGGTAGATGACCCATCTTGCCACAAGCTTGACATTCCACTAGGTCACGAGGAAACTGCGGCCTCTTGTGCCCCTCTCTACCACACTGGTAGCACATAATCTTTCCACCTAATGCATTCTTATGACTGGTACTGCCACCATGAGAGAAGTCCATATTTCACTTCCTCTTGTCAATGGAAATAATACCAGTAACTGGTGTTGAACCACCGTGGCCCACACCACTCGATTCCCGTAGGTTCCTCTCTGTAATCAACGCCTGGTTCACAATCGCGTGTACAGTATCCAACATAAATACATTCACCAGCACTCAGATGTCATAACGAAGACCATCCTCAATATTCATGGCTCTCAACCTCTCATCACCCACCAACATGGGTGAAAAACATTGAAACTCCATAAAATGAGTAGAATAGTCCATCACCGACATAGCGCCCTACTGAAGATTCATGAACTCTCGAGCTCTATCTGCCCTCAATGTCTCAGGAAAGAAGAAGTCATATAAGAATTCCTAAAAATATTCCCACGCCATGTCTCTGGGATGCTCTGACTGGGTGGTAACATCCCACCACCTCATGGAGGATTCATGCAGAATATACGTCGTGATCTTGACCCTCTACACTGGAGGAATCTCAAGATGCTCAAAAATAGTCTGTATCGACCCCAACCAATACTCCATAGCCTGTGGTCAGCCATCCCTTGAAAATGTAGGTGGATGCTACTGCTGGAAGATACGAATCATCTCATCCATAGATGTGGAAGCCTGTGGTGCTCCCTGAAAGGTAAGCATGAACTGCATAAGGCCTTTACGGAACTGCGCCTCCGCGCCTGTGCCCAGTGTAACAACTGGAACCACATCTGGCTCTACGGTAGGTTCCACTGGTAGCCCATGTCCCACCATTTTTGGAGTATAGCCGTTTCCGCTATCTTGGAGAACAATACGTGGTCGTATAGGTGGCAGGACATTACAATGTCAAAGGCATGCCTTAGATTCGATATTTGTAAGACTGAAAGCAACGGAACCACAAAAGGAAAAAGAGGAAGAAGGCATTTCAAAAATTTCAAAACGAGACTACATGGCGTGTATACTGTCCACACGACATGTACTTGACTTCACTTCCCCTGCCCGGGTCCTTATACACAACTAAACCACATGGATTCCATTAAACAAAAACAACACTACATGTAGATAATATACACGGCATGTATGGTGTTATTTTCCAACATTCTGTGTCATCTGTGACATGGCCGACTACTCGGCGTACAACTACACGACATGTGACAACCGTAAACGGCATGTACATCACCCCATTTCCCAGCCACACGGCTCAAACCACACGGTCTGTCCTCGGACAAGACTACACGGCGTGTCCCAAAGGTACACGGCGTGTTCAGGGAGAGGTGACACCGGCCCGTGTTGTTAGTTACACGGACGAGTCCCCTAGTCACACAACATGGCGTGTCTATCATTGACACAGTGTGTTTTGTCAAGGAGTTCACTGAACCGTTTTGTTAGTTACACGTCCAGACTTCGGGTCACACTACACGGCATGTACTCAAGCTACAGGACCTGTTCTCTCCAAGCTCTTCCCTTCCCCGTGTCGCCGCCAACACAGTTTGTGAAACGGAAAGATACGACACGGCGTGTACTTAGGGTACACGGAATGTACTCAAAATGTTTATTTTTCTTCCCGAACATAAGAACATACACAACGTGTATAAAAATACTACACGGCGGGTATACTGGGTTTCTAGACATATGCCTCAGAAACGTTTCCCGAACACAGAAAATACTGAAAAACAACACCTAAGTGTCAAATTCTGACCCGTGGGGGCCCATACTCCCCAAGAATCAATGTTTGACATCTCGTATGTGTTATAACCAATAAACAGTCAATGATCCACCAAATTATGGTCAATGAGGGCACATAACCCATAGGTCGGAGGACCAAAATCTCCCTTTGATACAACTTTGTAACGTCCCGGACCCGGGTTCCACTCAACGGGTGCCCTGAACTCGGTTCTCCACGTGACCTCAAGCGCATTTCCCCAAACACCAGAGGCTGCCGACTAGCAGCGAGGGCCCAGGTCTGATAGTGGCGAAACTATGCCCTCATTTGTAAAACTGTAGCACAACAGAATTTAAATAAAACATACAACAAACGGCGGAAGCATTAAACCATACACAACTGAAATAATCAAAAGTAGTGGATATAACCAATAGTGTATAATAATGATGCTACATGTCTCATGTTCTAAGAAAACAGCCAGAACATGTTATACATCAATACAGTACAGCAGAAAGAATAGTACCACAAAGCAAAGCAAACAGCTGGCAGCAGCATCACGAGCCTAGGCTCGGTCACATTCCCTCCTACTCCACAACAACAGTCAAATACCTATATAGGGACTCTTTCCCCTATCCACACCTACAGAAACATAATCTGTTTGGGCCGAAAATCGTGACCCAAACAGGGTGTGAGAAATATATCTCAGTAGGCACCCGCCAAAGGCCCGTGCCCAACTGTGTGCTAACATGCAACAATAGTGTGCCATAGTAAAATGCATTAAAGTAAGCAGTACTACAAAGTAACTAAAATAACAATTAAATTTCCATGTATTTATTAATTTAAGACATTTTATATAAGAAATCACCACAGTGCATTTCTAATTAAATAACTAGTGTCTTTAGACACATAAACTCTTACCCTTGGGTAACAATTATCCGACACAAGAATCTACCCTCAGGCATAATAGAGTTTTCCCTCAGTCATAGGTAGTTTCACCCACATGCACAGAGTCAGCTACCCACAGGAACGGAAGAAGTTTCACTCAGGCCGAAATAACTATAGCCCACAGGCTAAATAGTGCAGTGCCCACAAGCTAATCACAACAACGCCCTCAGGCTAACAGGTAACCGGGCCATTCCCAACATGTCAAGTGCAGTAAATAAGCAATTTCTATCAAGAAAATTCTACAATTACTACATTAAAGGCATACCCTCGGGTATCCTGGCCAAATGACTAAAAAGTGGAACACACCCCCGAGATGGTTCTAGATCCAAGCAACGATCCCAACCAGCATTTTATTATCATAATTCAATCACCTATGCAAATCTAGGCATCAAATATAGCAACTGCCTCATCCACATGACACCACAACATGGGTTCAAGGCACAAAAAACGCGTGAACGTTGGAAATTTACACCAAGTCACCTACCTTATACGCCAATGAACGTTATACCCAAACGCAGCCTCCAGAAAAACCCAAGAACGGCATAGATCCATGTGATTCCAACGATTTTGTCCGAAGGAGAAATAGATTCCAGACAAACACATGATGGATCTTCAAAGGTTCGGATGTCCCCCTTTGCTCCAAAACCACTCAAATGACTCCTCTTCCAAATGAGGAGGCTATTGCCTGTTTTAAGCCGAATAAACAAAGTACATGACGTGTACTTCTGAGTACACAGCGTGTACTTCCTTCATTTAACTGTTCCTCTGGCAGCACTGCCACACTGTTCATACGTTGACATGAGTACATGACATGTAATCCCGATTACATGGCGTGTACTATCTCCCAACTAGCGGATACTCCAACGCCTTACTGTTTAGGCATGCCAACTGACAACACGACATGTAAGGTACCACTACACAGAGTGTAGTCGGTTACTACACCCCTCTTCGTCGACATGGCTACATGCCCCGTGTACCCATCCCACACGACCAAAAGTACACGACGTGTAGTTCCAAAATTTAGGATTTTTCCCCATTTTCCGTATTTTCTCAAAAACATTTAAGGAAAAGGAAAAAGAAGAAGCCTGTACCTCAAAAATAAGAACTGGGTTCTTACAGGTGGTGATTAGATTATCACCATACTGGTAAAACCTACTCAGGTTATGAATAATAACCATACCTGTATGGAGCACCCTGATCCACAACATGGAGGATCAATGTTAGATCACTTCCTGAGGAAACAACCACAAAAAATAATTGCGAGTACAGATCCATTAGTATCTGAGCTATGGATAAATTTCTAGAGGAAAATATTCTATACCTTGGGGATTAGTGAAAAGGAAAACAATTTCATGGTAGTTTACCGCCTCACTATAGATGTTGATCAATGGTGGTCATTGATTCAAACCACAATGCTAGATGATAAAGTATCAAATATAGAATGGAGAGAGTTTATAGATATTTTATTAGAAAAAATACTTTCCTCATGACCATCGAGCGGATATGGGAAGAAAATTTCTAAGTCTGAGGAAAAAGGTGGATGAAAATGTCAGAAAGTATGAAGCTAACATTACAATGATAGTGAGGCATGTTGTAGATTATATATATAACCAAAGAAGAAATATTGATTATTTCTATGATGGGTTAAAACCATTTCTCTATAAAGAATTATTCTAACAATCCTTCTAGTCATATGAAGACGTTGTCTCATATGTTATCAAGACCGAAAAGTAATTCTCCATGTCTTAAGAATTTAATTCAAAGCATGAGAAGAAGAGATCAGATAAACCCTCTGTAAATGGAAGTAAGGGGTAGAAGGGAAATTTTGAATATCCATCCTATAGCAAATATAAGAAGAAAAATCCCGGTATTTTCCTGAAGGGAATGGGACTCTGTTACAAGTGTGGTGAAAAAGGCCACCAAGCTCGTGATTGCAAGGGGAAGAAAGGGGTTTTCAATATTTAATTATAAAATTATAGAGAAAAGGGTAGTTATTCAAATTAATTGCTTAAGTGCAAAAAAACTTACCTCAGAAAAAACCAAGTTGTCAAGGCCAAGATGATGCTATCACTACTGCTTTGGTTGAATCTATGAAAGATGTGGTGGATGGTAATTTAATGGTTTCCTCTAATTTAGAAAATTATTTATTTGATTATGGATCATCGTATTGTTTCATGTCTTCGTAGTTTTCTAAGAAAATTAGATATTTCCAATTTTATTTAACAAGAGAGTTATCAGTCAAAACTTCTAAGGGAAGTATCATTGCAACAATGTTTTTTGAATCTATCCCCATTAAGTCATATGAATGTTCTTTATCTGCGGATATCATTGTCATACACATTATTGAATTTGATATAATACTAAGTATTGATTATCTTTTGGACCATGATACAAAAATTTATTTTCAGAAAAATGAGTATACTATTTTTGATGATGATGATAATGAACACATTATCTTTAGTGTAGAAACATCACCACCTCCTTGTTATCTAGATCCACCCCCAGTAGCTCAACTAAATTAAATTATTGGAGAGGAAGAGAATGAAATAACTATGGGTGTGGAAAATAATGTTCAATCAGAGGATGTACATATTGTTCAAGAATAAGTTGATGTGTTTCTAGAAGATTTAATTGTTCATCCCCCAGAATGGGAAATTGAGTTTTCCATTGATTTAATTCCTGGTTAAAGTTCCATATCAAATACCCCATATATTATGTACAATGTGTAATTAGTGGAACTAAAGAAAAGAACTATATGAATTGAGTAAAAAGGGATTCATTCACCCTAGTTTTTCTCCATGGGGAGCCACTGTCGTTTTTGTAAAGAAGAAAGTTGCATATATGAGGTTGAGCATTGACTACAGGGAGATGAATGCTATTACAATAAAGAAAAATTATCCGCTATCTCATATTGATGATATATTTGACCACCTTCATGGAGCTCAATATTTTTCAATGATTGATCATCGATCTGGATACCCTCACTTGTGCGTGATGAATGAAGACATTCCAAAGAAATCATTTCTAACTGGGTATGTGCATTACGAGTTTAATGTAATGCCTTTTGGATTGACTAAGGAACCCTCTGTCTTCATGGATATAATGAATAGTATATTTAAGGAATATCATGATGAATTTTTAGTGGTATTTATGGATGATATCTTGGTATACTCCAAAAGCTATGAAGATCCTGAAAATCACTTGCGCATTATCTTGAAGACTCTTAGAAGAAATGAATTTTATGGGTAGTTTAGAATGTCTGAATTCTGGATTCTAGAGATTTATCTTATTGGACATATTGTCTCTAAGAATGGAATATCTATTGATCCTTTAAAGACCATGAAAATCCAAGAATGGCCAGCACCAATGAGTATAACTGATGTATGTAGTTTTATTGGTTTAGAAGGTTATTATCGGCGTTTCATCCAGAATATTTACCAATTGGATAACCCATTATCCAAGCTCAAACGTAAAGGGTTTAAATTTGTTTGGACAATAGTGTGTGAATAATATTTTTAATAACTTAAGAGTAGAATAGGTAATTCTCCTATATTGACTCTACCATCAGGGAATGATAGGTTGGTTATTTATAGTGATGCTTCAAAGAATGGAGTTGGTTGCATCCCTATACAGAATGATAGGGTTATTTCCTATGCATCACGACAGCTAAAAATTCATGAAAAAAACTATCCTAGTAGTTAGCTTGAGTTATCAACTATAATATTTACTTTGAAGATATAGAGACACTATCTATTTGGTGAAAATGTGAGATTTATACAAATCACAAGAGTTAGATGTATATTTTCTCACAAAAATAAATCAACATGAGGAAAGGGAGATGACTTGAACTAATCAAATAATATGATTTCACTATACACTACCACATAGGGTAGGAAAATAAGGTAGAATATTCTTTGAGTAGAAACGATCTTGGTGTTTGGAACAAGATTAGAGTTGAAAAGGATCCTATATACATGGATCTAGTAAACATGGATATGGGAATAACCATGGAAGATGAAACATTAAATCTTTATAAAATGGTTGCCAAAACATATTTAATAGAAAGGATAAAAATTTCTCAACATGATGATGAGGAGTGTCTAAAAAGATTAATGCTTTGAATGAAGGGATATTGAGGGACATTGTATATGAGGATGGGATTTTAGAATTTGGGAAGAGACTTTGTGTTCCCGATATACTTGATCTAGAAAGACAATTGATGGATGATGCTCATAGCTCCAATTTCTCTATACATCATGGGATCACCAAAATGTATAGAGATTTGAAGGAACAATTTTTGTGGAAAAACATGAAGAGGGATATTGCTGATTTTGTGTCATGTTGTATGGTTTTTAAAAAAGTGAAAGCTAGAAGGAAACATCCTGGAGGAGTCATGCAACCTCTACCCATACCTAAATGGAAATGGGATAATATTAAAATGTACTTTTTCATGGGGCTACCAAGGACTCCTCGAAGAATTGATGCAATATGGGTCATTGTTGATCATCTTACCAAGTCAGCACATTTTCTTGCTATATGAGAAGATTTACCACTTTAAAGTTTAGCAAGACTTTATATTAATGAATTTGTAAGACTTCATGGAGCACCCTTATCGATTTCTTCTGATCGTGATACCCATTTTACATCATGATTCTGGAAAAGTATTAAAAAAACATGGATACAGAACATCGTTTGAGCACTGCCTACCACCCTCAAACTGATGGAAAATAAGAATGGACTATTCAAACCCTAGAATACATGCTGGGATCATTCTCACATGACATTCAAGGTATGTGGGATCATTATTTACCTCCAGAATAATTTTCCTATAACAATAGCTTCAATTCAAGTATTATTATGGCACCATATGAAGTGTTATAAAGAAAGAGTTGTCATACACCAAATTGTTGGGATGTAGTTGGTGAGACAAAACACATAGGCCCTGAACTTGTTGAGAAAATGATGGAAAATGTGAAGGTAATCCAAACACACATCAAAGAAGCTCATAGTTGGCAGAAGAGCTATGCTAATAACTGAAGGAAGGATTTATAATTTCCAGTAAAATATCATGTTTTTTTGACGGTATCTTCATGGAATGGAATTATATGGTTCGGTAAGAAGGGTAAATTGAGTCTCTGGTACATTGGAAATTTGGAAATTATAGAACGAATTGGGGCTTTAGATTACTGTTTGGAAATACCGCCATGTCTCTCCAAAGATCATGATGTGTTCCACGTATCATTGTTGAGAAAATAGATGCATGACCCAACGCATGTAATTACCTATGAGGAATTAGAAATGGAACCTAACCTGCCTTATTACGAAGAGCCTATCAAGGTTTTTGATACAACAGAACAAGTTCTAAGAAACCAGATGACTCGTCTGGTAAATGTTCTATGGAGAAACCATAAGATGGAAGAGGCAATGTGGGAACCCGATGAACTTATGATGAAGAACAACCCAAATATTTTCACGGAGTAATATTATAGAAATTTCAAGAAAGAAATTATTTGAAGGAGTGGATAATGTAACACCCCAAGCTTCCATGGCATGTTTTCCTTTGAATATTACAATAACATGTGTTGTACGCAACTTCGATATTATAATACATCGCAACCAATCAAACTAGCCATTATGAACAGTAATACCCACCTTTTGAAATTTTATCAATTTTATCTTTCAAAATGGAAATCATTTTTGAGTTTGGAATATCGAAATTATATTATGTTAAACTTTTGGTATTGTTTTTGAAAACATTCAATTTTTGATGGATAATGAAAAATACTAAATTTTAATTAAAAAAATTGTTTATTAAAATAATTTACAGTGCTAAATTATAAAATTGAGTGTTTTTTACGTATAATTAGATAATATTTTTATCGTTTAATCCATTATGGGTCAATGGACGTAATTTCACATTAAAACTAAACATAATCATGTGTCAATCTTTTGATAGTTATTATTTCATAAAAACACACTTTTTGTTTTGACAATGGGAATTAATTTTAAATAAATTTATACCACTTCTATGGTTTGATTTTAGAAAAATAGATTTTATATTTAGAATTAGGAGGTCCTAATTATGAAAATAAATAAATTTTATATTTAGACACTTTGAATAATTACTTCAGAAAATATTTGTTTTACCATGGTTAAAGGGAGAATTCATTAAATAAGGGTACAAAAATAATATTATAATAACATTAAATTACCCTAACACATGTTACAACAGTATTGTATGAAACATGTCCAACAATGGACATCCTTGGGTCGATTTTAGGACCCCATGGAGACACTTGTAAGTGATAATGACAATTTATATTAATTAAGTTAATGTATATTCAAAATTGAAATAAGCATATATATTTTTGTAAAAAAATTTACATAGGGTTATATATGTTATCTCCTCGACTAAAAATTTTCATTAAAAAGCTAAAACGATTTCCTACATAATGGAATTTTATATTTAATTGTTACAAATTTAATAATTAAATATATTTATGACCCAATGATGATGTAGTATTTTTCTTTATTTATGAAAGAATCAAATAAATGGTATTATAAATGCTAAATAAATATAATTTTAATTTTTTGATGCCATAAATTAATTATCTAGGTTACTTTGACATGTTAGGATTGATTAAATGTATTTATTTTCATGTAATATTGATTTTAGGAATTTAAATAAAAAACAAAATGGGAAAAAGTGTCAAAATTGACATAAAAGAGTTTTTAAAATATATATTATATTATTAATTGATATTATATTTCCAAAACCCTATTGTTCGGTAAAAGGTCATAAATAATATTATATATGTCATTAACGAACCACTTATGGTTCTCTTTGTTGTTTATAGCATGTTTACTAACCATATAACATAAAAATACGTAGATACATGGTAAATGTCAAACTAATTTACTAAGAGGTAAATCTCGAAGATATGGATAATATAGTGACCCAAACGAGTATATAACCTATTGATGGTGTGATTTTAGACCCATACCAACCTTATCCACGAAATAAATCATTGTGGATCCATTATAATCCACAAAATATTTTTTTATTAAATAATATTTCAATATTTTCCTAAGGTGCCCCTCACCCCACTTATAAAAGGGCACTTCCCCTTCTCTCAAATTCACGCATTCAAAGCCAGATGGCTCAGAAAACCCCTTACCAAATAGCATATAAAATTTACTCCCTTAATTCTAGAGGCCTTCCATTAGTCAGAATGCCAACCTATGGAACCCTTTTGATCAAATCCATTGGAAGAACCCGAAGAAGAGGTAAATGTATAATCACGTCTTTCAAGTTTCTTTCTTTTTCCACTTCCTCTTTCATTTTTGTTTCCATTATAAAATAATAAATCCAGTATATTATATATAATGTGATGTTATTATAAATATGGTACACTTATATTCATTATTCTATACAAACATTGAATAACATGTCGCCATACGTGCGTACGTATGGATTACCGTCTCCACGAACGTGATGTGATTCATTCCCCATCATATCTATTCAATAATAATTTTCATTTGATGATTAAAAATAATGTTTAATGACTTAATTTAATTATGAATATGAGTAAGATACATCATATCCACAACAAAAATTACTTATGTATCAAAGCATATAAACGAAAACGAATCAGTTAACACCCAAAACGATGATACTTTTGAAATATCATTAACAAAGCAATATTAGAAGATCATATATGATATCATATTCATGTATATGGTTATTTAATAATTTATTAACAATGATTTCACCATTATAAAGGAGGTTAACCTACCCTCGACAAAGGAAAAGATCAAGGTAATGGTTAATTTCACAATCTCTTCATTATCTAAGGTTGTTTACACGTAATTATCTACTGGGACCTAATTATCATCCACATCCATGCTTCATTAAAATTTATTTCAAAACATTTTTACAATTTACTAGAAAATGCGTTAAAGTCATTTATATCCTTATATGACCTTATCTATTTTGAAAGGAATCTTTCTGTCATTTTCCAAACAAGGTACTTTATGACCTTCTCAGAAAAATTAAGGTATGAATGTTTTTTTGACTTATATGGAAGGAGAGGATATTTTCCATTGTTATAACATCATCCCTTACATGATTATAATAATATTTACAAATTAAATGTTTTCTTTTATAATTATATTAATTTTATATGATTTCAAATTTGAAAGAGTTATTTATCTAAAAAGGTATTGATTTCATCTATGTCAACATCCTTTGATGGATTTTAAGCTTGTATGAAGTTAATTTATTATGATACAAAATGTCCAAATTTTATTGATGAGTTGTGATATGTTTGACTTTAGATGTGTTATTTTATTCCATTCATGGTTTATGGATAAATTATTCACATTTTGTATGCTAGTTTTAATACGAATGATTATGTTATGTTTAAACCTTTTCATTTGAGGAATGAATTGGACTTATTAAGTAACGGGTGGAGGCCGCAATAGCTCCTTGATGCATCGGTCCACCAAATGAGACAAACTAGTGTCTTGGAACAACACCTTGACAAAATCTTATTTTTAGTCATGGAACACGGCCTTGAATATGTGGTTATGAAGTCTGACATTATGCATTCCATCATTATGAATGTGGCTATTGATATTGCATGTGATTATTCGACTATTATAATATCCATGTGTATAAATAAATGAAATTATTTGATTTTATATTTTCTATATTATGCTGAAGTTCAAGTATAAAAATCTTTTCTTTTAGTCTTATACTTTTCCTTAAATGTTTATTCTTATTTGTTAAAGTTTGCGCAATATTTTTATCCTTACTGAGCATCTGAGCTCACCCCTTTATATGTTTAATTTTTTCTAGGCTGTGAAGAAGTATTTTAGGACTGACCGGTTGGGATTGTCTGAGGGGATATGAGTGTCGTCTATGGAAACAATGTTATTTTTATTTTTCTTTTTATAATGTAATGTAAAACCTATGAATGTATCTCAAATTTCCAAGGCTACTAAACTTATCGGTATTTCGGGACATGATTTCCTTGTATCATTCCAATGTTATATAATAATGCACCGATTTTGGGTAACTGGGGTTGGGGCGTTAAAATAAGAATGTTGGATGTCCCAATATTTTCTTCTCTAGTCCCATAAACTATCCACATCATGGTTTTATATTCAATAAATTATTATGAAATATTTAAAAAATAGTGGGTGAAGAGATACCCTAATAGAATAACAACGTCATTCATGGATCAATTAAGGTGGGGTAACTTTATTACATACTCTTATTATCAAACAAATAGGTAGGATCTATATTGAAGAAATTAAAACAATCACTTTGTTGGAGGAAATCTATGTTATTTTATATCATTTTTAGAATTTAATTTCCTTGATAATTTTGGGTACTTTTAGAGGGAGAAAGTGAATTATACATATTCATTGGAGTGGATCTTTTAATGATGGAGGGTTTATCCAAATGGTTTTTGCACAGTATATTGAATTACTAATTCAGATAAACTCGTAGATGTGGGATGTGAGATTCTTAAAAACTATCGTTTTATCTCCCTATGATTTTAGGTTATATTTATTATCCGATAATATTTCCCCATTAGCTTTCAATACACGTAACCTCGAGTCTGAAATGACTATCACATAGAAATATATTAAAATATACATGTTAAATTAGTTATTATTAAGAGGATTAATAAAATTATAAAATAATTTATGGTTTAAAATATATATTTTGGATATAAATTGATAATAAATAAAAAAATATCCATTGAAATTAAAAGATATGTTTATCAGAAAACAATTTGTATGAGTGCAATGTGTTTTTATATTAATAAATAAATTAATCACTACTAGCGAATGATATAAATAAAATTTAAATATTATATATTCAATTAAATTATTTAAATTTTATTTTATGTTTTTCTAATCATTAAATAAGAATATATTTCCAATTTTACGATAAAAAATTATTTTCCTAGAAAACACTTTTCGTGGCATTTTCTCCAATTTTTTTTTAAATTATTTTCACACACATATAGAAATTAAATCATGAAAAATATAATCTATATTTGGAATAAGGATGATCAAAATTTTTAAAAATTTCCATTTTATCTTTAGTTAATATGAAAAGTTACCACTTCAAATTTTTTTTACCCTAATAAGAGTAAAATGGGTAAAATTAGCATCAAACATTTGGATCAGGATTTAAAACATCATTAATACACTAATTTATCCACTTTTATAAGTGTATTTTATCCATTTTTTCCATTACTAAAATATATTTTCACTCTTTTACCATATTTCATTGATTTAAAGCTCTATATTAATTTATGAAAAGAATAAGTACAAAATACCAGTCTCATGAATTTAATATATCTAAATTTTTTAAATAATGATGAAAATAGGATAAATTCCTTGATAAATTTTTTAAAGGTAAATTAAATTATTATCATATAAATATATTTATAATTTTTAGTAATTTTATAATTTCCAGATATTTTAAGGATCACAAACAAAATATTTATACAATTAATAGAAAAATAAAATCGAAAATTCTAAATATATTAACAGTAAAAAAATTTATTAAATGGTTTTGTTCTCTGAATTTTATATGTTCATATAATATATTATAGTTGTTGTGAGGGTTTTGCTTCGAATTAAATTATTATATTTTTGTCACTAATGTTAAATTAAATCGAATAGTTTCAAAATTGATATTAATGATATATTTTGAAAATAAAATTTTAATAATTTATTTAAAAATCATAAAAATATTGAAAGAGGAAAATATAGAAAATATATGGTCTATTATTTTAACCCATAACTACTTATAATCCATTTTTTACCATATACGTAATATTATAATAATTTCATATTGAAAATTTTGTTTAAAATTTGATATGAAAAAGGTTAATAAAAATGGTAATGTTTAAAATGACCAAAAAACTAATATATATTTAATTGATAAATGATATTTTTAACATTTATTATTTTCATTTTAGTCTATTTCAATTTGAAATAAATTATCTTCATAATGGCTCAATTTTATTTTATTATTTTTTGTAATTCCAAGAGTACACCTCCCCTCAGTTACAAAAGAGAACATTTTCTCTCCTATTCTACACTCATTTTCAGAATTATAGATAGGAAAATACCCACCATAATTCGTTAATATCTTCCTTCATCACATCCTATAGAATATGTTCTTCAATAAACACCTTCCCATTAGGCCATAAGGTGTAATCCAAAATAGTGTTCTCAACAAAAAGCTACAACTCCTAGCCGAGTGTTTTCAATTTTATTTCTTATTTAAAATATTCAAAATACATTATATACATTATTAAAAAATTGTTCATCATCTAAAATTTATTTAAGATTAATTATTATTATTTTAAATCCATTATCAACCGTATTTCCATCTAACAGAAATAAAAAACATTACTAGTATGAACGTACATCTTACCTTCTCTACAAAGCGGTCTGATTTTTTCCATAGCAACATTACATGGATGGTTATAATGATGTATTTAATATATATATATATATATATTTTATTAATGTTATTATTATTATTATTGTATAAATTTTAATTGTTATTGAAATTTCTTCTGGTACATCCATTGAAAAATGGAAACATAATTAATTGTTACATACAACCTACCATTCTCATTAATGGTTTAATTAATTTTTCTATATCTACCCTTTTACCCGACTCTAAATATATATACATATAACAAATATATGTATATATGTATATTTATATTGTTAATATCATTTTTTAACTTTATTGATATGATTAAACCATGGTCAATTTATAATGATTAAGATTTCTTAATCTAAACATGCATGAAAACAATGTGGTTATCACCCGGAACCGTTATTTTAATAATTAATTGTTAACAAAAAGGATATATATTTTTTAATAAAATAAAATATGGTATGTTATAAATTACTTTTTATCTATAATACATGTATAATAAATCTATATTTATTATTAATGAGTTTCAAATTCCTACATAGAAAGACGATACATGAGGTAATGGTTTTAAGTTATAATTTTATTATTTATCATGATTGTTTAGGATTAAGTTATGATGATGAAATATCATGGTTTTCCTCTAAAAATTGTCCGTAATTTTATTATCCTATGGTAATTCATTAAAATTTCTGGTTTTATTTTTATTTTCCTCTCCTTAAATACTCATCATACTGAAAGATTATTGTTAAGGTAAAATGACATTATTTCCATCATCAGTGGAAAAATCCTTATTCTTATATATCCATGTTTTTTAAAAATGTTTCCAATGATTTTTTAAATGTACAAAAATTAAATTTAAATATAACTTTTATCGATGAATTACTATTTTCAAAAATTAATGATTATCCATTTCATGGTTTAAATGGGGTCTTCTTGTAATTGTTTTTCAAATGTATGAATGGAATGTTTAATTTTGAATTATATGTACTGAATTTATTTCCAAGTCCTCATCAACACCCAATTATATGAAGCTTAATTTTCAATGTTCAGAATTTTTTTTCAAAACAAAATTTTTATTTAATACTTTGGATAAATTTATACTTTAATAATATTATTTCAATGTAAAACTGGTTATTTTCCTGAAGAAATGTTTCAACTGGTTTTTTGAGGGAATTGTTTTATCTAAGACGAAATTCTTTATTGTTACATAATATTTATTCTTGGATATTATCCCATGATATAATAATTATTATTTACCTATATTTTTTTATTTTTATGATGAGAAGATGATTGTCAAACTCTTTCATTTTCAATGTGTTATGCTATGATGAATTGATGAAATTCCAATAACCTTTTTTTCATTTCAATAGGTTACTACATAATGAAATGATTATAAATCCTATTATTCATTTATTATTATAGAATGAATGTGTTATGATCTTTTTTAACACATTTTAATGATTTTTTTATGTTATGTGATGGCCCCGAATTATATTTTCCTCCAATGTATTGGGTAAAAATTGATATACCATGAGATAAATAGTATTGGAAAATTTATTTAACCTATATCTATGTGGTACAACATCCACTATGATAGTCTTCGAATTGAAAAATGAAAAGAACGATGAAATGGGATGCGAACCTAATCCACAATGATTGTCATTTAATTAGAGCCTTCATTTTTATGGAAATGATTCTTATATTCTTTTGTGAATTCCATAAATCTATGGATTATGCCAATGTTATGATCCAATGGTTGATATTAAATTATTTCCATTATTATTCGTGTCGTATGAACATCCATGATTAATTCAATGACTCATGATCATAGTATATGATATGAAGATTATGGTTTTCAATTTTTGGGACCACATTCTCATACACTCTTGATCATGTCATGCTTATGTTATCATTGATATCTATTTTGTTTTCCCGTCCAAGAAATCTAGGATATTACATTCTTATGTTTCCCTTCACAATTATAAGAAGGTTTTATTATACATTATATGAATAATAATGGTGGACGTTTTAAAGAATTAAGTGGGTGGTTATATAGATCTTATATGAAAAACTTGTTTATGTTTCCATGTATTTGAAGGAATTATACCTTTATAATTCTAGTATGGACTATTATTTTATTTAATGAATATTCACCTAATATGATATATTATCGATTTATGGAAAATAGTGTCCTCAAAATTTGGTATCATAGAAAGATTTAGTGAACCATATAAAACTATAATGACAACACATTAAAAAATACCATTTATAAATTCTTATTTATAGTAAATTATTCTATGTTAAGGTAATGAAATGAGTGTGATTGTTTTAGAAAAACAACTCTATATGGATACTACATGAGGATGAGGATTTTAAATATACAAATATAGGAGTAATAACACTAAAAATAGTAATTTCATTCGATCTCATCCATCATTCTAGTTCATGGTTAGGGTACCCATATAGTACACCTGATTTTACATTCTAGGGTGATATTATTAGGTTAATTAACATATGATTTTAAAAATATTTGAAGGATTAGAAGATATTATGGTTTTTAATGTCTCTTTTTAAACCTAATGAATTATATATTGAATATAATTTGTAATTATTTTGAAATCCTCTAAATTATTTATCTTAATAATGTGGGTTTCCACTATGTTTATTGTTTACCACACTATTCATTTTAGATTTAGTCAACTGAGGGAACCCATAGGATCCATTATAAAATTTAGTCTGATGGAAAATTAAATTATTATCTATATAAATAATCAAATTTTATAGGATCTTGAATGAAAAACTATATTACTATTCATATGCAACTTTCTTCGGTTATGAATCATGTCGAGACTCTAGACAATAGATGAGGATTCTAGGTTCAATTAAGTATATCATGAGGCATCATACTGATTTTTTTATCCATCGATACACTTTTTATGGCGAAATAGATTAGTACAACAAAAAAGTTATTTTTCATTCATCGGGGTTCAAAAAATGAAAAATTGATTTTAGAATTTTATTATAATGATTGAAAATGTGATCAATGGTGGAATTTTATCTAGATTAAAAATAAATATAATGAATTGAATCTGTGGAGTGGGATGAGTTTAAGTTATTATTTTTAAATAATTATATTCCTTATATTTTATATATTTAAATATAGAAATACTTCATTGAGATAATTTTGGATGATGATAAATCTATTATTACATATAAAGTAACATTAAAAGCCTTGTGATGTACACTTCTGGTCTAATCATCTAACCTGAAAGTAAGTTTGATCAATTATTTAGTTGATTAAAACCATGTCACCAAAGGGTGTTATACATAAAGGACCATAGTATCTATGAGTAAATAATTCTATTTGTTATCATTTTGGAAATGGATATTGGAGTAAACCAACTATGAAATATTTTTAATAAGAAAAGAAAGATATATTTAAAAATAAAATCCAAACAAGATGAAGGTTAAATCATGATCATTTCATTATGATTGAATTGTGAATGAAAAAATAGTATAAATTATCTTAAAATTATTCGTAAATTTTTTAATTGTTAGATGGACAGTCACAGTGAAATCAAATTTCAATGTGATGGGATGTTTATTTTTTCTAATGACGTAGAGAAATCGCCAATGTATAACAGACTAAAACTCTAATGTTTCAAATGAAATTATAATTTAAATTATGATAACCATTTCTAAAACCTAAAGATTAATGAGGATGATCCATTTTTGCGACATCTTATTCCCCTTGATATAGGTAAAATTCCTATGGTCACTATTTCTGATACAGAGTATGATAAAAAAAATAGTGAAAGGTACACACACTATCCAATCTAGAACTATGAATGGATAATTTTATTTGGAATCAACCTACACTTTCATATCTGAATAATTTGATAAGGTTATCACAGTACAAATTCAATAAATAAGTGTTTAATTATTACTGAAAACCATTGAAGGTATCATGATCACATCTTAAGCCTATGGTTCTTACCTGATTGAATATTATGGGAATGTTATTCAAGTAAATATCTTTTTCTCCCTCGTTTATAAGTTGATATTATTTTTGGAATTTATTATATTTCATTACATAAATCCAACATCAATTTCAATTGATGGGATGCCACATTTGTTATACCGAAACAACCTATGATTTCCTATTGGTGTGATAATAAATATAACATGCAATGGAAACTGAATCCATTTCATGGGACATGATTCTTATTCAAAAGGTGTGTTTATCTCATATGGTTGTGGTGAAACTTGACGTCGAATATATGGCTATTTTATGGGAGTTTTATGGTATTAATAGCATGTTATCATAGTGTTCAATCAATTCCTGAGGTTTGTTTCCAATATAACCCAAACAAATTGCTAAACCAATTTCAATGAATACATATAGAATGTACCTAATTCAATTAGAGTAATTAAAGTTATAGCTATAAGATATTTTGACAAGAGGTTCATTCATCCAAGTGTGTCACCTTGGGAAGAACATGTTCTTTTTTCAAATGATAAATATGGATCGATGCCACTTATTATTGATTATTGAGAAATAAATAAGATCACAATAAATAATAACTATCCTACACCCATTATTGGTGATTTATTCGATCAATTTTAAGGTTTCAATAATTTTTAATTATTTTTCTTGGATCTGGATACTATAAGTTACGGGTCAGAATTAAAGACATACCCAAGACAAACTTCTTTATGTGGTATTAAAAATAGGAATTTATAGTGATGTCATTTGATTTTTGTAATTCCCCCACTATCATAATTGATTTAATGAATTTATTCTTTAGATATTAACTTGTTTTACTTGTTTTAGTCCTTATAGATGATATTCATATATATATATATATATATATATTCAAAGAGCACGGAAGAGATTGAATATCATCTAACGACTATTTTCATAGTCGTAAAAAAAGTTAATATATAATAAATGTTTACCAATTGGGAATTTTGGCTATAAAATTATTCACTTTTGGCCCATATATTCTCATGTGAAGATGTATTATAGGATCCATCAAATATGAAAGTTATTAAACATTTTTCTAGATCATCAATTGTGACTAGAATCCATAGATTTCAATGTTTGGTAGAATATTATTGACTCTTTTTGGAGAGTGTTTCATCATTATCAAATCTACACACATAGATAACTTGGAAGGGATCCAGGTTCCATTGGAAGGATAAATGGGAATAAAATATATATGAAATAAAGATAATGTTAGACCTAGAAAAGCAATTTACATTACCTTACTATAGATAATTTATTGTGATCCATATAGATACATTGAAGATGGGACTAGGATGTATCTTAATGTAAATATATAAAATTATATCTAATGCCTCAATACAATTAACGTTTCATGACAAAAATTACCCAACTCATGATTTGGAGGTAGTTTTTGAAACTCTTTTATTAATGATATAGAAATACTACCTATACTGAGAGAGGTGTTATATATATATTGAACATTTTAGTTAATATAATATATTCACCCAAGAAAATTAATTTGAAATAGAAAAGATATATGGATATGAATAGGGATTATGACTACATAATACATTACCATCATATGAAAAGAACTATGTGGAATATTCTCTATGTGGAAAGGATAATGGTAGCATATCTCTGATGACGATTAAAAAAATATAATATTTTTGGATTTTAAAAGGAAGGATATAGAGATCCTAACGGAATGAGATAATTATTATCTATCTAAAACTACAGTCCAACCATTTATCCATGTTAATATTAATAAGGTATAGAAAGAAGATTTAAAGAATTAGATACAGGTGAGAAATGTTCCTCAGATTAACCATGATTAGGATGGGTTAATATGGTTTAAGAACTGAGTATGTGCCTCATCAATACTAAACATGGAGAAGCAATAATTGAGTAAATCTCATAGTTTGTCATTATATATTCTTCATGGAAGTATGAATACGTACAAAGATCTGAAAGAGTATTTTTAGTGGTTAAACTTGGAGAACGATATTGTAGAGTATGTATAACAGTGCTAGATATGTCATCAAGTTATGAGTATCATAAAGAATTATATAGTGTCTACAACTATTCTCTATAACATAATTGAAATGGGAAGACATCACCATCAATTTTTTCATTAGTCTCCCCAAAACATTTAAATTTCATAATGTTATTTTTGTTGTGGGTTATTTCCTTATGAAGTCAACAAACATAATTTCCATTATATAAGATTTTCCTCTTGGATACATTCACAAAATTTATATTAAGTAATTGGTAATGATTAATGGAACAACATATTCTATTGTTTCTAATCGGAATATATGGTTTAACTCAATGTTATGGACAAGTATTCAATAAGACCCTACATCATATTTGTGTTCATGTACTAATTATATTTTTTAGACAGATAATTTGTTTATGAGAAACATGTAAACCCTATATTATATGATGAGGTAATTCTCTAATGATTTAAAATGTGGTTGGGACCAACACATTACTATAATTTAGTTTTCTTACAATAATATATTTGAATCGATCATTTATGTGGGTCCTTATGAATCCCTCTATGTAATGAAGTCAATAACTCCAATGTGTTGGGATAAATTTGGATAAATAATGATATTTGGGCCGGATATAGATTAGGAAATTGTAGATACAGTTATATATATTAATCAGTTCATAATGATAACTTAGTGTTTATATAAAATATATAATGGAAGTCCATATGGAAATATTGAATTGAATGTGGATTAAAATATATTTCTTTAAATTTCAATATAGAATATTTTAATATTACTTGAATGGACGAGGAAGATAACCCCTATGTATATTCACCCCTTATATTTATTGGTCAAATATGGATTATTTATTTTCAATTGAAACTTCTACTGAACCCCTCTCAAGTTCATGACATGTTCAATATATCTCTACTGAGGAAGTATATACCTGATACATAAAAAAATGAACTTGGGGGAAATTCCACTTGAGCATGATCTTTATTATTAAGATAACTCAATATAAATCTTTGATTTTAATGATAAATTTCTATGGAATAAAAATTTTCACATTATTAATGTTCTTTGGAGGAATAATAAATTTCATGAAAATACATTATACCCTGAGGATGTGATGAAACATAGATATGTTCATTTTTTTACATGTGATAGACTAATTTTCAAGGGATAAATTCATTTTAATAAGGGTATAATGTAACACCTAGAGATTTTACATTATATTTATCTTTAAATAAAATTTCTTCAATAGCGTATGACAAAAAATACACAAATTCTTAATGAATTATAATATAGTGTACCATTATAAACTATTTTTTATTATATGGTATGTATATTAGTAAATAAATTATTAAAAATTAATAGTTTAGAAAAAATTCATTTATTATAAAACAATTATAAATAAAGAAAAATCAATTGAAGGTAAAATAAATTTTTTTTCTAAAAAAATTTTTATGAGCGTAATGTGTTTTTATATTAATAAATGAAACTAATCAATATTAGTGACTCATTTTAATGAAATTTTAATTTTATATATTCATTATAATGTTTTAACATTCATTAATATTTTTTCTAGGCATGAGATAATATAATATGACATTTTTATTGCTTAAAATGTACCTTTCTAAAAAAACATTCCTTTGCGTTTTAAAAAATTATATTAAAATGAATTTATTCCACTTATAGAATCTAAATCATGAAATATAGATTCATTATTTTTTATTTTGAGCTTCATATTAGGAAAATAATTCACCTTTATTTTTTGCCAATATGAATAGTAACCACAGTATATTTTTATCACCTATTTAAGGGTAAAACGTATAATGTTTTTCAAAAATTGGTTTAATTTATTCAAATTTCGCTAACACATTAATTTAACCAATTAGTGATCGGAGTTCTTCCATATTCATCATTTTCATGAATATATTGTCCATTGGTTTCATTGTTCATTTATTAGTACCATTATATTAATTTATTAAAAACAATACATCCATAATATCACACTCTTGACATTAATGTCCATAAAATATTTATCAATGTCAAAGTGTGGTATGTAGGAAGCCTCCACGAGGTTCAAGCCCCACCACCTTGGGCCACCTCAGAGTGTAAGCCCCTATCCATCTGAACTACATTGAGTTTGATCCATGAGAAGACATGGTACGCAGGAAGCCTTTACAGGGTTCAATACCCACCACCTTGGGCCACCTTAGAGTGTAAGCCCAAATCCATCTGAACTACATGTAATTTCATCCATGTCATGTCATGGTATGTATAAATCCTCCATGAGGTTCAAGCCCCCCCCCCACCTTGGGCCACCTCAGAGTGTAATCCCCAATCCATATGAACTATGTAGAAATTCATCCATGTCAGGGCATGGTACGCAGGGAGCCTACATGACGTTAGAGCCCCACCACCTTGGGCCTCCTCCTAGTGTAATCCCCAATCCATCCCGAACTATGGGGACATTGATCCATGTCAGGACATGGTACATAGTAATCCTCCACGAGGTTCAATCCCAAAATCATTGGCCCCAACCATCTCCGTGTTGGTTTGTCAGGACCCTTTTCAGCCGAACTATGAGGACTTTGATCCATGACAATGAATGGTACTTAGGAAGCATCCACATTGTTCAATACCCAACACCTTGGGACGCCTCAGAGTGTAATCCCATATACATCCCGAACTACAGGGACATTGATCCATGTCAAGGAATGGTACGTAGGAATCCTCCACAAGGTTCAATCCCACCTCTCAGTCATTCTAACCCCCTTCGTATCGGTCTTCCCCCATCTTGCATGATGATAAACTGTATTCACCATTTGAACTAGGTGGTCCTTGATTCCCCACCACAGGGATACGTAGGATGCCTCCATGAGGTTCTAGTCCATCACTCATGTCTCACCCTAGCCTTTCCCTCGAGCCGATGTGTCTCGGGATGCTCATTCTATAACCTGGAGGTTCCACTTCCTCTCGGTCTCATCCATGCGTCCATTATCATGGGTCGCCTCCTCTAGTGTCCCATCATTTCCTCTAACTACGTGGACTTTGATTCCCTACCACGGGGATACGTAGGAAGTATTTTCGAGGCCCAAGGCCAAAGCTATCATCCATCCTGATTCTCACCCGTCCCACCACATCTTGTTGGGATCAAGCCACTTCATTCCCCATTCACCTCAACATCAATCGGGGAGCCACCCACGTGTTGGCCCCAATATCGGTGTTCCCTCCATGGGGTTCATTAATCTGATCCACTCTAACCAGTGTTCTGATTAGTCCGATCTGTATCCACTGGACGTTTATCCAATGGAATACCCTATGAAATTAATGGGAATCTGAGGAAAAACTCAGATACATGTCTATTGCATATGATTACCTGTGTTCAATGTGGGATACATCAGGCTTCCACACCCTTGAGAAGCCAAATAATAAGGGACAGAAGACATACTTGCCAATTCCCCAGTGTCCCGACAAGCTAGTGGAGAACAATGTGACCACTCTCCTAATCGAACATTTCTACCCAGACCGGACCCCTTGGAATGTCCAGAAAGAAGCAACATATTTAATTGGTTTCCATGAAGATATGGCACCGAGAAGAGTTTTAGGAACTACGTCTTAAATCTATAAGGGAGACCCATACTAGTGACTAGTTCCAAGGAGGAATCCACGGAAGGAAGAACCGACATCCCGTCATCCCATTTCGATCAAGGAGGAGAAGTCCCTGAACAAGAAAGAAATGATTCCCGCCTTTGGAAAGCCGGAATGCAGGGCAATAGCCGCGCGCCCTCTGCATGATGGATGTGCGGGCACCCTGGCGAAAGCATCTGAAACAGAAATGATGAACCCAGCGTGAAGGTATTCTCCTCAGCATAGAGACTAGTAGCGTTTGAGGAAAAAATGGATTAGCTTTCCATCATAGCCAGTCACCCGACACCGGGTCCCCAAAGAAAATAGTGGTCCTGACATGAAGCTCACCAGAATTTGGGACAGTCATGACATTGAGCATTCCATTCTGCGACGTTGTCAGATTGGATCCCTCTTACCATCCACGTAAGACAGAATGGCACTGGGGCACTGGGTTTTTATTTATTTTCCGAGCAGTATTAATGAGTTCATCTCCATGCATTCGGGAACCACGTTTTTGCATTCGGAGCTCAATCACCTGCCCACCGGTGTATGGGAAGGGGAAATATTGACGTGGCTACCCCGTGCAGTTCTTCCTCTTCCATGACGGCCTCAACTTCCACAACAGTTGGGCGCCCAAACCCCCTCTCCCCATCAGCAATTATCCAGCGAAGGTTAATTAATGAACTTGTTTGCAGGTACGAGGAGGAGGGGATCATCCCCACTAGCGATATGGCCCGCCCAGAACTGAAGGCAGCAGTGCCTCACTGTCAACGCCGCCCCCGAATTCCCTGTAGGGAGCCGCTGCTCCCCACCGCAACATTCAATCGTTTAGGGATTTTGTCCCTAGAGTGCCTTGAAAACTCCCTCATATATGCCGACGATATAGGGGATACCCGGGTCAACCCAATCAGAGTCAGGCTTCAGTGGCTCCTACCGAGGACCCACACCAGGCTGCGTCAGCGCCGCCGTTCGGTTCCCCGAGTGAAGGAGCAGGTAAGCAACGCGTCCGTACCACCCACTCCAGTTCATCTGACCTGGCGCCAGTGTGGGGTGAAAAGGGAAGAGAACGCCCGACGTTGGGAACCAAAGTTAGCGACTACTATGGCCCGATCAACCACTAACTCATATCCCCAACTCCTTACATACGTTGATCAGGTGTTGTTTTACGCCCGACCTGGATCGAGTCCTGAACCACCCCACAGGCAAGCTTGGTCGACTCTCTCGGTCACCAACATAGATGACGTCCCCCATGGACTAATTTGCAACAATTTCGCCCCACGCGGAGGCTCACTCCATGCCGCCACAATGGAAGGTGTGGGCCCTCCATGCTCCAAACCTCGGCCTGGAGGTCTACCCCATGACACATTCAAAAGGTGAGGGTTTCCCCATGATAGAAACACTCTATATGGGTGTCACTACCATGCTCACTAAACTAGGTACAGGGTCACTCCCCCTACGACAGACAATATATGTGGAGAAATTACATGTCTGATCGCCCACCAACACGGAGGTCCTCCCCGTGTCCTTGTTGACATTTTTCCTGGTGCTCGTCGCACCTAGCTTCCGCAGGTGGAAACCCTCTCCGCCCCAGCACTAGTGCGGCCGGAGGACCCCATGTCGGAAATCAGCCCTGTCCCAGGGAGCCACCTAGGGGTAGGAAGGCGGGTCTTTGCCACTACAAGTGGAAATCTGTAGATGGACGGACATGAATCAGACTAGTTTGCTTCTCAGAATCCGAGGCAGAGTATGAGTCAGCACTTGAGCCCTCCCCTTAGTCCTACGAGTCAAGGTCTGGGGAAGGAATGAGACGAATCAGCCCTGTACTCCCAGAATCCAAGATCCACTGGATCCCTGTCTTCCTCAGAATATCCAACAGGACAAGAAATTGGCATGTCCCCCGAGACTGACCATGCAGTTGCAACCATTATCTTCAGAAGCACCCTCTGTCTCTACTAGAGACTACAAAGAGTTGTTTTGGGGGTCAATGGAAAAAGTGTCATGACATAACCCACCCTCTGTAGACACTGATGATGTGTTAGGAGCACTAGTCTCTGGTCCATCCTTTTGTGATATGGTAGTCAGGTTGCTGCAATTCTTAGAGGACATCCAAAGTTTCGGCAGTCAATCAGGCCGCTCACTGTATTCTCCACCGGCCAGCCTTCCGTCCCAGCGGTCCACCTCAGTGCCGCTACCGGTTCCTTAGCCACCCCTAGTTGATGAGTGGAGAGATCAAGGTCTAGAACCTGAATCTAAGCTGAGGAGCTTCTGGACCATCCTCACAGCGGACCACTTCCCTGAGAAGTTTTGGCTAGTCGTAGAACCAGATTTTTGTGCACCAGAATCACTCACCCCGAAGGAGTTTGAATTTTTTCCACAAAACCACTAGGAGAATCACTTTCGTCTTTTCCACCAGTGTGTTTCTTACCCCTGGAGCCAAGTTCACCTTGAAGACATTGGCGAACAATGTCGTTTGTTTGATCTGGTCGCGCTCCCTGTGGTTCGACATCCTAAGTCACCTGGTCAATGCAGGGCCCTCCAACAACAATGCTTTCAGATTTTCTAAGTACTCCGCAATGTTAATAAGAAGGCTACCCACCATGCGCAAGTATGTGGCTGGGGGAAGTATGTTTCCCTCCTCTTCAGCACTATTCTCCAGCAGCCCGAATCATTAGGCGACCTTGAGGACATGCCCCTGAGAAGCATGGCAGACAAAATGGCCGATCTATCAGGAGGGGAAAATGAGCTGTAACTTCATTATGGGAACGTACCCACAGAGGGTGTGCCACCACTGGACCCATCGGGGAGGGTTACTCATCAGCATAGGAACCTCCTAGGTCTCCCTCCACCTACCGAGGCACTAGTTCTGATTCATAATACTGGTAAGGGAAAAGAGAATGTCGGATCTGTCAAGCACTCCAACCCATCCACCTCAGTGAAAAAGAGGGAAGAGGACCTTGAGAAGGCCATGTTTCACCAGAAAATTACTGAGTAGAAAAGTTTGGTCAATGAACTACTGGCTAAACGCGTTGTATAACGTCGACCCGACTACAGTGATCTTAGGCCGGGGAAGTAGGGGCAGGAACAACTTTTCCTTGGCGAGCGACCCCCAGTCCACCCCGATCATACCGCTCTCACTGACAGGGTGGAATCCAGAGCTCACCGTAAAAGAGTGTGGTATGTCTCACAGAACCCTCCTGAATGGTGCGACGATCCAAGGAACTCCTCTGGGGCTCCCCTGGCCGCCCGAGGGTCGCTCCATGAGCCGCTGAGCTTGTCTACCCCATTTAAGAGCTCGGAAATGTGCTTATGGTAAGGGATCCCCGTTACGACTGAGCCCCCGTCCAGATGATCCAATGGTGGTGCTCATCGACCGCCTAGAGGCACTAGAAATGCGGAAGGTGGCCATCCCACCGGATGCAAGCCATACCTGGCATGGGTTGATGAAATGCTGGCACCTCCGGGTTTTGGGGATCCCACCTTTTCCACCTTTTATATGATGGGGGTCCCACCACAGCACCTGGCCCACTTCAACTCGATGTGTGGGCCTTTTCTAGGGACTCCAGCACAGCAGGAGGCCGCCAAGCTATGTTGTTTTGTTCAGACGCTGGATGGTCCATTATTCGTTTGGTGCAGCAAACTCCCCGTCGGATTTGTGCCCAGCTGGGAGGACCTTCGTAGGCATTTCCACTACCAGTTCATCTCTACCTACTAAAAAAAGAACATCACAGACCTCTTCAGGTTCAATTAAATTCCTAATGAGTGTGTCCCAGACTTCATCTCCCGGTAGAAGGGGCTCACATTCTCCCTAGACATTCCATTGACTCGTGAGAAATTACTGAAGATGTGTGTGGGAAATGTGAAGATGAACATGGTTCCCTCACTGATCACTTGGAACTATCTTGGAGGGTTCTAAGACTTCTTAGATAAGGCCCAATGCTTAGAGTAAGCCCTGCAACAGGCCCGCCAGGCCCGACCGTTGCCCCCTGTAATCTAAGCGAGGAGGGATGGAAGAGCCAAGCCCGCCGCGGTGGCCCTGGTAGAGGCCCCTAGGAAACTAGAATTGCTACCACTAGAGCTAGATCTGCATCCTCGTAGAGGTATACCACCACTGTCGCAAATTCCTTTCTAGCAGCGTCCACCTCAAAATCGGCAGGCGCCCCTGTGTAACTTGCAGCTACCGCCTAGGAAAGACAATTAGGGTCCACCTCCTCGGAAGGATCCCCCCCCCCACAGGGTCAGGCTATTAGAATCCCCATTATAGACATATGAAATTGGACCTAATCATTCAATGAGGCTCATGTCCCCAGTTAATTCTGTAACGCCTTTGAGCAGAGAATTGTATGAATGCCTAAGTGCAGAAAGCCAGAGGAGGTGAATCCCACTGATCACCCCAACTACTGCCCTTGTCACCAGATCCTGGGGAACACCCTCAAGATATGCTATGTGTTCAGGGAATGGATCCAAGAATATATTGAAAATAACATACTCAGGTTGGGCCTATCCATGACACAAGTGGCATGTGTGTTTTTAAGGCCAGATAGTAGTAGCGACGGTGAAGCTGAGTGGCACCAAGTTTCTGATTGTCGGTCCCAGAAGTAAAATGACTAGAAGGATCACAAGATGGTCGCCTATGCCCGTGGAATTATCTGGGCATGTTTGAATTAGTTGGACCATTCAGATGCTATGATAACCACTTCTGTATCATCATCATAGCTGGCCTCTTCCCAGAAGAGCCAGCATCGTTGGCCCAAGAAAAAGCAATGTGCCACGCCAATGTCATCATCTTCTCGCACTCACGGTAAATTTATCCCCCTGATATGGGAATTCCTCCGTGAATCTTCCCAGTGGTGGATGATTATTCGAGTGACAGTCAAGGGTACACTTCGGTTATAACAGTTGAGTTTTTAAATATCTATATGACTCCCGACGAAGGGGAGAACTAGGCGAACATCCCCATTGTCCCCAGTTGATGCCAACATTGGCAGAGCCGCGGCTATATGGGTCGTCAGGGCACATTAGTTGGCACCTCCAGCCAGTCCGTGCATGCCACTGAGACCAGATAATAGGCCCAGCACAGAACTTTGCATGCTCATCATCTTCATCTGGTGTCAACAGGTTTGCCTCCACCACTGTTTGTGCTACTGGATCAGGCAGAAACACTTTAGCTATGTCGCGACCAGTCTCTCCCCACTACCATCTGATCTTAGCTGTCCGGTCCTCATCCAGCAATGACTCTCTACGCTTCGACTATTGAGAAGTGGGATATACCCAGCACTAGTCAACTGCCAGTCCGGCCAGTAGGGCCCGCCATGCCTTCCATCATAGAGCTTCTTCATGCAAGTAGAAGTTCATTCCTGGCGCGGAAGTACGTTGTTCTCAAGAATCTCTCCAGCATCCCAACGAGGATTCCCATCCTTAAATTGCTTCTATTGTCACCAGATATGCGTGAAGCACTCTCCATGGAATTGAGGAGCCCCCTCCAGTTTGAGGCTGAGGTAGCAGCTACAAAATATTTCCATTCTGACACAGTTGAGGATGCTGAATGCCAGACCATAATTGCATTATCTAGAGAGGATGAAGGCTCTCCCATATAGGGGCACATCTTCCTGCTTAATATCATAGGCTAATTCAATAGCATGGGGGATTTCCACTACCTTCTTGACATCGTCTCTAGGATTAACCTCATCCTGACACGAACACTGTAGAAGATGGGGTTATCCGAAGATGACATGACTCCCTCTGATATAAGGATCCAGGGATATGACAAGACAGAGCAGACCCCGGTTGGCAAGATCTGTTTGAAGACCTAGTTCAGTGTCTTATTTTTCCTACACTGAGTTTATGGTTGTCTCCAAGGACACCGCGTACAATGCAATGATGGGTAGACCATGGCTCCACCTATACTCAGTGATCCCCACATCGTATCACCAATGCCTCAAGTACTCCCTAAATGGTCGAGTGGGCGTAATCCATGTTGTTGCATATCCTTTTGCCTCTTGCAAAGCCCTCTACTTGGACATTTACTATTATTAGAGAAACGATAAGCAAGTTCAGGCATGTAAAGTTGATCTCATCACCGCTATAACCGACCCTTGGGTAGGCCTGAATGATGACTATGTCTTATCGATCCATCGATTAGAGTCCACGACCCCCGACATGGGGAAATGCTTTGTCATCTCGTGTACAAGTGGAAGGATTATTCTCAAGTCCATGCGACGGTGGAAAATAATCTTTTATTCGTACACAAACCAGGATCGGGTGATCCCGGAACCTCTTACCCTCATACGATATCGGGATGTCCGCCACATGGAAACGGAAGTACGTCATACGTGTCTATTTCACCAGGATGGAATAAACCAGCTCAAGATGACACACCACTTCTACTTTGATATTATCAAGAGTGGCCCCATGGGCCAGAGAACAGATGGGATCAGGTCGACAACCTCCATTTCTATGGTCTCAGCAGCGCCAGAGTTCCCCGTTGCAACGACCACTCCTGCTCAAGCTGGTACCAACCTCCCATTAGGGTATGATAACTCAGAAGAAACATTACCCATGGATGATTCCGCAGAAGATACCACTTTAAGAGGGAAGAGGATATAGAGGACACCCACTACCTTTGAAGAAGGCATCTTTTCCATGGTTGATGAGCTGTACAAGAGAACTTTAGAAGGGAGGCAGACCCGAGACCCACATTGATCAGCACTGCTATGTCCCTTGAGGAGCAGAAACGGTACGTAGGCTTCCTTAAATAGCACCATTATGTATTCTCATAGAGTTATGATGAGATGTCAGGACTAGATCCTCAGGTATCCATCCACTGCCTCGGTCTCCCAAAAAATCATTGCGGGTTCAAACACCCTCCCAGAAAGATGCATTCGTATCACGATGCCATGGTCGAGGCTGATACTGACAAGTTCATCAGATCCAACATTTCCAATGAAGTCTCATACCCCAAATGGATGGCCAACATTGTACCAGTCAGGAATAAGAACGGACTGATCAAGGTCTGTATCGACTTTCAATATCTCACTCGTCACTATCCGAAGGATTATTTTCACCTTCCGGTGATAGAATTGCTGATCAACGCTATAGATGGGTTTCATGCCCTCTCCTCCATGGATGGTTATTCTGGGAATAATCAGATCCAAGTGGCCCTGAGGATGAAGATTCCACCACTTTTCGGGAACCCCAAGGTACTTTCTGTTAACAGGTAATGCCAATCGGCCTGAAGAATGCATGTTCCACCTATCAGTGGGCCATACACTACATATTTAAGCCAATCCTCGGGACATTGGTGGAGTGCTATTCGGATAATCTGGTGGTCCAATCTCACCAGCGCCAGGACCATATTAAGAACCTTGATAAAGTGTTCAGCTTCCTCCATTCCCGACACCTAAAGATGAATACGTTGAAGTCTGACTTTGGTGACACCTCCGGAACGTTTCTTGGATTTGTTTTCAGGTACCGGGCCATCGATATTGACCCGGAGAAGATCAGGGCCATCAGCCATATGCCTCCCCCCGAGTAATATTCAGGAGCTTCAGGGTCTCCAAGGCCTCTAATCCTGTATATGTCGATTCATTGCGAATTTGTATGGAAAGTTCAATCCATTTTCCAGGATCATGAAAAGAGCACCGCTTATAAGTTGGAAGAGGAGTGTCAGACCGAATTTGAGGTAATAAAGAAATATTTTCTCCAGCCTCCAGTCTTGATGCCACCTGACTCCGGAAATCTGCTAATCCTCTACGTTACTACCCTATAATGGTCTCTCGGTGCCCTTCTCGCCCATATGAACAATGAAGGGATGTAGAACAACATCTACTACCTCCGCTGCATGCTCCTCAATACAGATACTAGATACTCCCTCATCGAGAAGAGCTTCCTTGCCCTCGTATTTGCTGTGCAAGAGTTGTGACATTAACTGAAGCACCATGAGGTATATCTGGTCTCTCGGGTAGACTCACTAAACTACATTCCAAACCGCCCCATGTCGACCGGACGTCTAGAACGGTGGGCAGTAATCCTCCAGAAGTTCGACGTCAGGGTTGTTACCTAGAATTCTATCAAGGGGCATACATTGGTGGACTTCCTAGCTTCCCATCCAACCTCTGTGGACTAGTCCCTAGACTTGGATTTTCCCAATGAGGTGATCCTGTTGGAAGATCATGTTGTCCCATTTTTGAAGATCCAGTTTGATGGAGCCTCCCAAAGCCCCACCGGTAGGAGGCTCAATGATCCTAGGCTCAACAGAGTTGTCCTGGGTATCGTTTTCATTACCCTAGCTCATATTGTTCTGCCATACTCATACCTGTTGTCGGAATTCTATACATACAACGAGGCATAGTATCAGGCTCTTATCACCGGCCTCGAGTTGTCCCTTGACATCGATGAGCCCAATTTGAATGTGAAAGGGGAATCAGAGGTAGTCATTATGTAGGTCAACAGTGAATATGTTGTCAGGATGATAGAGCTCGTACCATTTTTGGAGTGCACCCTCTAGCTAATGGACCGGTTCACTTATCAGCTAGAGGTTACCCATGGTCCTTGGTCACAGAATGGTCGAGCAGATTCCTTGGCTAGCATTGCTGCAACACGTGAAGAGCGTGAATAGGATGATTTGATTATCCACTTGGCACACTGGAGAGTCAAATATCTTGTTATCCCATATGGCGATGACGGCCACATGTAAGCCATCATACCGTCAGATCCTCCGCATCAAAACCCCTAGGTCTTCTGGATGCAATGATCAAAACGGTTTCCAATATGAGGGCACCCTTTGTTGAATACCTCCACAACAGTAATCTCCCGTCATAACAGGATGAGAGCGAGCGAATCTGACATTGTGCGCTACAGTTTACCCTCTAGAGTGGTCCCAGTCTTGAGCAAATCCTCTATAAGTATGGGTTTGATGGTGTTCTCCTCTGTTGCATTCAGGGGGTTGAGATTCCATAGTTTATGCAAAAGGTTCACGCCGGTTCATGCGGTGCCCATCAGGCGGGGCCAAAGCTGTCACACCAGATCTAGAGATTAGGGTATTTTTGGCCCTCCACGATAAATGAATGCATTGAGTTCTCCAAGAGTTTCCACATGTTCCATGTTCATGCTAAATTTTTTCATTTTCCACCAAAGCCTCTCCATACTACCATTTATTGTTTTCCCTTTGCAGTCTGGGTATTAGATGTCGTAGGACCATACCCACCGGAAATGGCTCGTGAATTCCGGTTCATTCTGACTGCTACAGATTTCTTTTCCATGTGGGTAGAGGAAATTCCGCTCAAGGAAGTCAAGACCTACTCTATCGCAGACTTCATGAGTTCCAATATCATCCATCGGTTTGGGTTTCCTCACGCTATCCTCACTGATAACAGCACAAACATCCAAGCAGTCGAGTTGAAAATGTTGTACTCAAAGTACAACATCTGCACCAACCATAACTCCTTCTATCACATGCAAGAAAATGGACTGATTGAGGAGTTCAATAATACCCTCTCTAAAATTATGCAAAAAATGGTTGGTTAGAACAAGAAGTGTTAGACGGATAAGCTCCCCAAAGCCCTCTGGGATTATCAGAAGATGACTCATAATTCCACCCAGGTGACCCCATATTCCCTGTTGTATGGAACTGAGGCCATCCTGCCCATCGGGATTCAGTTTCCCTCATTGCGAACAGCGGTCTATGACCATAAAGCGCCATATAGAGTGGATAAAATCCATCTAACTTAATTGGAAGAAATGGATGAGAATAGGATTTGTGGCTTGAACAATATAGAAAAGTATTAGATCAGGATGGCTCGATCCTTCAACAAGAAGATTCGCCTCATCTCTTTTCTGCAAGGTGATTTTGTGCTGGCTTTGAGAACACCAATGATCCCCATCAAGAACCACCCAAGTTGGAGCCCAAATAGGAAGGACCTTTCATTGTTCATAAGGATTATCCCAATTGAGCATACTCCCTGGCGACCATGGATGGTGAGCGTATAACTCCTCCCTCTAATTCCAGGTTCCTCATGCAATACTTTGCCTAAGCACCATGGTCCCACACGACATTAAAATTTTAGTCCTGCATGACCCAAAACTGCATGCTCGTCCCGCATGACGTTAAACGGATCTTCCAGCATGATGTTAAACTATATGTCATCCAGCATGACGTTAAACTGATCGTCCCGCTTGACATTAAACTATATGTCGTCCCGCATGTCGTTAAAATGTATGTCATCCTGCATGACGTTAAACTATATGTATTCCCTCATAATGTTAAACTACATCTTCAAGAACTATGTGTGGATTGATTACCATCGTTATGGGATACGTAGGACCGCCTGAACATTTAGATGTTAGGTCCATCCCCATCTCTTAGAGATCTTCCTGTCACCTGGGCCCCCTATCCTGTTCTTTTCCATGAGAGGGATATATAAGTGTGGTATGGGGTTATGCCTTCCATGGCATTGGGTTTTTGGCACTGTACCCCCCTTCACCCATGAGATCACCACCTCTTTTCCGCATTCAATTTGAGTACCTCGACCATTTAAAGTGGTTCAACAATGTGTTATGAGTACTCTGGTATTGGAAAAGGAGTGTCAGATTCATCTTTGGAAAGTTCCTTCCTCTTTTCAAGCTTCGTGTTCCCCTTAATTTGGTCCCCCATTATCTTTCCCACAAGAATAGACCCCCAAAACAGCATGGATGCTAGGCCTAAGAGATCTCGTACCAATATGGGACAATTCCCCTGAGGGTTTCAGACAAAAATTGATACATATCCCTTATTGTGAACATGGTCAGTGGTTGATGCTCATTTGTTTGTCCCCATTTCAGGCTAACATGATAAGATGTTGTGTTGCAAACATGGTCAATAGTAATCCTTTGTGGTTATTCCAGTCCCTATAGGCTATAAATTATGGTTTCATGATTCACATTATGTTCCACCCCATCATGTCCAGGTGGAATCTCTACACTCCTGGCACTATCCCTCAGTTCACCTATGCAAGTCTGGGGGACGAAGATGCAATACGGAATCCTTTGGGGCTCCCAAAATCTGAGCGCTAAGACCATAAACTTGGATCTCCTATAATTTATGTGTATGGCTTGATCGTCATCCTCATGGGATACATGTGATCACCCAGAAATTGCGTTTCTGGGTCCAGCTCAACTGGTAGCTAGCTTCTCTTGCCCCTTATCCTCCGACTCTCACTGGCCTCTTGGCCCAATGTTCCTCCCCCAGAATTTCACGTGGTGATGATGTAGACCTTTTACCCATTCACGTCAGGTATGACTTACCGCGTCATATGCATTCCTTCATTTCCAATCCATATGATTTTAAACTATTCTATTGGGTCCAATCACATTACCCTAAACTGTGATAATATCGTCCTGGCCGCATGATGAAAAATGATACTACATTATGATGACTTCATCATAGGGGACATTACATTGGGTATCAGTCATCCACCATACCATTTTTCGACTCCACTATATGGCTTGATTGTTGTGGCAATTCCTAGAATTTATACCATTGGCCTATCGCTTCACAAAAGAAAAACCATCCACCTTAAAGGAAAAACAAGATACATCAAATATCGCTTCTTTTGGTGAGAGGGCTAGACCCATACGCCCCTTTCATCCGGTGCACTAGTACCTTACTATGCTACCACCCAGAAGTATGTATGTCTTGATTTTCATTCTCATGAGATGTGTAGGAACACCCGGGCACTTCCCCATCGGCCCAACCAAACTTTCAGGTTCATTCCATTGACCTAAACACTTCCCCAATGAACACATACCAATTTTGACTTATGTCCTCATTCACATCGGGTATCATAATCGCCTTACCATGTGTCCCCTACATTCCTTAACAATCCCTTGTCCGAGTTCTTAGACCTTAAACTAAGACCCTTTCCAGAACTACATATGGCTTGATTCCCATCCTTATGGGATACATAGGAATACCTAGACATGTGGTCTCGGGTCTAGCCTCAAAAATAAAAAATCTCATCCCTTCTCACGGTTGGCCCTTTGGACTGACCCCTCGGGGAGTTGTGTAATTGCAGAATTTTCCCTAAACAATTTTGGGATTCCCCATAATGTCATTGGGAAGTGGTAGTTCCCTCACCAGAGAGGTCCTGTCTAAAATTATTTATAATTCATGGTCAGATTAATACGCCGGCCTAATGTGGTTCCACCACGGTGGTGTAATTTTGAGAGTGTTGGATTCTGTTCGAACAAACCATAACATAATTTTCAATGCTTTTCCTGCCCCATTATTCGACCCCCCATCATCTTTCACATTCGAAGGAACCCCCTAACAGTATGGATGCTCGACCTATGGTCCGCCTGCTATCCTAGGCCAACGTTCTGGAAGACCGATCACATTTGATGGGACCCCCTAACAGTATGGATTCTTGACCTATGTTCTGCCTACTGTCCTAGGAAAAAATTTCGGAATACTGATAGATGATATTTGAGTTAGGTCATATGTTGCAAACATGGTCAACGATCAACCCTCATTTATTGTCCCCATTTCAGGATAATGCAATAAGGATGCTGTGTTTCTAACACGGTCAAAAAATTTCCATTATTTCCACGCCCTCCCATAGTGTTCTGAATTTCGGTAATGTGATTCAAAATTTACATTCCCCTATGTTCGGACTGATTTCAATGCCCCTGGCATTGCCCCGCTCATACGCTATATCACATTGAGAAGATGATACATTGACCGATCTAGGTCTTCTTCCATTGATGGGGCCTCCATCTTCTCCTCAGAAAACCGGATATGAATCTCGAATGCTCAAAGCTTGGTTGATGCTCCCATGATCAAACTAAGTGATAGTGCGAGAATCCCTTGTTTCTCACATCGGGTATGGCCCACGTGAGCTTTGGGATGTATTTCTATTTATTTCTGGATTATGGATGAGCATGTTAAATCAAGGGAACATGCAAATAAATTTTTCTATACATATAGTTCAAGATAAAAGAAGCAGTATGGCGAAATACGTTTATGGTTTCGGCCAAAATAGGCCCCTTAAGGGTCAACTTCCTAGTTGGACCATTCCAACACCACTACCCTTTGGATGGTGGCCTCCATGACTACTTCCCTCTCTCAAAAGACCCTCTATTCATCAGCGACCGTGGAGTGCAGTTCGCTAACTCTAGCCCGGGCCTGCGCCTATTCAGCTTGGAGCTCAGTTATATAGTGACTCGCTTCCACGAGTTGTTTGTGGGCGTCTTCTAGATGGTCCCTCAACTGCTCCACTACCTCAGAACAGTTTGCGATGAATATCTCTTGTTATTTTTATTGTTCCTTGCGGTTGAACCTCCTGATCCGCCCTCCGAAATGCTCGGGTACCCCCACCCCCCTCCCCCCCACTCCTCCCGAAACTGGGTGACATCTGAGTGCCTACAGATCTCACGCATCTTCTCGGCCATGTAATAACGGACCGTTAGGTGAAGGTGTTGAGAATCTGCCCCTCCAGCACACAGGAAACACAGCCAGGTGTGGAGTGATCTCATCTGCTTCAGCCATTCCATCTGAGGCTGAATGAGAAAATACCAGATGCACTTCCATCCCCTACATCACGTCATTTGTCTCACCTCAGCCGCTTCCGAGTCTGAATCATCGATTTCCCTAGGTCAGCTGGCCGATAGACAGGAAAGATATCCAACATGCTAGCATTAGGGTCTTGCCCAGAGATTCCTCCTAGTGGAATACTCTCCTCAGTGTCTAAGCGACTGTCCTCTCTCTCCTCGGCCCTTGTGGCGACTTCGTCAACTACCGGCCCTGCCCTGACTACAGCGCCACTGGAGTCTGCTGCTCCCTTCTCACCAATTGCTGGTGTAGACATGGTTTGGGAGGCATGTTCTAGATGGGCGATACAGTTTCCGTTGAATCTATCGTGGATTGTCGGGGCTCAGTAGCCTAACGAGCCTCCAATGCCATGATCACTGTACAGAAAAGGAGAATCCCAATTAGTTGAGTCCTTTGACATTAATTACCGGCATCGATGCAAGGAACTTATGGGAACCCAAGGAGTCTGCCTCCTATGTTCTGGCCACTACAGGAGCAGTCATAGTCGGGGATCCCTCAACGCTCATCATCTCAATAATGAGCTTCGGTGACCCACCTCGTTGGTGCTTCCCCCCACTCCTTCAGCCGGAGACGCTTGATCGGCACAAATATGATTCTGAGTATGATAAGGAATGTGGGTTAAGGATTATAAATGAAAATGGAGAAAAAAAGGAGGATAGATAAGGGTTGAAACATACCTCGAGTAGCTTGGTCACATCCACATCAGAGCCGACGATCTCACCACTCTCTTGAAGACTGCCTAGGTGGGATTCCCCTTGAGACCCTTCACCTAGAAGATCTTCTTCTCCTTCAACTTCTCCTTCTTCCTCCTTGTCTTCTGCTTTGCCTCCCTCCGACTCGTCATTACTGACATCATCCCCCAATGACATCATTTCCGGATCATGATCCTGGTCGAGCATCAATTTCACCAAGAAAGATGTATCCTCACGCCAACCCTGTTGGCGTGTGTACATGTCCATGGCCATCAGAAGTGCATGTCGTGGATGGAAGTTTACTCTTTCGACAATCTGTACAAGCCCTTCTTTTGGAAGATGGATCTTGTCTCACATTATCTTTTTCCATAGGGCTTCAGTACTCACCAAATATCGCAGGGTCATCTAGGCCGACCATAGCGTAGGGAAGATCACATCCTGAGAAGGGTGAACAAATATCTTATTTTCTACCAGGGATGTTCTCCGACCACTCTGTGGGACCCTCCTCTAAGTGGTGAGGGTGTGGCCATGCCATACGATGTCCTCACTGCTAATGTTCCGACCTGTGAAGGCCCCGTTGTCCAACGTGCTTCTGGATTTCCCCCTCTAACGGCACATTTCCTGCTATCTTTCCGCCCAGGTTCCACACTGGAGACCTTGATTTTCCTAACTCGCATCTGCAAGATCCCTTCGGTGTATGCTATGGCCCAATGTTTGTAAACCTAGGTTGAGAGTCCAACATCAACCCCGGTGGGAGGAAAGGTGATGGCTTCGCCAGATCCATAATTGATGGACATCAGCCACTTTTGGAGAAGGAAACATGGATTCCTTTCTTCCTAGATATCTGTGTATACGTTTTTCCACATCCGCTGGAGGCACCAAAAATTCCCAGAGAACCTGGATGGCCTATAAGGCTCACATAATATCTTCCCATCGATCCAGGCCACAAGCACCCCCCCCCCCAATGATGCTCTATAAGTACTCTTGATGCTCCATTGAGCCTTTCTCGTTGTCTATCATTTTTCCAGTCCGGGTGGGGAACGGGCTGAAGGCGAAGCTTTCATGGTTACTAATTCTGATCCTTACTCCCTCCTCATTGAGCGTCAGTGGAATGACCCCGACATTGTTCACCAGTGAGGGTCATTGGCCATTGCCTTGGGGGAGGATGGAATTTGGGAAGGTATATCCGCAGCATTGAGCCGCAACATAGCCATGTAAAATCTGGAAGGGGCCACATACTCTCCTATGTAATCCCCCTCTCGAGATGCATCCCAAAATGGCATATATCCGAGCCGGCACGGGGTCCCCCAGATTGAATCTCTTGTTGGAAACAATGATGCCATCCATCACCAGGGTCACTGGATGGAAGCCCATCCTTGCGTCCCTCACTGGAAAGAGCCACCCTCTTAGTAATGTAGCGAGATGTCCGGCGTACTGAACATTCAGATCTCGAATCTCGTTAATGAGGTATCCCCACGATTGGTAGTTACCTGAATCCAAGATCCTCCAGTATGATCCACTCTTTCTCCTCTCTATAGTGGTTGGACACTGTCTTCCATGCCCCCGGCATCCTGACTACCAGATCCCTCTCCAGGAATAGACTAAAACATTCCTTATAGGCAGTGTACTTCAAGAAGTCTTTGACCCCCAGCCTCCCCTTGTCAATTTCCAGCAAGTGCTACATCATTATGGGGGTCTGTGATGTGTCACCACAGGTGCTCATTTACGGGAGTAATTAATCTTATTGGTGGCCCTCCAAATGGATATCCCCGATGTAGTGGATGTCCCAGAGGCTCATACCAACTTACCCATGGTGGATGTGGAAGGTGATGGTATCGGGGGACCATCAGGTAAATAGCTCTCACCCAAGATCAGGCTGGTGGTAGTTGTAAAACTGCGATGTCCACAGCGCCTAAAATAGGCCAATATACCATAGCTCGTCCCCAAATTGGTCACATGTATGGTTAAACCAGTACGCCCAGGCCCATTCTCTGGTGATGTTGCATCCTGATCGCAGTTCCTAGTCCTTCTGCCAACCTATAGCCTCGTCAGTGATGCTCTGATGGATGGTGCTCGCGTAGAGGGTTGGGGAACTCTCCGCAGCAGGGTCAGCCCCAGCAATGGACCTGGTCTTGGGATTCAGGACATATACATCCATATTCCTGGTTTCTATGGTATGGTGACCATTCATGGTGATGTTGTATTGAGGGATATCATCTTCATGGGTCACCCATGACAGCGGTGTATCCACCTCAAATCCCTACAAAGGGACCTCCTCCAGAATAGTGATGTCCCATAGTGGCAGATTATTGGACATGGAATACTAAGTCTGGGTAGAGGATAGAAGATTGAAAAGGGTTTGGTTATTGGAGACAACCATTTTTGTGCCATAAAGCCCTGGGTTTTCATCCATTTCAGCCCTACAAGCAGTGACTTCTCCCTCATCAGCCTGATCTGCAGCCATCTTCTTCTGTCAAGTGTCTGGGCAGCTAGCGTGAAATATGAGTGGCTGCCGCAAAAAGACAGCAGACATCGCGAAATATCTGAATGCGACGTGAAAACCCTAGATTTTCGCAAAACATTATACCTGAACGTGGTGGAATTTCTTATAGCCAGAGCAGTTTTTCACACAAGGCCGGAGAATATTTCACGCATGAGAGCTTGGAGCCTGTCATGTGGGAAAATTCAAACAGAGCATGGGACCCATGGCACATTTTATAGGAATGTCCTAGTTTACACACGGGCGCGAACAGAGAATTCCGCACCCTCCCCTTGGATTTGCGTGACGCTCCTGGTTTTTGCACGCATGGGCCCTGCAGAGCACTACATTTCGGCATTTTCCTCTAAATCTGACTGTTGCGACCCCTCGCCGATCCAATTTTGAGGGGGGAATTTTTAGGTACTAAAAATCTCTCAAGGGATGGAAAATGTTTCGAAACGACAAAGAGAAGTCATATATGGATCCAAGGACCCAGTACACGGGGCCTGGTGGGGTCACGCGAAAAAAATATGGATGTTCATGAAAAAAACGTGGCATGCGCGGAATGTTCCGAGATTCGTGATATGTCCTTGGCGCAGGTGCAAAATAATTTCACTCCCTCGCCCCATGCGGTTGCCATTTCACGCTGCCTCCTCTATTGCGTGACTTTTTCTCACTGACCTGGTTTCTCGCACCTCCGGGCTCCTATAAAAAGAAGGAAATCCCCTTCCATTGCAGGGCTGAAGAATTTGAACCAGATCTTGTGCGCGAAATCGTCTTTTCGCGAGAGCAAAGATGGCTTTCAGGTACGATTATTTTCATGCCAAGTTGCCCACGGGTCTGCCATCGCACGAGATCCCCGTGGTTTAGACTGAATTCTCATCCCTTTGGGGTCCGCCCCTTGCACGCAATCCCTTCCATTGTGTGCAAGATGACCAATTGCGTGCAATCCCCCTTCCATTGTGTGCAAGCCCCTTGAGTTACGCGCAATCTCTTTACATTGTGCGCAAGCCCCTTTATTTCATGAAATCCCCTATCATTGCACGAACCGTAGCCATTTTCATGCAATGCCTTCAAATTGTGTGCACCCCGGTAATGGTGCACAGTCTCTCCCACTTGCACGCGTTTTCACCCCTTGCACGCAATCCATTTAGTTGCATGCAAGACCTCGACTCCATTATGTGCAAGCAACGTCGATTTCAATCCAGCCTGGTGTTTTTTCACGTAGATATACTTATTTTGCGTGCAAGCCTCAAAGGTTGCGCGCATTCCCCAGGACCCATCACCTCGGTGCTCCCCGAGTGTACCTTTGCGCGAATACCCTATGCTCTTTTTATGGGTGCCATTCGTAGGTCTCCTTCATGCCCTGGGAATCCGCATTATGCACAGTTTTCTCATACTACCTTCTAGGATCATACGAAGTAACTTTAAATTCTCCTGGACGATACCACCAGTTCTGTTTCTTCGCCTCCTGCTTCTCCGCATAGGCATGCTAAAGGCTATTTCTTCTAAGAATAGCCATGCTAACGTGGACCCCTCGATGGTTCTCTCTGTGACACCCCCTCGCTACGGTGTTTCCGATGCCTTCCCTCCCACAAGGAGAAGAGGTTACCTATTATTTAAGTCATAGGGGTGTATAGTGAACACACATCATCCATGTTGTACGACGTTATACTACCATGCACCATCATCCCCAGCACATGACGTTAAATTGTGACATGACCCCGTGGCTCACACGCAGGGATCCCCCACCATGGACATTCTCCATGCCCAATCATCTCTACGGGGATGGGATCACCCCTCACATGGGATGACATTCTCCTTATCGGATTGGCCTTTTTCTGTGAGGTAACGGAAGCCACATTGGGTTAAGACCCTAACGTTTCCTTCCGGAGGCAGCATCCCTGGTCCTCCCTTATTTGGTCCCCAAGGCCATCGGAGGGCATGATAGTGAACAGGGATCCTCCTTTCTTCAGTTCCAAATCCCTCTCCCACTGCGCTTTGTCTCCCTCGGGCTTCCATCATAGAGTAAGACCCGACACCTTGGGCCGTTCAACGCGTAAACCAATCTCCACTTCTCACGGACTCACCTTTCACGACATGATCGTCGGGTATTTGTTTTCTCTTGTTTCTCACACTGAGCATGACTCACGTGAGCTTAAAGAAAGCATCGACCATTTCCACCACCTTGGGCTGCCTCAGAGTGTAATCCACAACACATCTCGAACTACAAGGACTTTGAACCATGTTAAGGCATGGTACGTATGATGCCTCCACGAGGATGAAGCCCCAACCACCTTGGGCCACTTCAGATTGTAATCCCCAATTCATCCCGAATTATGGGTACTTTGATCCATGTCAAGCCATGGTACGTAGGAAGCCTCCACATAGTTAATGCCCACCACCTTGGGCCGCCTCAGGGTGTAAGCCCCAATCTATCGCGAACTATGGGGACTTTGATCCATGTCAATGCAAGGTATGTAGGAAGCCTCCATGAGGTTCAAGCACCACTACCTTGGGTCGCCTCAAATTGTATTCCCCAATCCATTTGAACTTTGTCGATTTTGATCCAAGTCAAGGCATGGTACGTAGGAAGCCTATTCGAGGTTCAAGACCCATGACCATGGGCTGCCTCAGAGTGTAATCCCCAATCCATCTGAACTACGTGGAATTTGATCCATGTCAAGGCATGGTACGTAGGAAGCCTCCATGAGGTTCAAGCCCCACAACCTTGGGCATCCTCAGAGTGTAATCCCCAATCCATCTGAAATATGTGGGCTTTGATCCTGGTCAAGGCATGGTATATAGAAAGCCATCACATCGTTCATGCTGCACCACCTTGGGCCACATCAATGTGTAATCCCCAATCCATCCCGAACTATGGGGACTTTGATCAATGTCAAGGCATGGTACATAAGAAGCGTCCAGAAGGTTCAAGCCCAACAATTATTGGCCCCGACCATCTCTATGTCATTGTGCAAATCCCATTTTCACTCGAACTACGAGGGATTTGATACATGCCCTGGAATGGTACATAGGAAGCCTCCACGAGGTTTAAGCCCCAACACCTTGGGCTTCCTCAGAGTGCAAGCCCTAACACCCACATAGACCCTAGGTCCCTATTCACATTAGTTCTCCAACTCAAACACCATGGGCCGCCACAATTTGTAAGCCCCAATCTATCCCGAACTACATGGTCATTGATCCATGTAAATTCATGGTACATATGAAGCATCTATGAGGTTCAAGCCCACCACTTGGTATTTCTGACCCCATCGTGTTGGTTCACCCCAATCCCACATGATGCCAAACTGTATTCACCATTTGAACTATGTGGTCTTTGATTACCCATAACTGGGATACGTAGGAAGCCTCAACATTGTTCAATCCCATCACTCATGTCTCATCCTATCCTTTCCCTCGAGCCCATGTGTCTCTAGAAGATCATGCCCTAACCCGGAGGTTCCAATTCCTTTGGGTCTCATTAATGCATCCACTATCACAGGTCACCTCCCCCGGTGTCCCTTCGTTTCATCGAACTACGCAGACTTTGATTCCCTGCCATGGGGATACGTAGGAAGTCTCTTCGAGACACAAGCACAAAGCCATCATCCATCCTGATTCTCACCAGGACCGCCTCATCCCGGTGGGATCATGCCAGTTCATTCCTCGTTTACCTTAAGTGAATTCGAGAAGGCGCCCACGTGTTGGACCCAATATCGATGTTCCCTCTAGGGGGTTTCTCAATCTGATCCACTCTAAACAATTTTCCGATCAGTCTGATTCGTCTCTGCAGGACGTTAAACAAACGGCATACCATGTGTTACACATGGGAAGCTGAGAAACACCTCAGATACATGTCTATGGAATATGATTTAAAGCATTGGATGTGGGATGCCTCAGGATTCCATGCCCTCAAGAAGCCCTATAATAAGGGGTAGAAGATAGACATGCCAATTACCCTACATCTAGACACACCAGGGGTTCCCAACGTGACTACTCACCTATCCGAAGGATAGTTCCCTGACCATACCCCTTGGAATGTTTTGAAAGAAGTAGCATAATTAACCGGTGTCCTTGAAGATATGGCACCGAGAAGAGTTTCACGAAATACATCTTAAATCTATGAGGGAGACCCGGACTAGCTGATGAGTTCCATGGAGGAATCCACTGAATGAAGAAATGACATCCCATCATCCCGTTTTGATCAAGGAGCAGACATCCCTGAACAACAAACAGATGTCACCCACCTTTGGAAAGAGGGAATGCGGGGCAATAGCCGCACGTCCTCTGTGTGACGGATGTGCAAACGCCCCGAAGAAAGCGTCAGAAACAATATATATATATATATAATGAATTTTTATTATATTAGTAAATTTTTTAATGTTTTGGAAATTATGGATCCATGATAAATAACTAAATATTACGATTTATGAACCAAAACATGAAAGAAAAACAGTGCAATTATAACCTAGAATAGTAATTTTAATAATTCTTTGATAATAAAATGGTGATAAGATCCTATATAAATATAATATTTTGTATTTTATAAATTCTTAGGGTTCTAGAAAAAATTTCTAATAAATAAATAATTCTTTTAAGGGATATCATAATGTGTAAAAATAAATATGAAACTTCAAGTTAGGGAAATATGTTACAATCTAAATGTTTATCAAGATTTTTGACAAATATGTTCTGGTTATGAAATATTATTGTAGAACTTTCAAGAAACTCGTTAAATTTCTTATCGAATGGTTACATTTTTTAAAAAAAATACATGTCTTCCTTTCAAATTATTCCATTTAATTATTAAATGTATAGAGTGGATATTTTTTAGGGAAGCATAAAATGTTTTTCTCTTTATTTGAATATAATTTTTCATAAATATTCATGTTTTCTAAAAAAAATTCAAAATTTATTTTTATATCATTATATGGTTTTTGAATCCATTTATACACATGAAATAATTTTTATTTTTTTAGTTAATTTTATAACTTTTTCCAAATGTGTTACTTTTTTACATTTTTTACAAAAGTAGGAATGTCGTGTATTTTTTAACTTATATGGAATGTATGTATTTTCCCACTATCATATTCACTTAATTAGTTGAATCTTCTATTAAAAGTTTACAGTTTTTTTAAAAAAATTATTTAATATTTGTAATTTTGTTTTCATTAAATATGTAATTTCAAATTAAAAAGGAATATTTCCTCAACAAATGATCTAAGTGATCGTTTAAAAACATTTTTATCTCAGATGAAAAACTTTAATGTCGCAATATATTTACTGAGGATATGATCAAAAAATACAATCTTATTCTTTCTATAGTTGTTTCATGATTATGATGACAATGTGTCTATGAAAAATATTCCTTTTACATGGGTTATGCTATGATGTATTAATAAAATGATTATGAAATAGGATTAATTTCTCTATGTTATGAAACGATTAAATGTTTATGAAACTGGTTAAAATTTTCATTGGATATTATAGGATTAATGTTTTATGATCATATGAAAAAAAAAATTGATTTTTATGTGATGAGTTGGAATATAATAATTTATTAATCCAATCAACTAGGTGAAGATTGATATCTCATGAGATAAATAAGACTGGAATGAGGAATGAACATAGTTCAGTAAGATACTCTATCCACTATGACATTATTTGGAGTTAAATTTGACAAATACTTTGGAATGGGTTGTAGACCCATTCCACCATGAGAGTCTTGATAGTGAATATTTTCTCGTAAGGAAATTATTTTTTATGCTTATGTATATACCACATATCTATGGAATATGCCAATTTTATGCTCTCATGGCTGTTGTTCTTTGATAACATTATGGATAATGTCTTATCAACTAAAAATATTTATGACATCACTAAATATTATTATATATGATATGAAATATTTTTCCAAATGTTAACATCATTTTATCATACCATTAATCGCTTGTTATTCATTTCTGATCAATGATGTATCCCTTATTTAACCTTACTGAGCATATAAGCTCACCCTTTCTTATGAATATCTACCATAATATATATAGGACATTTTTATGATTGATATGTGAAATAAGAATGAAATTTTTGAAGAATTAAGTTAGAATTGTGGTAGATATTATACTGAGTTTTTTTATATATATGGGTTTCCAACAGAATTAGAGTTTTACTATACAAGAATGGATCATTATGTTAGGTAATGAATATTCATATAATAATATATAATATATTGGTATGAAAAGTATGGTTCACAATAATGATATGTTCATTTGGTTTCAAGAATCATTGACGTAACCATTATTCTATTTTTTGTGTGGATAATGATAGATCCTTTATATTCTTGAATAATATTTTTCTTCAAAAGATCAACATGAAAGGGAGTACAACACACATTTTAGCGAATTAGATTGAATATTCATATATAATAGAGTATCTTTATCTCCCATTATAGGATGGTTTATTTTACCAAAGAGTATATGTAATTGGGATTTAATGAGCTGTCAATTTGAAGGACTCCATCATGGGGTTTCTCTAATTATTGGATGACCTCGATATGATGTGGTTTCTTATATATTATCTTTCCATATGCAGACTTTAGGAGAAGGGAATGGTGGTTTGGGTTTCATCTACATAATCAATAAATGATTTTCTTCCATGATGGTTATTATTATTTCAATCGATTTTAATGAGTAAACACTCTAGACAAGATTTCTGTTATAGTTTTTTTGACATAGTTGCTTCTATTCGAATCCTATAGTTTTGTAGGATGTTTCTTCTCAATTAGAGTTACAATAAAACTTCATTTAGTGAACTATTAATTATAATTTTTGAATCCATAAATAATTTTTATTTTTATTTTTTATTTATCGATTATATAATTAAATAAATTGGTTTTTTCTGCTCATGATTATATTATAGAATTAAGTGTTTTATATGAGAATTTTATTACATTTTGTAATTCATGTAAATCTATTTGGAATGATGTTATGTATTTTAGAATGAATAGTCCTATAATATGTTCTTTTTACAATATTCATGTCCATAAGGAATTATATTATAGGAATTATATTAGTATATAATTAACGAGTTCAATAAAAATTTTAAAACTAGTGGTGCCACGGGTCATCAATAGAGTATGGATGAAATTTAGATTGATGGGAGGTAAAATTTTGACCCTTCCAATAGCCTTAATTTAATGATACCAAATGAGTTTCAATATCATGATGAATGTATGAACGTGGATTCTTATTATATAATGTAATTATAAATAGATATTGAAAATTATTACCTTCCCATAATAAATCATATGAATAGTTAGATGACCCCAAATGATGGGTATATTATGAAGGATTAAATTTATGACCTCTAAAAATTTCAGGGGAATCATTCTAATGGTAAAATGCTCGATTATTTTTCCCATACAGTGACACATATGATGATATCAATTCTTATGAGTTTCAGGACTGGATGGAGAAGGAGTAACATTACTTCCATTCATGTGCATCTAAATGTAAAAATGCTCAAGATGTTACTGGATCGTAATCTTTGAAAATGAAGAGACAAAGGAGATATTACCCACACATGAAGTAAAATATTGTGAAAATATCCTCCAAAGGGGGATATATAATTTCTACAATTATATTTGGGGAAGAACAATCTAAAAAATTATTTGATGTTTCGTTTCTCTAGGTTGACCTCAATGAGGAATTAGATAAATCGTTTGATGGGAAATATAAAAGGAACCTCAATATGTATAATGATTTTGTAATTTTTTAAATACATTTTCTGATATCTAGTAATGAATTATATTTATTATCAATAATGGTTTAATAACTAAACTAAATTTGGATTATTAAATCATATATTAGACCTGATTAGTCTATAGTAAGGTAGTATTATGATTTAGGTCTTGTTTGGTGGTAGTGGGTGCATGTGAATGTTAGTCAAGAAAATGAAGAAATTGGAATAAATTCATTGTTATATATGATAAATAGAATAATTTTTTCGGGAAGTTGTCTTGGCTATCATGAAAGGATTTTACCATCATGATGTTGTCATATGCTGTTCCATTAAGGCATTGTACATGAATGTGTGAAAGACATCATTTCATGATGTGCATGGTGAATGTTTTTTATGAAATTGATTATTGGTATCAAGGGGGTAAATCTTATTTATGTGGGTAATGTTAGTAAATATATTTTTTTATTTTTAGGGGCTTGTATTATTTGATAATTTTCATTCATTTTGGGTACATTTTACATGAAATTCTCAATCCTTTGTAGTTTGTTTCTTTTTTAATACATTTATAACTTCCATTGGATTTTTTCTCATATCTGTAGATAATTTTTTCTCAGTGGGGGAACATTTAATAATTTAGTTTTGGATTTAATTTCAATGACCCTATATTTTTTAACTTCACTAGAATTGACCTATAATTTCACATTATTATCACAATTTTCCACACCAATAATGAAAAAACAAATAAGGAATGGATAAGAGAAGAAAATCATTATTTGGGTGTTTATTATAATTAAAGTGGATTAATATTTAGAATATTGTATATTTTCACACATGTATATTCTATTTTCACATGGTTTTGGTCTTTATGTGAAATTACATGGAATAACTTCTTAATTTATATTATTAGCTGAGAGAAAAAAATTACTTTGGAATCACATAGTTCCATGTTTTAAAATCAATATCCAATATGTTTTAATTACTAAAATGGTGATGAATATGTAGAGATATGCATTATGGAATGAATTTAATTGGTCATTATTATTGGGAACTAGTTAATTTGTTTAGTTGAATTTTTTCCTATGAGTTAACTAGCATTGATTTTATGAAATTTATATTTATCATTTCCTATTATTTTGTAATTCCTAATTGATAATCTACAATTTATATATTTTCATTCCTAATAGGGCTCTTGATAATATTTTTTATATTCCTTTTCATACCCCTTCCTTGCGTGATTCTTAAGACATCAGGACTATATTAATTTTAATCGTATATTATCAAAAACATGAAACAACAATATCAAATTAAACGTATTGGGTAAATATTTACTATTGAGTATCATTGTCGTTGAGTCCAACCTTTAGATATAATCATACTTTTGAACCTATAGAAACCACGAATATCCTATCACAGAAGAGTTAAAATAAAATATTATTATTTAATTCATACCGTACTCTTGATACTTATTTATTATGATAAATATTTTATTTTTGGGGTATAGGTTGTTCATGGTGAATGGTGATTTCTTAAATTTAGGAATGATATGAGATTTTTCTATTGGGTGTTGGGGAACGGTTCATTATTATATTTCATTTTATTTCATTGTGTACCCTTAAAATGGAAGAAATTATGAAAAAAAGGAATAAAAAAAGAAAAAATAAATTCATGTGGGAATATAATTTAATTATACTTATTACATTATAAGCATACTCTCTGTCGGGAAATCTATGTGAGTTAATTTTTTAGATTATAATTTGTTTATTTGTTATTCTATGGTTTATCATAAAATGTACATTAGAGTTTAACCACCCTTTTATATTTCTAATTTTCAAATCAATTACATTCAAACCCAATTTCATAGAATCATTTTATCCTTATTTTTAAGTCCTCGTGATATAAATTTACATCTTCCATCTGATGGTGGATATTTGATTTGTTTTACATAACTATGGATATAATGCATGTACTTGATGTATGATCGTAACAATAGTAAATTTTTTATCCTCAGTGATGGGACAAAATATTTTAAAAGTAATGTAGATCATAATTCCCATGCATGATAATAATTAATTGAAAGATATTCATACCTATTATAGGTTGTTTTATCATTTTAAAAGGGTATGGTAAAATAAAGTTCTTAAAATGTTTTAATGATAAATGGGGACCTAAAGAGATTACTATTTTTTATGAATGGAAATTTATTGATTACTAAGAATAATTTTATTTCTATAACCGTAATTCTTTAATATTGGTATGATGAGTTTCCATTATGATGTTGTTGATATTATATGATTATGAAAAATAAATAATTCAATTGTAGTAGATTTTATAACTATATTTCATTTTTAGAATTTTACGATTACAATTCCGTAAATTAATATTTTAATGGAAAATTCATTCCTAATATTAACATTATTTTACAAGATATATATAGGAAATGTTTATATTAAAATATATACCAAAAATAATTTTAAGATAGAATCTATGTACTTGGAGGAAATATTCTTTATGACAAAGAATTTGGAAATAAAATATATTTTAATAAAGACTAAAAAATATGTCATCCTTGCTACATCATTGGAGCTCAAAGTTACCATAGATGAGGTAGTCAAAAAACTAAACCTTGATAATGTAGAGTGGAAAGGAGAGAGTAAGAGAGAGTATGTATGGTTCTATGCTGGGGATATAGAAACATATAAGAGTGTGGCAAAATGTGGTGGTGGGGAAGATGACTAGTATAGTACGAGACCATTGATTCCCATGATGGGTGTACCTACCATGTCTTTGTCTACTATGGAGTTCATGAATGACTAAAAACCCATTGTGGGACACATTCAAGTTGGTTACTATTAATACTTACCAAAAAGGTGGTTCTTTAGGCTTCATCCAAACACTTAATGGGTTTCAGTTCCCATAATGTGACTATGTTACAACACCAAATCTTCATTGAACATTAACAACCATGGGAATATATAGATGACCTTAGATGAAGATAATAGATCCATGGAGGCCTCTATGGATGAAAAAAATGCGTACACCACCATAAAAGCACCCATGAATTCCAATCATTCTGGGTGAAGTTCAGTCCCACCATTGCAAATATGAATTCACCACCGTGAAGGATGTGAATTTTAGTGAGATCTATGTATAATTTTAAATATTCCTTAATGAATATCAAACCCATCATTGGATATCAATGACATTGAAAATTCCACACATTTTAGAGTAGTCGCATGCATGGAAGGATGATACTCATGATGTTTGTTTCATTCATAATGATTTCATTTCATCAAGACTCACTCAATATTTTAGGAATAATGAAAAGGATATTTCATAAGATTAAATGCAGTTCATAAGTGTAAAATATATTCTATTATTCTAAAAATAAATTCAATCAAAAATTGTTTTCTTAAGGCCGAAAACTTCATGTCCAATAAAGGAATTTATGGTGAAGGAATTATTATGTCATTTATGGTCCTTATTCATGTTATGCCCATGTAGAGAAAAATGAGGCAACATGGGATAAATATCATAATTCTCCTTAAGTACATGATATCACCCTGAAATACTCAAATGGTAAGAAATAAAAAACTGACCTTAGTGACATTTTAGGAAGATTCATAATTCATACATTTATGACAATTAAGATTACATGGAGAACATATTGTGTAAATAGATTCCAAATTAATTTAGGTCATTTTTTTTAAAATTTTTATGGGTCATGCACTATAAATTGGGAGTAAAACCTAGAATAAGGATACAGTGCAAAATTATTTTTACAATAGGGGTCATCAAAAAGATTTTCAGTTTCGATGAGTTTTTATTTTTTTTGTTATCACCATATTATGGATAACACGATTGGGTGATTTATTTATTCTTGGTAATTTTAAAGAAGATAAATTTAATGTGTTTATAATTTTATTTCTTATGACTTCTATTTTGAAGATTATGCATCCATTCTCATTTCTATATTTATTAGTTGATATTTTCTCTATGCATGACCATTAACAATGGACTAAAGGATTGATTTATAATTCATGAAATAGTGTGTGTACCTTAATCAGGGCTATTAGGTTTAGTATAATCTATATTAATACATAGTTTTAGGTTACACAGACACTATGTTATCCAATGTATCTCAACATGAGAAAAGGGGAACTAAGTGACAAAATATTAACTACTATGAAAAATGTATATTATTATCCTTTATTCTAAAAACTACATGAATCATTATTAGTTTTTTATACTGAAAACATAATGAACAAAGAAATTTAATATTTTCATATTAGTTTTGTATATGTCTTCATAGATCAAATAATACAATATGTTTTATCCAATGTATTTCTCTTATCATATTCATTTACTTCAATGATGATAGAGCATTAATTCTTATTAGTGTTCCACATTCACTTATTTTTCATCCATAAAGACTAATGTACAAAAAAACATTGATTGATGACCCACATCCCTTTTATACTTTGTGTCATCATTCCTTAAACCGAAGAATTTTTCCATTAAAATACTAAATTTTATTTCAATATTATTTTGATTTATGTTGGTCACATACGTAGATATATTCATAATTATACCTCATATTCCTCTCATATCATAATATTAACATTATTTACTTTGTATCCAAAAAAATTGTTGTACAGATCATATCATTCTTCTTTTCAACCAAGGATTTCATCCCATAAATGTATTTTTTTCACTTAAACATTAAGTGACCTTACTATCCATAAAAACAATTCCTCAAAATAAATAAATTATATTACTTTAATTATAAATAAATATTATTATTCGTTATTATTTGGTAATAATTCATTGAACACCACTATTAGAGGGATAATAATCATGTGAATATAAATTATATCTTCTTTCTTATGGTGTGAAGGACTTGGAAATTTTCTTTCTTTAAAAGTATGGAATTAACCCAATAGATTCATAATTAAAAATAATTATATATCCATCCTTTAACAATAGAGACACATATTCTCATGCTTCTCTCTTTTATTGGATTCAAATAATTCATTCACCCTCTAACCATACTTCTTCGAGTTGTATCTATTAACACATTTGATAACCTTCATTAGTACATTACATGATTATTTACTACTTTATATGATGATGTATGAAACCTAGTTCATGATTTTCGATTAGAGTTATATATTGGGTTATAAGACAATCCATGAACCTTCTTAATTACTCACAAACTCTTAGCTATTATTCTGGGGTTTAATAGTACTTCCACTGATATCAATTTTTACTCAGTATTATTGATATGGAATTTATCACCATATTAATTCTTCTCAATAATTTACTATCAAAGGGAAAATATTCCGTAAACATATTTCTCAATGAGAACCACAAAAAGCCTTGGTAAACAAAATCAAAATTCTTTTAGAAATTTATTTCAATATTTATTCTTTTTCTATGACACTTCATCACTTCCATTTATTGGAACACTGAAAAAATATTCTTTATTAGTACTCTCATAAAAAATATGTGACTCTTATTAAATTATAAAATATCTAAAAAATTTAGTCTCAAATAAATCATATTCTGATGGATGCTCAAAATCCTTCTTTCTAAACACTACAACTTGTTCCTCAAGAGTCACAACTATCTCAATTTATTCATCAAAATAAGTGATCAATAATTTTATCACCTTATATTTTACTTAAACTTTTTTATTCTCATCCTTATAAGATTTTATTTCATCTTGTATTTCACCTTGAAATTGAAAAATATTTTCAACATGGGTTACTATATCTTTATGTTTTTCAACATGAGTATATGACTCATTCAATAGTCAACCAATATTTTAGTCCTTTAATAAATAAAAATAAATATTTTCACGAATACCAAAAAGCATACATAAAGATCATAAAATCCATCTAGTTTGTTATCATATTCTACCATTATCTTATCCATCCATTTTATGACAATAATAATAATTCAAGAGAATATCCTCATGGTTTACTATAAATTAGAACTTAGTAGCTATCAGACCACTTATTATACCATTGTACAAAACTAAAAGATGGTGAATTTGGGTGTTAGTAGATCAAAAAAAATTCCATATGATATTTCACTTAGGATCTAATTCCCTTAAAATAATAAACACAATTCACCCTCTCTTTTATCCAGTTCCTCCACATCAATCCTCATATATATGTGAAACACGTTATCATGTAAGGAAACCGGGATTTTACTTAGTTCACCATCCATATGGTATATCCAATGAGTATACACTTAGTATAATTATATGGTACCAAAATCTATTATAAGTTATTATTATTGTTGATACAATATTTATGTGAATTCACCCTTCACTGGAAACCTCAAACTGTAAAAGTTTTAGGTATAATCATACTAACTCAAAAGGCTCACTCCCGATTGATTGATTTATTGATATATAATTATTTCTCATGGTTCACTACACTCTCCTCCATCTCACACTACACTAAAAAATATCATTTAATATACATGTATCTTTGCATATAATTTTAATGACTTCCTGTTTATTCCAAGTTTATCATGGGAATTTATAATCATACATGGTATTGAGATTATATTGGAAAACCAATTGATTTTCCTTGATACAATAACATAACGTCATTATCAATTTGTTAGAATAGTTAAGGAAATTTATTCTATAAAACATCCCATAGTAGTAATCTTTTCAATAGAATAACACCAGTTTAAGAATTATAATTTATCATCATCTTAATGAAAATGAAAAACCAATTGCAAATCATATCATCAGTTTATTCATGTTTAGCGAAAACATGATTATCATAAATATTATATGTTATAAATTTTATGTTTTTTATCCTTTCTATTCTTTCCCCACAAAACACAAAATTCCTCTTAGTTCTCCATAATATCATTATCCTTCTTATTTAAACAAAGAATAGTTTTTATATATCTTATGAATTACAAATTTTAATTCAAATAGAAAACAAACTACCAGCAATAAATACCTTTGAATTCTATTTTATCCTTTGAATATTATCCAAATATATATGTACCGTTCAATATAACATTAATATTTAATAGAGGTCCCAAAAAATAATAATCCTTATTAATTTTTTCAAATCATCATATCTGCTCATATTTCTCTAGTTAATGAATATTTTTGAATGTATTAAACCATCATAGGGTTTCATGTTGGTTGTGTTGTAAATTTTCCTTTAAATTCTATTTAATTCATTATGGGTCTCACAACTCCATAGTGTGATCCTTTTTTGAGCAGTAATGCGACCTAACATTTAATTTCCATGGACCTGTAATATTCACATGGATGTTGCGTCATTATGTGATTCCTTCAAGAATATTTTTCTATTCATTATATCATATTGAGATACACCATTCAAACTAAAACCATGTCATGAAACCAATTCATAAAATTTGACCACATATTTATCTTTGGTATGATGTAACATTTCAGATAATGAATATATCCTTTTAGAACCACATATATTTTCATAGCCAACATCTGGGCACGATCCTCCTTACATATCATGAATTAATCAAACTCCTAGATTTAAAAAATATATCCAATGATCACTCATGGTGTGATTAAATATTGTGAAGAGATTTGTTTTATTAGAATATCATAATTGAAAAATCAAATGCATGACAATTAAAAACTGTATACTTTAACCTTATGTATGAGTAGGGTAATATAATATTTTTAAGACTTCATATCTAAATGTGGTGAAATAATAATTTTCAAGGTATTAATGACTCTTATGAGACATCTAGGTTTCCTATGTTCTTTGATGTAAATTTAGTTCATAATGATACTTTTTCCTCTTATGGCATGAAATATTTCGGCTAGTTATGGGATCTTTAAATCACAGACTTGGCCAATGTATTTGAACACTAATCATCTTGAATCCATATTGAACTTCTTTTAATCCATGTAATGTATTTATTTAATCTTTTACTTTTCAACCAATCCATCAATCAAGATCTTCGCAACACACAACCTCTACAATCCTTTATCAACATTATTTAGCTATTTCCCACTAATTTCATGAGTTTTGGTACACAAAACCGTCATCAAAAAACCTCTATCATTATAATGTAGTATGATTGTCCAAAAAATCCAACATAAATTTTAATAATTGTAAAAAGGGTATTCATAGGTTTAGAGTATTGATGTAGATGAGATTCTTCCTCTCATGTAATGGTTAGATATGATTCAATATTCATTTTTCATTATTGTGATAAGAAAATTCAAACTATTGCAAATGAACATAAAATCATCATTATTTACTAGATTATTTTATAAATAGTTATATATAATAAAACCCTATTGTTTTTTATTAATGATGATAAAATAAAATTTTATTATTTGAAGAAACAATTTGAATGTCTACAAAAAGTAGGTGTATTCTATTTTATACATGGTCAATATCTAAAAAAGATTGAGTTTTAAAAAGGGTGAGTTGATCATGTTTTCTACATTTAAAAGATTAATTTTTAGATAATTATGGTTCTCATTTAAGTAGATGAAGTAATATTTGATGTATCATATGAGGCATTAAACAAGAAGTTTATACAATTTATGAGGATTGAGTTTGAAACAACTTTTTTTTCACATTATTGGTTTTTCTTGGATCATATTTAACAAAAGTATGGTCTAGAATTTTTATTTAAATATCCATATATATGATGTTGGATTAAAATATATTTAGACTAAAATAATATAATGTAATGAAAACAATGTTAGTTCAACTAGGATAGATACTCTAAGAGGATGGTGGTAATCAGAGTATGACAAATTAAAACTACTGACCGTTTTGATCTTGTTTTATTGTTAGACAAAACACTCTTCTCTATATCCTTCCCATTATAGAGTATGAATGAATCTTAAATCATGTATCGGACATAGAAATTTTACTTGGTTCACCCTCATTGGGCTACCTCCATAGATCATACACCGACAATTTGCCGATGTACCAAATCCACTCTAAGGCACTAATGTTTACATGTTGGGAGCAGACTCACTATCTCTCCTAGTTTACAACCACTCACAATTTGAATTCTCACTACTCTCTCAACTGAAGTGTTCTCACTTCTTCATTAGAAGATCAACTCATAGTTTAAAGACCTATAGGTCAGTTCATTATTTCTAATGAAATCTGAATCATTAAATGTTAATAGATTCTCTATTGATGTCCCAATTTCATGCGCAATTGGATCTCTCTTTGCATCGGGTGTACTGGGAAACCTCAAAACTTTCCCAAACCCATATTTTTTCTTGCACACAACCTTAATACATTGCGTGAAAGATTCCACTTCTGTCATGTAACACCCTTTCCACACATCTTCAATATTTTTCACAGCTCAAATCATTCGTGCAATATTCTTAGCTTGTTCACAACTCACAATCGTTCGCACAACTCCCTTTGTGAAAAATTATTATGCTATCCGGTGCTCGTATTTACTCTAAGTTTTGAGCACTGACTAATGAGTGGGTCACTTCATATTTATAGGCATTATTGACCTATTCATGGTTGTTTCAAATTTTCCAACAAGTTCCCTTTCAAGCGTGCAAAACTAAATTCGATGTCCCATTGGGCACACAGGATTCTTTCATGGAACATCAACTTTTGGGCCCATTTCCAAATCTTGCGCACACATCATGCCTTTTACATTTTTTGATTTTCTGCTCCCGAAACCTTCCCTGCACGCAAGATTCCTTCAAAGAAAACCATCTTTCGCACACATCTGTTCTTTTTGTACCGCCTCCAAATCATCCATTCAATTTTTATAGTTCGTTGTCATAATATGTTGTCAAAAATATCAATGGAACTCCAAAAATCACCATGTAAACCCACTTTTTCTATAAATTTAACATCGTGGAATTCCTTTTCAACAAACACAACATAGATCTCAACTTTGTCAAAAAACTCAATCACCTCAGAAATGATTCAATGATACCATGAGTGATTTTTTTCCAACAAACATTGATATACAACTTGATAAGCATGGTATGGAATGATGATACCAAAAAAGACAATGTGATATAAGATTAAAAAATAATTGGTATCATATTATACTAGACAACTATAAGATATGTCATTTTGTTTTTCAAAGGTCAAGAATAATGGTACCAAATAAATCCAAATGCTAGTAGGGATATTGATTCTATGATATGTCAAAGTAATATATAATTTTGGATATTTCTTTAGTAAAATATACCAGCATGAGTTATTGGCATTTACAAATAATTATTACAATAGTTCAATAGATAATCAAAAAATTGATATCAGGAAGTGAATTATATCATGAAAGATAATATATTTATTCAATAATCATGAATAAATATATCATTTCCTTGATAGAAGTAAATTTTAGTATATCATCGATACTAATGAATTTATGTAATTATTATAGATAAAGAAAAAAACATGAGGATTCTATAGTTGATGTGAAAAATATTTTTCTATAAAGTGTTATAAGTAAATTGTTAGTAATCATAGATAAATACTTCCACATCATTCATGGAAAAATAAAATTGTTATAAATCATCACATCATAGTGATAATTTATTAACAATGTCTATTAATGTTAGAGTATGTGGGAATAAAAAATCATGTTGTAGAGACTATGAAAAGGGAACTACCTTTGGATGGCTTGGAATGGAATTATCAAGATCATGTATTCCAAAAATCTCTTTCCAACTATAAGTTTTAGATAAGAGGAATACAGTCTTCTATGGAAGTTTCTATTCTGGAAAATATTTGGTTATTCTCATGTCATGATTTTCTAGATTTCATTCCACTCTTGTTTACATGTATAGAAGATATCTCTGGGTTTATTGAAAAATTGTGAGATGTATTACATAATTTGAAAATGTTGTCTATGGTTTGAAAAGCATTTCAATAATTATGAATATGGGTGTAACTATTCTCCACTTATCCTAAATGGGAATTTAACCCTTGGTTAAAATAAACAATGGGGTAGCGTATTACACTCTCAATTCATGGAGAGAAATTTGGTTGAGAAATATTAAAGGAAATAATGATCAAAGATGTGTTTTCATGAATATATTTTTATGTCATTATTGTTTCTTATAAATATGTTAACACGTGTAGGAATAAATATTATTATTTATGAATAATTGAAAAACTATTTGTAGGTAATAGTTTTCAGGTTTTGTTGATGTCTAGTGCTGAAATATTTGATAAATGACATGTTGAATGTTTTGATTTTTTGAACAAAGAAAAGAGTATATTGAAAATATAAATCCATTAAAGTATTTTTTTGGATTTGTTAATTGAATGATATAATGTATAGAATTAAAAATAGGTTATGGGATACATTAATATTTCTTTGAAATCATTTTTTGAGGTATTTTAATGATGTTGGGGTAGTTTGTTCTATACAAAATAAATCATGTCGTAATCATATGAAGAAAATCAGATCAAGTCTTGTGTTAAAATGAATACTTATAGCTAAATGAGTTATTTCATGTGAGGAATTTAACCATGTCCTAATGTTTCTATAAAATATTAGAATAAGACATATATAAGGTGGTGTCAAGGCTAAATAGTAAAAACACAATCAAATGAAATATTAACTAATAAAGTATTTTTCCACAATGAGTAATGAGATAATAAAAATGATCTATTTAAGATAAACCACTTATTAATGTTTGTAATATTAATGGTGATTCATGCTATGATGGTTTCTATATGAATGATAAATGTAGTGTGCTGTGATGATAAAAGGGAGTCGAAATTGTAGTGGTTAAATCTATGTTTTAAAGTAGTTTTATTTGATATATGGTGATCTACCCTAACAATGGGGCATGTATCATGTAAGGAGGTGTGATACAGGGATGGTAATGTCAGATGTGTTTCCTATTACTTGGAATCATGAATATTGGAATCAAATAATAGAAACATATAGGTGAATGGATTAATGTCATAAAGTATGATGTCACACCATGGGGGTGTTGAAATTATAATAAAATTAATTTATGGTCAAGAGTGAAGACATACATTGTTCCATTGAGATTGTGGTCACATCGTAACATGTTATAGTCAAGAATAATTTCTAGAATTTAAATTTCCCATATTTTCGCAGTTTTCGTTGATAGAAATAGGGAATGTGGACACAGAATTGAAGGTATATTTTCGATGCATTTTTCCATATTAATCAATAAGTATTAAAGATAAATTTATGAGGAAAATTAGAGATTCTATAAAGATTGATTATATATCTTTTTAAATAATAAGGGAAGGAAGATTAGGGATTAAAGGGATGGGGATTCCAGATCTATGATAAAAATAAAGATAGAGAAATTTTAGGGAAAATCCAGAATTATATCTCATACGATTATCCACAAGATCTATAAGATACATCATGTGAATTATTAACGAGTTGATTAACGAACCATTGATGATTTGATATCATTATTGTTTATAAAATATGAATAAAAAATTTCATCTATGATAAGTAAATCAGGATCAATAGAATTTTACTTCCATATAATGTGCCAATAAACGTTTTTACCAATTTCATTTGATATAAAATGAGATAACCAATTGTACCTTGAATTTATTTCAATCTAACATTACATCTCACAACAATGTAACATTATTTTGAAAACCATAATGTTTTAGTGTCTTGGAAACTAAATACCTGAAAATCATGCCATTAATATTTAACAATAATAACACTATAATATATCAACTTCGAGAAATGTCCTAGGATATATTCTTCTTCATAACCAAGGGAATGTAAACATAAAAATAGTGATAATAGATTCTCAATAAGTACTACAATAAGAGATAATTATTGGGAATCATAAGTGTGTATAAGATAATCATATGTTTATCAGACTATAATCAAATTATAAGAACATAAAATGAAGAGATCATACCCAAATAATCATGGATTATAATAAATTAATTATGGATTTGATTATAGAATAATATATGAGTATTAATAATAAGATAATGTCTCCAATAAATTATATTAAGGAAAAAACACAAACCATGAACTATTATATTATGTATACACACTAAGACCCATATTAAAATATTAGGCTTCTACTAATCAACCATATACCTTCTAGAGCATAATATCACCACTTATTTACCCTCATTGGATTGATCTTACAACTCGTGTACTCATGGCCTTAGGCTCACCACAAATGAACTCTTGGACCTGGGATTACCACCTATATACCCTTGGTTTGGGGCTCAACACTCATGTACTCTTTAGATTGGGCATACCAACCATGTTCTATTGGTCTTGGGCATACTACCAATGTACCCTTGGTCATGGTCTTACCAGCCTTGTACCCTTGGTATTGGGCTAACCACTTGCATTCTATTTTTGAGCTCATTACATATAAACATGTCAAATGCATTGGAGTAATTCTATAGACACATGCAATCCCTTATGAATAAACCATTCACTTATATTCCATAATAATATGTAATTATTCATCAGTATTTCCAAGTATAATTAATTAATGGGAAAGAAAGGGGTTTTAGAAAAACCTATTAAGAATGTTATTATAATAACATATCCCATATGTATCATTAGGAATGGAACATCATGTTAAAATGGATAAAAACATTTATCATAAGGTTATTGTAAAAATCACATTGAAAGATAGAACGAAATATCTCTTTTTTGGAAATTCTTATAAACTTCTTTAAATTTCAATCTTTAAAATGAAATAATTTGAATATGATAAAACCTAATAAAATTTAATCATAAAAAAAAATAAAGGGTTTTAGAAAAAATAATAATGGAGAAAAATTCTTTGAAAAAAAAATCCCTTGAGAATACATAATACTGAATTTTCCCCCCAAAATTTCAATCCTTTTAATATTTGTTTTTACAAATGAAAAATCCCTTTTAAAATTAAACATTGGATTTTGAAAAAAATATTTTTTTTAATCTTTTCAAAAAAAATAAAAATAAATTTAATTTTTAAATCCATTTAAAAACTTATATATGGTTATTCAAAAATAATAATTCTCATAATTAATAAAAGAAACTATAAAACAGATTTTATAAATGGATTTTCCAATTGACATAAATGATGAAGTTCCCGAAGACATTCAAAAATAATTTTTCCATAAAGATAAAGATAAATATTTTGAAAACCTTTACAACAACAAATCTGAATTTGTAACCTAAATATAGTGGTCACTATATTATACTCGTATATGCATAGGGGATCACATCACTATGGACCGATTAGTTTAGTAGTCTTAAAGAACCAAATTCCAAAATGATACAAATTTTACATTTGGAATGGAATTAAATATATATTAATGAAAAATATTACGAATCCATGAAATCATAAAAATAATTATTATTAATATCCATGGGATGGAAAAAAATAAAGCGGATCTAAAATGATTAATAATGGATATATAAAACATAAAATATCATCATTAAATAAGGATTAATCAATCTATATGGTAAATAAATTAAAATGTGTGTCATTTAATAAATAACAGGAGAATGAAATGAATCCACAACTATAAATTGGGTCTATCCCAATGCCTCTATATCCACAACATTCATGAAACAATCATATTGAGTTCCTAGATCTTGGATATATTAATTATTGATTCAAATCATTGATATTTATAAAGTTATACAACTTTTTTTATGAAACTATTCTTATATGTTGAGAAGTACCAATGGTTTCTAAAAACACGATGGTATAGCATTTGAATGTACTCAGTGTCGCTTAGCCTCCCCACCATTAACCCTTTATATTACACTAATTTATCTCACTCGAGTGAGCAGTGTCCTGCCATCTCTTCTAGAAATATCAACTTACTATTTTTTTTTGATTTTGATATTTATTAACATCACATAAGTGAGTTATAAATATTTCTTATCTTCTACTGAGTATTTATACATTTTTATCTATGTCATTATTTTACTGATCTATGATATTCATCTTCTTATAATAGTTAAATATTGATTTAATGATTTTTGGGTTATTTTTTTACATTCCAGACATTATGAATTTTGGTTCACAATAATACGCAAACCATTCAAACTCTATTAGTGTTTTATAGATTTAGATTAATTTACTATTGGTTTTAGAACTATTTATTATTTCTCTATTTTTTCGTTCATTTTAGATGTTTTTAGCACTTCCTCTTGGACATGCAGTGTGTGTGGCTGTTTGAGTATAGGTATGATGTTTGGGAGATTTTGGATTTTTTTGGAGTTTGGATGTAAATTGTTGTGTCTTTATTGTTTTTCATATTCCAACTAAACCACAAAAACTGGATTTCATCAAAATAAAATATTTTAATTTCTATTTTTTATTATTCATTAGAAGAAGTAGATGCATCAGGAAAATTGGTTATCTATGCACAAGTCATTCCATGGATAATGATCATGTTAAGAAGCTCCAATAAAAATTAAAATAAAAATGTAATCTCTATGAATTTATTAATGTAATATCAATTTCATGACCATGTGATCCATGTTCTAAATTAAAACAACAGAGGACTGTTAAAATAATTTTCATCAATTTTTTATAAATAAAAAGGGGTTTATGTTGGAATGCCAGATGATATTAAAAATATTTATCCTTGGAAACATATAAGGCTAGGTATTTTGAGGTATTTGTTATAAATATGATAATTAAACGCAATAAAAAAATATATTTTTTAAATAATTACTTGTGGGATGAATGATCCTAACAGTTTTTATAAATGTTGTATTGCATTGAAAATTTATCCTTATTTTCATTTGAAATTTTGTATCAAATAATTCATTGAATTTTTATTTATGATCTATGGATTAAATATTTAATATTAATGCTTTATCATATTTTATCATCGTTTTATTTCAATTTTTCATTAACCTGTAATAGATATAATGAGAGGGTGATCTTTATTTCTTTTTAACATGGGATTAAATGGATATTATACTAGTGTGCCTATGCGTTTTTATTTAATTGATGCTGTACTTGACATTAGATTATTTTTCATCCCTCTCTCTCTTATTTTTAATTACATGATGATGTTTTCCTTATTAAGGGAGTGTTTTGAAGTTATGTTACTAGAATATATCTTTCATTATAACCATTATTTTTGATAGGATAGTCATTTTAAAATAGTTTTTCATTACCATTATCACTAATAAACCAAAGTATCTGACCATTGAAAATGGGATTATATAATAGAGATAGAGTAAATCACATGGAGGATGAGTGATAGAGACATAATTAAAATTAAAATAAGAGTCTATTAGGTTTTTAAAATCAAAAGTTCATGAACCTAGGAATTATATATCGTATGCCTATTTTTCTGGTTTTATATCATTCTCTTAAATCCACATCAATCATTCATATTTTAATTTTCTTGTATTTGTTTCTTTTTAAAATTAATTTAGTGTTTTAATTATTTGATTGAGTATTATATACCATTTACATTATGGGATCATCCATATATATTTATGATATCATACTACATAATTGAATATTTAGATATTTGGGGTTAGTGTTTTTAACTACAAAACTGATTGATCCCATGGGGAATTAATGACACTCTATGGGTTGGTCCCAAACAAAAGAAAGGGTTGAATATCTATTTGAATTTAGGTATAATAATGGTTCCACATTTACTAAAGATCATAATATTGGGGAAGGAAAATCATAGAATATATATCCTTTAGTTTTAACTCCTAAAAAATGAATTAAATACATAGCATGTTTTAAATGTGGTTGGTTTGGGAATTCCAATTCCTCTTATGTAAAAATCTTATATTCCATTCATTGTTTTGGTTTAATGGGAATATCTAAAAAATAATTCATTAATTTTTCAAATTATGATACTTTTCGTACCATTTTATAGATCTTAATGTTGAATTATTTTATATTATGAGGTATTTCTTCTACTCACTTATTATATATATTGATCATTTCTCTCCTAGGATTCTAGTTTTGTCCCCTGGAATGTATTTTGTGATGTTTTTAGTTTTATGATCATTTATATTGAAATAATTTTACAGTTTTTCCTTGTGTGGATCATGTTGATTGACTCTTTAATGTTAAAACCTTGGATATAACATTTTAGTGACTGAAAGACATTCAATTTATCAACCGTGATAGAAAATTCAAAAATTCTAGAGATTCCCACCTTGGTTCTTTATTTGTATTCATTACTTATAACATATGATTTTTCTATTCTTCTTCGTTCTTCTAACTACTAGTATTCTTTGATGAATATAATATTACATTTTTAATGAATATTTAATTTGTTTTACATTATTGGTATGAATATAACTCTTACCCATATAATAGAATGGATAGAAGATGTATTTATCATTCTGATTTGATTTTTACCTAGTTTCATCATAATTTTGATAATTTTTAGGATTTTTCATTCCGAAATGCTTCAAATTGTTGTTATATACACTTTTATTTATTTAATTTTTTTTAAAAAACATATTTAAGTCAGAAAGAAGTTAGAATCCATATAAAGAAGCTATTCCTAAAATAAACTATTATGTGTGGTATCATATTGATGTGATAAAAAATTATACAACTATTCATAAATGGGAAGAAAGAACATATTTAAATAAGATGGTATATTGTTTGTTTTTTTAGCATCATCACGATAGAGATAGTATACAAGTGAAAGAAGACAATAATATCAATACAAATGATGAAAATAATGAAGATATTGAAGTTTAGAGAGTGAAAATAATAGTGTATTATGCTAGTACTCCTTTATATTAGGAACGTAAAAAAATGAAATAGATGTAATTTTCAAGGCATTTATTTCATGAAAAAATCATGTATGGAATTTCTCATATATCCATTGATTATATTCTTAAAATATTGAATGATTTCTTCTTAATGATATAGATATTCACTCAAATAATTATAATAAATGGAAGGTAATTAAATTATCTTTTATTTGATAAAAATAAAATTCTTCCTTTTTTGATAGATTATAGATCTTTTTAGGAGGAAAAATGGACATTAATGACTGTAAAGAATGTAGAACATATTGATGGAAGGATTATTCGGATGGAACAAAATATATTGTTCCATATAAATTCATCTGGAATATTCTATTGATTTCGAGTCTTCAAAAATATATTTATGTCTGTAGAAATATCAGCGAATATACAACAACATGATATTGAGAGAATTAAAATAATAATTATTTGGTTCGTCATGTAGATGGATTAGCATGAGATTAATTTGATGTAAAACATCCTTATATATCATCTATGGTACATAATTTCTATTTGGGTCTATCCTATGAGTATATTAATCTATTTGTTCTATTGAATACTGCTCAAAAATTGTGGCTAGTTTTTATTATCTTATATAATCTTCATATGTGGATGTGTATGAAAAAAATCATTCTAATTTATTGAGTATACAAATTTACAGACCTTTTGATCATAGATATTATATAAATTTTTAATTAAAACATTTCATAAGTGAGATGAAGTAACATTGTGATATGGATGTGTGCACATTTGATACTTCTTTGGAAAATATATTTCATATGTGTGTTTCCCTTATATGGACAATAAATGATTTCCCTGCTTATGAAATGATGTTTGGTAGAATAACGACTGGAAAATTATAGTTTCCTGTTTTTATAAAGAATAAAATATTTAGAATACTAAAATATCATCATAGTTATTGTATCATGGGGAATCTATGATTACTTTCAATTGATCATGAATATCGGTTGAATTTTTGGAGATTTTCATAATACTATGGACACTGAACATCCATATAAAATTATGTCATGAACTAATGTTTTTAAATAATTGATATATTTTTGTTTTTTGTTACGAAACATAAAAATCAAATCTAGAGGGAGGATGAATGTCGATAATGAACACAATTACAGTTGGAAAAATAAAATTTACTTTTTTAAGTGTCCATAATGGTCTACCAGTTTATAAAAATATTTTTTAAACCTAATTAAAATTGATAAAAACATATGTAAAATATTTCATTCAATTGTTTTAATTATCAAGGGAAATACTAAATATAACATACGATCTCTTCAAGACAAGTTGGATTGGGGAATTCAACCAGGACTGTATCTGGGGTGTATCGGTGATAATAAATGGAATGTTTCTTGTGATTCTAATGTGATTAAACCATTAATGAAAAATCAATTTTATGAATTATTACCTAATATCTAGGTTCCTAAAGATTATTCCAACAATATATCTAAATGATTCAAAATAAGGAAGGTGAAACTAAAATCTCTAAAACTCATGATTATCAGATCATTCATCATGAATTAGTTAAAATAAAATTCATTCATTTAATATGCTATAATTTAATGGTGATGGGGATTCAATTATTATATTTTTATAGATATTTTTTTTCTATAAAGTTATCCATATCTCTATAGATAAAAATTAATCAATGGGAACAATTATTTGTTTTTGTGTTGGAAAACATATCTTCTATATTTTTTCCTGAGAATATGGCATTTAATAGTCTGTCATCCAACTAAAACACTTCCTGGTGAGAGTTTATTTTAAGTGGATGTCTCATTAAAAAATAAATATGTTCACAATGGAATCTTATGTCCAAAATAAAAATCATTCTAAAAGTTCCATTTTAAGAGGATATCTGGATCATGAATATATTGTTTTTTAGAAATCTATCTAATGGGAGAATAAGACATAACCAGGAAATGAGAAATAAATATGATCAGTATGGTGTAATTTATCCCTCACTTCCATATCTTCCACAAACAATATCAATTAATGGGACCTATACATTTGATACATTGAGCCTTGATGATAGGGATGTAGAACATTATAGTGTCTTTCTTAACTATAGTTTTTTCGATGTCTATATCAAGTATACAATGGAATATTTATATGATAGATCATAATATGTTCTTTTAACATATACATTAATCAATTATTATCATTTTTTTAGGTAACATGAAAAAATTATAATTAGATTTCATCAATGTTTCCCTTTGACAAGGATAGAGTCTTTTCATAGAAAAGTGTTTCCCTCTTTATTGAAATCAATGGTTTGACCATTAAATTAATTAAATTAAATATATATATATATATATTCATTTAATTTTTTTATTCATACATATTTTAGGCATTAATTTTACATGTTCTCTCAAACTCCCAAGAATTAATTGCCTTGGATTTTCATCCAAATTATTTTTTTCATGATTAAAAATATTTAATAACCAATGGTAATAAATTTTTTACAACAAATCGAGTGGTGAAAATGATAACAGAGAATGATGAAATTTTGTTAACTGCATCAATTTACTATTACTCCAGTGCATTAGATATAGGCCTTAATATGAAAATGATTCTTATTATGGACATGCAGTGAACATATTTTTATTGGATTAATAATGTCATGGTATAGTCACTATGATGAAATGTAAATGGGTGGATTTAATAACATGAAAAGGTTTAGTTATTGATGGCCTTGGATTTATAAGTATTCAAATGAATTGGTAAATGGATATTGATGAACCATATATATTCAAATTAAAGAAAAAAAGTGTTTTATGTGAAATATTAGAAGAAACCTGATTATAGTGTAATTTTTGAAGTAATCCTAAGAATATTTTTTCATAATGGTGGGGTAAAATTGAAAACATTTAAATCCCCATTGGTGTAGACGAAAATATTTTGTTTGATGATTTAAATTTTCCCATGGTGAGAATTGATGTTGAACCTAAAGTAGTGGTGTGTAATATATAGATGAAACCAATTATGTTCATAGCTTATTTAGTTTTCCTTGATGTCAGTTTATCATGTAGGTACTACTATATTTACATTAATTTATATTCAGATTGTAATTTTATTTTTTTAGTATTTTTTTCATTTTATATAATTTAATTTATTTCAATTTTGAAATCTGGGATCAAAACATGTTTTTAAAGAAATTATAACATTATTTTAAGTTATAGTTTCCAAAACCTGTTAAGATATTGTTTATGACATCATTAACTTCTATTGTGTATACAAAATTTTGAAAAATCATTTCTATAAAAATGACCAATTCATTCTTTTTCATATTTTGAAACACATTGATGAAGTTTTACGGAATATATTATTTGATAAGGATCAAAGGATGCACAAGATATAGATTTCTCAACTAGTTCCCTTAATGAATTATAGAAATTGAATGTTTTTACTGTAAATTTAATTTTTTTGTTATTATTATTTATTATATTTTTGATAAACATTATTCATAAACTGGAGTTGACTTCTACTTATCCTAATAGTATAGGTATTAGAGGTTTTTCTACTATACATACATAGAACACCCATCTTACCTACACACACTCTGACCTACCAGTTGACACCCCTTCTACCACAACTTTTCATCCTCTACATGGGCCTCTTGGGATGTTCCCAAACATTTTCCCATCATCCTCTTATTTATAATCTTCTTCTGATATTATATTTATGAAACTTCGATGGATGTTCCCACCCATACCATATCGATAACTTATAATGAATCCCCAACCCTTATGTTTGTATCCTACCATATCTATGCGGACTCCAATCCATACTATTTATCGAGGATCTAATGATTTAGTACGTTCATCCTCTACTCTAGTGCATGAAGATGACTCGGTAAAAGTATTGGAATAGAAAAATCCTTTTAGAGGATACCTATCTAAGATAGACCAAACATTCATTATTACCTAATGAGAAACTTGAACTGTGTTTTTTATAATTTTTCCAACATATATGAATACATTTTTTTTGTTTTTACTATGAATTATTTATACTTATCTCATTTTATCTTATTCAATTGGATATTCTAATTGGTGTAATGGTAACACACTTATTTTTGAATCCATGAATCACCCAACAAAAATAATGGTTCATTACAATGAAGATAATCAAATGATGTGTAAAATTTAGAGGCACAACATAATTTTACAGGAAACATTAGATTAGTTCAATGTTATCAATCAAGTGAAAATAGTATCATTTAGTAATATTGGTAATGGAATAAAGAATAAATTAAGGGTGGAGATATAGGTAACAAAACAATTATTTTGATATCTGCATTATTATTGTGTTTATATGAATTCACTTGTTCAATATTGCATCAGTTTAAATTTCTTGAATGTGAAGCTGGTGTGGTCTTATGGTTGATGGATCATTGGAAGTTAGGGGGTCTTATAAGCATCATTAATATGTTGGTTGGAAGAGTAGTATCAGTATTAATTTAGACAGTACTAATATTCAAATACTATCGAATAATAAAATATAACAATAAGATATCATATTGGAAAATTAATGAGTTTATGTAATTCTTAATCATTAAGGGTTTTCATTGAAAATTTGTTACTAATAATTGTATTGAATTATTTTAGTATGAATTGGAAAAAACATAGAGAATATTTTTTTTGTAGCATATATTCTAACTTTGGGATGCACTACAATTCTCAGTGCCATGTTCTTTAATTGGAATAGAAATAATATTAATATATTTTATTCTTAATAACTAGGTCATTAAATTTTATTTGGATTTTCATGAAATATAGAAACATAAATAGTAATATTTCCATGATTAGATTTAATACAGAAGGCTATAAATTCCACATTTAGATAGATTATCATGTTGAAATTTATGTTTTCTTCTAATTAATCCCTTCAATATAAGACTAGAAATTCCCCTTTAAATTAAGTAGATAAATTTTTTTATTTTTCTTTTAAATGGGGGAAAAGGTATTGACATGGGTCAAATTCCATTAAATAGTCAGTTTTTATGAATGTAAAATATTTTCTAAAATTATACTTTTAATGTAAAATAGTTTTAAGAATGATTGGGTATATTGAAATAATTAATTTTTATAAAGTAATTTGGAAGTATGTTTTGTCTAATTTTATTATAAATTATTTTTATTTTATCGCATAATATATATTTGAAATTTTTTGGGGTGATATTAATGGGAAATGTTAATTTCGAGATACAATGTTAAATTTAAATTTATTTATAAACCACTATTTAGAGGTAGGTAAGAAAATTAAAATCCATAATGATTCTATTTAATTTCATAGAAATTATATTATAGAAGGATATAGATTTTTTTATGGATTATTTAATATTGTGTTTGATATTTGATACCTGATATGTATTAGGGATTTACTTTTTTATTGTTTGAATTAAATATTATAAGTCATGTGTCATAATAATGGTTTAAAATCATGATATGTGTGGGTGTTTCAATTCGGGATGGATTATTTTGGTATACATTAAATCCTACATGTGGAATTGGTTCATATATTATAGGATGATAATTTTATTAGTAGAGGGTATGTATATAACTATACCCTAGTGGATAAGATTAAAGGGGGAAGTAATTCTAAAATAAAAAATCTAATCCAAAATGAAAAAAATAACCTAACCTAAAAAAATCCCCAATTGAACTAAATTATATAAACCAAAATAAAAGAAACAAACAAACCCAAAATAAACTTAATAACCTAGCATAAGAAATATGTAACGCCCCGACCCTAGTTACCCAGAGTCGGTGCATTATTACATAACATTGGCATGATCACCAAATATCATGTCTTGAATGAATGGTTAGTTTAGTAGCCTTAGAAGTAGTAGATACATTCATAAGGTTTACATTACATCATAAAGTGAAAAACTACAAAAACATTGTTTCCATAGACAACACTGAGATCCCATAGACTATCACTATAGGTCAATCATAATATACTTCTTCGCATCCTGGAAAAAATAAAACATAGAAAGGGGTGAGTTCAGTTGCTCATTAAGGATAACAATATAAAGGAAACTTTCATAAATAAGTATAAACATTTAAGGTGATGTTTAAAGCTACACAAAAGCATTTTCAACATAAACTTCATCATAATATGGAAATTATAAATCAAAAAAATGACATTTACTTACTCACATGAAAATTCTACTAGTCGAATAATCATTTGAAATATCAATAGCCACTTTCATAATTATGGAATGAATAATTCCAGACTTCATAACCACATAGTCAAGGCCTTGTTCCAAAACATTAAATAAGATGTTGTCAAGGCCTTGTGTTAAGACACTAGATTGTCTTTTGAGACCTACCGATGCATTGAGGAGCTATAGTAGGCTCCACCCGTCACTTACTAAATCCAATGCATTCCTCCTATGAAAAGGCTTAAAAATAACATAATCATTCGTATTAAAACATTCATACAAAATGTCAATTATTTTTCCATAAACCATTAATGTTGTAAAAATAACATATCCATAGTCAAACATATCACAAACCATTAATAAAATATGAATGATTTGTATGATTATAAATCATCATCAAATAAGATTAAAATCAATCAAAGGATGTTAAAATAGATGAAATCAAAAACTTTTATTAAAGAAACATCTCTTTCTATTTTGAAATCATTTAAGAAAAAATTTATTTTGAAAATATTCTTATATGATTATAAGGGATTCTTCAACGATGTTATAATGGCGGAAAATAGATGCACCCTCCGTATAAGTTAAAAAAAATTCTTACCTTAATTTTGTCGAAAAGTTCTTAAGGTACCTTGTTTGGAAAACAACAGAAAGATTGATTTCAAAACATTTTATAAAAATTCAAACAGGGGTATAAATTGCTTTAACCCATAGTCAAGTAAATAGTAAAAATGTTTTGGAATACATTTTTACGAATCATGGATGTGGATGATTAATATGTCACAGTATATACTTACGTAAAAACAACCTTAGATAATAAAGAGATTGTGAAATTAACCCTTACCTTGTACTTTTCCTTAGTCAAGGGTAGGTTAACATCCTGTATATTAATGAAATAATAGTTATTAAATTATATAATAATCATATACATTAATATGATATCATATATGATCTTCTAACATTGCTTTGATAATAATATCTTATTATTATCGTCATTTTGGGTTTTAACTGATTTGTTTTACATTATATGTTTTGTTATGTAAGTAATGTATGTTATGGATAGGATGTATAATATTCATATTGATAATTATATTATGTTGTTAAACATTATTTTTAATCATATAATGAAAATCAATCTTGAATGGATAAGATGGGAGATGAATCTCATCACGTTCGTGGAGATGGAAATCTGTACATACGTACGAGCAACAATATCATTCTTTTGATATTTAAATAACATATAAATCGATGTTATATCACATATATAGAATACTTACCAAGTTATATTTATTATTTACATCAATTAATCATCATTATTATACTTATCCAAATAAATATGTATTGAATAACAATTACACAACGACATGGAGATGGTAAGTCGTAGGTACACACGTATGGTGAAAAGTGATTTAAAGGGTGGATAGAATAATGAATATGATTGTACCATATTTATAATAACATCACAGTATATAGAATAAAATAGTGTTATTATTTTAGAATGGAAACAATAAAGAAAGAGGAAGTGGAAGAAGAAAGGAACATGAAAGCGGAAATGAAATATTTACCTCTTCTTCATGTTCTTCATTTTGATTTGATCAAAAGGGCTCCTTATGATGGAATTATGACTAAATTAAGGACTCTATGATGAAGTGAGGAAATATGATAGGGTATTTTGGTGGGGTTTAGTTGATCCAAAAGGCTATGAAGGTGTGAATTTGAGGGAAGGGGGAGTGCCCTTTTATAAGAGGGGTGAGGGGAACCTTAGGAAAAGCTAGAAATATTAATTTAGAATAAAATCATTTTCGGTTTCCAATGGATCCAAAATGAATTATTTAAAGTATAAGGTGGAGATGGGTCAAAAACCACTCACCCAAAATGTTTTAGACAGGTTTGGGTCACTATATTAACTTTAACTTTTGAGATTTAACTCTTAGTTATATTGTTTTACATTTACCATGTCTCTTTTTATTTTTATATTTTATGGTTAATTAATGATACACATATCATTATATAAGTCATTTGGCTAGACCATATATTTTTAGGAATATTATTTCAAATAATAATATAATATTTGTTTTAAAAACACCTTTATGTCAATTTTGACACTATTTAATAATTGATTATTTTAGAGTCATAACAACTTTATAAATTCAAAATAAATTAATTTAATCAATCCTAACATGTCATATTTAAATATAAAATTCGTGGATGGCTTCAAAACATTCAAATTATATTTATTGTAACATTTATAATCCCATTTATTTGATTCTTTCTTTAATAAAAAATATTGTATCATCATTATGACATAAATAAATTTATTTATTCAATTTATAAAAATTATTAATAAAATAAAATTCTGTGTAAAATCATTTTATATTTCTAATGAATTTTTATAGTCGAAATTATAACATATATAACCCTATGTAAAAATTGTTTTACTGAAAGATATATTCTTATGTCATTTTTTATTTACATTAACTTAATTAATATAATGTGTCATTATCACATACATGTGGCTCCATGGAGTCTCAAAATCGTCCCAATGATTCCCATGGTCAGACATGTATCATCCAATAGGGTTAAGACTCATGTTAGGGTAATTTAATATTGTTATAATATTATGTTTTACCCTTATTTACCTGATTTACTCTTTAACCGTGGTAAATAAAATATTTACAAAAGTAATTATTCAAAATTTATAAAATCAAAAGTTATATATTTTCACAATTTGGACCTAATGATTCTAAATATGGAATCCGTTTTTCTAAATTCAAATCACAGAGGTTGTAGAAATTGATTTAAAATTAATTTCCATTGTCTAAAAAAAAGCGTGTTTTTTAAGAAATAATTACTATCAAAAGATTGACATTTTTTTATATCCAGTTTAAATATGAAATTATGTCTGATGACCAAAATTTGATTATATGGTAAAAATATAATATTATTATACTTTAAAACCACTCAATAGTATAATTTATCACTATAAAATATTTTTATTAAAAATGATGTTTTTAATAAAAATTTATTATTTTTCACTATACATCCAAAATTTAATGCTTTCAGAAAAATACCAAAAATTCACCCTAAGATAAATTTGATATTCCAAATAAAAAAATGATGTCCCTTTTAAATGATAAAATTTTAAAAAATTCAAAAGTGGGCATTCTTGTTCATAATAGCAAGTATATTGGTTGTGGTGTGTTAGAACTTGAAGTTTCATACAACACATGAAATTGTATTATTCAAAGATAAGCGTATCGAGGTTTCTTGGGGTGTTTCGTTCTCCCCTATGTCAGATAATTTCATCCTTCATATTTCTAGAGTATTACAGGATAAAAATACTTTTGTGGTTCTTCATCATATGTTCTTCGAGTTCCCGTGTTGCCTCTTCCATCTTATGTTTTCTCAAAAGACCTTTTACTAGACATGTCGTCCAGTTTCACAACACTTGTTATCTTGAATCATGAACCTTGAAAGGTTCTTCGAAATATGACAAATTAGGTTGTAGTTCTAATTTCTCATTGGTGAGTACATGCGTTGGCTCCGGCATGTATTTTTTCAACAGTGATACATGGAACACGTCGTGAACTTTGGAGATACTTGGCGGCATTGACAAACATTAAGATACAAATCCAATTCGTTCTAGAATTTCAAAAGGTCCTATTTACCTCGACCGTAATTTTCCCTTCTTACCAAAATGTATAACACCCTTCCATGGATATATCTACAATAAAACATGATCTCCTATCTGATGTTTGAAATCATTCCTTCGGTTATCAGCCTACCTCTTCTGCCTACTTTTAGCTTCATTGATGTTGTTTTGGATTACCTTCACCATTTACATCATTTACACCAATTGTTTTGGGCCTACAAGTTTTCTTTCACTAACATCTTCCCAACAGGTTGGTGTGTGACATCTCTTTCTGTATAATACTTTATATGGTGCTATCTGAATACTTTAATGGAAGCTATTGTTATAGAAAAATTCTACAATAGGAAAATATTGATCCCCCATACCTTGAAAGTCAAGTGAGCATGATCTCAACTTTTCTTCTTAGGTTCGATTAGTCCGTTCTAATTTTCCATCAGTTAGAGGGTGGTAGGTAGTGCTCAAACAAAGTTCAGTATCCAAGGATTTCTGAAGACTGTTCCAGAATCTTTATTTAAAATGGGGATTATGGTCAGAAACAATCGATAGTGGTACTCCATGAAGTCTTAAAACTTTATTAATATACTTTTTTTCTAAATGTTCAAGTGGTAAATATTCTATTATAGTAAGAACATGTGTTGACTTGTTAAGATGATCAACAATGACCCATATTGCATCGTTCCTTCTAGGAGTCTTTGGTAGTCACATGAAAAAGTCTATTGTAATATTATCCCATTTCCACTAAGGTATGGGAAGATGTTTCATGACTCCTCTAGGATGTTGTCTTCAAGCTTTCCCTCGTTGACAAACCATACATCATGACACAAAATCAGCAATATCCCACTTCATTTCTTACCACCAAAAGAATTCCTTAGAATGTCTATACTTGTTAGTTCTACCAGGGTGTATAGAGAAATTGGAACTATGAGAATCATCCAACAATTTCCTTTTAGATCAGGTATATCGGGTACACCAAGTCTCTTCCCAAATTTCAAAATTCCAACTTCATACAAAAGGTCACTCAATCTCCCATCATTCATATATTTAATATTCTTTAGAAACTCTTCATCATTGGTCTGAGAACTCTTTATCCTTTTTTATAAATATGGGTTTAAAACCATTTGAAAAAGAATTGATGTTTCACCATCCATGGTGATTCCCATATCCATCTTTACTAGATCCAAGTATATTGGATCCTCTTCAAATCTCATCTTGTTCAAAATCCATGATAATTTCTACTCAAAGCATCTGCCACCATATTAACCTTCCCTGGGAGGTAGTGTATAATGGAATCATAGTCCTTGAGACGTTCAGGTCATCTCCTTTACCTCATGTTGAGTTCTTTCTGTCAAAAAATATAATTCAAACTCTCCTGATTGGTATATATATCAGATTTTTCACTATAGAGATAGTGTCTCCAAATTTTCAAAGAAAATATTACAACTCTTAACTCAAGATCATGAGTAATATAGTTTTTCTCATGAATTTTGAGCTGTGGTGATACATAGGCAATAACTATATCATTATGAATAAGGATACAACCAAGTCATTTCTTTGATGTATCACTATAAATAACAAAACCATTATTCCCTAATGGTAGAGTCAATATAGGGGAATTAAATAATCTTCTCTTTAAATATGAAAATAATTCCTCACACTCATTTTTCCAAAAAAATTAAAACCCTTTACATGTGAGCTTGGTTAATGGGTTAGAAAATCAGGCAATATTCGGGACGAAACGCCGATAATAACATGATAAACCAATAAAGCTATGTACCTCTCTTATAATTTTCAGTTCTGGCCATTCTTGGATTTCCTTGGTCATAGAAGGATAAACATAGATTCCTTCCTTAGAGACAATATAGCCATGAAAAGAAATCTCTTAAAGCTAGAATTCACACTTGCTAAACATCCTATATAATTCATGTCTTCTAAGAGACTTCAGGATAACGCACAAGTGAATTTCATGATCTTCGTAGATTTTGGATTATACCAAGATATAATAAATAAATACCACTAAAAAGTCATCAAGATATTCATTGAAATCTCTATTCAATAGATCCGCGAAGATAGAGGGTGCATTAGTCAATCCAAAAGGCATTACTGTAAACCTGTAATGCTCGTACTAGGTTCGAAATGTTGTTTCCAGAATGTATTCCTTCGTCATGAACAACTAATGGTATCTAGATCGAAGTTCGGTCTTTGAAACATATTGAGCTCCATGATGTTGGTCAGAGAAATAATCAATGCAAGGTAGGGGATACTTGTTCTTTATAGTTATAGCATTTATCTCCATGTAGTCAATGCACAACCTCAATTATACTTCTTTATTAATAACAAAAAGGATAGGGGCTCCCCATGGAGAAACATTTGGGCGAATAAATATTTTATTACTCAATTCCTCTAGTTGTTTCTTTAGTTACACTAATTACAAATTGGCCATTTTATAAGGGGTATTCGATATTGGCCTTGAACCAAGAAATAAATCAAGGGAAAACTCAATTTATCACTTTAGAGGATGTCCATGTAAATTATCTGGAAACACATCAACATATTCTTGCACATTCAGCACATCCCTTATTCGAACATTATTTTCCTCTCCCATAATTATTTAATTTTCATCCTCCCCAATAATTGAATTTAGTAGAGCTACTGGAATTGGATCTAGATAAGAATTAGGTGGTGACATTTTTCTCTAAAGAAAAGGTACTCCTTATCATCATAAAAATTGGAACCTCCTTCTTCTTATAATAAATTTTGTCTTTATGGTCTGAAAGCCAATCCATTCTGATGATTATATCAAATACAATCATGGGTATGATGATGAGATCTGCCAATAAAGAACATTTATATGCCAAAATGGAGGCTGATTTACAAAACGTTGTTGCAATGATACTTCCCTTAAGAGTTTTGACTAACAACTCCCTTGTTAAATCAAATTGGAAATATCTAATTTTATTAGAAAACTGGGAAGATATGAAACAATTCAGTTATCCAGAATCAAATAAAGAATTTTCTAAACCTTAAGAAACCATTAAATTACATGCCAACACATCTTTTCGAGCATCAACCTCAGAAGTAGTGATAGCATAAACTTGGCCTTGATTTTGAGGTAAGTTCCTCTGACCCATAGGAAAATCATTCAAATAATTCCCCCTTTCTCTACCATTGTAGCATTCAACATCGAAAACCTCTTTCTTCTGCTTGCATTCACGAGCTTGGTGGCCTTTTCCACCACAATTGTAACAGACTCCAATTCCCTTCAGGAAAGTACCAGGGTGTTTCTTCCCACATTTACTGCAGGATAGATATTCAACATTTCCCTTTTCCCCTTATTTCCATTTCCAAAGTTCTCAATAGATCTCTTCTTCTCTTTATTTACTTTAAAGTGGTAAGACATTGAGAATTCTTTTTCCGTCTTGATATCACATGAGACAAAATCTTCATATGAAAAGAATGATTATGAGACTAATGCTCGATAGAAAAATGGTTTTAACCCATAAAATAAGTGATCAATATTACTTCTCGGGTAACTTATATTAGTTGTAGCATGCCTCACTAACCTTGTAAAGTTTGATACATACTTTGCAACATTCTCATCCACTTTTTTCCTAAGACTCAAAAATTTTACTTCCATATCTGATCGATGGTCATGAGGAAAGAATTTTTCTAATAAAATTTCTTTAAACTCCATCCATTCCACATTTAATACTTCATCATATTCCTTTGTATTTTGAATTGATGACCACCACTGATCCGCATCTCTAGTGAGGCGGTAAACTTCTATTCAAACTCAGTACAAGAGAATCGCCATTTAGTGGCGGTTTTTATTGCATTTCGCGGCGGTTTAAACCACCAATACATGATTCAAAGGCGGTCTATAGAAACCACTACCTAATACGGTTTTGCCAATCTATTAGCAGTGGATATTTAAATTTCGTGGCGGTTTAAGGAAAGCATCATTGGTGCCTCATTTTGCGGCGGTTTTACTGATTTTGGCAGCGGTTTTTATGAGCCCTTGACATTAGTTTATTTGCGGGTGGTTGTAACCGATGCAAAGAAACTAAAATCCAGCAGTCGTAAAACCGCTGTTGAAGTAACGTGAACCTCCATGTAATGAGAACCTACGATGCCACTATGTAGCGGTGGTTAAAACCGCAACAAAATTTTATTTTTTTAATATTTCACGGAGGTTTTCACAGTTTAGCGGCGGTTTAAACCTCCATCAATATACATTTTGCGGCTGTATAAACCACCACTAAAAGCTGCCCAGAAAAAAAAATGGCTTCCGCTACACCCCTTCCCTGAAAGACAAATCAAACCAGAAATGAATATCATACCCACCTTCAAGTTGTATTCCCCAACCTCTTAAGCATTCATCCATTATCATCATACCAACATATATGATATTGAAAACAATATATGAGCCCTATAATAGGTGTAAAACACAACCATACCTTCTTATAATTAGTCATTAAAGACCAAGATGAAACTGAAATTGTAACTCATGATAAATTCATACACTATCTATTTCTTGGTACATTTCACAAAGTGTTCCCCTTCATAAAAAGCTAAGATTCTTGAAGTATTTATATTTAAATTAAATATAAATGGTATGATGTATCCCACAAATCATTAATAAACTATGTGTGTTATGATTATATTTATAGAGATTCATATGATGCTCACATCATGGGCCTGATCCCAACAATATAAACACCTATGACCTCTTTGTACTGTAAAAAATGAATAATTTCCTAACTATGTGGCCTTGTGAAAATGAAGAATAAACATGTATTATATGTATTATTAACCTAAAAATCATATATTTTCATATCTACACAGATTCAGAGAGATCATAGGAATAGGGGTAACTCGTTAAACACTAGTACTTTGATATTATTCATTAAAAATCATAAATCTTTAAGGGAATCTAATAATTCAAATGATTCCACCCAAAGAATATTTGATGATCCCAAAATCTCACACCATTTACCAATACCTGTCACGAACCGTCCTAGGGGCCCGTGCCGTGACTACCCCAGGCCCGCCTTCCATAGGCCAGGGGCTGGCGACTAGCCCCAAGGCGTAAATCCCAACAAAAAGGGAAGGCATTGCCTTTGAAAAGTAAACAAGCACCACAGAGTAAGAAAGCGGAAAAGTAAACACTAAGTAAAAACAGAGTACAACTGAAGTGTGGAAAAGTAAATGGGCCAGTATACAAACCCAAACTGAAAGTAAAGTACAACTCGAATGGGAAAACAACAACTGTAATGTAAAAGCCGCTACACGGAGCTGTCCACTGGAAATCCCACCTGAAGGGTGGGTACAGATAGCTCCACTGCTCCACGGGTCCCGTCGTCCGCTCCGAACACGTCCCACATAGTGGTCCACCTCCAGGTACTGTCCTGCTCTGCAAGCCTCAGCCAAGATCAACGTTGTCCGTCGTCTTCAACAAACACAACGTAGTGCGGGCATAGCCCGTGCAGGGGTGAGTATAAGCTTCTCAGTAGGGACCCCGAGACACCTGAAGGTCTCCCGAAATCCACATAGGATAAACCAAAAAGAAGGGTACAATCACGAAGTAACAACCGACACTGCTTAGGTATATGCCCATACATATACCTAAGTCATCAATTTCAAATACGCTCCAACCTCCGAGCCCAAGTACAACTCAGTCCACACAGGAAAGTAAACGTATTCCACACAGGAAAGCAAAACGTAATCCACACAGGATAGCACAACACAATCCACACAGGAAAGCAACAGGATTCAGCTCACACAGGTATACTTCTTCGAAAGACGATAAAGATGATCTCTGATCCATCTAAGTCGTCGGACCCACGAAGGATCGATAGGTAACTAACCCCCGCAAAGACCCACACAGGATCGGGCCCACATAGGACCTGTAGGCGCTGGTTCACACAGGACCGTTGAGCGCAAAGACCCACACAGGATCAGACCCACACAGGATCGGGCCCATACAGGACCTGTAGCACTGATCCACGTAGGATCGCTAAGTGTTGTAGTCGTCGTCGTCGAATCCACACAGGATCTCTGTACTCTCGTCGTCGCAGTCACAGTAGCAGTAGTAGCAGTAGTAGTCACAGTCGCAGCCAGCACTAGGGTTCCCACACACAGCAAGCTCGTTTGGAGGGTCCGTTCCACGAGCCGAGAGGCTGATACATCAACTGTCACAAAGTCCAGAGTTGATGTATCCAAAATATCTGTATCGTCAACAGCAACTCAACGCAACAGACGGCGCGTCGATCAGACGCCCGGTCTGAGAGTTATTGGCATTTTCGTCCACGGGGCCCTGTTTGTTTTTAAGGCAAAACCAACTCGACCGTACTCCACCTGCGTCCAAACCTCGGGTGGAGTATGCCAAAAGATCCGTTTCACTATGAGGAACTCAACAAAGTTGACGGCACGTCAAACAGACGTCCGTAGCTCAAGATATGAGCGTTTCCGCTCCGAAGGCCCGGTTGGTTTCGTGTATGAACCAACCCGGCTGAACTCAAAGTATTCTGAAACCCTGAGTGTAATATACCGAAACGACCGTCCCGATCCAAGGATCGTGTTTCCGCAGATGGTTCATCATTCGGAGGTCCGTGGCTCATGTTATGGACAAAAGACCGAAAAATATTCGAAAATGGGGGGTTCGGGCCCGGGGCGACCCGCCCCCCCCCCCCCCCTGGGTCGGCCCGAACCGGGTCGACCCGACCCAGTTCCGACCCAGCCCGGCCGGCGGCGGTCCGGCGCGGCGGCGCGGCCCGGCCGGCGGCGGCGTGGCCTGGCGCCGCTGGTGTCACGCGCGGGGGGCATGGCCCCCGCTTCCAGCAAGTGGCGGCGCGACTTTTAGCCGCGCCTTTTGGAAAACCGGCCCCCCTCGTGGGGGCCTGCTTGAGGAGAACCGGGGGACTGCCTGCCCCCCTCAATGAAACCGCCCCCCTCCAATAAATGGGGGGGATTTTGAGAGTTGACCGGGGGAATTAATTTCCCCCGGTCTTTGACCTTCCGGTCGGCCACCTGGCCGGCCGATTTTTCTCCAAGGGGACCGGCAAAGCCGGTCCCCTTCCGGTTTCCGACGTCGGCGGCCCGACAAGCCGCCGGTCTTCCCGTCTCGCCACGGCCTGGAACCGGCCACGGTGTTCGTCGTCCGGCGCGGTGCGACGGCACCACGCCCCTCCGCCGCGGCCCCGCTCCGGCCACGGCGCCTTTGATTCCCTTCGACGCGGCGCGACGGCGTCGCGTTCGTGATGATTCTTCCACGGTGCGAATTTCCGCGTGGTGCGACGGCACCACGCCATCTTGTTTCATCCGCAAGATAAATCAACAAGAACAAAGGAGGGGGTTTGGTCGTGTTCACGCGGTCCGGCCCCCTCACGTTAAACGATAACACATATTTAAATATCCTCACGTTTGTCATGCTAGAACCACGATCGAGAATAAATAAATAAATTAACAACAACCCCTACCTCGATAGTCGCAGGTTGACGTGGTCGTGGGAAGCGGTCGTCGTTTCGTTGACATCGGTTAGAGGACGAAGAAGTCGAGGAGGAAGCAATCGGAGAAGACGAGTCAAGATGTCATCATCGGTGTTCTTCGTGGGCGGCGGACGTTCTTCACGTTCTTCCACAAAGGAGATGAAGAAGGTGGAGGATTTCTTCAGCTTCTCTCCAAAGCTCTTCCACACCTCACCCAACAATCCAAATAAAATAAGGTCCCTCCTTATTTTATTTACTAAGCCAAGCATTTCAAAAACTTAAATTTCAAAAACAAAACACTTAATTAATTATACATGAGTTGTGTAATTAATTAAGTGTTAAGTTATCAACCTTTAAAGAGGGAGAGAGGGGAGTTATGGACTTTGAAAAGGTGGGGCTCGGGTGGGCCCCTCCTCACCTTAATCCTCTCTTAGGTGGTTAAACCACCCAACTTCCAACAAAATATTTTAACCACTTTAAAGATATAAAATAAATATTGTATCACAATTTTATTTAACTCTCCATTTCATCCAGAAAAAATAAACAACTCCTCCTAGGAAAATACAACTTCAGAAAAGGTCTTCTTAAGCGAATATCAGCACTGTGAGTTCATCGGTGTCCTCGGATTTCAATTCCGAGCACCAGATCAAAAGTTAGGAATTCCCACTCGTTCGTTCACTGAACGTACCCGATCCAAACTTTGGAAATTAATTCTGGGCACTCCGGGCCTCGGAATCAGGTGCCGTCTGAAACCACGCTCTTGTAAAATTCCCAAACAAATTAGGAAAAAAATACCCTTGAATTTTACATTCTTTACATTACTCCCACCTCAGGGCTTTACGTCCCCGTAAAGATACATCAAAAACTAGGGAAACAAATGAGGGTACTGAGCACGCATCTGAGCCTCCCGCTCCCATGTGCTCTCCTGGAGGTTCCCGTGCTGCCATCTGATGCGCACAAGAGGAATCGATCGCCCACGCAGGACCCACTCCTGTCGATCCTCTATCTCCACCGGGACCTCCGTAAAAGTCGCCCCATCGTCAACGTCAAGCTCCCCATGGTCAATGATGTGCGTCGGGTCGTGCACGTATCTCCTCAGCTGAGATACGTGGAAGACGTCGTGCACCCGGTGCAACTGAGGTGGCAGAGCCGGGCGATAAGCCACCTCGCCAACCCTACTGAGGACTTGGAAGGGTCCGATTAAGTGCGGAGATAACTTGTCGCCTCGGCCAAATCTCGGAATACCACGTCGAGGTGAGACCCGCAAGAAGATGTGGTCGCCATCCTCGAACTCCAGTGGCCTCCGCCTCCTGTCAGCATATGACTTCTGCCAGCTCTGAGCTGTCCTCATCCGCTCCTGGATGACCTGGACCTTCTCTGTCGTGGCCTGGACCATCTCCGGTCCCACAAGTGCTGACTCCCCAAGGTCTGTCCAGCACAAAGGAGATCTACAAGGTCGGCCGTACAATTCCTCGTACGATGCCATCCCGATGGTGGAGTGGTAGCTGTTGTTGTACGCAAACTCCACCAAGGGTAGGTGGTCCTCCCAGCTATGAACAAAGTCAAGGACACATGCGCGGAGCATGTTCTCGAGAGTCTGAATGGTCCTCTCCGTCTGACCATCCTTCTGAGGGTGAAAGGTTGTGCTCAGACGTAGTTGCGTCCCGAACGCCTCCTGTAACCCCTTCCAAAGCTGGTAAGTAAAGCGAGCATCTCGATCGGAGACGATAGATGATGGCACACCGTGGAGCCGCACAATCTCCTAAACGTAGAGACGTCCCAAGCTCTCCACTGAGCCCTGCTCTCTAATGGGTAAGAAGTGTGCCGACTTGGTGAGTCGGTCAACAATCACCCAGATGGAGTCGTGACCTCTGGAAGTGCGTGGAAATCCAGTCACGATGTCCATAGATATGCCGTCCCACTTCCACTATGGGACCTCCAAGGGCTGTACCTAGCCTGCTGGTACCTGATGCTCTGCCTTCACCTGTTGGCAGGTGAGGCATCAAGAAACGAACTCTGCTACAGCCTTATTCATGCCCGGCCACCAGTGATGTCTTCTAAGGTCCTGATACATCTTCGCCACTCCAGGATGTACCGCAAAAGGAGACGTGTGAAACACTCTCAGCACTTCCTCTCGCAAAGTGACTGGTACCATGGTACGCCCTCTAAAAAGGATGCCGTGCTCTGCTCCAAGGGAGAAACCATTAGGTGCCTGTCCCGAGGATATCAGTACACGCCATGTCTAATAGTCAGCATCTTCACGTTGTGCCTCTCTGACCCACTGCAGTAGGGGAGGGGTGACTATGAGATACATGAGGAAGGATGATCCATCTCTATCCATGAAGGATATCTGCAAAGAGGCTAGATGCTATGTCGCCTCCTCAAGTAATTGAATACCCGTCCTCCTGCTGAGGGCATCGGCTACTACGTTCCCCTTCCCAGGAGTATAGACTATCTCAAAGTCATAGTCCTGGAGGAACTCGAGCCATCGCCGCTGTCTCAGGTTCAGGTCCTTCTGCGAGAAGATATACTTGATACTCTGATGATCGGAAAAGACTCTAAAGCGCTCGCCCATCAGATAGTGTCTCCATGTCTTCAGAGCGAAGACCACTGCTTCTAAATCCAGGTAATGGGTAGCGTAGTTCTTCTCATGCGGCCTCAAATGACGTGATCCATAGGTGATCACTGCCCGCTCCTACATCAGAACACATCCGAGTCTGGTCCCTGATGCATCGCAGTAGACTACGTATCCTACTCCCTCCTCATGCAACCTCAAGATAGGTGCGCTAGTCAATCTCTATCTCAGCTCCTGGAAGCTCTGCTGACATCTGTCTGACCACATGAATGGTTTCCCCTTCTTCGTCAAAGCTGTGAGTGGTGCCACAACTCTAGAGATGTTCGGCACGAATCTCTGATAGTATCCAGCTAATCCCAAGAAACTCTGAACCTCAGTCACGCTCCTGGGTGGCTCCCATGCTAACACAGCCCCAATCTTCGCAGGATCCACTACAACTCCCGCCTCAGAGATGACGTGACCCAAGAAGTGGACCTCACGTATCCAGAACTGGCACTTCGAGAGCTTACCATAAATCTGGTGCTCTCGGAGTGTGTCTAGTATAACTCGCAAGTGATATGCGTGCTCCTCCTCAGTCGTAGAGTAAATCAGAATGTCGTCGATGAAGACCACGACAAACCAATCGAGGTATGGCTGAAATATCTTGTTCATGAGAGCCATGAACACTGTTGAAGCATTGGATACACCGAAAGGCATAACCAAGAACTCATAGTGGCCATACCGACATCTGAAGGTCGTCTTCTGCACATCCTCGTCTCTGACTCTGAGCTGATGATAGCCTGACCTGAGGTCTATCTTCGAGAACAACCGTGCTCCCTTGAGTTGATCAAAAAGTTCATCAATCCTCAGTAGTGGATACTTGTTCCTCACTGTCACCTGGTTCAGGAGACGATAGTCAACACAAAGTCGCAAGCTCCCGTCCTCCTTCTTGGCAAACAATATCGGGGAATCCCAGGGTGAAACACTGGGTCGGATGAACCCCTTGCCCTGCAAGTCCTCCAACTGTACCTTCAGCTCTCGAAGCTCGGCACGGGCCATCCGATATGCTGGAGTAGATATCGGGGCTGTCCTAGGGTACAAGTCAATATAAAAGTTTACCTCCCTATGAGGAGGTAGCTTTGGAACGTCGTCGGGAAAAACGTCCGAAAACTGATCCACCCCTGCAGGAAAACGAGTACTCCGCACGTCAACTGCTCCAAGGATGAGGCTAGCCAACTGATGAGTGATGGGCTGTCCTCTCCTCCGCGGAAGTCCATCCTATGCTGCTAAGGCTCCCTTCTCTCCGGTGAAGGTGAACCTGGTCCCGTCGGTGCGTATACATCGCACCTTGCGCCTAAAATAGACAATCTGTGCATGGACCGTAGATTGCCAATCCATGCCCAAGATGACGTCGTAAGGCCTCGACGCTGCTACAAGAAGATCCTAGCCGAAGCTCTTGCCTCCTAGAGTAAGCTCACACTGCCGGAACCAGTGCGTAATCGTCGAGTCTGCTCCCGTAGGAGTCTCTAGCCGTAAGGATCGAGCCAACGGCTCTGTCGGAATCTTCGAGCTCCGAAAAAGGGCAGCGGCTATGAATGAGTGACTCGCTCCTGTGTCTATAAGAACTGCAGCAAAGGTGGAATAGACATAGATAGTAACTCGAATCATCTCGGGTGCGCCATGGTCGTAGGCCTCTACTGCCTGGAGCTGTGCCTGTCTCTGCCCGCCAGCTCCATGTGGTCGGGGTGGACCTCCTGGTGGTGGTGGTGGCAGATCCTCAAAGCGTCACCCACCACCTGCTGCTGGACCAGCTCCTCTGCCTCGTCCGCCTCCTCCCTGCGGACCGCCACGGTCGACCCTCTGCCTCTACCTCGGTGGTCCCTCAACTGACTGCTGCTCCTCGCCAAGGCGGGTCGCGCAGTCACGAGCCATGTGGCCCTGCCCGCCGCACGAGTAGCACTGTCTGCCTCTTGAAAGACTAGCTCTACGCTGTGTGCCCCGCACTGCTGAGCCAGTGCCCTGAGGTCGTCTGCTCGAAGGTCTAGTCTGTCTGGACCCCTGAGTCATCCGTCGACTGCCTTCTACAGATGACTCTGCCACGTGCCGCCCTGCGGTGGGTTGCTGCGCTGGTGTAGACTCAGCAAGGAATCTCTCGATCAGAAGGGCCTGCTCCAGTACTCCTATCTGAGTCGGTATGCTGAGGGAGATCAGCGATGCCCTGATCTCGTGTCTCAAACCCTGCTCGAAGGTCCGGGCACGGAAGAATGGGTCCCGTACCATGTCGGTCGAGTAGCGCGAGAGATCAGTAAATCTCGCCGAATACTGAGCGACCGTCATGCTGCCCTGCCGCAGCTGAAGAAGCTCCTGGATACGCACCGCACGAAGGGTGGCTGGGATGAACTCTGAGCGGAAGAGGCTCTCAATGTCCGTCCAAAGTATAGATGCCTCATCGTGCACCTGGAGCATCAAGCTCCACCATCGTCCTGCTGCTTCATGTAGTAGGCTCGCAGCGAGGATCACCATGAGGTCTGCTGGTGTCCTCACTAGCCTAAACACATGTACCACTGCCTCCATCCAGTCCTCTGCTGCCTGGGGATCCGTCTCCCTGCGAATCCTGGGTGGTCGCTGGCGCTGAAACTCATGCAGTGCGCTGAGGCGACGTGCATCGTCAGCGGCTGGCACTGGAAGCATCGGGGGCTCGGCGAATAGTGCTACCGCCGGTGCCACTGCTGACAAATGGCCCTGCACTGAGGCCTCGTTGCTTGGTGGGCCATCGTCACACTCGACTATCGGAACCCTAGCTGTCTGCCGTCGTGGGGCCATCCTGAAAAGGAAACAGGTGCACCACGGTCAGAACAGTATACCTGGTGAGATGATATAAGTAATCACAAAGAGAACTTGAAACACACACGCAATCAATGTTTTCGTGCATTAAGTCGGAAATCAGAAGTCAGGGTCCTGGTGTACGGATACGTCGGCCGCCGCACCAACACTGGACTCCCTGGACTGATAACCACACTCAATATGCTAAACATTATTGCTTCACATAGAAAAGATCAGAGTTCACGGTAGAACCGAATTCCTCTGATACCAATTTGTCACGACCCGTCCTCGGGGCCCGTGCCGTGACTACCCCAAGCCCGCCTTCCATAGGCTCAGCGGCTGGCGACTAGCACCAAGGAATAAATCCCAACAAAAAGGGAAGGCATTGCCTTTGAAAAGTAAACAAGCACCACATAGTAAGCAAGCAGAAAAGTAAACACTAAGTAAAAACAGAGTACAACTGAAGTGCGGAAAAGTAAATGGGCCAGTATACAAACCCAAACTGAAAGTAACGTACAACTCGAAAGGGAAAACAACAACTGTAATGTAAAAGCCGCTACACAGAGATTTCCACTGGAAATCCCACCTGAAGGGTGGGTACAGATAGCTCCACTGCTCCACGGGTCCCGTCGTCCGCTCCGAACACGTCCCGCCTAGTGGTCCACCTCAAGGTATCGTCCTGCTCTGCAAGCCTCAGCCAAGATCAACGCTGTTCGTTGTCTGCAACCAACACAACGTAGTGCGGGCATAGCCCGTGCAGGGGTGAGTATAAGCTACTCAGTAGGGACCCCGAGACCCCTGAAGGTCTCCCGAAATCCACATAGGATAAACCAAAAAGAAGGGTACAATCACGAAGTAACAACCGACACTACTTAGGTATATGCCCATACATATACCTAAGTCATCAATTTCAAATACGCTCCAACCTCCGAGCCCAAGTACAACTCAGTCCACACAGGAAAGTAAATGTATTCCACACAGGAAAGCAAAACGTAATCCACACAGGATAGCACAACACAATCCACACAAGAAAGAAACATGATTCAGCTCACACAAGTATACTTCTTCGAAAGACGATAAAGATGATCTCTGATCCATCTAAGTCGTCGGACCCACGAAGGATCGATAGGTAACTAACCCCCGCAAAGACCCACACAGGATCGGGGCCACATAGGACCTGTAGGTGCTGGTTCACACAGGACCGCTGAGCGCAAAGACCCACACAGGATCGGACCCACACAGGATCGGGCCCACACAGGACATGTAGCACTGATCCACGTAGGATCGATGAGTGCTGTAGTCGTCATCGTCGAATCCACACAGGATCTCTGTACTGTCGTCGTCGCAGTCACAGTAGCAGTAGTAGCAGTAGTAGTCACAGTTGCAGCCAGCACTAGGGTTCCCGCACACAGCATGCTCGTTCGGAGGGTCCGCTCCACGAGATGAGAGGCTGATACATCAACTGTCACAAAGCCCAGAGTTGATGTATCCAAAAGTTCCGTATCGTCAACGGGAACTCAACGCAACAGACGGCGCGTCGATCGGACGCCCGGTCTGAGAGTTATTGACATTTTCGTCCCCGGGGCCTGGTTGGTTTTTAAGGCAAAACCAACCCGAACGTACTCCACCTGCGTCCAAACCTCGGGCAGAGTATTCCAAAAGATATGTCTCACTAAGAGTAACTCAACAAAGCTGACGGCACGTCAAACGGACATCCGTTGCTCAAGATATGAGCGTTTCCGCTCCGAAGGCCCGGTTGGTTTCGTGTACGAACCAACCCGGCCGAACACAAAGTATTCCTAAACCCTGAGTGTAATATACCAAAACGACCGTCTCGATCCAAGGATCGCGTTTCCATAGACGGTTCATCATTCGGAGGTTCGTGGCTCACGTTATGGCCAAAATACCGAAAACGATTCGAAAATGGGGGGTCCGGGCCCGGGGCGACCCGGCCTGACCCCCCCTGGGTCGGCCCGAACCGGGTCGACCCGACCCGTGTCCGACCCGGTCCGGCGCGGCGGCACGGCCCGGCCGGCGGCGGCGCGGCCTGGCGCTGCTGGTGTCACGCGCGGGGGGCATGGCCCCCGCTTCCAGCAAGTGGCGGCGCGACTTTTAGCAGCGCCTTTTGGAGAACCCCCCCCCCCCTCGTGGGGGCCTGCTTGAGGAGAACCGGGGGGCCGCATGCCCCCCTCAATGAAACCGCCCCCCTCCAATAAATGGGGGGGCTTTTGAGAGTTGACCGGGGGAATTTATTTCCCCCGGTCTTTGACCTTCCGGCCAGCCGCCTGGCAGGCCGGTTTTTCTCCAACAGGACCGGCAAAGCCGGTCCCCTTCCGGTTTCCGATGCCGGCTGCCGGGCGAGCCGCCGGTCTTCCCGTCTCGCCGCGGCCCGGAACCGGCCGCAGTGTTCGTCGTCCGGCGCGGTGCGACGGCACCGCACCCCTCCGCCGCGGCCCCGCTCCGGCCGCGGCGCCTTCGATTCCCTTCGACGCGGTGCGACGGCGTCGCGTTCGTGATGATTCTTCCACGGTGCGAATTTCCTCGTGGTGCGACGGCACCACGCCATCTTGTTTCATCCGCAAGATAAATCAACAAGAACAAAGGAGGGGGTTCGGCCGTGTTCATGCGGTCCGGCCCCCCCACGTTAAAAGATAACACATATTTAAATATCCTCACGTTTGTCATGCTAGAACCACGATCGAGAATAAATAAATAAATTAACAACAATCCCTAGCTCGATAGTCGCACGTTGACGTAGTCGTGGGAAGCGGTCGTCTTTCATTGACGTCGGTTAGAGGAAGAAAAACTCGAGGAGGAAGAAATCGGAGAAAACGAGTCAAGATGTCATCGTCAGTGTTCTTCGTGGGCGGCGGGCATTCTTCGCGTTCTTCCACGAAGGAGATGAAGAAGGTGGAGGATTTCTTCAGCTTCTCTCCAAAGCTCTTCCACACCTCACCCAACAATCCAAAAAAATAAGGTCCCTCCTTATTTTATTTACTATGCCAAGCATTTCAAAAACTTAAATTTCAAAAACAAAACACTTAATTAATTATACATGAGTTGTGTAATTAATTAAGTGTTAAGTTATCAAGCTTTAAAGAGGGAGAGAGGGGAGTTAGGGAATTTGAAAAGGTGGGGCTTGGGTGGGCCCCTCCTCACCTTAATCCTCTCTTAGGTGGTTAAACCACCCAACATCCAACAAAAGATTTTAACCACTTTAAAGATATAAAATAAATAGTGTATCACAATTTTATTTTACTCTTCATTTCATCCAGAAAAAATAAACAACTCCTCCTAAGCAAACACAACTTCGGAAAAGGTCTTCTTAAGCGAATATCGGTGTTGTGAGTTCATCAGTGTCCTCGGATTTCAATTCTAAGCACCGGATCAAATTTTTGGAATTCCCACTCGTTCATTCACTGAACGTACCTGAGCCAAACATTGGAAATTAATTCCGGGCACTCCGGGCCTCGGAATCAGGTGCCGTCTGAAACCGCGCTCTTGTAAAATTCCAAAGAAAATTAAGAAAAAATTTCCATTGATTTTTATGGGTCTTTACAATACCTATTTTCATGAATCTATAGTATATAAATCACTAGTGAACACCTTTCATTGTAATTTAGTTCTAAATGGACATCCATACCAAATATTCATATACATGGAAGCCCATTGGAGGTTCTATTAAAAAAAAAGATAACCTGGTGTGAATCCATTAACATGGAATTGGATTTATAAACAATGATCTCTTACATTTGATTATGTATTGATGGGTTTCTTCATTGTGTTTCCTTTTCAATAACTTCATCACATCTTTTAATTAAAATTGAATCACCAAATGCACCAATTAAGTTCAAGACCAAAAACAAGATGATAGTACCCATAAAGAACACAATGGTGAGGCATGAAAACAATTGTTATGTCATACGTAGGACTCAATTTCTATGAATATATGTTCCCCATACCCTAACATACATTATATCCTACCCTTGTAAAATGAGTGCATTATGGTTCAAACCTTATTTTAGGAATACCATCTAAATGGATCTATCATGACATTATATGACAATCATGGTAATCTATAGTAAATAATGTCCCCCAGGTTGTCCAACTAAAAATATTCTATGGAAAAACCATTGGTCCATAATTTTACATCCATCCTTTTTGTATCCTTTCAATAGATCATTAGAACATGTTCTTCTCATATCATATTGATTTGGATAAATATGTCCACCATAGAGTAGAAATCACCTTAGAACTTCATTATGAGTATCATGTTCACTATATTCATTTTTATTAACATGTGAACTTGAGTACTCAAGAAGATATATAGGGTGTTTTTCCCTATTGTCTATACTCAAGCATCTAAAAGTTGATCCCACTGGGGATATCCAACCACTGATACTTAAGAGTATATTTATACCCCTATTAGTTTAAACACCCTTGAGGCACATTAGAATATCTAGGTAATATAATAGGGATGGTTAAAATGATATAATATCTAAAATAATTAGGACTAAATGTATTGATTTATACCAAACTCTAGAAATCAAGACATATAAAAAACATCATAAATCAATAAAACGCATAAATAGAAACATGAGAAATCAAGGAAATAATAGTACATGAAAATGTTTGGTGGAAACTATATGCCACAAATATTAAATATACAAAGTAACTATTCCAATATTTGTTCAACACATGAACAATACAACTACTCATGGTCCGATGATGCATCGTAACCCTTGCCACCTTCATCACCACTTTCTGCTGTCACCTGTAAGAACATTATATTGAAAATTAAACACGGTTGAATATTTATATTAAAACCAAAAACCAATGAATGTTAGAAAACAAAATATTATTAATTTTTTTTGATTTACCTGCATACCACCAGTTGATGCACTACCACCGGGGGCATGTCCACTCATATGCTGAAGTAATTCAATCAACTATTTCTGCAAAGTAGATATCTGATCCCCCTTCTGGTGAACTGTGTTTCATATAGAAACAATCTCTTTCTGAGCATCTATGGGTATGGGATGACTAAATCTAGGAGTAGATGCAGCTGCCATCCCAGGTGGCCTACTAAAAACCTCTGATTGTTTGGGTCCCAAACCCATCCCGCGCACTCTACCAAGATGGTCCTTCCCAAGAACTTTAGCAACTGGGTCATCCTGGGAGACTAAGTCGGACTGCGCAGGATTGGCATCCCATATTTCTTTAATTTTTACCTATAAATCAAATATCAATATATATTAGCACATTAAAAAATGATAATATGTAATTATAATAAAAAATTGACTTAATACCCCAACTTTTTTAGAAGGCTCATTAAAAAAACTTCCATATGATTTCTTGTGAACATTCAACTACAGTTCAGTTCGGGATGCTTCATGCCCTGAACTCTGTGACTGCATTAGGAAAATATAAATCAACAATTCAATATATTAAACAGATAATACTATCTTATAAATATTTAAACTAATTAAAAGATTACCAATGTCGTTCGGCTTCTAGAAAAGATTTTTGAGCCCGCCGCATGAGGGATGACTTTCTTTGGCTGGTTTGAAGCATTCCTTCTTGAGGGATCCTGAAATAATTAAAATTAAATTTAATAGTAATGTATTCAATGTTATTTCCACTTCATATACGTGTGAAAATGTAAAATGAGGATAATATAATAATATATATTTCAATACCATCCGCTTCTCATGATGATGTCTGTCAACAAAAACATTCCAATGTTCTTTTGGTACCCCACTGGGTAGCTTCTCATACATTTGTTGCACAGTCAACGAGGTATCGTTGACATAACACCACAATCTCCATTTGAAATCTTTCCATTTCTTACCTATAATTTTCAACGTCCAGTACGGTGCTATCACATCAGCAACTGTGAAGTGGAAGAACATATGTATATAGAAATTCATTTTTAACATATTAGTAACATGAAATTCAATTAAAATATAATGTAATAAATTTACCTTTATTTGATAATCAAAAACATCATTTTTCTATATTGTAGGCATATTTCTCTAATCATCATATTAGATAGGAAGGGAAATGGGCTCCACTGCTAGCTGGCCTAGAATCTGGCCGAGTAACCTCGCGACATCATCCATCAGGACCCCATAAGAATCAAACGGAACGACTATCTTTTTGCCAGTCATATTCCAAAAAACTGTACTTTTTTTCTCGATGGCTGTATTTTTGTCATTTTCAATGAGAAAACAATTAGTACAAAAAAATGAAATAAATTTATTTAATTAAAATTTGTACCTATGACAGTGACACTCCAGTACGCCCGTGATGAACAGGAATGGGCATGTCGCTGCCCCACTGCTGAGGCTCTTGAAGGGGGAGTCGGTGACTCACCCACTAATGGGAAATCCAAAGATGGTGTGGGAGATGGTGCAGGTGGAGATGGTGCAAGAGTGTATGCATCTAGTGCCTTAGATGTTATGGAGAGGGAGCCAGATGGATCATCATCTGTCGCAGAACTAGATGAAATAGTATACGGCTTCTTCCTTGTAATTCCTATCATTTAATAAAATAAATTTAAGTTAAGAATATATATTTAAAAAAAATTATGCAGAAAAAAATTAATAATGATAACAGATGGCCAATAATAGTAGACAAAATATATATAACAATGATAATGAATGATTGTAGAAATGAAAAAAGTGGTTCCTGAATAAATAAATAATTATAAATAAAATAATTTTCCCCTTCAATCATTTGGGTTTCCTGCTCCATTGATTCATCCACATCATTCATCCTTGCTAGAATAATGTTTTCAATATCATGATTGAACAATAATTATGCTACATGTTGTTGATTAAATTCAATTTTAGAGGTCAAATTATCCACTTCATCACCCATATCATAGAAATATCTTGGTATTACGTGAACAACTACACTCCAAACTTAATCAACAACATATTTCACATAATATACCATTTTCTCTTACGATTATAAGATATATGGATCCTGTAGTTCATGATCTCCAATATCCATCAAGCGAGAGAAGTTCACAGAAGTAAATTGCAAGGAATATCTTTTAACACCTCTGATAATATCGACCCATTTTCACTTGAATAAAACAACAGAAATATGTCCATGGTAGTCTATTTCAATAATATCATGCCGCTTTCCATAGTATCCCACTACATCGAATGTATATATACCACTATTCTGTGTTTTCAAACCCACATCTCGATCGACTGTATGAAATCTTAAGCCATTCAAATTATAAGCGTCAAAATTTCATACTTGTTTTAGAGGACCTCTAGAAAAAACATTAAATCTTCTGACACCTCAGCTTGAGTATCAGTATTCATGATCTGTGAAAAGAAATATAATATTTTATATTTACAAAATGTATGTGTCAAACTATTATTCTTACTTATTGCATTATTTATAAAATTACACGTCGTGCAAACCATTATGAAAGATCTTTATTAACAGCTTTCATTATATCTTTCTCATTTCGTGTTTGGCCTCTCATTTATCTCTTTGTTTTTATGCTCAACACTTCAATAAATGGATTTGCAATTTCACTATTCATCATCACATATCTATGTTCCTGTATAATTCCAATTTAGTCAGTGTCACATTTTAAGTCCTCCCAACTGATCGGCCAATAGAAGGAAATATTTTGGATTTATGATGTATTTGAGATTGATTCGATGTGTCTTCAACACATCCAACTCGATCAAATCGTGTCTTAATATCATACAAGTATCGAGAACCAAAGGTAATACACTCCTCAGCCAAATAGCCTTCAGCAATTGAGACTTCTGGTTGAGCTTTATTTCTCACATATGATTTCAAATCCCAAGATATCTGTGAAATAAAACAAACATAATTATGCATTTAATGAAGTACCAAAAATTGTTTACATAGCTGAAAAACAGAAAAATAATGTACCTCTCAATTGGATACATCCATCTATAATAAAGGGGCCCTCCTAATTTAGCTTCCTCAACCAAATGCACATTTAAATCCATCATTACCGTAAAAAATGATGGAGGAAAGATCATCTCCATTGCACAAAGGGTCAATACAGACCTCTCCTGGAGGTTGTCAAGCTGAAATGGATGTAGAAATTTCTCACATAGTTGTCTAGAAAATGTTCATAATTGGAGTACAACAATATAAATTTTTTTAGGTAATAATGTACGCAATGCCAATGGTAGTAACAGTTGTAACAAAATATGGGAATCGTGACTTTTCAATCCATGTAACTTACGATTCATCAAGTCAAAAAACCTCGACATGTTACTTGAATACTAATCAGATACCTAAATATTCTTTAAAATTCAAAGGAATGTATATTATCCCTATTTTTCATTGCAAAAATTGTCGGAGAATACTTTTCATTCTCATCTAGCGAGAAATCGCGTTTTATGTTCATTACTTGTAAGACTTTAAGAGCATTGAGATGATCCATTACCTTTCCATGCTCATTAAGCAATGTGAAAATCAAATTATCATAGAAATTCATCTCAATATGCATCACATCAAGATTATGCCACAAAAATTAAAATTCCCAATACAGAAGTTTGAAGAATATAATTTTTTTCTTCCATTTTTGCATTCTGATTTCGCTTAACGATGCACTTCCGACCCGTTTTACACTATCATTCAAATGATGAACCTTCGTAAATTATTTTTAAACATTTTCAATCTATGTCAATATTTCAGAACCATTTAACAACTTTGGAGGTGGTCTACGATCAATGGAACCATTAAATTGTGATCTGTTCAGCCGAAATATATGAGATGCATCGAGAAATCATCGATGACACAAGAAGAACCATTTTCTACTATGATGTAGTCATTTGGGCTCAAAATGAATGTTATAAATGGGACAAGACAAAACCATGTAAGTGTTCCAACCAGATAAATTCCCAAGCCCAGGGAAGTCACTAATGGTCCACATCAAAGTAGCATGCATTTTGAACACTTTTTTAGAAGAAGCATCAAATGTCTCAATATCGTTGCTCCAGAACTCCTGCAATTCTTCAATAAAAGGCTTCAAGTATACATCAATATCATTTCTTGGAATTTGGTGTCCAGTAATAATCATTAAAAGGATAATAGAAGTTTGTTTCATACACATCCACTGAGGCAGATTATAAGGGATCAAAATAACTGGCCAAATGCTATAACTGTTACTCAAAGTCCCAAATGGGTTGAATCAATCAGCAGCCAATCCCAATCGAACATTCCGAAGATCAGATGAGAAATCTAGATGTAATGAATCAAATGTCTTCCAAGATTTGGAATCTCGTGGATGTCTCATTAACACATAATTTCTATTATCTATAAAATACCACTTCATGTATTTAGTGTTTTTCGATGACATGAATATTCTTTGTAATCGAGGCTTCAAAGGAAAGTAATGCAAAACCTTTTCAGGTGTGTTCCTTTTCATCTTCTCCATGAAATTATGTTCATTCAGACTTCTAATATCACCCTTTTCCTATCATATAGATGAACAAGAATTCTTGAAATTCTGTCTACATGAATCGTCTCCCCAATAAAGCATACAATCATTGGGACACGCATGTATTTTTTTATAATTCAGACCAATCTTGTGAACAACGTTTTTCATATCATAAAAAGATTCTGGGGTTTTTTCTTCAAGAAATGCATCACGAATCAATTCCAATATCATGGACATTGCCTTATTTTTAATTCAACATAGACATTTGATATGGTACAACTTCAGCAGAAATTAATGAATTGAATATATCAAACACCCACTATACAACTCTTGATTTCCATCGTCAACTAAATCATGAAACACATTTTTCACAGTGAAGATTTCTCTTACATTTGGCTCCACAGAATCAAGAGGAGGATTCAATGACATGTTACAATCTTGATCTTCCTGTGTTACAGTCTCAAAAACATCACTTTTCACATTGAAATTTGTAGCACCCTCCTCTGGTTGTTCTGATATGTTTTGATGCTGATAGTGGTGTCTTGTAGTTCCAAATGAATCATTTATGAGGTTTTTAACTTCATTTTCCATTTTCGACAAACATGGGACCTCATTATATGGATTAACATTAGTTATCAATCTTTCTGTAACATTTGATTCTCCATGCCAAATCCAACACAAATATTGACCAGGGAATTGCTTCAGTATTAAATTTTCATAAACTTCATCTCTCTTCAACCATGTTCTGAATTTACATTTAGGACATGTAAATTTTATTCTCCCATGAACGAATTGATTAGAAATTACAAAATCTAAAAACTCATTCAATCGCTTAACATACTGAGGTGTGTTCTTTAGAAATGTGATCCAGCTTTTATCCGTGTATATCACAATGTGCCTACACAAAATATACAATAGTGTAAGATTACAAAAAGACAATATAATTAAGATGACCCATTGATCATAAAGTATGCATCATATAATAAAGATGATTCTTTGATCACATTTACCACTTCAGACCAAACGAACAAGTCTGGTCCATAGGAGACAGCGTCAACACCTCATTGAGGAGCAATAAGAATATCGGGTTACACACTTATCATAACACTGCAGATAACACATTTATGATGCCTCAAAAAACACCCCATTGACGTGTGATCAAAACCAATCATAATTCATTTTAAACCTGAGACATTATGTGATTATTTAGGCTTAAACATAGATGTCCTCCAAGAGGAATGATGTTTCTCAATGGTTTCATACACAACCAAACATATCAATGTCTTGTTTCCAAGAAATAACTGATGATATGTAAGACATGAGAGCTCAAAACAATTTCTAGAAAACATTTCCATTTTTCAATTGACATCTTAGGTTATGTTCATTATACCGGGAAGGACACTTGTTTAACAAAAATGACATGATTCTCCCCACCTTTAGAGTTTCCTGGTTATCAAAATTAGAGATATATCAGCCACTAATAAGTTATCTATATCATATTCACATCAAACATACGTTTCATTCTCCACTCAAGAACACTCATTATGTCATAACAATCATAAAGAGCGACAAAACCAAACCGTCCAGCATTCCAAAACAACTTATTATTTTTGAAGTCCACCAATTCTTTGCGACATAGTTGATTATTTATTTCATAGGCCACTCAACTTCGTAGATGACTAGACACCTTAAGAAACATACCATGGTTCAATTCTTTAACAGATCTCCATATATTCATTACATCATTTAGAACTCGACAGAAAAAATGTAGATAAAAGCATGTTACTATAGGGTCCCTAAGAAATTAGCACATTCTAATTACTATACATAGTTTTTACCCCATATTATTTAAAGAAGTATAAGGTACATAAAATAGATTTAAACCAACATCATATTGACTCATACGACCATCAACATAAATGAAAGCATACAATGTTTTCCAACACTGAGGAAAATAAAGGGTCATGCGACCTGAAAAGCAGATGACAATGCTTGAGGTAAGCAAATCCTACTGAAATTGAGGATTTCTCGATACTAATGAAAATAAAAATGGCTAAAAACACAATAACCACACAAAAAAAGGGTTTCATTAGAACTAAAGATTCATATGAGGGGTAACGACACCTGAACAGAACTGAGCATCAGAAAACTCATTGTAATAGAAAGGAATTAATGTTATAAGGGAACTACCTACCAAGGATATAAACATTAAATGAGAATGCCTCAAACCTAACACCTTGTTATGATTACAAAATTAACTAGGCACAAAATCCAATCAACTAATCCATCATTAAAAAGGAGGACTATGGAGAATGCATGTGGTTATATTCCAACACAACTCAAAAAAGTCCCATGCTACCCTTACATAAGAGTCTCTACCAAGGACACCCCTAAAGGTTCTATTTCCAATATATAATGGGAAATCACAAACCAAATTTATATAAGTTTTTTCATAAGAAATAAACTATATTTTAACATAATAATGGGAAATCACATGTGCAACCCATTGCATCAATCCCGATACACCATGCATATCACTATGCATCACCCATATCAGGTGCCAACTGCAACCAAAAACCCAAGTCTTATTAACCACATACCTTCAATATTTATCCATCCCAAGATAAAAAATAATCATATATAAATACTCAAATTAAAAGAAAATATAGAAGTAAATAAACAATAAAAAGAGTCAATAAGGCATATAGGCCCTAGAAACAATGTATCTGAACATCACATGAAAATAGGCTCGCTTTGCCCGAAACAGTTATGTTTATCAAAAAAGTAGTTTGATTTCTATTTTGGATTAACTGAGTCATTTATCATAGGCTAGAACTATGAGAAACATATGGAATTAGCTACCATAACCAATTAATTATTTAAATATTATATCAATCAAAACTTCTTGTTTTATTGAATATTAAGGATGAAAATATCCATTAACATACCTCTTTATTATTATCATTAATAAGTATTTCTAGATTCATTTTCATTCTCCAGTTCCTTTTACACATGGAATAAAAATTTAAATTAAACATTAATTAGGTATCAAATTAATACTTTTTTTAAATTTAACACGCTAAAACATTATGTAACAAGAATTTTAATCAAATAATAATCTTATATTGCACAAAATCCTGTAAAAAATATGAAAAATGTTGGAAAATTCACATTGGGGTTGCGGTCGCAGTGAGAAGGGTCACCGAGAGAAGGGGGGTCACAGGTCTCAGGGGTCGTCGGTCGCCGGTCGCGGGATCTGCCGTAGGCGCTGGTGACGGGGTCGCCAGAGATGGAGGTCGCGCATTCACCAGAGTCTTAGCGGGGTCGCCAGGGGGGAGGGGGTTGTGGGAATAAGGGTGCGCGAGGTCGGGAGGGTTAGGGGAAATCGGGGTCGGGGTATGTAAGGGTTGGGATGTTTTAAAAAAAATATGGGTTTAGCGGCAGTTTATTAAAAACCTCCGGAAAACCATTTTTGGAAAACATTTATCGACGGTTCTTTGAACCGCCACTACAAAACCGCAGCTAAACCCTATTTGTGTTGAACTGACCTTTTCCCTTATGCTACTCCCCAAGGCATTGAATATTTTCCCTATGGAATTTATTCATTTCTCGAAAACTAGTTTATTTTTACTCTCATTGAATGTTTGTTTTTATTTCCTCATCAAGCATTTTAACATTGATCATCCATGCTATAGATCAGGGTGCTCAATATGGGTAAGGTTATTATTCATAACCTGAGTGAGTTGTCCATCAATGGTGATTAGCTGACCAGCACTAGTTGCATCACCATGACAACTAATATTATAATGAGTAGGAGGGAAATACCTACATGGAGTGCGTTCATTGATACAATTTCCATTCCATCCACTAGGTGTCATTTCTAAACAATTGCACAAACAAGAACAATTTATGAATCGAACAACATAATTCTGAACTTGTAAAATACATTACATAAATAGAACAGTTTATAAATATAATCCATAATCATAAAAATGTTTTCTTTGAGGAATTATATACCCATAAACCCTTCATAATGGTTTGTATAGAAATTGAGAATTACCCTAAGCATATCCCCCAAGAGTGTCGTAACAAAGAGGGCAGCAAGGCCCATTGTCGTGCACCAGTTCCCGTTCGAGTCTAGCTCAAAGCAGTGTTTTCTGTTTTTACCACTAGGTACATTTGTGTCAGATCCACCTCTACCTTCTCGTATATAGAAAAATTTGTATGGCATGAAAAACACACAAAATATCTACAATACCACAATTCTTGGAAGTTCTTCTATACTAATCCTCAAAGTCTATCTTAGGGTAATGTGCTCTAATCAGAGGTTTTCTAAATCTAGATTCTAAGGTTTGTACTAAACTTCCTCTGATACCAACTATAACTCCCCAATCGTAGTTACCTAGAGTTGGTGCATTATTACATAAAATTCTCATGATCACAGAAGATCATTTCTCTAAATACCGATTAGTTTAGTAGCCGTGGAAGTACTAGATACATTAATAATGTTTACATTACAACATAAAATGAAAAACTACAACAACATTGTTTCCATAGACAACACTGATATCCCATAGACTATCCCTACAAGTAAGTCATAATATAATTCTTCACATCTTGGGAAAAATAAAGCATAGAAAGGGGTGAGATCAGATGCTCAGTAAGGATAACAATATAGAAAAAACATTAATAAGTAAGCATGAACATTTAAGGAAATGTATATTACTAAACAAAATCCTTTTCAACATAAAAATCATTATAATATAGAAAATATAAATCAAAATAATTCCATTTACTTATCACATTAATATAATAGTAGTCGTATAATCACATGCAATATCAATAGTCACTTTCATAATGATGGAATGCATAATGCCGGACTTCATAACCACATAGTCAAGGCCTTGTTCCATGAATATAAATAATATTTTATCAAGGTCTTGTTCCCAGAAACTAGTTTGTCTCATGATACCTACCGATTCATCTAGGATCTATAGCGGTCTCCACCTGTTGCATAAAAAGTCCAATTCAACCCTCATATGAAAAAGTTCAAACATAACACAAACATTCGTATTAAAACTAGCATACAAAATGTCAGTAATTAATCCATAAACCATGAATGGTGTAAAAATAAAACATCCACAGTCAAACATATCACAAAAACTTCAATACAATATGGATGATTTGTATCATAATAAATTAACTTCAAATAAGCTTAAAATCCATCAAAGGATGTTGACATAGATGAAATCAAAACCTTTTTTAGAGAAATATATATTCATATTTTGAAATAATTTTAGAAAAATTTTAATTTGGAAATATTCTTATAATCTGTTATGGGAATATATGACGATATTATAATGGTGGAAAATAGTTGTAGTCGCCGTATAAGTTAAAAAAACAATCATACCTTAATTTTTTTTTGAAAAGGTAATAATGTACATTGTTTGTAAAATGACTGAAAGATTCCTTTGAAAACATTTTTTAAAAAGTAAAACAAGGGTATAAATGGATTTATCCCATATTCTAGTAAATAGTAAAAAATTGGAATGCATTTTTGTGAAATATGGATGAGGATGATAAAGAGGTTCTAGTAGATACTTACGTACAAATAACCTCGGATAATAAAGAGATTGTGAAATTAACATTACCATTTAATTTCCATGGTTGAGGGTAGGTTAAACTCTTGTATAATGTTTAAATTATTGTTATTAAATTATAAACGAATCAAATATATTAATATGATATCATATATGATCTTTTAACACTACATTGTTGATAATAAATTTGTATTATCGTCGTTTTGTGTGTTAACCGGTTGTTTTTCCTTTATATGATTTTTTACATAAGTAATTTTTGTTATAGATTTAATGTATATTATTCATATTCAAAATGATATTAAGTCTTTAAAAATTATTTTTAATCATCTAATGAAAAGTTTTCTTGAATGGATATGATGGGGAATGAATCTCATCTCGTTCGTGGAGATGGTAATCCGTACGTACGCACGAGTGAAAATATCATTCTTTTGATATTAAAATAAAATATAAATTGATGGTATATCATATATAAAGAATAATTATCATGTTATATTTATTATTTATATAAATTACAAATCAATATGATAACCATTCAAATAATAATGCATTTAATAACAATTACAACATGATGTGGATACAGTAAGTCGTACGTACGCACGTATGTTGACATATCATTCAAAGACAGGATAGAATAATGAATATGGTTTTAAAATATTTATAAAAACATCACCTTATATAGAAGATACTAGAGTTATTATTTTATATTGGAAACAACAAATAAAGAGGAAGTGGAAGAAGAAAGGAACTTCAAAGAGGTGATGAAATTTCTACCTCTTCTATGGGTTCTTCCTTTTGATTTGATCAAAGGGGATCCATAAATTGGATTTTTGACTTAAATAATGCCCCTAGGATGAAGGGAGGACAGTTTAGAGGGATTTGGGTCTGGTTTTTCTGGTGAAAAAGGCTTTAAAGATGTGAATTTGATGGAAGGGGGAGTTCTCTTTTATAAGAGGGGTGAGGGGGCCTTAGAAAAGCTAGAAATATTATTTTATAATAAAAAAAATTTCGGGTTTTAATGTATCACAAATTAATTATTTAAAGTCTATGGTGGGAATGGGTCATAAAAAACTGAACCAATAGGTTTTATACTGGTTTGGTTCACTATATTAACTTTATCTATTAGAATTAACTATTAGTTAAATAGTTTGACATTTACCACATCTCTTTGAATTTTTATATTATATGGTTAAAAAACATAAAATAAACTTATCAGAGAACCCCAAGGGGTTAATTAATGATACACCTATCATTATATAAGTTATTTGGCCGAACCTTATATTTTTAAGAATATTATATCAATTAATAATGTTATATTTGTTTTAAAAACTCATTTATCTAAATTTTGACACTATTAAATAATTGATATTTTTTAATGTTCTAGAAGATTTATTATTTCAAAATAAATTACTTTAATCAATCTTAACATGTCATACTAACCTATAACAATCGTGTAGGGCATTAAAAATATCAAATTTTATTTATTTTAACATTCATAATACCATTTATTTGATTCTTTCATTAATAAAGAAAATATCGCATCATCATTGTGTCATAAATATATTTAATTATTAAATGTCTTAAAATTAGAAATAAAATAAAATTATGTAGTAAATAGTTTTAGGTTTATATGGAATATTTATAGTAAAAAAGATAACATATATAACCCTAGTTAAAAATTGTTTTATTAAAAGATATATTCTTATGTCATTTTTGTATTTACTTTAACTTAATTAATTTAATGTGTCATCATCACTTACACGTGGCTCCATGGGGTGCCAAAATCGACCCAAGGATTCCCATGGTCGAACATGTATTATACAATAGGGTTAGGACACATGTTAAGGTAATTTAATATTATTATAATATTATCTTTTACCCTTATTTACCAGATTTACCCTTTAACCATTGTAAATAAAATATTTACCAAAGTAATTATTCAAAATGTCTAAAAATAAAAGGTATCTATTTACACAATTTGGAATTATTCATTATAAATATAGAATCCCTTTTTCTAAATTCAAAACCCATAAGCGGCGACTATGTTTTTAAAATTAATTCTCGTTTTCAAAACAAAAAGAGTGTTTTTAAGAAATAATAACTATCAAAAGATTGACATTTTTTATGTCTAGTTTAAATGTGAAATTACATCCCATAACCTAAATTGGAATAAATGAAGAAAACACTATTCTAATTATACATTTAAATATCTCAATATTATAATTTATCACTATAAATTATTTTGACTAAAACTGTTGTTTCTAATTAAAATTTAGTATTTTCACTATTCATAAAAAATTGAATGTTTTCATAAAAATACAAAACATTCACCCTTAGATAAATTCAATTATCTGAATCCCAAAAATGAAGTCCATTTTCAATGATAAAATTTATAAGAATTCAACAAGTTGGTATTATTATTCACAAAAACTATTTTATTGGTTGTGGTGTGTTAAAACTCAATGTTGCATACAACACATGCTATTGTATTATTCAAAGAGAAGCGTACCATGAAAGCATGGGGTGTTACAAAAGAGATAACCCAAAAATGAAAAAAGTAACATAATATAAAAATACAAAAACTGACATGTACAAAATAAAATTAACTAAAATCTACCAAATAATTTCAACCTAAGTAAACTAATTTGGGTAACCAAAAATGAAAAAATGACCAAATAAACAGACCAAAAATCACATTACCCCAAAATAAACCAAATAAAATAACCCAAAATATAAGAAATGACCTAACACAAATATGACATAATAAGGAGATGAAAAAAATGACTAAACCTAAATTTAACCAATCGACATAATCCCATATTAAATAAATACGCTAAAAATATGAACTAAATAGTCTATCCCAAATATTAAATAAATAACCTAACCCAAAATGAACAAATTAACCAAACCAAAAAAATAAATAATTGATCAAATGATCAAATACAAATAAATATAATAAGAAAACAATAGAAATGAACCAAATGTTATATCCCAAAAAATTTATAACCAAAACTAAACAGAACGACCTAACTGAAAAATAGATAACCCAAAATAGAACACAATAACAAAAAATAAAAAATCCCAAAAAAAATGAAAAAATTACATAACACAAAATAAACCATATAACGTAAACCCATGTAAAAAACTTTTCTAACTAAAATTACCAAATTAATTAACCAAATAATACATAACTCAGAACTGGACCAAATGAAATAACATAAAATAAACCTAATTTCCTAACTAAAATAAGAAATGACCAAATTATGATCCAAATTACCGAACACAAAATTATCTAATTTCCATAACCCAAGATTAAACAAATAACCTCACAAAAAATGAACTAAATAACCTATCCCAAAAAAAATTGAATTAACATAAAATAGGATAAGTATCCTAACAAAATAATTAAGAAAAAGATAAAATATACTAACCCAAATAATCGAAATAACCTAACATTAAACAGAGTTGAACTAAAAATGAAAAAAATACCTACCCTAAGAATACCTGACCCATGATGAAAAAATAACATAACCCAAAATTAAATAAATAACCTAAACCTGGGTAAACCAATTGATCTAAGAAAAAAATAACAATTGATTAGTTGAACTAACCAAAAATTGCATAACACAAAATTGAACCAAATAATGTTACACAAAATATATCAACTCGCATAACTCAAAAATGACATAACTCAAAATTCGAATAACCTAAAGATGAAAAAAATTATTAAACTGAAAATTAACCAATTGATCTAACCAATGATGATGAAAATACCCTATCCAAAAATGAATGAAATAATCTACCCCATAAAAAATAACTATCCTAACTGAAAATGAACTAATTAACCTAACTAAAAATGAACTATTTTTAAAATGACTTGATCCCAAAAAAAAACTAATGAACAAATGAACAAAATTTACCAAAAGATGTAACCCAAAAATACATAACCAAAATATATAAAAAATTACCTTACCCAAAAGTAACCATTTATCTTAACATAAAAAATTGATAACAAAAAAATGAAGAAAATAAACTAACCAAAAATGACCTAACCCAAATGAAAAAATGGCATACACCAAAATGAATCTAATAATATAAATCAATTTAAACCAATAGTTTTATAAAAAATATGGAAAATTACCAAATTGACTATCCAAAACATACATAACCATAAAATGAACCAAATAACATAACCCAAAATAAACCAAATGACCTAACATAAATATAAAATAACCGAAAGATGGTCCAAATGACCAAACATAAATTTAACCAATTTACATAATCCAATATGAATGAAATACCCAAAAAAATGAAATAAATTAACCACACCTAAAGTAAAATAAATTACCAAACCCAAAATGAAAAGTTATCCCATCCAAAAAATGAATAATTGATCAAATGATATAATATCAAACAAACCCATGAACAATTGACCTAGATGAACAAAATGATGTAACACAAAAAATACATTACATAAAGTAAAATGGAATGAACTAAACAAATATAAACTAAATTACATAATTTAAAAAATAGATAACCCAAAAATAAACAAAATAACCTTACCTAAAAATTCATAACCCAAAATGAATATAATGGAACAACAAAAAATAATTCAAATAACCTAATCCCATGTAAATTTTATTAAACCATAAAATTTAAAAAGGTAGAATGGAATAACAATAATTTAAAAAACCCAAAAATAAATAAAATGATGTAACCCAAAATAAACCAAATGAACTACCTAAAATAATACATAACCCAAAGAAGAACAAAATGACCAAACCCAAAATGACCTAGATCAACGTGAGAAAAATAAATTTTCCCATAATAAACTGTATTATATAACCCAAAAAATAAATAATGGTCAAACCAAAATCTACCAAAATAACCTAACTTAAATCTAACCAAATGAACAAAAAAATGATCAAATTAGAATATTTTCTAAATGATCAAACCCATAAATGAATGAAATGGCATAAATCATTAACGAGAGAAATGACCACACACAACATGAATATAATAACCAAAGTAAAAAATTATAATAAATATACAAACCAATTGATCGAAAGACCAAAAGGACTAATAACCAAATTACCAAAAAACATAACCAAAAAATTTAACCTAATCACTAAATGGTACAAATTACCATGTGGCATAAAAACCAAATAATGTAACACAAAAATTATTTGAATAAAATGATAAAACATTGTGAATCCATATCACACCCATATTTAGCATGATAATTAGTATGCATCGATTATGTTGTGTCAATATCATTTCATTTTCAATTAAATGTGTACTATGACGCTTATTCAAATTATGTATTTCTTAAAAATAATTTTTAATAACTCGTTCTTGGTTTATCAATTTCATATTATTAAATAATATTATATTATAATAATAAATTTCATTTTTCACAAGTAGTAGTGGTAAATGAATTCGTATTCCTTGAGAAAATTACTTTTCTCAATTAAGATGAAAAGGGAATGGAGTAATATAAATTCGCAATAAAATAAAATATTTTATGTGTTTTTGTTGATATTTCATTTTTTGATATGTAATTAATAAGTTAATATATAGTTTATGTTTTCAACGGTGTTCCCTAGAGGCCCTCAATGAGAAATAAAATGGAAATTCCATGCTAAATGATCATTTGAGATAAGTATTAGGTGAGGAGAACAAGAGGAGAGAAAAATGATGAAGCCATAAAAACATCATCCCCACTTGGGAATGACCTTAATCAGGTTCATCTAAATCCTATAACTCCATCATACTGGAAAATGATCATTAATAATTATATATGAAATAATTTATATACAGTATCAGAAAGGCGGTAAAATGGTCTCTAAAATGTTCCAGAAAGCTATATCATTTCTTTGTCCATCACTTCCATCAAAATATATTAATGTTTCCAATTAATGTATTTAAACATTGTTCTCTATATATGATGCACATAGTGATTTTAATGAGGGTCCAATTGTTGGTAGAGGTGAGGATACTGCTAGTGGGGGTGGGGGTGATGATTATGACAATGATGATGATAATAATAATGATAGTGATACTATTTCTCTATACAACGATGATGGTGTTGATGGTGATGATGATGTTGGTGATTGTGATGAGGATGATGATTTTGACGAAATGGTTAGTTTTTACCTTCTTGATTTTTAAATTTTTAATAACGATACTTGTAGATGTTTTTTAATTATGATAATTGATCGATTATGTGGAGGTATACTTATGTTATAGTATTGTAATTAGTTTTGATGATATAACAAGTAGTTGGTTGAATACTAAATATACAATATAAATATTCCATTGAATGTGTACCATTGTTTTTATTTTGTTTACATGATCTAGAATTTTTTGTGTGGTGGCGATGGATAGGTTGATAATAATTTATTAAGATAAGTAGCTATACTAATGGTTCACTATTCCTTTGGAATATCATATATTGTCGACATGATATAACCATGGATCTCATAGACATGGTTATAGATATATACCCAATGTTTTCAATAATACATGGATATTATAAATACTTCATACGATGTTCCAACATCTTTTTATAGAAATCATGGGTCTAAACCTACATCGAGGGCTTAAACACCCATGGTTCAGTGAAAAATGGGTATATCCTATTCCCCATTGTTTATGGGATATTCCCAGTGTTCTAAGCCATGGTTATAGGTTAAACGTACATTAGTGATCTATGGTTAATATCAATGAAAAAATATAATGGATAATATTATATATATTTTAAATTAATTAAATTCATAATATTGGTTTACATGATCCCATATATCACAATATCTATATCATCAAGACCTTATTCCATGATATTACAAAAATATGGGTAAAAATCCATTTAATTTTCCATAATAATTTTCCTCGAGAGAGTTGTTGAGGCATCAAGGGGAAATATAATTTTTGTACAGGCCCATCACTCCTTGTCCAACTCATTCCACATATACCTGATGATTGATTTAGTTAATGAATAATATGTGTTATCAACAAATTCCCATATTGAATAATTAATATTGAATTTTGATATTCAAACATTCAATCAAATAATATGTCTTATCTTTTAGACACATTTAAAAAAATGTTTTACGTAAAATTTTCATAATAATTTTTTTCACTGAACAGAAAAAACCTTTGTAAAACAATTTTGAAAAGCATTGACAATAAAGAAAAATGTATCTGATTTAAAGGGAACTAAAATTAGATTTTCTTTTCAATATTTATTTTCCACAATAAATTATTAGTTGGAGAATGATATAGAAAAAAATCTGAGAAATCATTAAATTTTATTGGATAGGAAAATAATTAGATCATATGAAGGATAAATGATAATATTACTTCAATGAAATTAAAATTAGTCCGAGAAAATGTGAAATTGTTAAATATAATCTTACCAATTTGGGAACATTAAAATTATCAACCCTTGAATAAATAAATTTTATTTAAAAAATTAATCATCATCAATATATATTTATTTATTTTAAATACATCAAATTGGTAGTCTATACACTACATCACATTTAATAGGTTCAAAATAAAAAATATGTATCAATGGTGTTTAAATTTATAAGAAATCCATTACCTCACACATCCCTTTTAGATGAATGTGATTTAACTTCATGTATAGTTATTTTAATAATGTTATTAATTTATTCAAGAACCATATTAATAATTATAATATCATATATGATATTATTATAACATCTTACCACCCATATATTAATAATATTTAACTATTATCATTATTTTATTTGTTTAGTAAATTTTTATATCATTAATAATTTGTCATGGAAATTTTGGTTCCTGTGAATATAAATGGATAAATCATCTATATAATTATATTAAGGTTATAAATATAATTTTTTCCATTTTATACCTTTTTAAAAATAATCATTAAGTTTGGACAAGGGAAATGAATCACATCACTTCATGGAGATGGCATGCCTTACATTTTCCTGATTGATGATATGATTCAACTATTGGGTTAATTTGTATGTAATTTCATGATATTTTATTTTTTACTAAATTAATATAATTTCGTACCTATAATATATTTTCATTATATTCATCATCATGACTATCCATGTGAGGCGGTGATGGAAAACAATTATATCAGTTTGCGATTTGAAACTCTATAGTACAATAAGAAAAGGGTTTGTTTCCCATTTGATGTAGGAGTATTTGGAGAAATATTATTTCATAAACATAATAAAATCTTATTATATGGGAGATAATTATGTTATTATATTATATTTTGTAATAAATAATTCATGGTGATAAAATATGGAGTAAAAGGAAAGGGCTCGGTGAAGACGATTGCCTTCTCTTAGAGAAACCTCCATTGGATCTCTTATTAATAACCCTTAGATTGGAATTTTATGGAATTACAGAACCTATATAATGTTGATAAATATTATAGGGATGGGTGTTTTTTAGTTTTTTCCTAGATAAATAGATTGAGATGTATGAAAATATTAGTGGGTTCACTTTTATAATTGAGGAAGAGTATCTTTTTTTTAAATACTCAAAAGTATTAAATAATGTGAAATAACTTTCAAAAAAGAAAATAAATTAATGATAAATAAGTTGATATAGCGACACACAATTTTGACATTTTTTAAAAATTTTATTCCGTTTACCTCCATTGTTTAATCAGTTTTACAACAATAGTCTTCACTAAGGTAACTAGTTTTTTTTTAACAGTAGTAATTTATCCATTAATATTATAATAAAATGATCTATATTAGATAATTTAGAATAAATTATTATAAATATGAAATAAATTTTCTCAAATATAATTTTTATGGATGTGAATAATTAATTTTAACATGGGAACATTTAAAAAGAAAAAGATTGTGTAAACATTAATCGTGAAAATATTTTTTTATTATTTTTTTTATTATTTATTATGACAACAAATTAATTTATTTCATAAAATTAATATTAATTTTTATAATTAAAAATATGAAATCCATTTTATCAAATTCAAGTAAAAAATTGGCTAATACTTTTGTTTACAAAAAATTCCAATTTTTTTTGAAGAAACAGTTTTTCAATAAAAGCATTTTTCAAGCATAAGATGATCTTATACTAACTATATTACTTGTAATCAGTATTATATTGATTTAAATCCATTTAGTAATACTTATATGTAATAAATTAATATAATTTAAATAATTTATCAGTAAATATTATTTTAATTAATTATATTAGATATACATTATCCCTTTTTAAATTAAAACTGTTTTCTAACAAAAAAATATTTTCCGGAAAAATACCCATTATCATCAAAATGTTGCTATATTTTTTAAAAACATTGATAGTAAATAAATTTTTTTATTCTATAGATTAAAATTTATTATTATAAATTAAATGAGGAATAATTAAATACTCTATTTTTTTTTTTTTATAAATTTTTATTTCGAAATGAATATTTCGGGAAAATCATTCGAGTATTATATTGATCGACAATTTTAGTATTTGTATTCTTCATATAAAACTATATTTTTTTCCATCTAATTTGAAGATATTTATTATGTTATGTTTAAATTTAAAATAATTTACTCCAATCATATTTGAGGATTGAATATTACATTCTTCCCTTCCCTAAAAATTTCTTCCACAAAATTATCATGAATATTACTTTATTAAAAATTAAGGGTGGTTCTTATTCATAACATCCCCTTGTTCCCATGTTGATTCCAACAATATATGATTTCTATAATGTATATCTAATAGTTTATTCATTCGAATATTTAACCCTATATGTAATATTTCTAGAATCTAGATGGTATCTTACCTATAAGATAAATGAAGATTTATTTCTGTAGATGTGAGAACAAGCATTGGTATTGGAATGTACATCCATAACAATGATATATAGACCACTTCATGTACTTTAAATTGACACTAGGTCACTACTAAATAGTATGTTATAGTTTTATTATTTCCAAAAAATAAAAATGTTCCATTCTACCAAGGGTGTATTTTTCCAATCTTACCAAACATTATTAAACACTTCCATGGTTATAAATTCATGAAAATGTGATCACCCTCTTGAAATTAAAAAATTGTAACTATGTTTCCACCATAACTCGTTTTCCTACTTTTTGAAGATTTAATATGATTCTGAATAGTCGTTACCATTATTGCTTTCTACTCAAAAGTTTATAGGCCTATAAGATTCTATTCACCAACATCATCATACCAAGTTAGAGTACGCCATCTCTTTCTGTATGATGTATCATATAATGCCACTTCAATAATTTAATGGAGAATATTATAATATAAAAACTATAGAAAAGATAAATATTAATCATGAATGCCATGAAAGTCAAGTGATTTCAGAAATTACATTTATTCCAACATTTAAATAGTATTTTCATTATTTCCATCTATTTGAGGGTGCTAGGCAGTTCTCAAATGAATATCAGTACCAAGATACATTTGAAGAATCATCTAGAAAATAGATGTAATTCAAGGTTCATGGTCATACATGATTGAATTATTTTTCCCAGGAAATCATTATAATTATTTAATTTAAATATTTATAAGTTCCTCATGAGGTAAATCTTATCGTATAGTGTGAAATGTGAAGAACATGTTAGGTGATAAACAATAACACATATTGCATCATTCTTTTTAAGATATTTTTCGTAATCGAGTGAAAAAATCAGAATAATTTCATTCAATTCCCATATAGAAACTAAAATTGGTTTCATGAATCATCTAGTGTGTTTCCCCTCAGCCTTAACCAATTGGTAAACCAAGCATCTTAATACCTAATTAATAATTCCACTATTCATGTAATCCCACAAAAACATTTCGGTCAGATCCATATACATCGTCAACCAACTGGGGTTTATAGAGAAATTCAATCTTTGAGAATCATCCAAAATTCCCATTTTTAGATCATGTAAATATGGAACACATAATCTCTTTCTAAATTTTAGAACGCCATATTCACAAATGATCTCTGTCAATTTCCCATCATTCACGCATTATTTTTTTTTTTAAATTCTCATCATCATATTGGTAAGTTGTGTCTTTTCCAATAAGGATGCTTTTTTATCAATTTGAATAAGGGGTGATTCATCTCCTTTATTAATAACTCCCACATACATGTTTAATAGAACCATGATAATAGGATATATATCAATCATTATTTGGGTTATAACTCCATGATCTTTCAAATATAATGCATCTATGGACAATCTTCCTCCCTTGTGTGGTACTTTATTAGGAAATTATAATCCGTGTGTATCTTGAGCAATCTCATTTTCCATAGAGAGAGATTATTTTGTGAAGAGTTTAATTTTAGGAAATTGTGTTTTGACTATATCACACATACTTCACTATATAAATACTTTTCTATATCTTTAAGGAAAATATTTTGTCTATAAACTCAATTTCATCGGTTGGATAGTTCTTCTCATGAATCTTTAACTTCCACGATGCATAGGCAATAACATTGAAATTTTGCATAAGTAAACAAACAATCCTCTTCCATAATGCATCAATGTATATCATAAACCCATAATTTCATGATGGTAGAGTCAAAATTAGATAATTGATAAATATAATCTTCAATTCATCAAAACAATCCTCACATTACTCTATCTGTATAAACATATCAACTTTACATGTAATCTTTGTTAACTGGACAGCCAATCGAGAAATATTTTAAATGAATGTCTATTAGTAACAGGCTAATCAAATAAAAAAATGTACCTAAACTATATTTTTTTGTGAAGTACATTTGATGACTACCTTTATCTTTATAAGATCAACTGATAATCAATCCATAGAGACAATATTTATCAGAAAAGAATGTCCCTATGGCTGAAATTCAATTTTATAAATTTACTATATAACTATTTTCTATTAAGAGTCACTGTAATGATGCAAAATTTATTCCCATGGTCCTCATAACTATTTAAATTAACCAAGATATAATCAATGAATACTAAAATGAAATTATCAAGATATTCCTTGAAATCTACATTCATAAGATCCACAAAAAATTATGGTTTACTAAACAATAAAAAAGGAATTATTGTCAACTCGTAACTTCTATAACATGTTTGGAATACTAACATATTAATGTCTTCCATATTTAATAAAAATTAATGATACATAGAAAAAATTTCAATCTATGAAAAATATTGATCTCCATTTAGTTAATCGAATATTTCATTAAAGATAAGTAGAGGATACTTTTTCATAATGAGAATATGATTTAATTCCTTATAATAATCACACAACCTCATCGATCCTTATTTATCCTTATAAAAGAAAAAAAGGGTTCCAAAATTTGAAACACTAGGTAAAATAAATCCCTTATCACACAAATGCTCTAGTAGTTTCTTGAACTCAAATAACTCAAATGTATCCATTCCATAGGGATTCATTGATATAAGTCTTTATTATGGTTTAAATCATTGGAAAACTCAATTTTATGCTCTAGAGGATGTCCACGTCATTCATTAAGAAATACATAAAAGTATTCATATATATAATAGTTATATCCTCAATTTGAAAATTAAATATTCCTTATGTAGATTTTCTTACTCTTATTCCTCAATAATATCATTCATAAGAGCTAATAATGGTGAATCTAGGCATGTTCTTAATGATGGTGCCCCTTCTATAAAGATATGGAATTCAATATCATTATCATGAATCATCATTTCCTTCACCTTATGTATAATTTTTTCATTATATTTTAAAATAAATCTTATATAATGGATTATATATTAATTAACCATATATATAACAATAAATTCAGAAACTACATCATGTTTATGTATTATAATGGTAATTTTATAATAAGTCCTTGTTGTGGTGAGATTCCTACTAGTTTTTTTGACTAATAAATATCTTCTAACGGTTCTACAGATATATCTAATTTTTAAATTAAACAAGGGTGATATAAAAGAGTGATAATATATATAATTAAATAGAGGATAATATAAATTTGTGCCTATGATTAATGTACCAACCACCATATCATTATAAACCTCCAACATTTTTGTGGTGATATCATAATCTTGTTCTTCCCCTAGAACACTTCTATGGTATGTTCCTTTGACACTTTTGGAATTATTCTAAATAATTCCCCAATTATCAATAGTTTAAGTTCCTAACATCATTGACATATTTTTTACCCTTGAATTCATTATCATGATGCCCCTTATGACCACAGTTATAACAAACTCTCATACCCTTAATGAAATTACAAATGTTTCAACTCACAATTTTCACATGATGTAAATTGTGTTCAATTATTCTTCTTCATGTTCCATTTTATTAGTTTTTAGATGACATATCCTCATATTTATTCACCATGAATATATATTTTAACTGTAAAATACCTTCTTTATTTTTCTAGTGAATAAAACTATTTCCTTATATGATGAAAACATTTTAAAAGCATGTTCCCTTTGGAGACTTGGATAATGACCTAAAAAATATGGTTAATCATGAATTTTTTATTATGTATTTAATAGTTAATATACCTAGAGAATCATGTAATGGTATAATCATACTATGAAACAATTTCGTATACATTTTACATTAAGCTGTGGAACATATTCTTCACTCCATTTCATGGAAGATGAGGGAAATATTTACCAATTAATGTTTCTTTAAAATCTCATTATTCCATGTGTTATATTAATTATTTTTACATAGTATATTAGATCAATGACCATCATTGATCAAAACCTCATTTAGAACAATATAATACTATTATAACCATTTGTTTTTCATCACACCAAAAATATATTTATGAGGGACTTAGTATATTAGATCATTGGATAATGATGATGTGAAATAATAGGTTGCTACATTTGGGAAAGTTTACTTGTTATTACCAGAGTAGGTTGCCTTAATTTCGCTATTATCTATTCAGAAGCAATACCATTTGTAATGGATTTGTCAACATGGAAATTTATATATTAACTATGGATGAAGAAACCATTTTTTCTTATAGGTGGCAATTATGAACAATTTTATATACTAGATTGTCTCATAACATTTTGTATTTTAAATCATACAATATAATTTAAATTTTGGTGTAATGATTAAAAAAAATTAAAAATTTGTGCATTATCATTGATGGATTCTTAAACTTTGTTCCAATGGTTATATCATTAAACTATAAATAAAATTTCCAACACTTTATAATGGATTATAACCTTTATATTTATCCTAGGAATATCCCTTGATTGATTCAAAATAATGGTGTAGTAAGGATCCTTGTCATGAACGAGGTGATGATCGAGTCAAAACCCAATGCGCCCATTGCATTGTAATTACCCCCTACGTACAATTATGACACATCCACATCTAATTTTATTATCATGATACAAATATATTTCAGGATAAACCAAACAATATCTACCTTACGAAAAAAATTCATATTATTTTTCAATTTTACATATCCTCAAATCCTATCATATGGTTTTGATCCCTAACTTATCATTTCTGAAATATATTTCCGTATGTTTCTACTAAACAAGACATGATTCCCACCCTAACACCCCTAAATCCAGAAACCTAGAGTTGGTGGCCACCTCATTACATTGGAATAGATATAGGGGATCACATATTTAATTATTTATGTGTTCAATATTCTAGGAGAACTTCATACACATATAATACCCATTTTAAATTGGGAATTTAATACAAAATATAATAATGGGAAAATATTGGAATCCGTGAACTAATTCAAATAATTCTTCTTTATATCCTTGAAAAAAATGGTGAACTAAAAGGCTTGGTAAGGGTCATCCAATACAAATATTGGGTCATCTTATTACATTATGGATTTTATATCATAACATATATTTTAGAATTTGGTGTATCATTTAACATAAATTGAAAATTTATGCATTGTCAATGTTGGAATCAAGAACATTGTTCCTATGGGGATATCAATAATCCATAAATAACCATTCATATCCTTTATAACGGTTTATAAAAAATGTTTAACTATCCTAAGAATATCTCTTGATAGTTTCAAATTAAGTGTGTAGTAAGGAACAATGTTGTTCACCAGGTGACAATTGAGTCAAATTCCAATATGCCCAATGCGTAGTAACTACCACTATGTACAACTATGACACATCCTCATCTACTTTTACTATCTGGATACAACTATAATAGAGTATAAACAAAATAATCTCTACCTTACACAAAAATTAAAATGATATTAATCAATTATACATGTCCTAAAATCCTATCATATTGTTATAAACCCTAACCTATGGTTTCCAAAATCTAGATCCCTATGTTTCTACAAAACTTGATATGACTCCAACTCTTACATCCCTGAATCTAATAAACTAGATTCATTGGCCACTTCATTAAATTGTCATAGATATAAGGGATCACATATCTAATTATTTATGTGTATAGAATTATTGGATAAATTGATAACCAAATAATAAAAAATTTAAATTGGGAATATTATACCAAACATAATAAATGAAAAATTTATAATACATGAACTAATTGAAATAATTATTTTATATATCCTATGAAAAAGATAAAAATAGGGTTGAACTCAAATGATTATTAATGGGAATCCAATAAAAATATTCAGGAATCTTATTACATTATGGATTTTAAATCATAAAATATAATTTAGAAATTGGTGTAACATTTAAGATAAATTGAAACTTTATGCATTTTCAATGTTGGAATCATAAACACTGTTCTTATAGTGATATCATTAAACCATAAATAACATTTCATATCCTTCATAATGGTTTATAAAAAAATTAACAATATTAATAACATCCCTTGAAAGTTTCAGACATGGTGTGTAGTAAGGGTCATTGTCATGTACTAGGTGATGATGGAGTCAAATCCCAATGTGCCCATTTCATAGTAATTACCACTAAGTAAAAAAATGACACATCCACTTCCACTTTTATTATATGGATACTTATATATTTTATGATAAAAAAATTAATATCTACCATACCAAAAAAAATTATCATATTATTAATCAATTTTACATATCCTCATTTCCTATAATATGGCTATGATCCATAACTTGTGGTTTTTGAAATGAAGTTCCCTAGGATTCCATAAAAAATGAAATGATTTCAACTCTAACGCCCTTTATTCCAGTAACATTGAGTCAGTGTCCACTTCATAACATTTCCATTGATATAAGGGATCAAATATCTAATTATTAATGTGTTTAATAGTATTTGATAATATTATACACATATAAAACCCGTTTAAATTTGTAATATAATACAATACATAATAATTGAAATTTTTTTGAATCCATACACTAATTCAAATAATTCATCATTATATCCAGTGAACAAGAAAAAAAGTTTGACCCCCAGAATGATAATGGTGTAATATAGTAGAATCTATCAGTATAAAATAAGACATAATCAATATAGAGAGGTATATAACTAAAATCACATGCCATTTAATTATTAACTTGAGCACAAATTGCATGCATGGATAATATCAATGAAATAATATCATGGATAATATTAACCAAATTCAAAATAAAGGAAATTCATAGTATTAGATATAATTATCTCTTACATCATGATATGTATACCACCAATACCTTTTGCCAATATAGTTAAAAAATATTGGTTAACCTACCCTCTTTATTTTTTCAAATAATTTGTCTCATGAGTCCTATAAATATGTCAATAAGATATATAATTCGAGTCCCCACTAATCAATACCTATCTAAATAATTCCTCATATATCAAATGATCAATTTAATTCATGAAAATTATTCCATAGTAAAAAATTGTTAGTATGGAATAAAGAATACATAAAATCACTATGTCCCTAGTCAATAAAATATACTTCCAAGAAAAACAAAATGTGTAGAAATGATATACTGTTTTAACATTGAGAATATAATTGTGAAAGAATATAGAAACTTAAGAGAATTTTAATATATAATTATAATAAGAAGTTGAATGTATTATGAAAAGATTAAAGGAAAACAATAAATAAAATATTAGAGATAACCACCAGTTCACTGAGAATATTGGTTCGGTAATAAAATCATATCCATTAGAATATTAAAGGTAATGGAAGATAAATATTAAAATATTATTTCATAAAATATTTTCCTTACTAAAACAATTTAAATCATGTATAACAATATAAACATCATCATATAGTTATTCTTGAAAGGACTTTATCTATGGTCGTGTACGTTAAAAATTTTCTTTTTATTTTTTATAAATAATGTTGCAAGTGTAACTTTTAGAAAATTATATTAATATTCCTTGTAACACATTTTTTAATCTCAAGGATAACATATATTTTTTAAAAATTCATTTGAGTAAAAAAAATAGCCATTGTAAATTAATGTTAAAAACATGGACATGGAATAAATATATATCTGATTAAAAGAGAAATATAATTAGTTTTTCTTTTAATATTTTTTGTAAATGAATGAAGTTCCAAAGAAAGAAAAATAGGGAATAATATATGTAGTATTATTAAATATCAATGGATAATAGAATTACCAGATCTTATGAATGATACATTCTAATAATAATTTAATGAAAATAAATGAAATCCCAAATGGAAGTGACATTGTAAAATATATTCTTTCAACTTTAGTAAATTTAAAATTGCAGCCCATTGAATTAATAGGATTTAATTAATAAATTTATCATTATTAATATATATTTATTGGTGTTAAATAAATCAATGTGGAATTATATACACCATAAGAAAAGTGAATTGTTGCATAATAACAAATATGTCTCAATGTGTGTAAATATAAATGAAATCCATTACCGCATGCATATAAATTGTTGAAAATTATTAAAACTATTAAATAATTGTTTTAATCCTATTATAAATTTATAAAATAACCATATTCATAATTATAATATCATAAAAGATATTTTTATAGCATATTACCACCCATTCTATAATAATATCATATTAGTAAGATTGTTTCTTATGTTTGCTATTTTGTTTTCTCTTTCATGTTTTTTATTGTATGTTATAATTAATATGCATAGGATATAGAACAATCATATCCATAATGATAATAATTTTTGAATTTAATATATTTCAGTATATAACATTTTATGATCACTCTTTAATGTTTGAAAAGGAAAATAAATTGTGTCACTATATGTAAACGGTGGGCCATACGTACACACAGTTGATTATATCGTTCCACTAATGGGTGGAAGGGTGAAAATTGGATGGTATATATTTTTATTAATTAATATTATGTTATATGTATCATATAAAAACATTATTTCTATTATTATAATTATCAATGAAAGTAAGTGATGGAAATCAAATTGCATTGGGTTATGATGCGGTAGTTCATCGTACACATGAGCGATGGATTTATTAACCATTTGATGGAGGAGGAGATTGATAAATATTATTCTATTATCATTTTAAAATATCCATATATTGGATATAATATTTTTTATATGGGAATTTTTCATACATAATTGAAGGTGATAGAAGAGGAGTAAAAAGAGGGAACTAAGCGAAGATGATTACCTTCCCTTAGATAAACCTCCATTGGGTCTCTTATTAAGAATCCTAGTATTGGTCGTTTAGGAATACCAGAACCACTAAAATATAGGTAATGATGTTTGAAAAAAAATCATGTTTTTATCTAAAAGGCTAGAGAGGTGTGAATTTGATATGGTAGGGTGTTCCCTTTTTTAATGGAGGAAGAATGGTATTTTTTAAATAATAAAACAATTCAACAATAGAAAGTAACTCAGAACCCATGTTCCAAAACAATGGGTAAATAATCAGTTCGAGGGATAAAAATGTCATTAATCACCTCAAAATATAAAAAACAACATTTTTAAAACATGTTATTACCTTTTAACTCCATGGTTACTCAATATTACTTGTTTATTTTTCTCCATAATAACTACTTTTTTAACCAAGTTAATTTATCCATTAAGAATATAATAAAATTATCCTCATTAAATAATTTGGAATAAATTAATCTAAATATAAAATGAAATTTATAAAATAAAAACTCTATGTGTGTGGATAATGTTTTTTAACACAAGTGCATGTAATGCCTAAAACCATGTTTTAAACATAACTATGGAAATTTATTCATTTAATTTTTTTACTATGTACTATGACCAGAAAATAAGTTAAAATTATTAACAAATATTATTTATTCTGATTTAAAATAATGAATAAATTTTATCATTTTTAAATAAAATATTTTTATTATTATGTTTAATAACAAAACTAGCTATCGTGTTGAAAAACAGTTTTTCAATAAAATGATTTTTCAAATATAATATGATATTATATTAAAAGTATGACCTATAATATTTATTATAAAATTTAAATTCAAATATTAAGATGTATAATCTATAAATGTAATTTAAATAGTTCATAATTAATAATTATATTATTTAATTAGAGAAGATAAATATTATCACATTTTAAATGAAAACATTTTTCTTAAAATGACCCTTTTACCTCCAAAAGATGATATCATAATTTTTTACAATCTGATAGTCATTAAAATTTTTATTTATACATATTGTAACATATTATTATAAATAATATGGGATAATTATATACTACTTCTTTTATTTTCTAATAAGCTTATTTATAATGGAAAAAAATAAAAAATGTAATCAATGATTATATTTACCATGTTCTAAATATATATTCATCTTATCAAATGAAATTTTTTTCAATAAAATGTGAATATTTTAGTTTTATTATTGTTTTATTTAAAATATTTTTTTTACCATAATTTTAGCTTGGGTGTTAAATTTATTCTTTAAAATTATCATTACTAATAAATATTTGATAAATATACAAAGGTTTCCAATAGATATATCTAGTTTTACATGATGTTCAATATTAATAAATGGATGATTCTTTAAAAAATTTAAAAATAATAACTTTTTTGAATACCACATAGTGAAGGGAGTGATAAATAATTCACTTGAAAAAGGGTAATGATAAATTTTAATACCTCTAGAAATAAAATATATTTTGATTTGAAACTAATATTAGAGACTATTTATGGGAATATTGAATATGGATATAGAGGATGAAGCTCTCATTTGGAGATAATAAGAATTATTCATAACATCATAAAATTCTAGGAACAATTTAACCCATAAATGTATTTACAAAACAAATAATGATAAAATTCATTATAACAACATCATAAAAATGAAAAAGACCATATTGTCAAACCATTGTCAATGATTCGTCATTATGACATAGGGAAACAATTTGAGTGAAGAAAACCCCTTACCATAACATTTGACTTCCATAAAAGTGATTTTACATCCTTTATAACAAAAATATCTTTCTTGATAACCTATTTAAAACCCTAATGTATATCTTCCCCCTTATATACTCATTGATTATGATAGTTTATTATAAATACATTAATAGTTTATATTTTATTTTCAACAATGGATGTTATTAGTTTTTATTGATTCTTGTATCTTTAAAATTTTGAAGGCAATTCTCGTTCATTAAAACTAAATTCAAAAATCATATATTATAAAATTTACTATAATATAATGTTTATGATGGCCTATGAATACTTATTTTTATTCTTTGATGGTTTATGTCATGATATATGAAGACATAATGAGTGATGACCTTATTTTGCTAATTTTTGAATAACATTATTTGGAATGATATTAATTCCTTATGAAGTAATAAACAGATATCTATTTTATAATTTATTTCTAATAAAACTTGTTCTATTTTTATGGAAATCTATGATATAAATTTAAATTTTTTGTATGTAGGTGGTTTAACCAACCCAACCAAGAACAGTCTGTAGTCTATGGTTGAATATAGTTAATAAATTAATTCCATTTGTATAATAACATTAATAAAAAATTATAATGGTATTATATAAATTTTATGTATTTTTGAATTATATTTTTTATGATTTGGATATAAAAAAAGTATATTTCTAAAATAAAAGACTTTGCATCGATGAGGCTGTTGTTCTGACATACACATGGGTGATGTTCCTATTTTCAATAAATTGGAAAGAATGTAGTAATTTGTTCATATTTTAAAAAACTTTATATTGTTTTAAATATAATATTTAGTCATAAAATATACTGTTATATTCATCCATGTAAGGTCATTATGAAAGAAATTTCATGTCACTTATGTAGGAGGTAGTCAACACATAACACAAGATAAAGTTTTGTTCTTTGAATGGTAGGGATAATGGTAAGTTATGGTTATCTAATAAACATAATACTATTTATTAGAAAAAATATAATTATGTCATTATTTCATCATGGGTTTTTGAGATATAGGTGAGGTACAATATTAAATTAAAAAATAATGAAAATTTATAAATTATAAATTTTATTTTACTCTTTTGAAAGAATCCTTTTCAAATTGGATTATTGATTTTAGAAATTTTATTTTGAGAAGAAAATATATATAAAATATGTATAGGAGTTTTGTGTGTTTTATGGTATATTTGGGAATAATATAAGAGTCTTTTGTTGTTATTATAAGTATGATGTTGATTTCTACATCTATAATGGGGTGGAGAGTCATTTTTATAATAATATAAAAGGACATGTCACTCTTCAAAGGTAAAAAGTATCCAATAATTAAAAATAAAATAGAAGGATAATTTTCATGGACTATAAATCCTAATATGTATATTTTATATGTTATAATATCATGTTTTAAAATATTACTCTGGTATTTTTTTTTCTTTTACCAGTTTTCATTTTTATTGTCGTAACTAATTTTTACAAATGTAATTTAGTTTTAATACCTAAAAATAAAGTGAGTCTTATTGAATAGTTTTTACCTAGTGATTCCATATGTGAAATTTATTTCATGATATAAAATATCTCAGGTTGATAAATATTAATTTTAATTTTATCTCACATAACGGTTAAAAAACATTTCAGAAAATGTGTATTTTATTAGGATTATAATATAGAGTAACATAAAATTGTAAATGTTGGTTATATATATGAAATTAATTGGTTTATTATTAAGTAAATATTATTTTTGTTTCCTTAAAAATAATCCAAACCTGAATTTTAAATATTTGATTAAAATTTTAAGGATATAACCCAATAATTGTTTTTTATTAGAGTAAAATGTTACTTATGTTTCCAAAATGTTAATCATGGGTTTTATAATTTGATAATTATAGATTTAAATTATTTAATTTAATTCATAAATATAAATTTATTAATGAAAAATGGTTTTTAAAATAATAAAATCATTCTTTTATTATGATAATGTAAAAAACGTTTATGTATTTGCAAATGTGTTGCTTATTACTATTCAACCAAAATTCAACCCTTTAAAAATAACATAAAAAATTATCCTCTGATAGTTTTGGAATGATGAAAAAAAAATGGAATTAATTTTATAAAATTAAAATTCTAAAATATTTAAATTCTTATTTTGAATAGAAATTAAAAAATATAAATAAATTAATTTTTTTTGAATATTGACATTTTTAAGTGTTAATAATATTACATGATATTAATTTATTATATAATTATTTTTAATATATTATATTATATATAATAAAAATTTAAAAATATTAATGAATTTTTTTTTATAAGATATAGAATAGTTTTAAAAATTCAGTTATTTGGGAAAGGATAATTATTTTTTATACTAAATCATATTAATAATTATACTATAAATATATGAAATATTATTTTTCTAATTAAATATTACATTAGAGGTGTTTTGTTATTATAATTTTATTAGTTATATTCATCTAATACGTCACGACTCATTTTAGTTTGTTTGTTTTTTGTAAAACAAGCTATCGAAATAGTGTTTATTTAAAGGAAAATATATATCAAAATATTAAGTTGTTGATTTTTCTCCACATTAAATAAATTTCAACTTTTAAATTTCATTTACTATTCAACATTAAAAATATCTATGTATTTAAAATGGATATTAATTACCAAATATATAATTTATAGAAATATATTACCTGTATAAAATTAGGAATTATATGTTTCTCCATTTTGATTAGTTAATCAAAATGAATATTTTTTTCTCCAATCATTTAATCTATACATCCTTCTAGATTAAGTATCACAAATCCAAAAATAGAATTAGCTTTATAATATATCTCATATTCATCCCTGCACTGATATATAATCAAAAGATAGTTTTGAATACAAACTTTTATTACATTGTTTTATTACATTATATGGATTCTTGAGTAAATAGCCAATCCCTTTCTGAAATCACGGTACATCCATCTAAATGAATGGTAGTAAAAATTTATGAGTCACATTACATAATATTCAACTTGGGATTAAATAATAAAATAATTTTTACCTTGATAATATCAAATCATTGGCGTAGTGTTTTAATACACTTATATAACATCCTAGGTATACTATAGTTCCTAGATAATAATAAAATAATTCATTTAGAAATATGTGTTTATGATTAGTGTAACATTATCATTTAATTATCACGATCCACTTGAAGAGTAATAATTTTATAAGCTTTCTCATCTTCTATGGGAATGTGATTTTTCTGATGGAAATTATCCTCATTATCCCTTGTCTTGGTGAAACAGTTTTCATTATTTACAAAGTCTTTATATTTGAGTATTTTTACATTCTTCTCCACCATATAATTTGTTAGTACAGTTATGTCCACTATAAAATTATGATTACGTTAGAAAATATCACCACACTTGAAACATTTTTTCTTTCAATGAGACAATCCCTTGAGTGATTCTTCCCATGTTTTAACATGGAATAAGTTTAATAATATTTAATATATTGTCTTCATCACCTAATCATCTATTAAAATAAAAACTATTCATATTTGTAGTGTTTTAGATATTCTGAAAGAGTCAATTTGGTAGTTATAACTCAAGGTAGCTGGGTCAGCATAACCCTCATATTTTCAACACAAATTTTATACCAATTTTTTTTTATTAAGTTCCTCTCTACATTATCCAACATATCTATTATTAAATTTATTTCTTCAACTTCCATCCATTATTTAAATAAAAAAATATTAGACTTGATCACAATTAAATCAAATCTATAAGAAACAAAATATATAATAATTTACTTGTTAATAGTGTGTATATCATAAATATTTTTTCCTTAAGCTTTAATTTATGAATCCCGTGATTATATTCTATTAGTTTCTCAGACCTAAATATATTGAGATTGTATATAATGATTAACAATTTGTATGTGATATTCATAGAATATCTTCTGGGAGTGTCAAACCTTGTGTGTAGTTAGGTCTCTTTATCATGAATCAAGTGAAGATCAATTTAAAACCCAACTAGCCATTTTAGGGTTATTACCCCTAGGTGAATATATTCTAGAGCCAATACCCACTTGTTTTTATCCATATAATTTTATATTTTTTTGAAAATTTTATAATTGTTTCAATAAAAAAGCATCATTATGTTATATTATACTTAGTCATATCCCTAGGGTTTTAAGAGAAGTTTTACAATCCTAAAATCCAAAATAAAAAGAAAAATTTCCCAAAAAAATCCAATCCATGCCCTGATACCAACTAAGGTGCCTTAAACTTTCACTACTAGATCTAGTGATAAAAAACATTATTACAACATGGATTTTATATATAGAAAGATGACCCAAGAAAATGTTTTACTTAATTTAAATTAACATTAAATCCCATTTTATTCACACTCAATCTAGAGAACAGTAATGGTTTACTTTATTTGGTGAGTAGATTCATGAAATTATTTTTGTGAACATTTACATATAATTTCACTATTGAGTCAAAATGTGTTCTGAATTACCCAATCATCATTTTGTTTTGGAATTTATAAATTACATGTTTTTTTTTCAATCAGAACCACATATATTGTTTATCACCATAAACACATATGTTTTTTTTTCATAATAACCACAAAACATGCTTTTCATCGTAACCACATATGTTTTTTTCATCATAACCATATATAATATTTTTCATCATAACCACATATATTATTTTTCATTGTTAACACATATGTTGTTTTTCATTGTAACGACATATGTTTTTTTCATCATAACCACAAGTGTGGGTTTTTATCTAGACCACGTATATTGTTTTTCATCATAAATTCATATGATGTTTTTCATCGAAAATCCATGTAATGAAACATAACTGTGTTATACATCTTATCTATATTATGCCTCATAACCATGTTATATATCGTAACATCATTTCATCAATCTTAACCATATTATATATCATATCCATATTCTGTATTGTAAAAAAGTTATATATGGTATCCATGTTATGTATGGTAACCATGTTATATATCATATCCTTATCACTCATCATAACCATGATATATATCGTATTCATATTATGCGTCGTAACCATGTTGTGTATCATATCCATGTTATGCATCGTTAACATGTTATGCATCGTGCCCATGTTATTCATCGTACAAATGTAATGTATTGAGCTTGTGTCTTACTATAATACTACATACAATTTTCACATTATCCATTAATCATGCATTATATATTCATCGTACTCATTCGTTCATATATTTTTTTACCTATTATCTTCTTACCAAAACAATGTCGTGGAGTTATTTATTGTCTAATCACAACAGTGTCATGTATTCTATTTTTTTGACTATTATAGTGCTAGGTGTACATGTCCCACAGAGTTTTTTTGGAGAAATATGACCTTTGAAATCAAATATGACTGTTGGAAAAGAGGTTTATAAATAGGAAGACATTTGAACCATAGAGTACAATATTTTAACCATTGATCATAGGATACCCAATATTTTGAATGGAGTTCTAGAAAGAGATCATGTAACCTCTCTCTCGTATTTTGAAAATAGAATTAATGATACAAATCCTGAATGGATTGTTCATGGTTCTTGTTTTTTAATAAGTTCTTTTTATTACGTTGTGCGACTGATCATTTTAATAATAATTGAAGGATTCCGATGATAGGTAGACGGTGCTCCCAATAATTGTAACATGGTTTGTCATGTATTTGAAAGACAGAGGTGTTTATTACCTGTTTAATCGAGGGCTTCTATGGATAGTAAGATAGAAGTTTTGATCATTGTATCGAGTTCTTACCTTGGTGGTGGTTAGAGAGACCTATTATCCTAGGAGAATGGATACCCTACTCTTTAGGATAAAAGAATTGTAACGCCCTTTACATTTTCGCTAATGATTCTTATAGAATGAAAAAAAATTATTTCATCATTCGATTCATATTAATTTCTATTGTCATTGTTTTATGTACAATACATTCATTTACATTACATATTTTATTTAAAGATTCTATTTATTTTATGGTAGAATCATTTTCATTTTTTATACTCTAAGCATTGTATTCATTCTAAATAAAATTATTTTAATAACATATGGTATCATATTATATCCATCTAATTCCTATCCAACCTCATCATTTGTAAAATTTCATTAGAGTCTTTAAAAATTTTATTAGTTTATGATCTCTTAAACTATGTTTGTTCTTAACAGTTTAAATACACAACTTGTAAACCTATAATTCATCATCCCTCTTTTATTGATCCATCTCATATACAGATACTTCTATATTTCGATCCTAAATTATGTATCGGAGGTGGTTTCCATATATTTGATTTACTTTCCTTATTCATTTCTATAAGATTGTTATATTTTTGTTATAAACCTTTTTTAATAATTACTTACTACACTAATGTGTGGAGTGGAAAAGTGTTGTTTTACAAAATGTAAGGAATTAATATTCGATCAACTATTAATCTAAACCCAAAAAACTACCACTCTTTGATATAAATGATTATTAGTACTCAAGGTATCTAATGAAGACATATTTAATTAATACATGAGTAGATAATTTTTAAATTTTCATTGGAGATTACAAAATTCTAGACAAGGAAGTAAAAACGTTCACCAACAAAGATAAAAAATAATATCCACTATTTTATATGGTATGCAGTACATTGTTAGGTTAAATTAATGGGAATATATATAGTTAGATATCCTCTTGAAAATTATCCAATCGTATCTAGATGAAACTAGAAGTCATGAATTTTTGTTCATCTAATGTTATTGAAACAAGAAGATCCATGCTCTGAGCTGGAAATATTGGTTTTGTTTTCCCTATAGAGATCTGTTATAAAAGGTTCAACATATATTTATGACAATCATCAATAGTTTTTAATAAATGGGAGAAAAATGACTTGAGGATGAGATACATGTGGACAAGATTATTGATATCATACCCTATGAGTGGGAATAAAAAAAGGATAGATTTTTATGATAGCATGAAAGCTACTAAAGTCTCTCTTGATTAATTATTTGGTACTCCATTACAACACATGATAGGAATGAAAAGATGTGCAGATTTTAATAAGTTTAAGAATAGTAATGGATGTGTAGCTTTTACTACTACAACTAAAGCTAAGAATCTATAAAGTGTTACAAAATCTAATGATAAGAAAGGTGTTTCTATGTAAAAATCCACCGAATGTTATCATTTAGAAAATTAACTATCCAATATTACTCAATGAATGATCAAGATTGTACGAAATAAATATTTTCAGTATAAATTCAAAAATAAAGATAGAAAGGATAATAAAGACTCAGAAGTAACTTGTTTTTAATGTAAAAGAATATGTAATATTAGAACAGATTGTCCTTTTAGAAAAGGACAAATAGAAAAGATAAACATTTGGAGAAAAACAGGGAAATGTATTACATGTCTATGATAAATAAATTATTGAATGAAAATGATACTTGAAGTTCTAGTGATGGTGACTCCTCAGAAGAATATTCAGAATAGAAATCTTTTGGTCAAAATAATATTCGACTTATAGCCAGATTACCTATTTAAAATCATTTCCTCATTGCTAAAGTACATAATTTATACTCTCTAACAAATTTATCTTTAATCACCAAATACCCGAATAAGAATAATTTGAACTCGTCAAATGAAGAATCTCCCTCAGTAGAATATAATTTACCTTCTTTTGAAGAACTATCTAGATGTTCCATACTATATGAGAATGAAAATTTCATATTCTAGAAATACATTGATATAGTAAAGTCAATAATATCAATCCTTACCAAAGAAGTATCAGATCTTTTAAAAGAACATGATTAGAAAACTCATGATTTAGGAAATATTTCAAAAAAAGCTTATGTATGAAAATACATTAAAGGATAAACATTCTATGGTCTTTGAAAAACTTGTTTTAGAGAAAAATATTTTTGAAACAAAACCCAATTCCAAAAAAAATTCTTTTTAGAATAAAAATATAGTTATTAGACTGAAATATGATATTTTATCTCTTATAAACTTTTATCAACATTTAACTGAAGTAAAAACAACTTTTATATAATGAATTAAAAAATTCATCCTCTAATAAATAATTTTGAACTAGGTTGTTCTTTCTCAAACCCTAATTTTAGACATAACTATTCCATTCCTAAAAGTGTCACATTTTTTACTAGGTGTCAATGTGGTGGAAATCGGGAATGAAATTGTTCCCATAATAAATCACAATCACTATTATTTTATATATCTCACTTTAAAAAACAAATGTAGATTCCTAATGTTCTTTTAACTAATATTTCTAGATCCAAAAATTTTTGTGTTCCAAATATGTAATTGTTTTTTTACGAAAACAAAACATTTACTAACAACAAGAATATTTGGTATATAGACAGTGTATGTTCTTGAAATATGACCGAAAATAAATTTTTCTTTATAATGATCATTGAAATGAATGGTGAAAGAGTGACCTTTGGAAATTATTCTCAAAGACAGATCAATAGAATAGGAAATATTGTTCTATTAGTAAACGTTGAAATTTAAAATGTTTTTATATTAATGATATTAAGCACAACCTTATAATCATAAGACAATTGTGTGATGACGGAATGGTAAAATTTTGGTTCCCAATTATGAGGATTAATTCATTATCCCTTCCCATAGGCCTGAGAATGTAAAAACACTTAACATAGAAGCCATTAGGAGACAAGACCTACCATTATAAGTGTAATGGAATAAAAATCCTGGTTATGGCATAGAATGTTTTTTACACTATAACCATAGAAGCCTATGAAAACTCCCAAAGAAATACTTGTTAAAGGATCTACCGGATCATAATATTGATTCTTAAATAGTCTCTGACTTTTTTTAATAATGAAAGAAACTTAAATCTATCTTTAAACCTATAACTTATGTTCCCACTTATAATGAATCATAGTTAGTTCACATGGATCTTTTTTGTCATTCACAAAATGGATGTATTGGAGGAAAATACTATGTAATTTTTTAGTTGATGGCTAAAATAGATTTATATAGTACTATTTTTTATCGAATACATCTGAAGCATTTTCCTTTTTCAAAAATATTTTTGTATAAAATAAAAATTTGAAAAACCTACCACTGATAACTATTCAAATTGATCATGGTGAAAATTTTCAAAATTATGATTTGGAAACATTTTTTAAATAGAAGGGTATTACTCACAACATTTCTTATCCATGAATCCATCAACAAAATGGTCCTGTTGAAGGATTAAATTATACTCTTCAAAAGATGACAAGAACCATACTAAGTGAATACACAATAGTTACGAATTTCTAGGATAAAGCTATATGTACTGAATGTTATAATATAAATTGATTTTTAATTAGACATTTTCTTAATAAAAACCCTTATGATTTATGGAATCAGAGAAATCCTAAAGATTATTACTTCACAGTATTTCGATGAAACCTATTTATATTGAATACTGAATATAAATTACATAAATTTTCACCTAAATATGTTAAATAAATATTTTTATGTTATTCAACTACTTCTAAGGATTATAGAGTTTTTAACAAAAAAATTATACTTTTCAGGAAATAGTGCATATTAAATTTTGATGAAACTAATCATTTTATTTTTAAATAACCACTACCACCATCAACAGATGTGTTTTCACAGACTTATTATCAACCCTTGATTGAAAATTATTATGATTATGGAATTACTCAAGAAAATGTTTCTGAAATATTTACCCCATAAGAAATTATACCTTATATTGATGAACAGGTTTTAAAAAACCGAAATTAATTGTTTCATTGGAATAAACCAACTGATAATATCATTAGCGATGTAAATCAACCCCTAAGGACCAGAAATTATTTGATAAAGGAAATGTGAAATCTTTCCTTTCTATCCCAATTTTAACTTAAAACATCTAATAAGGCCTCAGGTGATGAGGAATGGATTAAAGCAATGCAAGATGAACTAAATGAATTTGAATGGAATAATTTCTGGACCATGGTTGAAAGACCTAAGTAATCAACAATATGTGGAGTAAATTGGTTTTTAGAAACCAAAGTGATGAAAATAGAGTCATTTTATGAAATAATGAACGAATTTTTGCTAAATGATATAATCAACTAGAGGGAATAGACTATGAATAATCGTATTATGTTGTAGGAAGCCTTAAATCTATTCATATTCTAGCATCCTTTGTAGAATTAATTAACATCAAACTTTATCAAATGGATGGAAAATGTTCTTTTCGTAATGGAAATGCACAAGAATATTTAAATGAGTATTATGGATGAGTTAACATTATATTGATTGGGAAAATCATTTTTGATGAAATTATATTCAAAATAAATCAACAATCTCCAACTGATTCTCTTCCAAATATCATGAAATTTGAGATTGAAATGGGTATTATGGGTGAGTTAACATTCTTTTTAAGTATTAAAATATCTCAAAAACCAGAAGGAACCTATATATCCTAACATAATTATATCAAATATTTACATAAATATTTTTGATATGAAAACAAATAAATTATTATTACTCCAATCGGAACCTAAAATACTCTTGATCTTGATGAAACTGGGAAAATAGTTGATCAAACTATTTTTAGATGAATGATAGGAATCTTACTATTCATAAGTAGTAGTGATCTATAAAAAATGTTTTATATATGGTCATGTTCAAGATACCATGAAATTCATAAATAATCCCATTTAAAAACATTAAAAATAATTTTTCGCTATTTAAATGGAACCAAAGATTTTATACTATTTTATTCTTTTGGAAATGATTTTGTTTTGAAAAGGTTTTCAGATGCAGACATTGGTAGTTGAAGAATTGATATAAAATGTACTTCCAGAACTTTTCATTTATTAGGATATTCATTTGTTTCTTGATCATGTAAAAAAAACTTCAGTAGCACTTTACCCTGGTAAAGATGAATATTTAGTAGCTAGAAGTTGTATTGCTCAAGTGTTTTGGCTGCACCACACACTCACAGACAATGGGATGAGTTTTCTCAAAACTCAAATACTATGTGACAATACTAGTATCATTTATATAATTAAAAACCATCGACATCACTCACATGAAAAAACACATTGATATTTGGAATCACATTCTTAGAGATCACACTAAAAAAGGAGTTATTATATTAAAATTCATTATAATAAAAGAAAAACATGATGACATTTTCACAAAACCATTATCTCCAAATAGATTATAATATATGAAAAAAATTATAAGAATGATCTCTATATAGTAATCATTCACTTTTACTTCTTGTTTTAACCATCTTCTCACATTAAGTTACTCCATTCCAAAGGCTGAGTATACATGTTTTATCACTTTCATGTTTTACCAGTTTCTTTTTTTATCAATTTAATGTTTTATCAGTTAGATGTTTAGTGGGTTTCATGTTTTATTATATTCATGTGTTATCAATTTAATGTTTTATTGGAATTTTAATATATCTAGTATAATAATTTTTATTAGTTTAATATTTTATTCTCTACTTTACATTGTATCAATATTATATTTTTTATTGATTTCACATGTTTTTTGGTATTACATTTACTTTCTTATAGTATATAATTTTTTTATTATAAGAACAATATTCTGAAACTAATATATCTACCATGATACTCTGATAGGTAAAACTTCTAAAACCCTATATTGTCTGTTATATTTCTAATTATTGGAATTTTAATTCTTTTATTTAACATCTAATCAGATTCGTTTGGAATTTTTTTAAACCACAAGAGTTAGAAGTAAATCTCAAATGTTGAATCATTTGGAAATAATCTCTACCAACAAATTAATTTTTAAAATATCCCCCTCCTATAAAAACCACATCAAAATCCTTATAAATTTCACCAAATTGTTTAGGATCTATAAATGTACAGCATGGTTCTTAATTAGATATCACCTCACATTATATAATTAGAGATCACCTAAGGTTTAATAATTTGAGATCATAATAGTTTTCCTAATGAGATAAGTCCTTAGGTTTCATAATCAGAACGAAACCACATTGTTGGAGATTGATTATATAGTCTTTTATGTCTGAGTAAACTACTTCATCTCTGAAGAAAATGTCTCAAAAATATTTCTCTTCTATAAAATTTTGATGTTAAAGGTTTGTTTCATGATACTTTTATGAGAAATATGATTATTCATTGAAAAAAATAAAATTTTTCCAACGACAAGAATCTCTATGTGTTTAAAGACCATAATCAAATCATGATTTTTTATTTTATGAATAATTATTACAATTCTAAAAAACAATATAGATTTTTTAAGGTCTTAAGGTGTGATTTATGATATATGAAAAGAAATAAAAAACCTCTATTAAAAATTCAACTTCATTCATGGGTGTTCTATATAAGTTAGATGTTTTTCCCTTCCCACAAATTACCAGAACTCGATGGAACTTTTGATAAATGAAAAGCATGGGAATCTCCTTTTTGATTCATGGTGATAAGAGGAAGGTAAGTTATTTAATAGCCAAAAATAATCTACTATCCATTTGGATGAAATGTTTCAATGTGCCAAGAAATGGTGATAAAAAAACTCTAAATTTATATGATGCCTATGTTCTGGACTACTTGGTCAATAAGAGGATATTCAATCTCGTCGGTTTCATTTTCTTGTGAATCAAGAAACTCAAATCTCGTGAAATCAAATCCCATTGGATCATGTTTCCTGCTATCCTGATCATGTTTTTGAATGAATTAATTTGTTTTTTAAATGTATCCTTTATGTCAGATCTGAAAACAATCAAGGATAATATTATTAGAAAGGATATGACCAGAAGACTCATGTTATGATTCAACCCTGAATCCACGATGTTTGAGAAGTATCGGGAAGCTATGAAAGAAAAAGAAACAGTTGAAGGGAGTGAAAAACATTCAAATCCATCCAAATAATCATTGAGAAAAAGAAAGTTATCTATGCCTAACCCCCACCCCACCCCCCAATAAATAACAAAAGAAAAAAGCGTTACTGGATGATGTTGTCACATAGTGGGAGATAAAGAAGGAAGAAAGGAAGGAAGGTGATCTATGATTTGGATTGGACCGCACTGAAGCCTTTACTAAGAGAAGAATATCCAAAAAACCCTAAAATGGGAAGAAAGGAAAAAAAGACAATGGAGAATAGAAATTCTAAAGCTATTGATTATGATATTCTTCTAAATATAGTTGAGGAAACTAGAACTAAAATTGTCATAAGGGGACCAGCTCTCCAAACCCAACCAAATCTGGGAGTGAAAGGGAAATAAAAATAGGCACTTGAACAATTGACTATAGAAATAATCAATAAAGAATTTTAATAATAATAATAATAATAATGGGTGAAATAGAATAATAAGATAAATAAGAATAAGTGGAAAAGAATGAAGCTATTAAGCTTCAATCAGGAAAAATCATTCAATATACTTGTTAGAAGTCCCATATTTTATGTTTCCTTCTTTTGTTCCTCAATATTCAAGAGGAGTCTCTCAAAATAATAATTCCATGAAATTTATTCAAATCTATAATAATTAAGTAGAAGAATATGATAAGAATCAGAATCTATCAACTTCTTTTGACAGTACAACAACTCAATTAGAATATCTTCTAGATTTTAATGATGATACATATTTAGAAAGGACAATTAATGTGAAGGGAATTAAATATATTGTACAAGCCTTGATCATATTAGAAAATATTATCCCTTTATTTCAACAAAATTTAGCCCAGATAAATATCATTTCTAATAGTCATACTGAATGAATGGATTATATCCAGACTCTGATGGATGGGTTTTTGAATCATGAAGCAGTTATTAAATTATTCAAAGAATGTGATGCTGAGAATAGCAATGATTATATCAAGGTTATTAAGTGGTCAAAAAATATTTACGATAATATGATGTATAATGTTGACAAACATTATGAATTTGTGATTCATGTAAATGATCTCATTTCATCCAACCAAAAGTTGGTCAGTGATTTGAATGAAAAAGTTAAATCCTTTCAAACACTATGTACCTCAAAAAGAATATCCTCAATGGATCTTGAAAATACAAAGGCAAAGTTATAAAATGGATTTAATGTAATTTTTTCCTCTAAAATATATTTGTAATTTTAGTAATGACCTTATGATTCAGAATGGATGATTATAATTCCATGTAATTAAGGATCAAAGCATAGTATTAAATCAATCGAGTTCTTGAAGAAAGGCTCTGTAAACTAGAAAAAATTATTATTTAATAAGATAAGAAGATGAAGGCTTAACAAGAAGCTCATGATAAGTTTATCAAGTATTGAAAAGAGTTCATAAAGATGAATTTTTCGGTTTTCCACCACTTGGAAAAACAAAATGAGAAAGAATGAATTATAAACTCTTGTGGTAAAAAAACTGATTTAATTTCATTTCAGGTAATTTATATTGATTTTTATATATTCTTTCTCTAACTCATTACATGACAATAATATCTTCTCTTGTGAATATTGAAAATAAAAAAAGGGATAATAATTTGGAAAAGAAGAAATTGATTTATACAGATAATTTTATTCATAAAAATAAAAATGTAAAATACCATATTAAGTGGGGAAGTCATAAGAAAATATTAAGTAATGATAAAATGATCCTTAGAGATATTATTTATCCTACGGTGGAATTATTTGTAATCAATATTACATTTAGAAGAGTTACTAAACTCAGGGAGAGATAAGATATTTTTGTTTGTTTGGTTTTTTTGTGCTTTCCAAAAGGGGAGATTGTTGGGACAAAATTTGTTTTCACTTTCCCAATCATATTTTTGTTTTGGAAAAATACAAATTACTTATTGTTTTTCAATCATAACCACATATGTTGTTTTTCATTATCACCACATATGTTGGTTTTCATTAAAATAACATATGTTGCTTTTCATCGTTACCACATATGTTATTTTTCATCATGACCACATATATTGTTTTTCATCCTAAACACATATATTGATTTTCATAATAACCACATATATTATTTTTCATCATAACCATATATTTTTTTTCAATTATAACTACATGTTTTTTTCATCCTAACCACATATATTAAATTTCATGAAAACCACATATGATGTTTTTTATTGTAATTCCATGTTATGTATCATAACCATGTTATGTATTGTATCCATATTATTCATCGTAACCGTGTTATATATCATAACTACGTGTTATGCATAATAACAATGTTATGTATCATATAAATATTATGCATTGTATCCATTTTATATATAGTATCCATTTTATGCATCGTAACCATGTTATATATCATACCTATGTTATGCATCATAACCATGGTATGTATTGTATCCATATGATGCATTGTAATGATGTTTTGTATCATATCCATGTTAGGCATAGTAACCATATTATGCATTATACCTAGGTTTTTCATCGTATTCGTGAAATGCATTGAACTCATGTCTTACTCTAATACTGCATACATGTTTCACATTATCCTTTACTTGTGCTTTATAAATTCATAATTATCATTATTTTATATTTTTTACATATTCTCTTCTAACCAAAATGATGTTATAACGTTAGTTATATACTAATCCAAAAAAATTTAGGTATTACATTTTGTTCTGAATATTATAGTGCCAGTTCTAGATGACCCTATAAGTTTTCCAGAGAAATAATACCATTGAAATAAAATATTATAAATATAAAAGATTCCTATAAATAATAATTTGCATGAAAAATAGTGAACAAGACTTGGACCATTGAACATATAAGACACATGATAAAAAAATTTAGTTCTAGAGAGAGACGGTGTAACCTCTCTCTTACATAGTTCAAAAAGCCATGATGATAAAAAAAACATGAATGAAATGTTTGTAGTTTTTGTTTCTAAAAAAGATCATGTATTTCTTTATATGAATGATCATTGTGATAATGAATGATGGATTCTGTAGACAGGAAGATAGTGATGTTGATCATTGTATTCAGGGATTTTATGTATTTTATTAATAGAGGTGTCGATTACCTTATTAATCAAGGTATTACATGGATAAGAAGACATATGTGCCGATTATCATATCGAGGGCATACTTGGGTGGTGGTAAGATAGACCTATTATCCTAGGTGATAGGATACCCAACTCTTTGGTATAAATGAATTTTAATACCCTTTACATTTCTTCTTCTTTTATTAAGTGATTGGATATCATTTTATTTCCACTTTATAATCATATTATTTTCAATTGTATTTGTTTAAATTAAAATACATTCATTTAAATTTCATATTAAATTAAAATATTCTATACATTGTATAGTAGAATCATTGACTTTATTATAATATGATCGTTGTATTCAATCCAAATAAAATTCTTTTAAACTGTGTATCATATTATATCCATTGGATTCAGAGACAATCCTATCATTTTTATTGTTTCACTAGAGGATTTTTGAATTGAATTAGATTATGATATCCTAATATAAGTTTTTAAAAGTGTTTAAATACAAAACAAAATTTTGAAATCAACCCCCTCTGGTATTTTTCCATCTCAAATACATATACTACTATATTTCCATCCTACACTAACTATACTAGATCAAATCCTATAAATACCCTATTTTATTCTCAAATTTAAAACCTCGGTATTAAAAAACATATGATAGTGTAATATTTGATGCTCAAAATTTGTAAACATAATTTATAAAATTGACAATCTTAACTGGTCAAAAGATAAAAATGTTGGTATAATATTATAAATAAATTCTAACTACATAACATTTATATATCCTACAAAAATAAGTATGGATCATAATTTTGAAATTAATGATCAAATAATATCATAATACAAGAGTCATCATAACAGAAGAACTGTTATCATAAACTAGATTACGAAACAAAAAAATCATCAAAAACATATTTCAAGGTTACCCACCAAGAATATCATCATATTTTAGGCTTAGTATAACCACCCATGTAACTTCTTAGTCTTTGTCTCACCACCATTGTACCCTATTGGGAATTGGACTAACACCCATGAACCCTTGTTCTCGGTCTCATAACCTATGTACCCCTTGGAATTAGATGACCACCTATGTACCCTTGGGGTTGGTCCGACCACTTGTGTACACTAGGTCATAGGATTACCACAAATATACACTTGGGCTTTGTCTAACCACTTCTATTCCCTTTTCCTTTGTCACACCACCTGTATACACTTGGGTTTGGGATTATAATTTGTTCACTCAGGGGATGGAAATACCACCATTTTACCCTTAGGCTTGCTCTAACAAACCATATACCCTTGTTCAGGGGATCACTATATCAATACCCTTTTTTATCATGTGATAAAAACATTAATAATGAATAAGAGATATTTAATGAACCAATCATATCACATACTAATAATTTATTCATATACATGCCATAATAACAATAAAACATTCACCACCATTTCAAATCATAATTAACCTGTGGGATAGAAATGAGTTTTACAAAATCATCATCAGAACAAATATCATGAAAATACGTAAATTGAAAGAAGATGGATAATTTCATAATATTGTATCCCAGATGTAACATATGTAATGGAATCATAGGTGTTTGAGATTATTCCATGCTTATTTTTACTTCTGTCAGGAATGTCTAATAGAGACTTGAATCAATACATATAATTATGTGAATGAATATCCAATGAATTGGGTCTACCTTCATCCAAGAACTATTAACATTTTATGTATTACAGAGGTTGGGAACTATTGATTAATTGAAAATAAATAAGAGAATTTCCAATATAGCATTATATCAAGGTATGGTATCTATTAGAATTATAATATAAAAAATCTCAACATTTTCCTCTATTGGTTTCAGAGAAAATGGGTTTTATCTTATATATATATTTTTGTAAATAAATATAGAAATATATTAATAAAAATATTTAATTTTATGATTAATTATTTTTACAATAAATTACTTCAAAATAATAGAAAAGATAACCTTTTTTAAAAATTAATGAATACCCATAAAAATATTCTTAAAAATATACTTTCCCATCATAAACCATATTAAAATTTTCTAATTTAAAAATAAAAAATTCAAAAAATATATTTTATAAGAGAAATATGCTTTCAAAAAAATTCTTGGAAATGACATAAAAACCCTAAATTCATATTTTTTTAAAACATAATACTTAAAAATACCTTTTAAAAAAATAATTACTTTTAAAATCATATTTTTTTCGGAAAATAGAAAAAATTATTTATATTTATTTTCAAAATCATTATGAATCCAAATCATTTATAAAATCATTTTAAAACATGGAGATAAATCTTCACAAAGAAAAAATTTCATGATGGTGAAATAAAATGTATGGGTTTTTAGGAAATGTTTTAACCATATCTATAAGATAAGAAGTTATATGTCACATTTAAATAGAATTTTTCCAAATAAGGTAAAGTAAAATATTTTAAAAAGGATATTTTAAAAAAATACCTTATAATGGATCCTTTAAAAATACATTTTTTCTATATGAAATATGAAGTGGGTTAAAAATTTAAAATCAATAACGGAGAAAAAACATCAACATTTTGAAAAAAAACATTAACTGAAAGTCATGTTGTAATGAATGTAAAAAATAATTCATTTAAAATTATTTAAAGTGAAAATTTTAGATCACAAAAAATTGAAACTCGTTTCCATATCAAAATAATAAAATATTATTATAACAGTGAGACAGAATACTAATATAGATTAAAAGGTATCATTTGGAAAAAATTGAAATTATTCTTAACATCATCAATTTTTTTGAAAAAATAATTTCAAAAATTTATTTCCCCAAACAATATGTATTAAAATAATTATAATATAAAAATAATACTACATAAGATAATCTAGTAAAAAAATCATTAAATAAAATCATTATGACTCATATAAATATGTTTAGTGATGAAAACCCCTTACCTTAACTCTTGACTTCCATAAATATGATTTAACCTCCTATATAATAAACAAAAACATCTTAGTAAACTATTTTAAAAACATTTTCATATGTAATATATTATATAATCTTAAATTATAATATTTTTTTATATATTTATTAATAATATACAGTTTATTTTAATTATCTTATGTTAGTGGATTTGATTGTTGCATACATGCTTAAAATGTTGATGCAGATTCTATTTTAGTGATACTAATTTAAAATTAATATATAATTAAATGTATTGGAATATATTATATGTACTAATTTAAGAATCTTTACTTTTATTTCATGAAAATTTTATTCATGATTCAATAAGCCAAAATCATAGATGAGGTTGTTTCAATACTATTTTATGAACATAAGATGGTATATTAATAAATTGTTAAATAGTAATATTAACCCTTATAGAACATTAAAATAAAAATTATTTTGTACGTTTTTTATATTAATATTATTATTTAGTTTTATATAGTTATACCTGGTATAAATTTATAACTTTATTCGTGTTGGTGCTTATACCAACCAAAATAAGAACACTCTATAATTGATGGGTGAGTATGGTAAAAAAAAGTGATTCCCTTAATACAATATCATTATTATAGAAGAATAATGATAAGTTTTACATTTTATAATTTGCTGAATCGTATTTAAAAGATGTGGATAGTCAATGTTATCTATATTGAATATGAAATACATTTATTTGTGGAGTTTATAGTCTGCACGTACATTTGGATAGTGTTTTCATTTTCTATTTAACGAAAAGAAGGTAGTAATTGGTTCATATTTTGATAATATTAATAATTTTTTATATATCATATTTATTCAACAAATATTAAATTTTAATCATCCATGTATAGAGGTTATGAAAAATAGATCATATTTCTTATGGTGTCGGTAGTGGGGATGTAAAACAACTACGTTTATATTTTGATCATGGTTGAGAACATGCTAAAAAATAGTAATAATGTAAACATATTGACTTTTAAATATAATTATAATACTAATTTAATTATGTAAACAATTTAAAATTAGATTTATATGTGGTGGAATTATAAGAAAATTAAAAGATATTAAAAATGATTAAATTGAGAATTTTACCTTTCTCCATGAATGAGCACCTTTGAAAACTACATTATGAATTTCAGATGTGGTATTTCTAGAATACCTAAACCTCTATTATGTATAGTTTTTAAGATTTTAATGAACATAAGATGTTTAGGGTGTGAGGATAAGGAGGTCGGTGGTCACTCCTTTTATAAAGAAGAGGAGTAACATTTTTATAATAATATAAAAGGTAGAGTCACTATTCATAGGTTATGTGGATTCATTAATTGAACATAATGGATGGGGGAGGTGTCAGATTGATAAATACTGAACCATAAATTTTAAAATTAGGTTTTTAATATTATATTAAGTCTTTTACTCTATGATATTACACATTTATAATTTTTGGGTTTTACAATGATTGCTTATTTTTACGTATGTAATATACTTATATTCTGATAAATTAAATGGGCCTAATTAAATACTTATAACATAATGATTCAAAATATAAGATAAATTTTTTATAAATAAAATTTATAAGGGTTGTAATAATTAATTTTAATATTATTTCACATAACATATCAAAAACATTTTAGAAGAAGTTTATTTTTTTAGCTTAAAAATGATGATTTATATAAAATTCACAATATTGATTATTTTAATGACAAAATATTTCTAATTATTAAAATAATTAGAGTTATGTGGCTTTCTATGCAAGTCAAAACCAAAATACACCTTATTTATATATAGTTTAAAAAACCTAAATATATATTTTTTCAGATATATTGTAACTTAAGATTACAAATTTCTAAAAATGTATTTCATAAATTAAATTTTCTTTTTTAAAGGATAAATTTTAACATAAAATTTTCCTTTAAAGGAATTTTTTTTTCATAGATATTAATAACATTTATAAAATATGAAAATTTCATATAAGTGATAATTTTTTCAAAACTAATAGTTTTCACCATAAACTCAAAATTCAACTATTTCAGAAATAATATAAAAATCATCCTAAGATAATTTTAAAATTATTAACTAAAAAATTATGTTAATTTTAAAAAATTTAAAATTTAAATTTTATTTTTAATTTTTTATATGAAAATAAAAAATATATAACAAAAAAAACTTTTTTATTATAAAATGTTTTTTTTAAGTGTTCTTAATATTATTTTATATCAATTTCTAAAATTAAAAAATGCTAATATAATAGTTAATTTATAATTGAATTTAAAATGTTTTTAATTTAATTTATTAGGATATGTTATACAACACTTTTTAAATATAGTTATTAGAGAAAATAAAACCCATTTAATATTAAATCATATTCATTATTTATTGTCTAAAAGTAAGAAATTTTAATTTATTAATAGAATTTTATTTATTATAGGATTTATTTTTATTATAATTTTTAAATAATATTCATCTAATTGGTTGAATATTATGTTGTAATGATACTTATGAATAACTAGTGGACATTGGTTCTCTTATATGAGGGGGGACATAATCATAGAGGCTCAATAAGGCATATAAGGAATATAATGAAATAAGCAGTGAACTTAGTATCTCAGGTACATTGGAACATCACCATTATAATCCACTTCGAATAAAATAGTTTGTATTAACCAATAGAATATTGATTATATCTCTCTTTAACTACTTTATAACTTTGTATTAATTATGAAAGAGATATGTGTTCAAAATAATTTTATAATATGATATTTTTTAAGGTTTATTTGAACAAATCATCATAACCAAATCCCCCCCCCCCCCCCCGTCCAATCCGCTTCCACCCCTAAATGTATTCACCTTATTTAGGATTAATAATTATGTGTTAATACATGAGGGATATTAATGGATACATAAAAAAATCCTATATATCTATGATTTATTTTATGAAATATTGGAGCATGAAGTTTTATGATCACATATTTTATAATATATATGTTATAAAATGGATATTTATATGTATTTATTCATATCATTTTCTACAATATATATATTTATATATCATATTATAAAGACCTAAGAGAACTGTATTGTATGATTTATCTATGACTTAAGGTGGTTTTGTGTAAATAATCATAGCATAAAATTCACATGATACTCTATGATGTATCATGGAGGAAAAAATTTAGTAGTAATATATAAGAATATTAAACATAAAATTAAATATGTTTTGTATGATGATATGTTTGGGAGGGTTTCATTTGATGAGGCATGAGAAGCATCTAAAATTATAACCCATTTACACATGTGTTATTAATGTATGATTAAACGAACGGGGTGATTCGGGAGAATCCCATAAGACTATATAAATAAATTTTAAACCATTGAAATGAAATCCCAAGTGGTTTAAACCTTCTTCATATTCTCTAAAATCTATTATTTTCCATTATCCATTGTCTCATGAGATTCTACTATAATGATGTTAATAGAATAATCCCAACTAAGAATTGGTTGATTCGGGTCAACTCATGGATACAGCCTAAAGGAAGGAGTCCTTTGTCTACTTCACAATGATCTTCATCAGGCATGGAATTGAATATGGTAGTTGTGGCCATATATCATGTAATGTAAATGCATGTGAATTATTATATTAATATATATATTTGATTTTAAAGCATGGAGTTTTCATTTTATGGTCTCTTTTATGTCTCAAATTACCCTGAATAAGTGTTATCTTTTCCTTATAATATAATAAAACATAAAATTCTATTATATTCATATTATAAATAAGTATGCCCCGTATTTTAGATGTGTAAAGTTTAAAAGGGAAAGAATATCTATAAAACCAACATCACTCTATCTATTTCCCTCTTTTAGGTCACATAATTAATGTAATACTAATAGTGTTTTTTATTTGGTATAATAATCATACTAAATGATATAGGGTTTAGTATAAGCATCAGTTAGGTTCCAAATTGTTTTATTAAATATTAAAAATTAATAAAAATGTACTACCTAAATTATCCTTATAATCTCATAGAAATTTTATAAACATTTAATTTATAATTAATTTAAATTAAAAATATCCCCATTCATGTTAATATTCTTTAATAAAACAATTTCCATATCATTTTGTGTTTTTAATTGGAATTAATAGTCAAAGTGAGGATTACTCAAGATGAATCCAAACAAGATCCTTGAATCTTCAAAAAGACACATTAAAATTCAGGTGTTATTAGGGATGAAATAAATGCTTTACTTCATTCATCGTTGATCACAAAAATAATTTCATATTCTCTCTCACGATTATTGAGAGGGAGGAGAAGATAATTTCTCTCTAGCACTTGAGATAGCTGTATAATATTTTTATCCATTGCGTCAACACACCTCATGTGAAAAATTATATAATTATGAATTTATTCAGGTGGATAAAATGGATATTTTCATAAATTCCTTTGTCAATTTATTTATCCTATGTAATACCCTGTGTCAAATATTATTATTATTATTATTATTATTATTATATTCAAGGACATGTGTTTATTCCTATATCAAGTATTAAGTAAAAAAATTATTATTTATTTATATGATATTAAATATATCATTTTCATTGGGCCAATAAAATTAACACATATCCTCTCATAGAATTTATTAAAATTTTAATAATAAAATATCCATTCGACAATATATATAAATATATATATTATTTTTAACTAAAATTGTGAATAAATATATATTTTAGTATTCGTTTAAAATAAATAAATATTTAATTCATTATATTAATGAATATTGGGAATAAATAAATATTTATTTATTACCATATGAATAATTGAAGAAGTAGTAAAATATAACTCATATATTTTAAAAAAGGATACAGAATTAATGAATTTATATAGAAAACATTTAATTTAATGTACACTATTACACAATATAGGGAATAAATTTATTTATAAATTTAAATTCAATATAATTCATTGACATTCTATATACACTTATTGTGTGACCATCTAGGCCAATTTATTAATTGAAATATATGAACTTACATAATGTCCAATATCAATTTCTACTAAATCATGAAGATTCCCATAGAGAAATAAGTTAATGCAGTAACTACAAAAAGAATTATACAAAATCTATATTGTAATACAATCCAGTTTCAGCTAATATATCATCAAGAATGAGGCATACAGGTGTTTTTACTTTGTATGTTTGATATTTGTTTTAATTATTGAAATTTCCTTAAATTTAAACTATCATGACCATATATTTCATCTAAAGGTTTTGTTTCAATCAAATTAGTAGATTTATATTCTCTAAATAATATGGGATTAAAAAATAATTTTTGTCTATTCAATTAATGGAATATCTCTTATAACACAACAGATGGAAATTCAATCCCTATGAGAAATTTTCATTGTAGTTTTCTACAATGTATCTAAATACATGATTCATGATACACGTTAATAATGATCTCAAGTATAAGGACCAATACACATGTTCATAGATAATAATATCCAATGATGCAATAAATATGAGAAATTACTTTTGACATTTATGTCCTCATGACCAAATCCATGGATATCACACAGTGAAAACATTATAATAAGAATTATCAATGCCTTATAAGGCCACAACACATATATTTAAACCTCACATGTGCATCTATAATGTATGACATATTTATTTAGTAATATTTTCATTAAATCTCTAGGATCCCTTTATATTGGGTAACATCTATAACTTATTAATGTGATTAGTATCTGAAAGAAATTATCACAGTAGTATTATGTAAAATAATAATCATTATGTGATAAGATAATTTTTGATATAAATTCTAGTAAATGAATGCATATAGTCAGTTGATTATAGGGAACAAACTCCAATATACCCCCACATTTAAAGCAAATAACTACAATCATTTCTCACTATTTTATTAATTCTCATGTGAAGTAGTATCTATAGTAACCAGGCCATCCCTGTTTTTCTCAATAGTTAATATTCTTATTATGGACCAACCACTCTGTGTAAAAACCATAAAAGGTGACATCCCTAGGTATTTACTTTTTTCCCTCTATCATTAACAATAAATATTTGATATTACCATGACAATAATATAATCATAATATATATTAGGATAATACATTACATTTTTGGTACAATTCCAAAATCCAAAAAAAAATTATTCCATCTCTTGTATTACTTATTAAACTTAAAATAATCCAAAACATAATTGGTATTTATTGATACGACTACCACAATATCTAATAATATTATATTACTCATCATATTTTGGATAACTATGATATAATATCAAAATGATATAGAGGAATAATAGTTTTCTCTTAAATTTATAACTAGCATTGTCACTTACCCGGGCACCATGAACTTATTTGACATACTATATGGAGTATTGTGGGATAGTTTGGAACACTACCTTAGAAGTTTCTCCTAATTCAGTTTGATATTTTTCACCCTGATTAATGAATTATAATTTTTAAATATAAGTACATATTGTATAATAAATGATATGTCCCATTGTAGATTCATATGGATTTTTACTCAGTATATTAACCTCCTCTTATGTCTTAAAACACATTCTTATAGAGATTTATTTTCTGTGATATATGTAAAAATAATCCCTTGAATTATTCAATATATTATTTTTACATACTTTTTCATTGTATGTATTATGTAAACAATCTATGAAACCATACAAATATATCACAGTAGATCCTCCTCCATATAACACAGATCTATACATTAATTTATTATTTAAGAAATATCATTCAATTTACTATTTAAAAATTGTAATACTAATATCTATTTTCTATATGATATCAATATATTTTATATGAAAACTATAGTGTTCCCCCTAACCAATTTTATACATTGTTCTCGCAATTATTTTTAATAAAACTCAACATTCTTATGGATTCATCAAAAAAAGATTTTGTTATAGGGATTCTTGCCTCTACCTGTAAATTGATATAAATAACTTTTATACATTATTGGAATAATTTGGGATTAGAAAACATTCTACAGATGACATATAGACTTCTTATTAAATCTTTCAATTAATGAACATGGTGGTATAATCCATTTTAAAAAATTAAATAATTATAAATGTTTTTTACGTAAACCACAATTCTGATATAATTAAACATGGTTACTTGTGGAAAGGATTAATCATAATCAATTACTTGATGTTGTTTGAAACCAATGATAAATAATCTTGAATTATAAGTACAAACTTCAGAAAACACACCAAGTTTATTTTTTAAATACACACCAATGGAAGTTACATTAATGGAAGATACAATGAAATACATACCTAAATTTTTGTACAATGATTCCAATTCTAATTTAGTATCAAATTTCAGCAATTATATTATTTATAGTTATTAATTCCTCATAAAATAATTATTTATCATTAATAATGAATTATATATCACCAAAATAAGTTATTATATAATTATCTATCTTTGGTCATATCGTTAAAACATAGTATTCGTCTTTGGGAGAACTCCCCCAAGTGAGTCTCATGGAATTTAAATTCCTATGATAATTTGTATTTAGAGCCTTTACTTTATTGAATTCAAGATTACCCCCACCATCTCAAATATATATGTTCTCTCTTATTAAATAAATATAATCATTAACAAGTCTAATACATTTCTAACATTGGCAGAGTAATATCACTAGTAACATTGAATAATTAACATAGATATACATTGTTATGTATTGGTGTAAGTTTGTTATAAAATTATCCTTAACAAATTGTTTGTATATGAACACATGAGTTTGTTGCAAAATGAAATTATTTTATATTATAATTTATTTAAAAATAATTTTTCATTGTGGTTTGTATATGGTTTAATTTTAAGGCCACTATTTTCAAATCATGTATCGAAGTAGGTATTCAAATATTTTCAATAATTCGAAGACTAATTACCAATACTCTTTTTAATAACATTATGTATTTATCTTTTATATGGAAATTATAGTTTAGATATGACTCCAATATTCATTTTAATGATTAATTGTGGGTTGTTAATATATTATTTATCTCACCCACTCCAATAATATTTTCTCCGTTACCAAAAATATTGTCTACTTTACATTTATAAAATCTATTAAAAATATCTATTGAAGTGTATAAAATTGGTCATGATTTTCCTCATAAATGTTCTTATGTGTATATCAGAAATTATTATATATTTTTTTGGATTTATAACCTTTCACATCAACAGGTAATTATATTCCTCCAACTTTATATATAATCATTTCAAATACCTTGGAGATTCGAGCACAAAAATATTTTAAACTCCATTCAAATATGTACAATATTTTAATTCAATTTTTCAATACCAATATCTAAATTTCCACAAATAGCCATTATTATTATTCTTATATTTTAAATTAATCATTAATTTATGATTTAGACATTTTTTTCAAGTATAATGTTTTTATTTATTTGGAATTTTATACCATAATAACATTTATTCCAAATCTAAAATAATGTATCATTGTTTCTAAAACTTGACACTGTGTCAAGGTTTTGGTAAAATGATTCAAGAAATAATATATTTATATGAATCTATCCACGTAAAAAATTTTAAGTTATTATTTTAATTAGATGATATATGAATCATGTTACATAAAAAATATACACTTCATATCGATAATATTTATTGTGTTACTTAATTCTTGTATTTGGATACAAATATGTGAGTCCAATATTTTATTAAATACCCAATAATTAAAAGAAAAATAATTCATTAAATGGGGAATATACCTGATGTTTATGCTTTCACTTTCACCATCATCTATTATTTGAAATTCCCCTTATAGTGAAATTTCTTACCACATGTAATGTATATAGATTATTGTTCACTTACTACCCTCTTTATATTTTTATTCATTGATTGTTGTTACAAATAGACTGCAAAAATTAAAAAAATCATAGTATTTTAAACATTTTCCTTCACTACACTCACCATAAACATTGAAGAACAAAATTCCTACCAATCTTTATTAACATGGAAAACCATATTGAAAATATTCTTAAGTGTATTCTCTATACTATTATAGTTATATTGTTTTATCAAAATGATCAATTCATATGTTAATGATGAAATAATTAGATTTTGGGATAATTTATTTTCCTTATAGAATCCCAAAATTAATAACTAATCACTATATTGCTTTATATTGATTATTTCATCACTAGGTAGATATCCATTTTTTCCACAGTGTATTCTATCCCATAGTATGATTCGGTCAAGAAGCTACATTATTAGCCAAGTAGGTGTTAGTCTTAGATAAAAATAATTTTTATTTTATATTGAGGATAAGGGGATGGGAGTTTTTCTCATCCTATTTAAGGTCTTATTACCAAATCATAGACTCTATTATAGATTTAATATTTATTAGTGAAATCATTCCTCATTACAATACTTATCTCCCTCGTTTTAAAATTGATCAATTGACACCATACACCGACATGAACATCTATATTTATCAATGGTACTCCATCTTCAGCCTCGGTGGTTAGTCTCACTATGGTTTAATAACACATAAATATGGGCTTTATAATTTTCTAACATCCAAAGAGAAGATATGTGTGGCAGAGTGGGGATCATTCCCAATTAGAAGGGATTCTTATGTATACCTTTAAGTGAAATTATAAGCCATATAGTTTGGATCACATTAATGGGTAACGTCATACATTTATGTTAATGTGATAAGGACTATTATAGTTCAATTTACGTTCATATTTCTATGATCAAATGAAACTCCTTTTAATGTCATATTCATGTGACTAAATGATACTCATTTTATGGTCATGAGTCCAATACCCTAACGTATTTTAGTTAATTTCCATAATACTATGACCAATTCATAAATTATTACTGTCAATTCTAGTGGAATTATAGGTGAAATGGACCTAGAAATTATTATAAAGGGACATAAAAATGACTAGACATTAATTGTTTTTCTCGCTAGTTGCTAACAAAATAGAAGAATTATGGTTGGTGATAAAATACAATAGAAGGCTCTTATAGTTTATTAAACATGGATTTGACTCAAAATAGTTATTATAGGATTTATTTGAAGCTTATAGAACCTTTTGTTGGTCTCGATAAACTAAGTCATATGAGCCTAGAGGATTAGTCCCTAGAATAATCCACCATTCATGCAAAATTTAGATAATTCATTAACAAGGGAATACATGATTGATTATATCCCATGTATCTTATTTTTTAATGAGGAAACATAATGAAGATCAATTATAGTGTTCTCAATTCACATTATTAAATACATACATGATTGAAATAGAGAACACTAAGGTGTTTTTCTCAATATCATATCTCTTGAAGTTGTAGAGGGGGCTTAAGTAAATGGGATTTTGTAGTAGGTTGGTATAGGATAAGAAATGTTGGAAATGTATTTTATGAAATTAATTTATCACATATATAATTTATTTAAGAAAAATGTTCCCAGGTGGTTTCATGATGGTTGAGCATTAGAATTTGGAAATGATATCTAAAGGAGGTCCTAGGTGAAGGGGTTCCTTGTTTTATGAGCGGGGGGAAGGGATGATCATTTGAAAAGACTAAGAGGACAAGTTCCCAGTTACTAGAAAGAGGCATGTGGACAATGGTGAAGACCTTTTATTTAACAAGAGGATAAATGGGATGTTGGCAACCAATATGAATTGGATACCATATCAAATGAATGTTCTGTTGTGTGTCTCCTCGAAATTAAGTGTCGGACCTTTAAATATATACATGTTGCTACCCGTTAGGATCAATTGAGGGATGAGATGTCAAATCCTCATCACATGGGAGAACCTCTGGAATATATTCGATTTCCATGTTTTTGATGATAACCTAGTTGAACTGGTATATTACAGTGATACAAATAATTGAAGGATATATTTGACCTTTTCTTCATTCTTCAAATATTTTGGATTTAGAAATCACCTAATGAATAATCATAGAATACCTGAGTGAATAATTAATTTACTAAGATGTTTTTGAGATTTATACTTCGAAAAATTAGAGGTTTGGTTCCACTTATATGAAAGGGAATATAGTCACCTATATTACCATAAGTAACCGTCTCAGGATCAAAATTATCTTCAACAATACATTTCACATGTGTGTTGGGAAGATAGGGTGTGGGGCACATGTAGGACAAGGAACCTACAATAATTTTTTTGAATATGCAATAGGAAAAATTGGTTACAAAGGGAATGTAATTGACACATAGAACTATGTGTGGGATATATATACCCAATTATTATATATCTCTTTGAGAATTATCAGATCATTTGAAAAATTAGAGGTATTTATCCTTATGAAAAATTCAAGCATTAATAATACACACCCCCACTCAAAATTTGATTCAATTGGCATGAAGATAATATAATTTTGAGTTAAATGTGACATTTGTATAATATCTTAGTCAGGAACATCTTTTCATGAGTAAAGTAGTTTTGTGAATTGGGTGTCATGACCTAAGTGTGATGAACTGGGATAAATTTATACATAATGAAATTTTATCAATTTATCCTCACGCCATATTTCATGTCCTCATCCTAAAATTATATTTTATTGAATTTCATTTAAAAATGGGGGAGGTTCTATATATTTTTTCTTCCCCTTTTGTATTAATTTGATGATTTCATAAAAAATCAACATGTTGAAGTGAAAACTACTCCTATTTAGGAAATGAATGAAATCATAAATCTAGGGAATTCTAGACAATGTCTTCCATATATAACATCCCTAGAAAAAAATACTAAAATAATATTAAGACTGTACACTATAATACTTCCTTCTATTGTATAGTTTTAGGGTATTTAGTGATATTGGCATCCCTCATATAGATCACAGATTTTATCCATCTTATTTCACAAAATACTCAATATTTGAAGGGATGAAAATCACCTAGAATTATGAATTAATTATATAATATTATAACAACCCATCACATGTAATGTGGTACATGAATTATACCCAAGACAGTCACAAACCCCATCCAAATTACCAAACACTTTTTTATTAATTTATCTTTCATTAGGTGTCAAATAATATGTTATAAAGATGAAATTATCATTGAGACCTTAATCCTGGGGGTGGATTCAAAAAAATTGTATGTGTGAATAGCATTTTCCTCAATTGTGTGATGATATACAGTTTTTAATTCATGATGGAGAAATATGTTAGGTTTTCTGGGTATCACATACATATGTTTACAAGAATGTGTCATCATTCTAGAAATCCTTATTATGTTCATACCTAAGACCAATACCTTCCATCTGGTGTATATAAAAGAGGGGATCATATTTAGTGATACGTGAAATATTTCTCGGGATATGATCATTAGTTAAATTTAAGATGAGTTTCTATCATCCATTTTTGTATAGGAAGAATTCATGTAAATGACACCACTAACATATAATATACAAAAGTATGGTAATAAAGAAATAAAGAAGGGTCCCCAACCATGAAACAATGTCAAATTCATCAAATAGATGATTATATTGTTGATAAAAAGTTTTGATTTACTAAATTTCAGAAATTTAATAGTGTTCCCAAAAATATAGATCAAGGTATCCCGTGTGTACATAGTGGTTTAATATAGATTGATTTTAGTATGAATTATGGGGCTATCAGTTTAGTTTGAATATGGAGCCTTTGGTTCACCTAGATAGATTCATAACCATGTTTCTTATGTAATATAATCTCTTGGTCTATGATTTATAAATATGTGTGATAATAATATCTTTCTTGGTCTAAACACAATTGGAAGATGATAAGTTTAACCCTATTATTATAGTGGTATTAATTCTGGAATAAAGATGTCTTTTATAAATATAATAAACGAAATATATATTTCATATTTTTTGATCATTCTATGTGTTTAAAAGTTATATAAGCATTAACATAAATATATATACATTTCAAAACATACCTGATTTCCATAGATATAGATTCAGTCCCTTTATTTAGATCATCTTAACTATCCATGCATTCCTATTAGATAAGATAAACGTTATCATGACTATAGGAATAAATACAATGTATAATTTATTTCAACATGTAAAATTAATTATATGAATAATGGTAAATGATGTTTATTGAGAGTACGAAAAAGGATGATATGTAAGGACTCTATATGAATGTGTTTTCCAGTACTGTCTGATTTCAACATCACATAGGAGGTCTATGCACCCTAGTAATTTTCTCTTAAATTTATGTGTATAAATATAATTTTCCCAAAATTACTTGTTGATTGTAGGATTGAAAAAGATCCAATGGTGGTTACTAATTTTTTAGATGGTTATATGGGAGGATAATTCTGTCTAAATCGACATTACTTCCCCAAAAACTAGTATTGTGTTGACAAATAACTTTGATAATGAATGATTTTTTTTATACTCACATCATGATATCCATGAATTTCTCTGCGATGAACATGTCAAAGAATCCTTACAAAGGGAATCATGAGAATAAAAACCATTTCTATGGGAAGGACAAGGAAAAATAATATGATCGTGTATTCTAATAATTCACGTAGTCTAGCCAATAGATTACAATCTACGATTCAAGGAATTTTGAGCATACAATGAGGTGATCATGTTGGAAGTGAAAATATGGTTTCCACTCAGAATGTCATGGGCTGGGAATATATGTAATGATTAATGAACCTAATACATATTCTCGGATGAAGGTGGTGTTTCAAAATCCCTCCTTAAATAACTCGTATATTGAGGCCTTCTATTTCTAGAGTAATTGATGAGTTTCTTGGAAGGATTCAAATATATTGGTTTCACGTCAAGGTGGAATACTAATACTATAGACATGTAACATGAAATATTTTGATACCACTAGAATTTAAAGTCATTCAGTATTTATTGTCATATATATCAAGGAGACATGGATACTGGTGCATGCCACCTATGACAAGGTCCCCCTCACATGATGTGTACAACTGTTGGTGGACAATGAACATGTAGAATGGGTATTCAATCAATTGATTACTAAATTATGGAATTAAATCCTATAACCTAAATTTGTGTAGAAATAATGATGTAATTTTTTTCTCAAATATCGTCTATAGTTTTTAACTGAATATAAAAGATTAATTTTTATTCCATACAGAGGATGTAGTTGTCATATACACCAATAAGGTATCCACTGTACACTAAGGGTGGAAACACGATGAGTGGTGTTGTAAGGTTATCCACAATAGTGGAAGAGGATCCTTCTATAAATCACTGAATAGTTATCGTAGTATATGGATGATACCTTCTTTGTGCCTTCCTATTGATGGGATAAGCTAACATATAGGGAAGGATGAATAGTCTACTCTACTTATTTATACATCGAGGAAACATCTCCATATTTTCCATTCATATTATCACTGCTGTGATATGTTGGTTATAAAATATTGTTCTTTACTTATTTGTTAGATCATAATTTCAAATTTATTTAGTCACAGAATCTAATTTCGTGGATATGCAACCTTATGAGAATATCGATAATGATGAGGTGATAGAGCATGCTCTATTCAGTGATGAACCCCTCCTTGCTAAACTGAAACCTCATCCCCAATCAGTTTATTTACTATATATTTTGTCATAATATTGATATTATTCCCCATAATCCATAATTTCTTATATATAATGTGAAGAGGAAGAGGCGGGTGAAGATTTTCGGGACATCATGACTCCACATGATGCTAAATTTGATGATTCAGCTGGAAGAAAATGAATTGTTACATCCCTATTTTAGCCTTCTAATGCCACTAAATTTGTGAATATTACTAATGTTGACCATTAAAATATAGTGTAGATAGAATCAATAATCCTTCTAATCAATACCCCTGATGATCAAAATATAGACCTATTTTTTTGTCTTTAAAACCATCTATTAAAAATGATTATATAATTATGATTATCCATGGATAAAAAGTCATGGGAGAGTTTTAAAAATAAAAGGATTATATATTTCTTAAACGTATATTTTCTATATGAATTCCAAATAGTATTTGATTTATGATCAATAATTTAATTCATCCTTATTCTAGAATGTTGTGTAAGGTCTTTTTAATGGATATTTAATAATCATATTAGACTATGAACTAGATGTGGATAAGGTGATCTTATACCTTTCCCAAAATAATGCAGTGGACAGAGGGGATGATAAGAATGAAAAGGGTGTTTCTATTGGGTTATCCAATAAACTATCACATGTGTCGGGATTCAATATTTCATATAAGGGAGGTAAATACTAACATTGTATATCATTGAATGTTTCATTTGTAAACTGATGTATATAGTTATTATAATTATCCATAATAACACCTCCCATAACATTATATCCTCATGTAAAAGGGGATGATAATCTTGTTTCTTCAATATAATATTGGTTGGGCAGCACTGAAAATATTAATCTCATGTTAAAATTATGTAACATAGTGACATATTAGTTTTTATCTCTTTGGTGGGTTTCATCTCAAATCTAGGGTCTCTATTGATTCCGTAGTCTACGAGGTGGTTTTTTAGAGATACATCTTAAGTTCAATCCATGAGACACCCTTGGGATATTTTTACCTTCATTTTCAAAATAATAAAAAAAATCATCATCATGGGGTAATGTAGGATACAATATAGATATATTCACTGTGTTTTAAATTGAAATGTTGATGAGAATAAGCAGGGTGAAAACTCTGACTGCGTCTTACATGGTATAATAGTATTGATCGACTCAAGAACCATAGATTCATGGAACATATAGAGAAACATGGAATGTTCTTATTTTGGTTGAGAAGTAATAATTAGGATAAAAGATGGTATACTTGGAAAAATCACTCTGCCAATTATTATTAGATTCCTATGAGTCAATATGAGAACATGGAAGGTTCACAGATGAGGCTAAGAAGAAGAGAGATAATATAAAAACCCATATCTTTAAAAAAACATAATTTATTATTTATTACATAATGATACTAATAAGAAAACAAATAATTTAGTGAGGCCTTGTGTCTTTTGGAAATTTGTTATATAGCACATTAACTTGAAACATGGGTATAACATCAATATTATATATATCATGACATGCACTTATATTTAATTAACGTTCTAGTACTTTACAAGATATCTTGGGGATGTTCCTAATAAAATATTGATATATAAATCCCACTAAGGGAATAATCCAAGAATAACATGATAAAAGTAATACATCCTAGTAAATATGAAGATCATGGTGAAAAATGGGCTAGAATCATAATCAGGATCTTATAAGTATGATATATGATGAAAGCATTAGGGAAACACAAGAATGTAGCAAAAATATAAAACATGAAATCATAATAATAATTCAAGGCTAACAACCAAGAAATAATAGCATAGTGTTCTTGGTATGACAGTCAATGCTCCAAATATTGTATCTCATGATATAAAAACATTAACTAATGCATTGGGAGGCTATATAACCCTAGTCCCACATGTCACATTCATTTCATTTACATGAAATTTTATTCGACATAGATTATAAAATATAAGAAACTATTTCATCGATGTTAATCCCATAATAATGTTGTGTTGGTAATATACAAGGAATTCCCCAATCGATGATGTATATGCCTGTCTATATGAAAACCATTTAATGGGAATGGGGATGGGTATTCCCAAGACAATATATAGTTTGGAAAATCATGAGATAATTTCGGTAGCATAGTGGGTGCACGTAATGTTTTATGGAATAAATTAATGATAGTGTAAGGTCATAAATAATTAAATGGGAATCATATGTATGGTAAAATGGATATGTAATAAAATATTACAACATGAAAAATTATGAATTAAATGGAAATATTGCAAAGAAATTATTTGGAATAAAGGAAGAGGAGGGAGTCCATTATCTCGAGGGGGACCAAATAAAATCTTGTGATGAGCTTCATAAGAGCGTGTTGAAACATTGGGATGAATATATAATGTTATGGGGATAGTAAGTTCATGCATAAGTAGTTTTTAGTGGATATTATAAGAAGGGTGTGTGGGTATTTAATCCAAAACGGGGTGTTCATTATTTATTAATTTACATACACAGGTTTTAAGCTCTTTGTGATTAAATAGTAAAACCCCCAACCCTACCCATGGTTTTTTCTCTTGGTTTCTTTAAAATAGGATTGGTATTTTATATTTTACAATGAAAAGAAACAAAATCATTAAAATTATACACTTTGTGCTATGTAATTGATTCATGATTATAAAGAATAGAAATTATAAAAATAAAATATAATATATGTTTAGAGGATATATAAAGTGGTTATAAAATTTATCAAATAACTTTAGAAACAAGTTATTTTAAAGGGGAAACATATTTATGGTCAAATATTCCATTATACTATTAATTATATCACTTTTATGATTTTATGATGTCATACTACATAGCATATATTTAATCTGTATTTAATTTTTAACAAAAAATTTGAATGTCTCAGAAAAATATAATAAATAAATATTAAATATTTTCAAAGTTCTTATTTAATAAATAAAAAACCTTTTATCTAAATAAATATCCAAATATGAGATTTTATTCTTTTAAATTTAAATTCTCATTTTCACAAAAATACTATTTTCGGTCATATTAATTGTTTTAATCCATAATAATGATAAAATTAAAATTCACTTAATTGTATTTTCATTGGTAAATAAATATTATTTACTAGTAATATTATATAAAAAATAAAATTAGTTACAAAATTATGTAATTTATAAAAAATTGTGATTTAACTAAAACCATATTGTTTCCAAAATTCAATTTTTGTTACTTCTTACCAAAATATAATTTTCATCAACTCATAAAAAAATTAATAATGAAAATTGATAAATATTTTTATTGTTTATTTTAAAAAATACACAAACTCATACTAATTTTTTCTAGATACATAACCCTATATTACACCATTATAATCCATAAGGGTATGATGTGTTATGGTGGAGATTTCATTGGTGATTCGTAAAACAAGGTTTGGGAAGTGATCATAATAAGAATCAATATATACAATATATATTTTTGACTGAGCTTCAATTATTGAATTTCAAATTTAGATTGGTCAACTGAAAATCCTAGTGATGTTATATCCCAGTGAATATGTGTTAATTAGGCTTCATAGTGTACGATCCTACTAAAAAAGGCCATTTCTTCTTCTATCTATGTCAATTTTTCTATTATAACCCTCAATATATAATATTAATACACATAATTGCACAATAGCTATGTTATGAATGATTTAGATGATTAATCATATATTAAATCCAATAAACTATATATCCAAAATAATCAAGGTAATTTATCTATTTTCTATAATGATAATGAATTTACTCAATAAAATGATAATTTTATTTATAAAATTTTAGGTCATTACATTCCCCTTCCCCTTTATAAATTTCACCCTCAAATTTTCATTTTAATAAAAAAATAGATGATTTAACTTATGTTTCATCATCTCTTCTAGTTCCCATGATTCTTCCTAAAACTTATTCTTCCACCAAATATTATTGAATATGTGATATTTCTTATTTTTTAGAGTATTTTCTATATGGTATATGATCTTCACTAACTTATCCTCAAATGAATGATAGTTCTCCAAAGGTACCACCTCTAAATTTAGTACATGTGATGGGTCTGGTATATACTTTCTCAATAGGTATACATGGAACATATCATGTACTTGTGATAGGTTAGGTGGGAGTGCAATTTTATAGCCCCCAACATTGATGTAATTAAATATATCAAAGGGGGAAATGTACTTTTGATTATGATTCCCATTCTTCTCAAACCTCGGGGATTTCTTCCCCTGGGATATACAAAGGAACACGTGATCTCCAAACTCAAACAATGTGTTTCATTGATTATTATATACAAAGATTTGTTTAAAATGATTCATGTATTTTATATAATTTTTAATTGTTTAAACCTTCTCTATGTTATGATGGATAAGATCAAGTCACATCATATTTTTCTCTCCCACATTGTCCATACCTGATATAGTTTTAATCCTTTTCCCATATAGATCCACATAACGTTCCATTTGAATACCATTATTGTTATATGTGAACTCCACTTGGGGAAGGTGTAAATTCCAGTATCCTTGTAAATACATTGAACATATTATCTCAATATACTCTAGGGTTTTACTTTTTCTCTTAAACTAACCATCCAATAGAGTGTGGAAATCTATACTGGAACATAGCTCTATATCTTATTTATTTATAATAGATTCTCCAAATCCTCAAGGTAAACCTAAAATATCCATCAAATAAAATAGGGAATGTCACTCTATGTAGTCTTACCACATCCCTTAGGTATATCTCATTGATTTGGTCAAGGTAAACATATTTATTAATAGAAATGAAATTTATTTAATTTATAAGGTGAAAAACTACCATCCAAATGGTATTATCGCTTTATATGTCCTAGGGTAGTCCTATGAGGAAATTCATGGAAACAGTTTCCTATATCCATTATTTTATGGGTAATGGTTGCATCCTACGCTTGTAGTTCTGTCATCCAACCTTGAATTGATGGCATACTAAGAATTATGATACATATTTTTCAATATCCCTCTTCATGTTATCCCTATAGAAGTTTTAATTAAAATATATACACATCTTTTTTCATCCATGATGAATAGAGATGGATGACCTATGCCCATTATCCTATGTTCCCTCTTCAGTTTTGGTTTTGATGGGGCATGTCTCTGTGTTCTAACCATTATAACATCCTCTTTATAAATCATGGTCTCCAAAATATTTGCTTCCTTTTGCTATATCATTTCATCATAATATTAGTCCTCCATTATCGTATCAAGAATATATTTTTGAATAGTTATTTGATAATGGTGGGAGGAATATCCTTTTATTATTCCCATTATAATCATTTCCATGCCCAAGAAGATTGGATCCCATTCCATCCTCATTATGGATTGGGTTGCCAGATCCTTTTAAATCGGAGAATATTTCACATTCCACTCCTTCCTATAATAGTGTGGGATTGAAAAATATAAATCCTTGAACAAATCTAGTCAAATTTGTTTAAAAATATTGATAACATTTTTTAAAAATATACACATGATTATTTTTTGATCATTATATATGTCAAACTTCTCCCTATAGAGATAGTGTCACCAAACCATCAATGTGAAGATCCTTATTTCCTATTTCATATCACGTGTAGAGTAGATTTACTCCTGGGTGGCTAATTGACGGGAGGCAAAGGATTCCAATTTTTTATAATGCATTTGTAAAAAAAAATCCATTTCTTAATGTATTTTTATATATCGCAAAACCTTCTCCTCTGGTCTGTAATGTGAGCCCATATGCAATGATATGCCTCTTCATTGCCTCTTTAAATATTTACTCACTTTTATCAATGAAGAAAATCAGCACTCCCTAATATGTTATCATGGTTAGTAGGCTTGAAAATCTTTATAACATTCTCAAAAATTGATGATAATACCTGCCTGATCCAATGAAACTATGGATCTCAATCACAATTATTATTTTTAGCCATCCTTTAATTGCCTCAAATTATTATAGATCCATACATATCCCTTGTTTTGTGGAAACCAGCCCTAATAATATTACATTCTCTATAAGAAACTAGTATTTGTTATATCTAATAAATAAATTTCCATTTTATAAGTTCATCATGGGAGAATTAAAATACTCCTCACAATCCTCCTTGATTTTGGAGATAATAATAATATATTCTATAAAAAATACCAAATATTTGTTAATGTATTCCATAAAAACAATATATTTTAAATCAATAACGATACTTGGATCATGGGAGGGTATACATGAAATCACTATGATCTTTTAAAACATATACATTATTTGAAAATCTGTTATTGTGTTATCATAATTATTGACGTTTAAATGGTAATATATCGATGTAGATCTATCATAGAGAAGTACTAGTCATCACATAGTTGATTGAGAAATTCATCAATCCCTAGCAGTTAAAACTTTTTCTTCATCATGATCTTCTTGAGATCACAATAATAAATACATAAGGACATTGACATATACTTATTCTAGAAAATTTTGACTAGCACACCCCATAGTGATTCTCTTGGTTGCACAAACCCTTTCTCTAGATTCTCTTAAAGTTACTTCTTTCGATCATCAAGTAAAATGGAGACCACAATATTTTGAATCTGGTATATTGCAAAAGCTCTAGGTACAATCCTGATTAAGAACTCAACTTCATAGGTTCGAGGAAGACTATAAAATTATTGGGTAAACATGTCATTATATTTCTTTATAATAGGCATGTCATCAAGGAATATCTTTTCCATAGTCTCAATTGATTGGAAATTATATTATTTATCATAAGGTAATAATATCCATTATTGCTATTTTGATACCAATGGGGATTCATCCTCCTTATTTTACTTGTATAAAATCTAAGGGAAATTAATAATATAGAGGTTTATTTCCTTCTCTTGGTAATTTATGTTGGATCTATAAAATTAAATAGAATCTAAACATTGAATTTAATCAAATTATACTAATTGTAATATCAAAATGTTCAAAGTAATGTTCCACCAGAAAATATGTTCTGGGTAAATATAATATACTTGGGATGGAATAATTTCCCCATTTTTCTTTTTTCACCGATGAATCTACTTCAATTTTTTGAGGTGGTGTTTGAATAGTTATACTATCCTTTTTTTATATAAATGAATGAGTAGAACCAAAATGAAATAGTATCTTCAGTATTCGTGAATGAAAAACCCATGTACATAACACCACCTCATTGGTAGGATTCACCTCAATAGTAGTGATTGAATAATCTCTCACATTCTCTCTATGCCTTGGAGGTTGTTGTCATTGGTTATTGATGACAGTTCATAGCTTCGTCCATTAATTTACGTGGTCTCTTTGATCCATGTGGTAAAACAAATGTATAGTAGGCTCAGGGTTAACAATAGTATTCATCTCATCCATCAAATTTTTTGGGTTTATCCAATTTCCATTCGCTAGCCAGTCACCCATCCATCCCACACCTAATGTATTTTATTTTCCCCTATAGGAAATTTTTTAGATACTTCTTCCCACAATTTTGAAAATTGAGATGTTTTAATTTCATTCCCAAAAGATATTTATCCATCACAATTAATGAATTATAATCTTATCTCGTCTAAGGAATTTTCGGAAGCTTCATCACTTCTTTCCACAGCCTTGGTTGCAAAGTTCACCCGTCGTAGGCCTCCGGTGGAGGTTTTCAAGAGGTACGTGAATCGGGAATGGGGTTTAGGTAATCGGGCGGTTGTCGGTCTTCTCGAGCAGCGAAAAATCCTTGTTTGCCTTGTTGATGAAGATGACATGGCGCTGGCCTGGTCTCGAGCTAGCAGGTCCTTTAGAGGATTACCGTTCCATCTTAATCGCTAGACGTTTGATTTGAACATGAATCGGGACTCTTCCTCTGCGGCGATCTGGATTCAACATCCAGGGTTTCCACTCCCCTTTCAGAATCCAGCCCTCCTCCGCTCAATAGGTAACTCCCTGGGTCGCTTCCTCTGTGAGGATTGGAAAACGGATGCAATGGTGCACCCGATTGTTGCGAGAATCTGTGTGGAAGTAGATCTCTCTCGTCCTCCACCCGAAAAGGTGTGGATTGTGATCGAGGGGCAATACAGGTACATACAAAGTGTGTTTTACGAATCTTGGTCTTTGTTTTTCTCTTTCTACCACAGAAAAGGCCACCGTCTGGAGGAATGCCGCAAAAGGGATTCGGCTGTGGTGGTTGATACTTCTGCGGTGGATAAGGGTGTCTTAGTGAATGTCGAAGGAGATGGGTCAGGCTCCGGCCATGGTTCTGAACCTGCTGTGTTCAACCTGAGGTCTGTCGAGACTCCTCGGGGGGATCAAGAGAGCGGGCCTCCTTGCCAACCGGGGGTGGGGTTGCACTGTGTGGCCAACGATTCGATGGTGGATCCTTCTGGCTCGGGGAGGGAGAGATCTACCGGTTCTATCTTGAAGGAGACTGTCAGGGACTCGGGGCCCCAGGTGAAGGCTGTGTTTGATCGCCTCAGGAAGGACATAGGTGTAGTCCAGTCAGCCAGTAGAATGGGGAAGGAGTGTACGATTCAGGTGGGTGAGGCCTTGGCGAGGATCTCTCTGCCTCCAGGTGAATTTAGGGGCTGGGAGGTTCAGAATCCTCAGATGCAGTATATGGGAAGGGGTTTTGAGCAACCAGCTTTACAGGATGGGTTTGGGGTTGGGGAATCTTGTTTCAGGGAGAAGGAAGGGGGCAAAGGGGTTGGCCCTGCCTTGGGTAACACCCCTGGTCAGCTGAATGGAAATGGGGAGGAGGTGCAGGCTCAGATTAACATTGGAGACCCAGAGGGTTCGGGTTCTGGCATCCTGCCAGAGAGTGTAGCTCCAGCCTGAATTCTTGTTGTTTTGAGAAACAAATTTGCAGAACTGGGTGAGGTGGATTCCAGAGTAGAATCTTCTGCTCTGGTTGGGGATGATAAAGACTACAGGAGTAACAATAATGACCTCGGGTTGGAAGGTCAGATAAGGGGGCATGCTCTCCTGGAGTGTGTTGATGGTGGAGGGGAAGCAGGACTTGATGGGATATGTAGAATTTTTTCTAAAGCCGAAACCGAGGCAAGGAGTTACATGAGGAAGAGGAGGAGGAGAGGTAGGAAGGATTACTCCACCTTACCTCCTCCTATGAGGACCCGGTCAACTAAAAAACCAACCGTCGAGGTGCTGGACAGGGAGATCATGTGTCATCTTAGCTCTCCTGGACAACATGAAATATCCTCGGACTTGGTGTTAAGCTCGGAGGATGTGGTGTCAGAACAGTTGTTATATCATAACGCATCGGAAGAGGATGCAGCCAAAATGATGGGCCGGAACCATGAAGCGAAGCTGAATGAAAAGCAGTATGTTTGGGTTGATAAGCAGGATTTGATCCTAGTTGGAGGCTTCAACAAAGGGTTGATCAGTCTTGCGGAGTACATGCAGGTCTGGAATAGATTGACCACTACCTTTGAGGCCTTGATAAGGGGGGACACCCTGTTGTAGGTCTGTGACTTTTCTTGGAAGTTGTTTAGGGACACGGCCTCTGGTGGATTTCGACTTGTTTTCAATGAATCCGTTTATATTATCTCTTCCTAATGCGTTTTCAAGTTGCTGTTCTTGTTGTGTGTGGAAGGTCGGAGGAACAGATCGGCTCGGATGGGTTAGAACACGCTGCTCCTTCCTTGGCAGGTCACTTGGGAGGTGGCTGATCGGAGGGATGGCTTGCCATCGGGAGGGACCATACATGCATGGGGTCGCTGAGTGGCTCTCCCTTGGAGTGAGCGGCGTTGTTTTTTCTTGGATGAGGTGATTCCTGATTTTTGTTTGTTGCTGTTTGGGTCTGCTGTACTTTTGGTTTCCCACTTCCTTCCTTAAAGTGGCCTTATTAATAAAAAAAATAATTTTCAGAAATACCTTTTTTTAAGTTGAATATTCCATGTAAAAGTCCTGTAAGAAAACATTTTTCATACTTTTTTCCACTCTATTGGCTTGATCTCTACCTTGGGCATCATAATTTGTATCAACATCCACCATTTATTATCTTTATGTTAAATATGATAAATTTCCTGTGAAACCATCTTTTTCATTATTATTTGTCGGATGGGGAAAATAGTTTCAATGGAGATCATTCATTTCCACATTAATAAGGTATAGAAATACCCACTAGTTTTTATTCATTTTTATATATTTTTCTCAATTGAAACATTCACTTTCTTAGTTAGATATTATTTTCCTAACTCATTCAAGTTTCTAATCAGATCATAAGTTAATTCAGAAATCATTTTCATGAATTTCATGAGTCTCAATCTCATCGGGCTAGGCATCTCATTCATATAGTCATTACATTTTTCATCTCACTAGTTGTTAAATTGGTTCCTCCTATTTGAAAACAGTAAATAAAATAAGGGAAAAATTAGAGATGATATTTTTGAATATACTAAAAAAATGGAAATAATAAACATTTAAGTGACAAATCATAAATAACATACATTATATAACTATATAATTTCATGATTTTTATCAAAGATATCCATGATCTATTTCCAAACATAAAATATTAATGAATTTTTTATTTAGATTTTAATTTTTTATATAGTTCTTTCAAATTTACTAGATAATATCCCCAAAGAGTATTAATATATGATTCGAGTAATAATTATTTATTATTAACTATGTGATGAATGATTCGTATCATAATTATTCCTTTTAGGTTTTATTGACTCTAGGTAAACATGTGTCATTAAAACATCCCCATGAATTTTCCAGATAGGGATTTTGTTTCATGGAAACAACATACTATATAGTATGAAACAATAAGGGAGGTTTTTTTATTTTTAATCATATCTATATAACATTGCAAAGGGATTATAATCCTAATAAATAAAAATTACATGACATTCCAATGATACCAACTATGAAAATCCATATCTTTTACACACATTAATTCATGTTTTATTATATAACATTTCATGAAAATATCATAGAAGATCATCAGGACTAGTGTCATTATAAAATTATCTATTCATCAAATTAAAATGAAACTTGGGTACAACAACATTATTTAAAAACTATATCATTCCGTTATATTCCATCAATATTATAATACTGAATGGGATAACATGGTATAATATATAATAATGTTTTGAGATATAATACCCAATTAGGAAATAATAAAATCCTAACATGATGAAGGTAATACTTTTTAGTTAGGATTCATATAAATGTGATATAAAATGGTTGATAATTATAACCATTATCATCTAATCATGATATAAAATGACAGGATCAAGGAAATATAAGAATGCATAAACAATATAAAATATGAAATCATACATATTAGTTTTGTCCAATATTTGATACATCATAATATAATGTTATTAGGGTAACCTCCCATGAAAAATACAAGGTATATCACGAGATAAAAACAATTCCTAGTGCGTGGAGTGCTATATAATTTTGGGTGCACCCATCAAATTCATATCATGTACATGCATTGGTTTAACACATAGTTCACACAACATAATTAATCATTTCATAACTTTTAATCACATGGTTAATGTTTTAGGGTTATATAAATTTGTATCCCCATTCAATTATTTAAAGGACCATTTAGCGAAATACCATTCAGTGAAAATGTGTATGGGTATTCCAAGTACAATATTTTTGAATGGACAATCATTGGATAGTTTATTCAAAACATTATGGTGTGCAAATAGGTTACTTGAAGGGATTAATGAGGTTAAAAGGCATTATATCATTACATGAAAATAATAATGATTATAAAAGGAATGTGTAAAAATAAATTAGTACTTGAAAAATTTTAAAAAATGTGTGATTATTAAAAATAATGTACTTAATATAAAGGAAATGGATAGAGTCCCTTACCTTGATAAGGAAAATTTAAAAGCTTAGTAAGAGATTATGAACACTTATGGATGTATTTAGAGAGGTCAAGTGAGAGTAACTTCATGATCAATGAGTTTTGAGTGAAGCGGGTGGGAGTATAGATCTGTATATACAACGATAGAGGGGATAATTAGTTATTAATTTCTAAACCTATGTTTTTTTATCTATATGATAAAACAAAAAAAAACTAAATACATTCCATAGTTTCCTCTAAATAAGAGTGGTTTTAAATATTATATAATTCTAAGAACAAAAATACATAAAATAATAAACTCGGTGATGTGGAAGTGTGTTATATTTATAAATTATTTATTTTTAAAAAATTCAATACAATATATGTTTCATAGGATTCATTTCGGGTTTTTTAAACATGGTAACATAACACTAGATCACAATATTTTAAGATGGAAACATATTTTATGTCAAAAATTACACATATATTATTTATTAGAAAAACATTTGGGATATTATGTTTTCATAATATGTACCATATGTTTAAATCAAATATAATTTTTACCCAAAATTTTGACTGTCTCTCTAATTTATAATAAAATATCCATTTAATAAATTTGATTTTTTTATTTCAAAAATAAAATTTATTTCATCAAAATAATTCTTAAAATCATAGTTTTTATACATTTAAAACCAAATTCTAATTTATTGATGAATACTAGTTTTTATAATAATAACAGTTTTATTTCCCTTATAATGATCATATTAGTATTTAATAAATTATATTATCATTTATATGTAAATATTATATAATAATAATATTAAATAAAATAAAATATAACTCGAAATTTTTGAATTTCACAAACTTAGTGTTTGAATTAAAAAATTATAAATTAAAAAACATTACAATTTTGGATTAATTGTATGGTAATCAAATTTTCATTAAATCATAAAAACTATAATAATGAAAAGTGGTATAGATAATCATTAATTTATTAAAAATGATAATATAAAAATTTATACTACTAGGGTCTAGATACATAAATCCTTAGTAGACAAGTGTATTCCCAAAAGGTGTAGTGTGTGATGGTGGGTCTTTCTTGGGGTGTTTTGGTGAACAAGGTTTGGGATATGATCTCTATACTGATTATATTCTCTCATGAGTGATTTTTAATCCATTCTTCTGTTGATTAATTTTATCTAGTTCTAGGTCAAGGGTAGTATTATTGCTACAATCTCCCTCAAAATCATCGATAATTTGGCTTCATAAGATATGATCCTACTATTATAAGTCATAGTTTATTCACTCTATTTCTATTAGACATTATCATAACACTCAATATGTACTAATTTTAATTATTGTATTATAAATGATATATTATTAATGGTTAATATTATTGATCATCTTTTCAATCCAACATGTTGTATCACACCAAAATAAAAAAGAAATATTGCATGTTTTTTCTATATCAATAACATATTTAATCAATCAAATGGTATTTTCATTTATAATATCATGGGTAGTTATAGTTAATTATTCTTATTTGGACCACAAACTACTATTATAGGGGGAGGAAGACAAGACAAATATAACTGCGAATTTTCAATACAATGATGATTTAGAGGGATCACTAACACAACTACTATAATTTATATAACTCATACTATAGTGGTTTGTTAATATTGTTTCCTCCTATTTAATAACCAATTGGGAATAGGATATAGATTTGTTGAGGTTTCTCTGATTTTATAATTAATGAAAAAACTTCTTATCTAATTTTTTTTAGCTTTTTGAATTTTTTTACATTAACAATCAATTCATGATTATCAATGAAACATATAAAGAGTAACATCATATCTATTCAATCCATATAAACATTTCGTGATAATTTTCTATTTAAATTATTGTTTTAAATTACATTATTTTATAAATAAATATAATAATCATCCCATTATCTTCGAGTGATGTGACATTGAATATATATAGGAATGCTGGGGATGTTGAAAATATATAGAATTATTATAAGTTAGTTCATATATGTGTAATTTTTAACATCACCATATGACATGGTTAATTCATTTGGATACGAATTTTATAATTAATATAGAATAATAAAAAATTTAATGGAGGTTTTTTAAGAGATAATCAATTCTCAAAAGAGTCTGAATATTGTGGAATTATATCTTTGTGCATTATTCATAGATCACCAAAACTGATATCTAAGAAACATGATAGTGCTCTGAATTTTTCCTAGATTATTAATCCAATAGATCATGTCTTGAATTTTTATAAAGAAAATTGTGGATCCTTACAAGGTTTATTTTTTCCATTTTAGCAAAAAAATATTTCATATGACTTGAGTGATAGGGTATTAGTGATAAGGAGTTTATATTTTTCCCTATATTTCTAGTGTGGGATTTCAACCATTGAATATTTGTTTATTTTTTTTGAAAAGTATAAATTTTATTTGGACATAGAATGTACAGTTATATCAAGTGAAAACATGAAATTTTCCTAGGAACACCTATTTGGATTTTCACCATATAAAAGAACAAAACATTTTCATTTTTAAGTTTATGGTTTGACAATTCATAATATTGAGGCTAATGATTATGTTTGAATAACATTGACCAAATGTTCTTATGATTTAAGGTCATACATCTTTGAATTAAAGAGGGTGAGGAATCATGATTTGCGTAGAGACAAAATTTACCTGATGTAAATTGATATGCCTCATTGTAGTATAATTATTACCATAGAATGGGAATTTACATTTACTTTAATGTCATAATTTATGTAACAATTCATGTATTATTTTATTTTATAAATCTATCAGAAAACTAATTGGGTAGTATATTTATTGATAAGGGAATGATTTAAACCGTGCAAAAATGGGTGAGGGATCGTATTGATATTAGTGACTTTAGGAGAATGGTGGATACTATTAATGGTTATAATTCTTAGACCAATGTAAGAGATGTAACAACCCATGTTGGTTAAAGAGAAAGAAATACTTCAAAACCTAATAATAAAGAATAAGATTAATGTGTATATTTTCATGTGTTACATGAATTTTTATACGGTGGAATGGAACTACCTTGTTGATTTTGATCATTGAAATTACAAGAATATTATGTTCCACTGAGGTACTAAGAAGGAAACGTTTGGTTAGATGATCCTCTCCTCAGGATGAGATCAAGCCTCTGGTCTTTTATAAAAAGGAGGGATATGTGGCGTATATTTTATCACAAAACAATTGGATTATCTTTAGAATCATGTAACATCATTAATTAAATTCATGGTAGGTTTATAGTGATTCCCATGTCCATGAATAAATATATTTCATTTGGGAATAGTATATTTAACTTGTGATTAGAATATCTTAATTCAATCTAACCAGGGTTGGTTAGTTATTGGATTTTGATGGGAAAGTGGAAGTGTATGTGGATTTATACATTATTGCAAAAACTGCTTTCAATGTACCTTCTTATAGTCTTATAATACGAATCAATATACACATGGTTCATAGAAGGTATCTACAAGGATCAATATTATGTCTTTGAGAAATGGTGATGAAATTCCTGAGTTTCTTAGTGGGAGAATAAAGGATAAATGATGTGATTGAGGTATAAACACTGAGGTAAAGTTAAATGTTTCCATCCTAATGTAGGAAAAACAATTCTAATATGATTTTATAAGATAAATACCCTATGATAGAGTGGGATAATACTCGTTAATCATTTTAGGTGGACAAAGGTTGAGGCCTCCATGTATTGCTATATATCATATAATAACATGAATAAATATACATGTAGTTCTCAAATGGGGTTTTTTAATTTTATGATATGATAAAAACATGAAGTAATGCATGTAGTTATAAATAGGATATGAGATCTTTGTTTTATTTTATGAAATATCTGTGTATGGAAAATGTTGTTAATCTGACATAAATCAAGGAAGACCCATATATTAATTATTAAAGACGATGGTATTTATATTTTGAACTAAAATATGAAATTTAGGGATCTTTAAATGTCATGAAATTACATAAAAAATTGCATACATAGTTCATAGAATATCTCTTCCTTGATCTGGATCATGTTCATCGAAAATCTTTGATTCATTCACCCTAGTTAATGACATTGGAGCCCACACAATGTAAATCAGTGGATAAATAATGAATATATAGTTTAGGGAAATGGATGATTTTTTTCTCAACATCAGTTTTAGAGTAGTTATAACCACAAATTAATACTCATACATAAATTAGGATCGCATGAAAAGAGGTTATGTCATAAATAATAGACCACTCTAAGTAGTTCTAAGCCTATTCATTGTGGACCATATTTGAATAATTTAACATCATGTGAAAAATACTATATTCTATATTGTTTACATTCATCAAATGAGGATGTTTTAAAATAGATATATATAAAAATTAAGATAATTTTAAATAAAAAATGGAATTATTTAATCTTAGTGTCAAGTAATTAGTGGAAATGGTAATGTGATCATAATTATGACTCAAAAACAAGGAAGGAATGGGAGTTTGATGGTAATTAAATTTATGGCTAAGTCCAGGATATGTGATCTAGACAACACTATGTATCCAAAGATAATGGTTTTTACGAAACATATAGTTCATGGGTGTGTGCATTTTCCTCATGTACTAGGATAGGAACAATGTTTATATACCATAGTTATATCCGTGTTATAAGATTTATGTTTCATCATATGTGTCCCAGTGTTTGGAAACTATAGAAAACCAAATGTGATGTTGAAGAGTATAAAGCAGGAAAGATTATATGAAAGTGGAATTTATGGATGGGTCCATGATAGGTAATCTTGACATTTCTACGTGTCTCGTGATAATAGAAATCATGCCTCATTTCACTCTCAAAATAAATATTTTTGTGTATTTAACATGAACATAAGAGAAAGGGAGGTTTATCTTTTTTGGTTTTATGTTGTGTTAAACCTGAACTAAATGAGTAATAGACTTCTCATTAGATTTATAGATGTTGATGTTTGTTTTTCATCCTGACACATAATCCACATTTATCACTACACATCCTATTAAAATATTAATAAATCCACAAATAGTTTTGCATGAATATGGGTAATCATTTAGTTCTAGTTCTAATATATAGATAATGAATTGTACACTACGAACTCATCCATGAATCAATTTCTCAAAAGAAGGAATCATGTCATATTAATTGATCACTCAAAATGTATATAGGTCATTCATAGTGTAATATATTTCAAGATATCTAGCGTCATTCAACAGGGACTTTGGTTCCATGAATATTATGTTCATATGACAGGGACAAGTTCTGAGTCATTTTAATTCATAAAAAATATACTTCAATGTCATTTAAATTAGGTTCCAATTATGATATAGTATTATGATCAGTTTAAAGTCATCTGGAATGGATTATGTTTCCATGTAGTGTAGAGTCATATGATGAGAATGAATTACAAATATTTGAATTTCATGTAGAATGGAAAAAGATACCATACTATATTGGATTATATGGTGAATTCATATATAATGAATTTCAAATTCATATCGAATGAGATTGGGACATATGCATTTTAGGGTTATATGAAGAGGAACTATTCTTAACATTTTAATGTCATAAATAATGTACCTTTATAATACCAATATGAAGTCATAAAATTTATTTATAGAGAAAATTTTAATTGATGGAAAGAATGGTATTATCTCCATTCACCATTCTCATAGAGTAAGCATTGTTGGAGCGGGACTTGTGTTCAACATAAAGTCCTTCCCATTTTTTCAAAAAAAATATCTATTTCTCCCAAGTATATTAAGAGTTATCTGTCCCCATGAAAACAACCTTTGTAAGAAATAGTATAGGTGTACATTCTTATTGACCACTAGGAAAAAATATATATGATGGACTTTCATGATGTGTAATTTGTGTAACCAATTCTCATTGATTCATTAAAAATAATCTAGAAAATATGAGATTTTTCATCTTCAAACAGTTAATCAATAAATATATTACAATGTTAATGAAAGAGGGATTAAATAGGAAACACGTTTTTTTGTTATATATTATTGGATATGGGTTTTTCTATGTAGAAAATGGGATTTTTATTATAAATTCAAAGAAAGAAATGGTTTACTAGGATAATACTTCTTATCCTTCTCCACTATCTTCACAAGGATATTCAATACAATTTCATTAAATACATGTATCATTCCAATTTCCATGACAATATAGCAGGATAAGTGGATGTAAAATATGTTTTATTCAAAATATTCCCCCATTAGCTAAGAGGAATAAAAATTGGTTTCATTATAAATCAATGTTATATGAGGAACCCTAAATTTATTAATGATATTTTACATCACAATGTTGATGGAATCCTTGGTCCCAAAAAACATGAGGAGTATCATTTTAACCCATTTAGAGAGGAAATTAGTAATAATAATAATGAACATAAACATGTCATTGTAATTCCCTAACCCCAGTCACCCAGATTGGGTACATTATTATATCACATTTGCCTGGTCACAAGAGATCATGTCCTGAAAGACCGATCAGATTAAGAGCCATTAAAATTCTAGATACATTCATAAGTTTTACATGACAATATGAAATAAAAAAAATTACATTGTGTGTCCTATTAACACACTCATATTCCTTGTCCTATACCTACATATCAATCATAATATACTTCTTCACATCCTGGAAAAAAAATCTATGAAATGAGTGAGCTCGGATTCTTAGTAATGATAGAAATATCACAGAAACTATCATAAATAGGCATAAAAATTTAATGCAATGTATAATAATATATCAAAAGCCTTTAAAACATAAACATAATCATTATATAGAAACAATACACCAAATAATTCCATTTACTTATTCATATGGATATTCTACTAGTCGAATAATCATAAGTAATATCAATAGATAATCTCATAATTATGGAATTAATAATGTCGGACATCATAACCACATTGTCAAGGCCTTGTGCCTAGAATAAAAATCAACATATTATCAAGGCCCTGTTCCAAGACACGAGTTCTTCTCATGAGACCTTACAATTCATCGAGTGGCTATAGCGGGCAACGCCCGTCACTTACTATGTCCAATGCAATCCTCATATGAAAAGGGTCAAGCATAACATAAACCTAAATATTAAAATAACATAAGAAATGTTAATACGGTAACCATAAACTATGAATCACATAAAAATATCACACCCACAATCATACATATCAAAAAACTATCAATACAATATGGAATATTGTATCATAATAAATAAACTTCAATTAAACACAAAATCCAACAATAGTTTTTGACATAGAAGAAATAAATCCAAAAACAATTTGACAGAAATATCTCATTCTACTTTGAAATCATTTAATAGTCTAATAATTATAAAATAAAACATTTATATTGATAATTTTCATATAATTTTTTTAGGTAAGATTTTAAGGTGTTATAATAGCGAAAAATAGCCGCAAACACCATATAATTTAAAAACACCCTTAATTTCTCGAAAACCCCTAAAGTACCATGTATTGAAAATGACAGAAAGATTCCTTTTAAAAAATTTCATAAAAATTAAAACAAGGGTATAAATGACGTTAACCCATAGTCTCGAAAATAGTGATAATGTTTTGGAATATATTTTTGAGAAACACGGAGTTGGATGATAATGATGTCCTAGTAGATACTTATGTATAAACAACCTTGGATAACAAAGAGACCATAAAATTAACACTTAGCTAGTATGTTTCCTTAGTCTAGGGTAAGTTAACATCTTGTATAATAGTTAAACAGTTATTATTAAATTATACAATAACCACATACAGAAATATTATATTATATATGATCCTCTAATATGGATTTGATAATAATATTTATATAGTATCATTGTTTTGGGGGTTAACTGATTCATTTTCCTTCATATATTTTGTTACATAAGTAATTTTTGTGATGGATAAGATGTATTTGAGTCATAAACAAAATTATATTAAGTTCTTAATCATTATTTTTAATCATCAGATGAAAATTATTCTTGAATGGTTATGATGGAGAATGAAATCTCATCGCGTCGTGGATACGGTAAGGCGTACGTACGGACGAGTGAAATATCATTCTATTGATAGTGAAGTTACATTTATTTGGATGGTATATTATATATACAGAATCATTAACATGTTATATTTATTATTTACATCTATTATTCTAATTATAATATGCATTCAAATAATGAATCCTCTTAAAAAAACTACACCATGACATGGAGACGGTAAGCTGTATGTACGCACTTATGGTGACTTTGTTAATAAAAGGATGGATAGATTAACTAATATGATTTTTAAATATGTATAATAACATACCAGTATGTATAAGGTATTTGAGTTATTATTTTATTGTGGAAAAAACAAAAAAATATGAAGTGGAAGAAGAAAATGACGTTGAATGAGTTGATGAAATAATTACCTATTTTTCGGGTACTTCCTTTGGATTTAAACAAAAGGGATTCTTAGGATGGCATTATAATCAATGTAAGGCATCTAGGATTATGTGAGGATACATTGGAGAATATTTTAGTAGTTTTTGGCCAAGACAAAATGCTTTGGATGTGTGAATTGGAGAGAAGGGGAAGTGCCATTTTATATGAGAGGTGAGGGAAATTTAGGAAGATCTTGAAATACTAATTTATAATAAAATAATTTTCATTCTTTAATATCTCTGAAATGATTTAATTTTATGATAAGGTTTGGATGGGTCTAAATCCTTTCAACCAATTGGTTTTATACAATTTCTGTTCATTATATTAACCTTATATTTTAGATTTAACTCTTAGTTAAATTGTTTAATTTTTACCATGTGTTGTGGTATTTTTATACTACATGGTTTATATAGTTACTATAAAATTCCAAAAAACCAAAAGTGGTTAATTAATGAAATATATAACATTATCTAAGTACTTTACTGAATAAGATATTGTTAGTAAAATTATATCATTTACCAAAATAGTATTTGTTAAAAAAAACCCATTTATGTAAATTTTGACACTATTTAGTATTGGGGTTTTTATGAATGTCATAACAACATGATTACATAGAAAAAAATACATATAATCAACACTAAAATGTAATATTCAATGATAAAATTCATTTATGGCATCAAAACATTCAAATTAGTGTTATTTTAATATCATTTATTTGATTCATTCAATAATAATGAACATACTCTATCATTATTGTGTCGTAAATAAATATGATTATTTTATGTCTAAAAATTAAAAATAAAATAACATGATTAATTAAATATTATAAGATTTATAATTACTATATATAATCTAATATATCAATTATATAACCTAATATTACTTTTTTTCGTAAAAGATTCGGGTTTATGTTATATTTTTCTATACATTAAATTAATTCTTATTAAATGTCATTTTCACATCCATGTGGCTCAATGGGGTCCCAAAATCCACCCATGTAATACCATGGTCCTAAATATCTTATCCAATATGATTAAGACATGTGTTAGGGTATTTTAAATTTATTATAATATTAATTGTTTACCCTTATTTACCCGATTTAACCATTAACCATTGTAAATAAAATAATTATTAAAGTTACTATTCATAATGTCCACAAAACTAAAAGGTACCTATTTAATAAATCTATACATTTTGATTCCAATTATGGTGTCTAATTTTCCAAATTCAAAACAAAAAACATTCCGTCATTAATTTAAAATTAAATCCTGTTGCAAAAACCTTAAAGTGGGTTTTTAAGATGTAAAAACTATCAAATGATTGACATATTTTTATATAAAATTTAAATGTGAAATTACATCCAATGAACAAATATATATTAAATTATAAAAATATAGTCTAATAATACTTTTAAATCACACAAATGTATAATTTCACACTATAAATTATTTCGATTAAAAAAGTTGTTTTAAATTAAAAATTATTATTTTTCATTATTCATCAAAATATGAAAGTTATCAAAAAATTACCAAAACTTCACTCTAATATAATTTTGATATTCCAAAACCAAATAAAAAGTACATTTTTTTAAAATAAATTTATAAAATTTCAAAGAGTGGGTATTACTATTCATACCTACTTTTTTAAATGGCTAGTTTGATTTGTAAGGATTTGAAAGAACACCGGGCTGCATATAGCACAAACTATTATATTATTCAAAGAGAAGTTTATAGTCGATGCTTGGGATATTATTCAAGGAGAAGTTTATAGTCGATGCTTGGGATATTAAATTATTCAAAATTAAATATTAAATGGCTAGTTTGATTTGTAGGGATTTGATAGAACACCGGGATGCATATAGCACAAACTATTATATTATTCAAAGAGAAGTTTATAGTCGATGCTTGGGATATTACATTATTCCCTCATTCAAATGATTTCATCCTCAAAATTTCTATAATATTACTGTATAAAAACATTTTGGTGGATCTTCATCATATGTTTCTCAGGTTCCCACGTTGCCTCCTCTATTTTTGGGTTTCTCCAAAGAACATTAACTAGATGAGACATCTGATTTCTCAACATGTGTTCTCTCGTATCAAGAAATCTGATAGGATCATTACAATTAAAATGATCTAGTTCGATTTCTATTTCTTCATAGGTGAGTACATGTGTTGGGTCAGGCATTATTTTCTCCACATTGATACGTGGAACACCGAATGAACTTTGGTGAGACTTGGTGGAATTGACAACTGGTAATCTAGAACTCCAATTAATTATACAATTTCGAATGATCTGATGTACTAGGGACTTAATATAAATTTATTCCCAAATATTATAACACCCTTCCATAGAGGTACCTTCAAAAAACATGATCTCTTTCTTGAAATTCCAAATCCTTCCTTAGGTTATCGGTGTATAACTTTTGCCTAATTTGATATTCATTAATGTGGTTTTGGGTAATCTTCACCCTTCACATTTTTTCCTCAACGCTTTCTAGGACTATGAGTATTCTATCACCAAGAACATCCCAACAAGTTGGTGCGCGGTATTACTTTCCAAATAATGCTTCATATGGTTCTATCTGAATACAAGAATGGATGATATTATTATAGATAAATTCTAATAAACATAAATACTGATCCCACATACCTTGAAAGTCATGTGATCAGGATCCCAACATGTCATCTAATGTTTTAATAGTCTTTTTTGATTGTCCATCAGTTTGACGGTGGTAGGCAGTGCTCAAATGAAGTTCAGTATCGGGGGATTTCTGAACACTTTTCCAGAATCTTAATGTGAAATAGGGATACATCATGAAGTATTATAACATTTTTAATATATATTCTTGAAAAACTTTCATGTTTTAAATATTATAGTATAGCAAGAAAATGTGGTGACATTATAAGATGATCAACAGTTTCCCATATTGCATCATTCCTTCTATGAGTCTTTTGTATCCCCATGAAAAATTCAATCGTAATATCATCCCATTTTTAATCAAGTATGGAAAGAGGTTGCATGAATCCTCTAGGATGTTTTCTTCCAGTATTCACCTATGGAAAAACCATACATATTAACACATAATTAGAAATATACCTCTTCATGTTTTCCCACCAAAAATGATCCTTCAAATATTTATACATCATAGTTCTACCAAGGTGTACAGAGAAATTGGAGTTTTGAGCATCGTCCAACAATTCCTTTTTTAGATCTGGTATATTGGGAAGACAATGCCTCTTCTTATATTTCAAAATTCCATGTTCATATATAAATTCTATCAATCTACCATCATTCACAACATTAATTTTCATTTGAAAATCCACATCCTTAGTCTGATAACTTTTTATCCTTTCATTTAAATATGGTTTGGTTACCATTTGAAAAAGTGTTGATGTTTCACCATCCATGATTATTCCCATATCCATATTTATTAGATCCATGAACATAGGATCGCTTTTGGCTCATATCTTTTTCATAACTCTGTGATCCTTTCTGTTCAATGAATCTGCCACCTTGTTTTACTTCACCATGTGGTAGAGTATTGTGCAATAATAATCCTTGAGTAGTTTAAGGCATCTCTTTTGCCTCATATTGAGTTCATTCTATGATAAAATATACTGTAGAATTTTATGATCAATATATACTTCACATTTTTCACCATAGAGATAGTGTCTCCATATCATTAGAGTAAATATTATAGTTTATAACTAATGATCATGGGTAGTGTAGTTTTGTTCCTTAATTTTTGGTTATTGTGATTCATAGGAAATTACTCTATCATTTTTTATAAGGACACAATCAAGTCCTTTTTTTAATCATTTCTATAAATAACAAACCCATGATTCTCCAATGGTAGAGTTAATAATCTTGAATTGACATATCTTCTCTTAAAGTTTTCAAAACATTCATCAAACACTTTTCTCCATAAAAATTTAAACCTTTAACATGTGATCTAGGTTAATGGGTTAGCCAAAGAGGAAAACTTATTGACGAAATGCTGATAGAAACCTACTAAACAAGTAAGGAGTTGTACCTCATTTATAATCATCGGTGTTTTCCATTCATGGATTTATCTTTTCATTGAAGGATCAACAGAGATTCCATCCTTCGAAACATTATATTCAAGAAAAGAAATCTCCTGAATCCAGAATTCACACATGCTAAATTTCACATATAATTAATTTCTTCTAAGACTTTTCAGAATAGTGTGCCAGTGATTTTCCTGATCATCAATGATTTTTGAGTATACCAAGATATCATTAATAATACCACTAAAAATAAATAAATATAGTTCTTAAAAAAACCATTAATGAGATCCAATAAAACAGAGGGTGTATTAGTGAGTCCAAAAGGAATTAATGCAAACTCGTAATGCCTATAACTTGTTCAAAATTCTATCATTGGAATGTATTCCTTCTTCATGCACAACTTATGGTATCCATATTAAAGGTAAGTCTTTGAAAAATATCGAGCTCCATGGATTTGATCAAATAAATAATCAATACGAGGTAAGGGATACTTGTTCTTTATTACTATATCATTGATATCCCTATCGTCAATGCATAACCTCATAGATCCATATATCTTCTTAACAATAAGAATAGGGAATCCACATGGAGAGACACTATGGTGAATAAATCCTTTATTACTCAATTCCTCTAGTTGTTTATTTAGTTACACTAATTCCTTAGTGGCTATTCCATAATTGGTATTCGATAAGGGCCTTGAACCAAGAATTATGTCAATGGAAAACTCAATTTATCATTCTGGAGGATGTCTTGGTAAATTCAATAGAAACAAATAAAAATATTCGGGTATAATAGTTACATAATATATTTGAACATTACCTTCCTCACCCATAGTTATTTCACCCCCTTCCTCCCCAATAATTGAATTTATTAGAGCTACTGGTTGTGGATCGATATGAGAATCAGATGGTGATGTTTCTTCTCTTTAGATATGGGATTCCTTATCATCATCATATAATAGTATCCTCCTTCTTCTTATAATAAATTTTTTAATCATGGTCTGAAAGACAATACATACAGAGGATTATATGAAATTAAATCATGGTTAAGAAAATAAGATCAGTAGATAAAGAACCTTTATATTACATAATGGTTACTGAATGACAAAACGTTTTTGCTATGATACCCCCTTTAAGAGTTTTCACTAAAACCCCTCTGTTATGTCAAATGGGAAATATCAAATTTTCCTAGAATCCTCGGATGATATGAATGAATGTGATGATCCATAATCAAATAAAGCATTTGACAATTTTGAGGAAACAATTAAAGTACATGCCTCCACATCATTAAGAACTTCAACCACAACAGTAGTGATCACGTAAGAATGGCCTTCATCCCTTGTACTTTTCCGAGGTAATATTCCTTGACCCTTAGGAAATTAATTTTAATAATTCCACATCTCTTTGAAATGTTAGCAGTTAACATTGACAACCTCTTTCTTACCCTTGAAATCACGAGATTGGTGGCCTTTTTCCCCTCACTTGTAATAAACTCCCATCCCCTTTAGGCAAGTATCTGGGTGTTTATTCCCACAATTACTAAAATATGTAAATTCAACTATTACCATTTCCCCCTTATTTCCATTTCCATAGTGATCAATAGATCTCTTCTTGTCTTCCTTCACTTTGAAGTCAAAAGCCCTAGAAAATTACTTTTTTGTCTTGATAGCACATAAGATAATATTGTTGTACTACGAAAAGAATTGTGAGACTAATACTCGAGAGAGGAATGGTTTAAACCCATCAAATAATCAATCAATATTACTTCTTGTGTTATGTATATGATCTTCATCTTGCCTAGAAATCCTTGTAATTTTCACCTCATACTTTGCAACATTCTAATCCTCCTTTTACCTTAGACTCAGAAATTTCATTTCCATATCTGCTTGATGTCCATGAGGAATGTATTCTTCTATGAAAATCACTTTAAACCCCCTACATTCCATATTTTATAATTCTTCATCCAGCTTTTTGTTTTGAATTAATGGCCACCATTGATCTAAATCTCATGTGAGTCGATAAACTACCATTGCAACCTTTTCCCTTTCTCTACTCCCCAATGCATGAAATATTTTCTATAATGAACATATCCATTGCTCACCTACCAATGTATTTGTAGTCCCATTTAATTTTGGTGTTTGTTTCCTCATGAAGTGGACTAACATTGATCCTCTATGTTGGGGAGCAGGGTGCTCCAAACGAGTAAGGTTGTTATTCATAACCTAAGTGAGTTGTATTAGTATGGTTATATGCTCTTCAGAACCATTTTCATTACCAGCTACACTATAATTATGTTGAATAGAATGGAAATCCATACATGGATTACGTGCATTGAAATGGTTTCCATTCCTTCCATTAGGCTCTATTTCTAATCAATGGCATACACTAGATTCGTTTATGAATCGCAATGAATAATTGGAAACATGTAAAATAAAAAACATAAATTGAACAATTTGTACAAGTAATCCATAGTCATAATAATGTTTTTATGGGGGAAATATTTACTCATAAATTCATCATCATGGTTTTTAAATTAAATTGTAATTATCCAATGCCTATCCCTCGGGAGTGTCAAACTACGTGCACATTAAGTCTCATTGTCGTGTACCAAGATACCTCAGGTCAAGACTAAAACTTCTTGCCAGAGTTTCCACTCTTAGGTACATTTGTTCTAGTACCATGTCCACATGTATTATCCACATAGGGATATATTTCTTTAAAACCCCACATAATATATACATTACCAAAAAAACAGATGTTCTTATATATTAATACTCAAAGTATATCTTAGATTAATATTATCCAAACAGTGTTTTTTTTCTAAATATTTTTTTCAAGTATTTTAATAAACATCCTATGATACCAAATATAATGAATTGACCCTAGTCACCCAATTTAGGTACATTATTACATAACATTGGCATGATCACAAGATATCAAGTCCTAAATGACCGATCAGTTTTGTAGCCATATATATATTAGATACATTCATTGGATTTACATTACATTATGAAATAAAAAACAAAATTGTGTCTCCTCTGAACACACTCATATAAATTAGAATATCTCTATAGTTAAATCATAATATGGTTCATCACATCCATAGAAATATGAAACATTAGAATGGGGTGATCTCAAATTCTCAGTAAAGATAACAATTTAGAAGAAATTTTTATAAATAGGTATAAACATTTAAGGAAATGTATATGATTAAAACACAATCTTTTAAAGCATAAAAATCAGCATAATATAGAAATGATAAATCAAATAATTTAATTTTTCTTATTCAAATGGATATACTACTAGTCAAATAATAACATGTAATATCAATAACTAATCTCATAATAATGGCATTCATAATTTTGGACATCATAACCACATAGTCAAGGCCATGTGCCATGACAAAACAAATTCAAGGACTTGGGCCAAGACAATAGTTTTTCTCAAGATACCTACTAATGCATCAAGGGTATATAGTGTGTATATCCTATCACTTAATACATCCAATGCATTCCTCATATGTAAAGGGTTAAGAGAAACATAAACATTCGTATTAAATGAACATACAAAACGTTAATACATTAACCATAAACAATGAATGAAATAAAAAATAGAACATGCATAATCAATCATATCATAAAACTATCAATACAATATGCAATATTGTATCATAACAAATCATCTTCAATTAAACATAAAATCCTATAATATATGTTGACATAGCTGAAATCAATCAAAAAAATGTTGGAGAGAAATATCTCTTTCTACATTGAAATCATTTAAAATTCACATATTATAAAAGAACAGATTTATTTTGTAAATATTCTTAAATGATTTTAAGGGAAGCATTGACGGTGTTATAAAAAAGGAAAATATCTGCACCCACTGTATAAGTTTAAAAAACATTCATTACATAATTTGCTGAAAAGGTCATACAGAACCTTATTTAGAAGAAGACAAAAAGATTTCTTTCAAAACATTTTATAAAAATTACAAAAAGGGTATAAATGTATTTAACCCATTGTCAATAAATTAGTAAAAATGTTTTTAAATAAATTTTTATGAAACATGGATGTAGATGATCAAGATGTTAGCATAGATATTTATGTATAAATAATCTCTGATAATAAAGAGATTGTAAAATTAACCCATACCTTGTACTTTTCCTTAGTTTAGGGTACATTAACCACCTTTGTAATAGTTATATAATTTTTATTAAATTATACTAGAACCATATTCATAAATATGATATCATATATGATCCTCTAATATTACTTTGTTAAAAATAATTTAGTAGTCTCCTTGTTTCTGGTGTTAACTGATTCATTTTTCTTTGTATGTTTTGTTATGTAAGTCATGTTTGTTATGGATAGGTTGTATTAAATTCATACCTATAATTATATTAAGTTCTTAAACATTATTTTTAATCTACAAATGAAAATTATTCTTTACTGTTTATGATGAGGAACGAATTCATATCTAATCGTGCAGACTGTAAGCCGTAAGTATGCATGACCGACAATATAATTTTATAGATGATGAAATATTATGTAATTGGATTGTATATTATATATACTATATTATTAATAAGATATATTTATTATTTTCATGAATTCTACTCATTTTTATACTCATACAAATAATGAAGTGTTTAATACCAAACTACACCACGACGTGGAGACGGGAAGCCCTACGTACCCACGTATGGTGACATTATCATTTATTGGATGTATAGTATAATGAATATGGTTGTTCCATATTTATAAAAACATATCAGTATGTATTTTGTAGTAGATTTATTATTTTATTATAGAAAAAACTAGTGAACACGAAAGTGGAAGAAGAAAATCACTTTGACATAGGTGATGAAATAATTACAGCTTCTTCAGGTGATTCCTTTTGATTTGAACAAAAGTGCTTTATAAGATCACTTTATGATCAATGTAAGGCCTCTAGGTTGAATTGAGGGTATTTGGTAGAATAGTTGAGCAGGTTTTGGTGGATCCCAAAGGCATTGGAGGTGTTAATTTGAGAGAAGGGGAAGTTCCCTTTTATAATAGATGTGAGGGGCACTTTAGAGAGTGCTCGAAATATTAATTTATTATAAAATAATTTTTTGTTTTTAATAGATAAAAATGAATTTATTTAAATTATAATGTGGTTATGGGTATAAATACTCTCAACCAATAGTTTTTAGACAATTTTAGGTCACTATATTAATTTAATCTTTTTAGATTTAACTATTATTTAAATAGTTTAATTTTTATTTGTCTTCTTGTATTTTTATACTACCTGGATAATATAGTTACTATAAAATTAAAATATTACCTCAATTGGTTCATTAATGAAATATCTAACATTATCTAAGTTCTTTGGATGAATCATATATTTTTGGGAATATTATATAATTTAATAAAACATTATTTGTTTTAAAAACTCATTTATGTCAATTTTGAAACTATTTAGTATTTGGTTATTGTGAAAGTCATAGAAACCTGATTAATTAGAAAAAAATATATTTAATCAACTCTAACATGTCATATTAAACTATAAATATCTATTATGTCATAAAAACATTCAAATTATATTTATTTTAATATAATTTATTTCATTTGTTAAATAATAAGAAAAATATTGCATCATTATTTAGTCATAAATAAATATATCTATTTTCTATCTAACAATTATAAATAAAATATCATGATGTAGGAAATATTTTTAGATTTTTAATGAATATTTATTGTCGAATATATTAATTTTATAACCTCATATAAAAATTGTATTATTGAAAGATTCATGGTTATGTAATATTTTTCTACACATTAAACTAATTCTTATAAAATGTCATTTACACATCCAAGTGGCTCCATGGGGTCCCCAAATCGACTCAAGGAAGCCCAGGGTCAGACGTATCTCATTAAATAAGATTAGGACATGTGTTAGGGTAGTTTTAATTTGTTATAGTGTTATTTGATTACCAATATTTACCATATTTATCCATTAACCATGGTAAATAAAATAATTACTCATGTTACTATTCGTAATATCGAAAAACCTAAAGGGTGAATATTTACACAATATAGACCTTATGATTCCAAATATGGAATCCAATTTTCCAAATTCAAAATACATTTGTTTTTTTAATTAATTTAAAATTAAATCCTATTTTCAAAACAAAAAATGGATTATTAAGATGTAAAAACTATCAAAAGATTGACTTCTTTTTATGTACAATATAAATGTGAAATTACATCCAGTTACCTAAAGTATATTAAATGATGAAAATATAATCTAATAGTAAATTTTAACCACTCAAATGTATAATTTAACACTATAAATAATTTCGATTAAAACTGTTGTTTTTAATTAAAATTTAGTATTTTCCACTATTTATCAAAATATGAACTTTATTTGAAAAATACCAAAAATTATCCCTAATAATGTTTTTATATTCCAAATCCAAAAATTATGTCCATTTTGAAAAAAAAAATTATAAAATTTCAGAAAGTAGTTTTTACTATTCATAACTACTTTGGAAATGGATAGTTTGATTTTTTGGGATGTGCTCGAACCTGGTGCTGCGTAAAATGCAAGCTATTCTATTATTCAAAGAGATGCTTATCGTTGAAGCATGGGGTGTTATAGTTATAGCCCCATGCATGAAAGGCTCACTGAGATGGTGGTGAATTAGTGACAGATATCTCATTTTAGCATTTTTTAATTCTTGTTAAATAATCCTCCATCACTTATTAGAGTGTGTCATTTCACTACTTAACTCTCATATACTGAGAAAATAAAACAAACAACAAGACATGATATTAAGGTCAACTTCACAAAATGAGTATCTAGTCCTTAGTATGATCTAAAACCAGCAAATATAATAATATCTTATTCGATTCTATCTCTTAATTAATCATTACAATTACTCTTATTATTACCCTAATGTATGCAAAATCCCCTTTTGATTTTATTGGTCATTGTATCCATAATTTTATATTTTTTAATTTCATATTTGAAATTCAAAAAATAAACTAAATTCAAATACTCTTAACCATTTTTCCAAATTATTATACTTATTCATCTGTTCATAGAACTATAAATCACAATACATTTTGACTATATACATAATTATTTTCAAAAAAAACTCTTATTACTACTTATATAAATTATTTTATCTCCATGTCATGAAAATATTATTCACAAATCAAGACATCTCATCTACTCCTCCAGGTATGCATAAAATGGAGTGATACCATGAAACACTATAAGATATATTAAACCATCAGAAAATAGTGTACATAATAATTATCATAACATCTTATCATGGGGAGGCTATATCCCATAAACCTCACTTCATTCCATCAACATCCTAGCCTTTTTAGCATGATGTGACCTTATCTAAAAACATTGAGAATTATATAAAACTTTATTAATCTATGGACTGTTTCATGGTGTAACTATCATCCTCACGTCGCAATCCATATTACACTATTTCATGTTTCAAAAATTAAATTTTTTTTATATAATACATTAAATACCATCTTCAGGATATTCATATTTAAATTATGCATTTGTAACTTCCAGTTATCATTATTATAAATATTTCTGGTGAACTTATAAATCTATAGTATTTTATATTGTTTTTCGATCCTTTATATATCAATATACATGACACAATTACCCTTAAATATGCCCATAGTTACTTTTTAATTTGATTAGATTTACTCTAATGTATTATTTCCTGAAATTCAGATTTACATATCATCCTTTTTATTGATGAATATACCATACATCATATGATTTTAATCATAATTTCTATTAATTATTTAGAAAATTACACTTATATATACTTGGAGTCTTTTTAAATTTTCAAATATTACAAGATATCTACACTGAGTTACTCCTCCATATGTATCTATGTAACTGTTATGTATGTGACTTTTCTCAATATTTGATCCATCTTCTAAATGTTACCCTCAATGTGTTTACCAGATGTACAGATACATATTCATTGATTTTTCCAATTTTTCACTCTCTATATAAGGTTTCCTTTACATATAAAAGGAAATATTTCAAATTTTTTATTTTTTGTTATTTTCCATAGAGTTACACTTATGTATTTAGTAAAAATAGTCATATATATTTAAAACTAATCCATATTATAGACCTAATTTTAATAAACATAATAACACTTCTATAAATATCTAAATACCATAAAATTTATTTCAATGCCCTTAAAATACACTAAAACCTTTCTATGAACATCATCTAGAAAAAAAGAACCTTGTAACACTTGATTTTGTATATTATTTCTGGGTTTAAAAAATAAACCATAAGAACTAAAACCACTCATTCTATTCTACAATTCTTCTTCAGCTTCATAACATAGATAACTCTCATTAGGTCAAAATAATCACCCCAAGCTCACGAAAACTATTTATATCATCTTATCATTCACAATTGTCTTAAAAAATATCAGCCATTAAATACATTTTTTTATCATTATACATAAATCAATCTTGTAAATAATAACACCAATAAATGAATCTTTATTCAAAAATTCTAATCCTACGTTAATGAACTCAATGTTGAAAAGAAGGAAATTTTAAAAAAATCTATTAATGTAACTTATAAATACCTCTTCACGACATTTTATAATACATGATAAAAATATATTCAATTAAGAATTTTATTCCACCTGTGAAAACTCTATTCACTTAAATATAGGAATAAAAATTTCTTACATATATTCTCACTAAACATATTAGAAATATTCACACACAACCATTCAACCTTTACAATTTAGATAAAAACATCTATTTGTATTCTATCACAATAATTATAATCTCCACCTTTTGGAATATATAATGGAAGAAGCCTAATTGGGTTTATGTTTTATTTCTTCTAATTTAACAAAAACTATCCCAACAAACAGGGAGGGTATAAAATCATCACACATTATACTTTGATGAATGAAGGATGATATTTCTCCATCACCCTCTACGGCAATGTATTATATTTTTACATTGACTAAAAAATCCAATCTTCTTCAATTTCTTCTTCAAATGCAAATTTATATTAGGTGAAATCATTTTCTTCACTACATTGAAAATATTATGACCTAATGTTCTTTCTTGTCGGTGTGCTTTACTTCCATATTTGTAGAGCTTTGATATTATTTTCCTAATTTTAAATCGTCATTCTCATCCTTACTTCATTGATCATTTTTACTTGATATCACACCATACAACATATTTTTTGTTAGACATATTTTTTCATAATGTTTAGATTCAATAATCACGAACATAATGTCAACATCTTCTTTATTATTCTTTTGAGTCTTGTTCTCTATCACTGATTTCTTTCTCTTATCTCTAAAATTAAATAATCTTGGTAACTCATATTGTGATTATTAAAAAAATATGATCCTGATACATTACCTAGTGATATGACCCTTTTAATCACATATAATGTATTCTTATTTCAGGTCTCTTAAATTGTTCATTATTGATACACTTTATTATTGAATAAAATTTTTCTAGACATTGGCTGTTTTCAAAAAGATGTCTCCCCATAAACATGTTATTTCCATTAGACTTTATGGAATTAAATGTGATTCCTCACAACTATAATCATCTCACCATATTATAATAACCTCTAAATGACAATAATTACCATAACTTATTAATCTTCTTCCTAGATATCTAGTCCGTCCAGATGAAATAACCTTTTGGAATTCGTAATTTTTAAATCCTTCATGACATTTATTAAATGAAATATAACACTAGAATACTCTACACACATAAATTTTAATTTTATTAATTTTTCCTAATTTTACACTTCACATATAATAGAATATTTTTAATTAAATTGATACTTTTCAAAAAAAATAAGATTAATATTTTATTATATTACTTTCTCTACATTTTCATAACTATTTTAAGATTTTTCCTATTCTCTAATGAATCCATGACTATTATGAATCAATTGTAGATATTATTTCTAATTAGAACAATATTAATTTATTATTTTAAGGACAATATTATTCTCTTTTTATGATAAATTTACAACTACATACTTTAAACAATACAAATAATATCTAAATTATGTGATGTTGTTTTCTTTTTACAACAAGTACACTTTCTTCATTCAAGTTAATTCTCCTACAAAATAATCTTCGATTTCCAAAAATAAAACTTTTTCCCCTCCTTGTTAGGTAAATATTCATATTCCTAGTTTATTAGGAGTAGTTAAGGTACCTTATTTTTTATTTCTTACTTATCCAATTAAATTATAATTGTTTCATTTTTCATTCTTCTATTTTATTTATCTAATATAAAAACCTTGTGTATTCTCTTCTACAATAATTTATCCAACAAGAACTCTATTTGGGATTAATGTAACTATTAATAGAAATATAAAAAAAAATTACTCTTTATTTTATTCATATTTAATACTTTACTCTATAAAATCCATTAATTCAGTGAATTTATTCTTGCTAATGCTTTTCTATAATCAACCAATATCACCACCATAACATAATGTAACATCTATCTTGGGTAAAAAATTACTTGTTTAGTTTTAATATATGTAATTTATTACAATACATGAAGAAAACATCAATATTTTAATGTTCTTGGAATTCATATTTGGAGCATTAAGAGAGGACTCATATTTATCGTCACTTTAATCTTTATCCATCTTTAAAATGTTTACATTGAAATTTTCAGTACCCCCTAAACTGAATCATTTCAAATGTTAATTATTACAAGTTTTTATTTTTTATCTTAATTTTTTTACATGACTAAAATTATATTTTCTAACTTTAACTAAACATATTTATTAGTTCATAACTTCCAACATCATTTTAATCTTCTTAATAATGATTCATTGAGTCCCCATCACTCCTCATAGCATTGAATGAGTTTACCTTCTTATCCAAACTATTCTTATTTAATGTGAATTCTTTTCTCATCTTGTATGAGACTATGATATTGGGAATGTTAAGAAAACTAAGTGTGTTAAGACAAAAATCCTCTAGAGATGAATTTTTTTTATTAAATGTTTTTGGTAAGATTTGATATATCTTTTCGCCCATCGTATAATATTCCAAAGTTTCACAAAATCCTCTAATTGTTATCACCGCCTCATTGACCATTTTAATTAATTCATCAATAGATTTAAATTCAATCATATTCATGTCACAATACTTGAATCTCTAAATTTATAATTTATACCTCTAGACTTTGACTTTTCCAATATATATGTTTTGTATTTTTTCTTGAAATCCTTTTATAGTCTTGTTATCAGTGACAATTAAAAATTATTTTTATATAAGTGAGAATATAATAGAATTTTTTAAAAACCCATAAAAATCCAAATAATTTAAAGTTACACTAGTTAATTATTATCCTTTTAAAAAAGTTCTAAATCGTTAATTCAAAAACAATTATAACATCTATACCCAATGAATTAATATAGTTTAGAATTATTTTTTCAGAAACATATAATTATTCCCTTGGAATATCGAAACACTTTTTATGTTCACTAGATTCATATTATTCATAATTGATATAAAATTTAATCTCATATCTCCAACATCACTAAAAAATGTCATAAATGGAGATTGGAAACATACTCAATTCTAAAATAGATAGAGAAACTCAAATAGTACCTTGGTTCAAAAATATTTTGTGTAGAAAACATCCTAATTCATGACCTTATGATGAAAACTGGACATCTCTGATACCACTTGTGGTGTACCTTGGTATGGTTGGTTCACTAAGTGTAGAGGGTAAATAAGTGAATAGTTGTTTATATCTTTTATTATTTCATGAACATTTATCCTTTAGTGCTTATTGTAGTGAATAGTCTCTATAGTTACCTCACACAAATCACTAAAATAAAAATAATTCAAGGAAACTCAATATACAATGTTCACTACTCAAAATGAGTTTCTAACATTTGACTCTAGACCATATAATCCACTAGAATCTCCATTTTTGGTACAAATGAGTGGGTATATCCATTACTCATAAAATAAGAATATGAAAATTGATCTCTCCCAAAAAGTCTTCCCACATGTTTCAATATTGATGTGTAATCTGATGTGGAAGGGATTATCCATATCCTATGAGTTTAACATCTATAAAATATAAAACTGTTCTCTCAAAATTTCTTCTAATGTTTATTATGTGTTTCTACATTCTTCCTCAAAAAAATGTCAATGGTGTGAAAAATACACATATAAACCAAGCGTTTACTCTTTCTCTTTTTCTTTCATACTTTCACAGTAACAAGTAGTATTATTATTATTATCTATTATTATATATTTCTCTACAAACCAAAAAACACAGTGTTTTTATGTTATCTCTTCTAGATAATCCATAGGATTATTCTAGATGATACCCCAATTATTTCAAGATAATGTTTTGGATTTGAATTATAAATTATCAATACTTTTTTCATATTAAATATCGAATTTTATTTTTGAATCTTAGAAAAGAAGATACCACTAACTACTCTCAAAATCTTCTTCAACTTATCCCACTTATTTTTAAGTTATTCGAAGTATATATGTCATCATACAGTGACTATATTCCATGAATAATGAAAAACTATTCCCCCTAACATTGTTTAAAAATTATTCTCTCTCTACATTATAAAAAACATCTTCACAACATAGGACTTCTATTATAATTCTCTAGATCAATATGAACATGGAATGATCCAATGAAATGTGGTGGGATTTATTTAACTATGTAAAAATAATGTAGACAATAATAACCATATATTTTATTAATATTTGACTTCATACCAAAAGACACACTTTATTCAATACAACAATGTGTCATTCTTAACATGACATAACCATCTCTCAAAACACAAACCCACCTCCAACCATTTATTCATGAATTAATTTCATAATGATTTTACTATTATCTTCTCCTATCAATACTCATTAACTAATTTATGGAATTTGAAATGAAATTTATTTTATTTTATCCTTGAAAAAACCATCATAATAATTGTGATGTTTGACTTCTTAATTATTATTATCTTCTAGAAATAATTATTATAAAAATTTTAAAATAACTTCTAAAACTCTCATATTTTTGATATGTCATGAATGTTAATATATCACTCTAAATATTAGATTTACTCTTACATATCCTCATAATTAATTGAAAATCTGAGTAATATTACACTTACATATTTCTATTTCTTCATATTTAACTTTATAGATAAACACTTGTGTTGAGGTCTTTACTAAATTTTCAACAATATATCTTAATGTAACTCTTATATATTTAATGAATTAACTCTTAAATATATATGTAGGATTTTTACTTCCCTAATATTAAAAGAGGCTCATAGCTGTTATTTTGTTTTGATCTAAGTTACTCTAAAATATATGAATTTGCATAATTTCATTTCCATCTTCTCAAACATACACTTACATACTGGGTCTAATTTATCTTAATTATTTAGGGATATTGTAAGATTTTCACTCACAGCTCAGAGCTACCTTTGTATATAGGGATAATATTTATTCCATCGTTATTTTTCTATCTTCTACATAGATTTTCTCTTATGTATGGAGTAAAAATTATATTATGTTTTGAGGACTTATCTAAATTTTAGAAAAAATTCTTCTAAAAAAAATTCAACTAAATTCCACCAAACAACCTCAAAAACCATAGTCCTCAAAATATACATCCCTCAAATAAATCAACAAACAACAATTGAGTTTCAAAATGATTTATGTAATATATATAAAAGAATGCACAATAACTAATTCCACTTCTTCTCTGTATCGCTTCTTCATCATCTTCTTCACACCAAATATATATTTTTATTATGAAAACACTTTAATGAAAAATTGAAAAACCATTCAAGTGCATATATGGACAGTCAATCAACATGATATCAAATATATGAATCTATGAGCAATAATGTAATCATTTTAGATACCTTAACTCTATAGAGAAAATATTTCAGAGTGGTTTTCTTCTCATTTGAATCATCTTTTAGGAGGTTTTAAAATTATAATCCATATTATTCCAGGTTTTTATGAGATTTTATACAGTAATAATCTACCCATTGAATCCATGTGCATGTATTCCAATTTTTTTTGGATCTAGGCACCCTGCTCCTGGGAATGGATGTCATGAATATGACTCCCAAACAACCTATCAAACTTCTCATTTGTAGTTATGACATGTAATCCATTGTTTGATAATTCTTCATTGTAATAGATTATAATTTTCCACTCATCAATCCCCATTAATTTTTTTTCCACTCCTGTGTATATTTGATTCGGTTTTCTACTATTCATCATTCTCCTAGATGATGATAGATGATTCCCCTGCAAGTTATCCATGATCTTAAGTAGATTTTTTCCTCCACCTATTTTGTAACCATCAGAGGAAACTACCCTTTTCTCAATGATCTTATAACAGGAGGGCATGGTAAGAAAGAATGTTATTTTTTCCTTCTTGGCCTCTGATAGTTCTTAATAAGCCCATTTGAGTCAATAATGGCAGTTTTCAACTTACTTGAAGAGAATTTGATATATTCCTCTGAAATGTTAACTTCCTTGGACTCAACTGGGTAGTCCGAATCAGAATCCCTATCCTCCTGAGAAAACCCTACTCTCAAAGGTAGGTTCACTCCATGAGAAACCTCCACATCATCCCGTTCCTCAAACATATGACACAGTTTGACTCCCAGCAATGTTAATCTATTATGATAAATGATAGCCCTTCCACCTGACTTCACCATATCAAAATAGGTTGGTCTGGCCTCTAAGAACTACTCGGGATGATCTAAACCACTATGATGAAAAAATACACAACCCATATATTCCGGTTTCTTATTAGTGTCTTACCAACTCAAATTTGAGGATGTCCCCAGCAATGGGGTAGTACAATCATCAATTCTCACATCAACTTCAATGATAGGACTGGAGGAAACCATCTACCTGGGCGAATCATGCTCCAAGGGGGGTTCTCACCTCATGACCAACCTCACACACCTAAATGGATCCCCTTGATCTATTGGACAAGGGAATGAGACACAAATTGTGCCTCAAATGAAAAAAAAATCTATAAACTGAAGCACTTAATCCTTGGGTCTTGCTCCCTTCACTGTGACTAAAGAAAACTCTATCCCCAAACCCAATTGATCATTGGTATGGGGAAGAACCAGGATGGATTGATCCTATACCAAAGGTTTTGGGGCCTCCTAATAACATCCATCCTAGACTATCAAGGTCACCTCAATAAATAAATACCAAAAACCGGGGTGTCCCAAACCCCTTGAGACATCACCACCTACATTCTCAGACCCGTCTGAAACTATTTCTTGGACAGAAAAGTATACAACATAAAAATTATCATAAGCATCCTAGGTAAATTCATACAAATTAAGTGGTCCTACCAAAGGTACACTCAAAACCCTTCTCCGACATTATAGATGATAATAACCCTACCTATTCCATATAGAGAAAAAATTCATCTGATATTCAGAAACAATAGGTTGTTAACACCCGTATTCTCCCTCAATCATGATCTAAAGAACTTCTTGTGGGGGGCATAATATTTCCATTTCCTCAGAAATGTGCACCCTAATAGGATGATTCATAGTAGAGGTCCAATAGTATACTCATAGGAAGAAACTGATGGAGTTTCCAATATACCAAAGGAGGTCCTAGTTCTAGAAGGTATGTGGAATAATTGGAAGAGTAATCCAAATAACCATAGTGGTCAGGTCTTGATTCATTTGGAGGTCGAATGACCAGCATAGAAGAAGAAAATTAAATCAACAAACAGATATTCTAGAAATAGATCAATCTGAAGCCATATATTTTTCATCATCAAATCAAACTTGTATCTATCATTGCTCTAGGACCCCAAAAAATCACACGCTATCTTAAACCCCATTCTTCATTCAAAAATCTATTAAAAATATAAATTAGTGGATGGAAATAAACAAAAATAACTAATATAGATCATGACATCAATGTAGAATCCTCGATGAACTCATCTAGAGAAATCGCAACCACTAGTTGGCCGTGAAGGACCCTAGGAACATTCGATGAAAATTTAATGATAGGAAAGTATGAATGTTTTTCGACTAAAGAAAATGGAATGATGTCCCTTTCTCCACCCTGCAAACCCTGATGCATAGAAAAGGAGCATGAGGTTGAGTCACCTTCCCCTTTAGAGGAGGAGGAATTGTTGAATCTACTATCATCTCTAGGGAATCACCTGTTCACTAGAGAGTAGCTTCAAGAACTATTATCCTTCTTCTTCTTCTTTAGCTTATTAATATAGAAAACACTCCATGGGTCTGAAAAAAACTCCATGGTCATGCCCACTCAATATCTCACCTTCTTATTTATTCATAGTCATAACAAAACTTTATAGAACATTTTTATGATCTAGTCTGATGACATCTATCCCCAATGGATTGAGTCGATAGGATTATTGGCATTGTGAAAAAACTATGGAATTTGGTGGATAATGTTGGCATTTACATTATATGAATTAAATTTAATCATGATTTCAATATAATAATATGTTATTGATATATATAAGTATCCATTTTTCCAAATTTTATAGAAAAATTAGATCTATCCTAATTAGAGTTTCAATATTTAGCATGAAATTCCAAAATAATGGTTAGGGTGTATCATTCTTCATTTCACCTGAGGAGGAATCCATGATATTATAATTTATATAGAACCTTCTAGTAATTGGGGATATCATATAGGATGATATTATCTACCCATCTCTAAATATATTCATTTCAATATTTATCCCTAGTTTTAGGATTCATTGAATTTATTGATTTTCTCTAATAAATTATGGGATAATGGAGATACCTCCATATTATGTGTGATATGAATAATAATTTCATCTAATTGGATATCTAACAAGGTTTTAAATGAATTTTATTGTTAATCCCCTTGGAAATTTTAGAAAATTATATTTTATAGGGTTGTGTTTCTAAAATAAATTCATCTATAAAGATTCATAAATAATCAATAAATGGTTTTAATTCTTCCATATTCATGGCATAGTCAACATTAATATTATTTAAAAATAGATATAAATTACCCCTAATGTTTAATAATAAACTATGTTTTAATGAGAAACTTTTAAAACCTATGACGAGGAACTGATGTCAAGACTCATTACAAGTAAAGCATTCTAATAGTAGACAGAAGTAAGGATAGACATCTTTTATAAGGGAGTTGAGCATAATCATCAATATGATCCTTTTAATCAAAGGGTTTTCCATATTTATACTATATGCGATCGGAGAAGAAAAATAAAATAAAATTTCTATAGATTTTTATATTTTAGAAATAGAAAATATTTCCATATCATAGTGATCTATTTCTAACATTGAATCCTCTAAAATGTGGGGGATTATGAGAAAATCAGTTATATCTTTCTCCTTGGTCACCTTATACGAAATAAATTTTATTTTAAACTATTAATAAATAATTAACCATTATGTCACACACCTAGTTTTCTATAAATGAATATGGATATATCAACGTGGGTCGATTTGTGTAACTGTGTAGACCAGGTGGTGATAAAGAAAATGTATAATTTTCATTACTAATAATATTAACCCCAGGAAGATTTCGTGATATTGGAATATCAGGTATTTTATTATAATATTTTCTTTATTTGGTAGTACGTAATATTCTATTTTCATTTACTATTATCTAAGTGATGAGATCACCGAATAATCACTTTAGGGTTTACTCCTGGAAAATGAGGGGTTTTTCATTCTATAGGCAGCATCAGTAATAGAGAGAAAAATAGAAAATTGGATACCATCAATGACTTTATGGAAATATTCATCACATTGTTAGATAGAAAATATATTCATTATTATTATGAATGGATACACTTATGGGTGATTATGGATATAAATAACAAAATGTACGACAGATTCTCATATATCCCTATCAATTCCTTGAGTCATAATAGAGGATGCATATCAAGTATTTCCTTTGTTTTCTCTAGGTTAACCTCAATTCCATAATGTAATACCATGAAGTCAAGAAGTTTTTCATATTTCACCCAAAAATATCATTTCAACATTTTAATTTTGACGTTGTGTTGATGTTGGAAAAAAAATGCTCATGGTAACATTGTATTATTCTTATGTTGATTGTGATTTTTGACAAAGAATGTTTCCATGGATAGTTGTGGAGGTCCCAATATATTTTTTATTAGATATATTAACAATGATTCAAGAAAAAGTAATGGATTAATAAGAAGTGGTACATAAATTTGAATAAACAAAGTGGCTTTGATACCTTGTGTTTTCCAAATTTTTGGTGTCCAAACTTGGAGGTTGGATTTAGCATCACTAAAGATTTATTTTCATAAAGGGCTTATAGAAATATGTCCATTACATGAGTATCCCTGAGACTGGGATTCACGAAGGTTGTTTTATAAATGTTTGTATCATCATGAAAGGGAATCGTGAATACATGAAGATTCTACGGTAATATCTATGAATATGAGAAGCTTAGAAAATTGAAAATTTTATTGGTACTTTTTGAAGATAGGAAGAATCATGAAAAAATAGAAGAGCATCATGAAATATTAATTATGATGATAGAATCTTCTAGAATAGAAGGAATAACCTATAAATATACCACAAACATATTCAAAATAGTAGAATATCTTAATGAAAATTCTAAAAAACCAAATTAAAAAATGTGGTTCGTGAAGGTGGTTCTAAAAAAAATTCAAAAATACTTGATGATGGTGAAGGATATAAAAATCCGACTAAAAGCATTGATGTTTGTGAAGGATACGTAAGATTTGTGAAATTGATTGATCTTCACAAAAGGAAGTTCATTTGTGAAGACTCGTTGATCATCATGGAAATGGTGAGATTTAAAAACGTTTTGGGGTTTCATTAGGTAGTTTATTCTTGTGAATAATGGAGTAGTTTCATGAATATTGGGTGAGATTCTCAAATCTATTGATCATCGTGAAATTTATTTAATGGTGTTACCTAGTAGATCTGTGGTAAACTAATTTTCATAATGTGGACAAACGTGGGATTTCAATAGAGAATTTATCTAAAATTGAGGACATATTCTTTAGGTTTATTGAAGGGAAAAACATGTCCAAAAATGGAATGTGAATTCCTTTTAGAGTACTGGGAAAATGACGATATAGAAGGTGATTCTTTCCACCAGTTGTGATCCATCGATAGAGATTTACAAAGTGACCCTTGGGAAGTAGTGATCCATCCCTAAACTTTGTAATGTAAGTTAGGAAAGTAAAAAAAGTAATCTAAACCAATCATTGTATATTGTATGTTTGCCTTAGTGGATTCGGTACATCATCACATCATCATTGTATAGTTCATGGATGTAGCCTGTTGAGGGTGAACTGAGTAAAATTGTTCTCTCTCATACATGATTTCATTTCTGTACTTACACTTCTATAATAAAGTGAGATAATAGTATTTTTTTATATAACAAAACAAGATTTTAGTGGGATTTTTTTTAAATTCCATACAATGATTCATGCCCCCTGGTTAATTAACATAGTTGTGGTAACATTTGGTATCAAAGCTAATGGTTGAAATTTAGTGGTTATCACTTAGTAAAAGAAATTGTGATTTCTAATCATATATGGATTATGATATTTTTTATAAACAATTTTCAATTATGGAAGAATTTATTAAACAATACTACTGATCATTAGAAATGGATTTATTTACAACATCGAGGAATGGAATATCAGCCAATTTCGATGGTGGTTCTTTGTCTGAAGCTGAAAGAATGGAATTGGATGATGACACAAAGGAATAAATTCTTTTGGCGAAACCCTATCAAATGAAATATATATGAATATAATAACTTTTAATTCATCACATGGTATGTTTTAATTGCTCTTGAATATTTATGTGGGTGACCCAAAATTACGAGAAGCAAAGTTGTAGGTTATATGGAACAAGTATGGGGATCTCAAAATTCACCCTAATAATCTTCTTGATACATTATTTAATTGAGTAAATGTTGTTTTGGAAGACATGTGTGGTCTTATAGAAATTAGTGAAGATTTTAATATTGTTAATTGCATCATGAGAATACTTACACATCAATTCATTCCAAAGGATTCTCTATTAGTAGATAAAAATTCAAAAGAGCTGGAATTTGATAGCTTTCATAGTAATTTTGTTTTATACATGATGAGAAATGATGATAATGATTCCATGGGAAAAAGGTATGTCTAATTAAGTGTAATTTAAGGCCATGAAGAACCTCACCATTGAATATGGTCATGAAAATTAAGAGATATATTAACTGATATCTTTCCTTTCCTCAAATACTCAAAGAGGAAAAGGAAAGTTCAAAGGGAAACTCTTGATTTCATGATTTTGATGAGGGAGTGTTCGAAATTATGAAGAAAGGTGACCCATGATGTTTTACGAAGATGAATAGGATGATGGTAAAATTATAATGAATAATTCTTCAATCGGTATAAAATTTAAGGAAAATTTAATAAAAATATTCAAAAACATTATTCTACTTTTAAAAGAAGATCGTTGAAGAGTTAAAGGAAAACAAGAATCATAAAGGAAATGATATAGGGGAAGTTTTTATAAATTACCAAATAAGGGAATAAATCCAAATTGACGATGCAAAATTCGAAGTAAGAGATCATATTTAGGCCAAATTATAAACTGCCCTTAAAGAAATAGATGTTTAGAGAGCCCAAACAAAGAAATTGAACAAAGTGGTTCTTGATTACATGATTTATATAGAGTATTATTAAGAATATAAGTATGATATATATGATGAAATTTAAAAACTGAAGTCTTCAATAATAGATATATCATAAAATGATGTTGAGTACAAACAAAAAAATAAAGAATAGAAAAGATAAATCGATAGTTTGAGTGACACTAGAAGAGATCAAATCAAGTGTATCAAAGAAACTAAAGTGTAAATTGTCGGCCTAAAAACATGTTAAGGGTCAATAAAAACACATGACTCTTTGTATGATATTGATAATATAGATTATTTAGTAAACAAAAAAGACAAAAGTGGAGTATAAATGTCTAATAGAATAATAGCAGCAGTCAAATCAAAATGATAAGGCTGGTATTAGGCTTGTTTGAAAATACGAAGATAAAATGGTTGAAGCCAAACCACAAACCCTAAATCCAAAATTGAGAATGTATTTGGGTTAAAATCCAAATTATAAGATTCAAATAACCCAATAACGAATTAGAATTACATTATTGCCACATGAAATGCACCTCGTATGAGATGTTATTTTTGTGGAAACATGGGAAAATCAGAAAATGTATGTTCCATTTCCAAGATGTGTAGAAGGAAAAAGACAAAAATTGGAATCCATAAATAAATAAATATTCTAGAACATCATTTGACAGTCACTATTTTAGGTGAGGATGATTTTGGCAAATGGAATGATACTAGTCATCGATAATGAAGATAAATATGTCGAGGCAAACTGATTGTTTAACCTCAAATGATACGAATAGTAAAAATCAGTATTTTTCATTTAATGTTGAATCAAGTACATCATAATTAAAGGAAGATCAATATTATTCATCCATCCTTAGTATGAATTGAAAAACCTGGATTAAAAAGAATATAGATGAACATGAAGTGGTTACAGAGATATATTTTAAAGAATTAGGTCACACTAGAATATGGATCATTGATAGTGGATGAACCTCTCATATGATAGAAAATATGGAATAGGTAATAGTAATCAGATACGACAATGATGTTTCTGTAATATTGGGTAATTATGAAGGCTTGAAAAATATTCTCACCGTAAAATCCAATTATGGGGGAAAAGACATGAGACGTGTAGATGTATTTGTTATCAAGGGTCTTTGTCACAACAAGCTAACTGTAAGTAAAATATTTGACTCAATAAATTCTTTATGATTTTAAAATAACTTATGTATCATTAAATTAAAATAATGGGTATATTTTATTGTATGGAATGCATATAAAGGGAAATCTCTATCATATAAGTGGTTAAGTAGATGTTTTATTTAGAAAAAAGAAGAGGAAAACAATCATTTAATAATAATTTTTGGTCATTTGAAACTAACAACATTGGAATATCTAGTGATATTTTATAATACTTGAGATATCCATAGGTTATCATGTGGTCATACCCAAATGTGTGATTCTTTTCAACAGGGGAAATCATTTGAAATACATATATGGAAAAATAGAAAAGGTCTTCAAAATTGTTTGAGTTATTATATATTTATGTTTTTGAACCTATTTCACCATTATATATTGATGTAATGAGATATTATGTTCTCTTTATAGATGATGGTATCATAATGGAATGGGATTCAATCATAACCCACAAATATGATGGGTTCAGTTTCAGAAAAAAAATCAAACAAAAGTTGAAAATATTATGGGTAAAAAAATATAGAAGGTTTGAATAAATAATAGAATACAGTTCACAAATATGCATGTAGTGGATTATATTGAGAAACATGGGACAAGTCATAATGTTTCTAATGTAAAAACTCCACAAAAAATGGATTATTTGAGTGAAGAAATCCAATGATTGGGAAAATGTCTAGAATAATTTTCATTATGAAAGGCCTTCCATATATGTTTTGGAGAGAAGCAGTGGTGGAATCAACTAATTAAATAGACCTTAATTATATCCAAATGAACAGAAACCTCAATATGATCTATTTTATGGAAATATGGCAACATGGATGTACATATGAGTGTTCAGAAGTAAGTGTTTCATTCTCAAAAAAGAGAATCACTGGAATTTTGACCCACATAGAGTTGAAGGGATATTTCATTGTTAATAAATAAAATAAATTCATATAAATTATTCAATTTGTATTTGAGAATGGTACATGAATTTAATGATTTAATTATAGTAGAGAACGATAAGAATCTTTATAAAATACCTGATCACTCTCTGGAGGATACTGAAGAAGACATAAGCAGATTATTGGATATTTTAGTTCAAAAGGTTAATTCATAAGAAGATTCAGATTGATAAAATAATGACTAAAAACTAGTATTTTCACAAAGAACAAATATAAGATCAAAGATTGATAGACAAAACATAATAATTTATAAGAAAGTTCCAGTGCAGACATGGATGGTGAATAATATATAGAAATCATTTTTTTAATCACAAGTACAACCTAACTAATTCGGGGATGCAGTTGGAGAAGAAAACTAGGTTTGGACTATAAATAAAGAGATTAACCAAATTGAAAAGAATCAAAGATGAGAGATTGTTTCGAGCCTAACTAATAAGAACTTCATTAGGAAAATCTAGGTCTTTTTCAACAAGTTGATTGAATATGGAATGATGATTTGAAATAAATCATGACTAGTGTGCAAAGGATACTCTTATGTATAGGGTATCAATGCCGATAAGACATTTACACTTGTTTCAAGGCTAGATAAAATCATATTATTCTTGGAAATATGAGTGAAAAAAATGTTCATGGTCCTCTGGATGGATTTCAAGATCACATTTCAAAATGAAGTTCTAGAAGGAGAAGTTTATATTGAGCATCCAGATGGTTTTTCTTATCATGAATATATGAAAATATTTTTTGGCTAAAGAAAGTGTTATATAGTATGAAGCAACCACCAAGACCATGGCATTCACAGCTGGATCCATTTTTAAAGAATCACTATTTTTATCATGGTGAAGATGATTACAATATCTATGTCAAAAATGACATATATCCAAGGATTATGGTTCCTGTATATGATCAGAACATAATTTGAGGTGGATCAGATGATGTGTATTGCACTCAATTAACCGAATACCTTAAAAGTGAATACAAAATGTCATTTATTGGTGAATCGGAATTTTTTCATAGTTTATAGGTTTAATAAGGAAATAATGGAACATTTATCTCTTAATATAAACATTGTATGGAGATTTTGAGTTGATTTTAAATGAATAATTCCACGTAGATGATGATTATGGTGGCAACTATGGTGAAACTATCATGAGATGATGAAGGCAATTTACATAATGTAATAGAATATAAGGAAATCATTGGTTTTATATTGTACATGACAGTGACAAGACCTGATATTTATTTTTATGCACTCCAAGCATCATGGTATTGAATAAATCCTGAGAAAATCCACTTTATTCTATTGAAAAAAAATAATTTGGTATATCAAGGGAATGGCAGATTTTGGTTTGTTCTAAAACTAAAAATCTCTTCTAGAGTTATTGGACCATACATATAATGATTGGGTCGGATTAGGTGATGATTGAAAATCAAAATCTACTGGTGAATTTCATCATGGAGGATTTTATATTATATGTCTAAGAAAGAAATAATAGCTCATTTCATTGATCACCAGAGAAGATAAATATGTTGTTCTTAATAAAATTTTCATGTAGTTATTGTTGATGAAGCAACAGCTTGATTATATGGCAGTTAAAGTGATGTCTCAGATCATAATCCATTATGATAATTAAACAGAAATAAATATTTGAAAATATTCATTACATCACTCACAGAAAAAGAGCATTGAATCAATATATCATTTTATCATGGATATGATGGATAATTGGATCGTAAAGTTAGAGTATGTTTCTATAGAACTGCAAGATTCAAAAATTCTAATAATGGTCTTAGACAATTACGAATTTGAACAATATCAAATTGCTCTGGGAGTTCTACCGACTCACCATAATTGAAAAAGTGTGGACGTGTGACCCCTTATACCTGAGGTATGCTTTGTATTTTGTTAATGTGAATATTTGTGTTCTTTATCCTCTTACACACCACAATGGAGTGACCTTCGGGTACATTTTCAAAGTGGGGGAATTCTAGAGATGAAAGGGGAGAAAATGTATTAATCAATATAAGTGATAATTTTATATGGGTGTGGTGAAGAAGTGGGATTAATAAATTTCATGGTTCTAAAAGTGTTCAATAAAAGGATATATATCTTATAATAAGATGTTAATAATGAAATCAGTTGAGTGGTTTTGTAATGAAGTTTTATTTTAATGAACATTGGATTATACTCTTGTCTCTCACACCAATCTTGGATCATGTGGTATTAGAGTATGTGTTGAGTAAATCATTTAGATACTTCTAAATCACAAAAATAGAATGGTGGTAAGAATATGGATGAATCTTTAATGAGGTATCAAACTATGAAGAGTTGTCAACTACCCCAATGTGGATATTGTGGGATTGGAACCTTCAAGGTAACATTGCATTATTTTTTGATTGATTTATCTATTATTTTTCCCACCTAAACATTTTGGACCCATTTTTTTTTAAACACTAGGAATTGATGTAAATATGTGTACACAATTTTATATACCACTTACATGTTATCTATTCCTTTGTGTTGGATCATTGAACACATTTCTTTTTAATATTATATAGGGTCCACCACAACTATATATTGAAACATGGAGGACTACAATGAATTAGGGGTGGGAAATGAGGTCACAAAATTCGGTATTAAACGTGAACCTCATGAATGGCCACTACTAAGTCTTTTCACATTCCAGATTTCAATGATAGTGGTGTGTTGGTCAAATCTATTATATCCCATGAAATAAAGGGTCTAATGTGGTATAAAATTGATTATTAAATCATTTTAAACTAATTATTGTAGAATATCAACATCATTGAGCATTCGACATACATAAGAGTGTTTGATGTGTCCCTATACAGTAATCCTAATGTCTTATTCATTGAAACAATTATATTATAGCACTCATCGGATCCCATTTTCACACGATATGTATCATCATCAATGAAATTAGTCTCAAAAACATGGGGACATGATATTACTTTAATGAGGGAATCCGTGAGTTCTTTGGAGAGGTGAAGAGCGTCCAGAAGTAGTGTACTAGAAGGTAAAATTGTGGTATGTTTTAAAGATATATATTTCTAGACCAAATTTATATGTTTCTTTCATGGTGGGTGCTCTTTGGATTATAGATTGTGATCTAAAACTTACGTTTCAAGTGATTCCCTACCTTTTTCATAATTGGTATTGTTTTTTTATCTTTGGGTCAGGTTGAGCTACTCATCTTACACCTCAGTATTTACTGATTAACCGTTTGTCTTCTCATTAGTTTACCAATATGATAATTTAATTAAGATATCTATAGGATTAAATATCAAACATATATTCCCCATAATATCCATGAAGTGATTTTCTTTTATCCTCATATGCATGTATGGATATAGTAGGAATGACTCTTAAGTACTTACATCCACCACAACCACATATTCAATGGAATTTATGGCCACCTACATAGTTATTTATGAGGGTACATTGGCTCATATGATTACTTTTAAAAATAAAATGTGTCTATCTAGTGAATAAAATTTACTGAGATGTATTATGACTCTTAGTTAGATAAAAAAATATATTATATGGGGAAATTTACATCATCATAGTAATTGAAAAAAATAGTGTTTTATTTGCACCATATTGGGTGATTCTGACAACTCAACTTCCTATTCATTTTTCAAATAACATTATTTACATTTAATATTGAATGATTATGATGATTAATATTACACCATTGGTATTTTGGAGTTAATTGTGGTTGTAAATGATGGATTCAGTTGTTCCCTGGTGATTTCATGTTTTTGGTTGACTGATATCCTAGTAATCCAATCATTGAAAATATGTCCCCTTTTGTTTAAGACTAATTTTTACTCCTCTTATTCTTTATGTGAGGTATTATAGACACAAATCACCTGCACCAAGGGTTTTCTTAGCATTACAAGCCTAGAATCAATTATCATCTAAAAAACATCGATTCTAGAGAATTAATAGATGTTATGATAAAATATATAGTGTGAGGGAAATTATCAGGATAAAAATTCTAACATACCTCATTTGGTTTACTAATCTTTAGTAGTTTACTTATTTTATCATACGTAGTGGAAATGAAAATCATAGAACCTTTTCCTTTTGGATGGAAAAAACATTGTTTTTCTAATTTTCAAATTCTTGTTGTTTTTTCTCATTATTTCATTCCTAATAAGAATGTAGCTATTTTTTATTAATCATGAAGAGCTACTAAATGATAGTGATCTATCCTAGGGTTTGTGGATGGAATTAGTGTTGTATTTATCAAGATAGTTATAGATATTTCTATACTATATTTCCTCTCATTTGACAATGACCTTAACTAATATTTTTCTTTAGAGCATTGAATGGAAACTTATATCCACTATGTTAATGTTACAAAATCTTAAAATCCGTCAGAATATTCCAATGGAATGATTATCATAATTAGATTATCTCTGATATTCTCTATGTATATATTAAACAATTATTCCTATAGAGGTTACATATTCTCATAATTTTTTAAGCATTTATACAAAATGATGAAATCTAAAACCTTCTCATTTTCTCGTGGTTTTTTATTTTAAAAAACATGGAATGTTTGTTTCCACTACATCAAGATGAATTGGTAAAGAAAAAATCATCTGAGCTATTAGAAATTATATATATAACATGCTATTATATTATTTTATAAGAAAAACAAACGTTCTTCTAGAGTTATCATGTAGTTTTTATGCTTTTCATCCCCCTTCTACTCAGGTGTTCCCGTCATTAGACCACATTGGGACTTAAAATGTATGAGATGCAACTACCGATCTATTATACCATTGAATGTTGTTAATTATAGATTTACAAAATTATAAGGAAGTGTAGTAAATTATACTCCATTAAAATATACTTGACTCTTTAGATCAACTGGTTCACATTATCCATTTATATATATTATCCCATCAGTAAGAGACTAAATGGATTCAAGGTTCTCTAGTGGAACTATCGCTTGGGCTACTTCCTTAGTGGAATAAGTTAGAAAATCCTAGTATAGTTTAAATTTATTTTCGTTTTATTGATAATTGGATTGATTTTTCTTAGTTTGACTTTCTTGAAATGGTGGTATTATTTTCCCAAGTGTATTGAACTCTAGATAATCCATGACTATTAAGGTTATCTATATTAAATATTTATATCACAAGTTAATATGATGATATTTTTTTTACTTTCTGGATGATCAGTCCATTCATATCAATGGGGGTTCACTAAAGGTTCAATAGAGGCTTCAGCATGGGAATTACACTCAATAGTTATATTACCCTGGAGTAATTCAACATTGAGATGCATTACCTTTCCCAACACAACTCCATATTGGGAAAACTTTTCCTTAGCAGAAAGAGGATAAATTTCATTGAGAATTGGGTTTGTTTTTATTAAATACATAACATTATCATTTCCTTTATATGAATCTCATAGATTTTATAGTATGTTATTTTTTTGGGGGCTCCAAATTCATAATATTATCTCTGATGTTATTAACATACACCCAAATCCCAAATTTTGGTGCATGTTACATTTATAAAATACATATCCTCATAATTTTATTCTATACTGATTACATGTTCGGTTTTATTAATGTGGATTATTTAAATAACAATTATAGATGTGAATCAAGCACCAAATATAAGGCCCCAGCCTTAAACCACACTTAATATTGAGTTATTACACGATTACACATTGAGGATCTTTTCAGGTTTAGAGTTTTAGAGAATTAGATCATGAATCTTGCATTACATTACACATTTAAACAAAGTGGTTACATAAAAGACAATATTCTTTTTTCCCATCAATGGAAACATGTTTAAAATAAAACATGGATTCTTTCTTGACACTTCCTTGACACTATCATCACATCATGTACCTTTCCCTTGACCTGTGAAAAACATTTCAAAAACATGGGATGAGCATAAAAAGCTCAGTAAGGGTTATAAAAAGTTTGGAAAGGGAACATGAGTACATATATACATAATAATGAAATCATAATTTACCCATAAAGAATAAGAACTTTAACATACCTCATAAAATCATGAATAAATCATAGAAATCATAATACATAAAGGTAACTTGAGGCATTCATTACATTCTTACGTAGGGAGTAACCCTCTTGGTTATGTTTGGAATACCCATCACAGTATATTCCCTAAATCTCTTTGGAGAAACCTTAACATTTAACCCCTTCGTGTTACCCAAGGCATTGGAGAGCTATATCGGGCTCACCCTCCCTTAGTTTATCACAGAAACACCCGTCATCATAACAATGCCCAATAACCATAAAATAATCATAGCACATAACATAATCATAAAGGAAAGATAACATTCCCACATTTCAATAACAATATAACATTTTAAGATATTGAAATAATGAATCCATTCTAAAAACCATTTTCAAAACCATTTAAAACATTTAATAAAGAGATTTTTGAATCATAGTGTCCCATACCACTTTGATGCTTTTAACATTTTAAACCATTAATATCCATAAACATAGTTCCTTAAAACCATTTTTAATACATGGATATTAATGGGAAATATTTATAAGATTAAATCATTAAAATATTTAAAACGATATTTTAGTTAAAGGGGTTTTAACAGAATGAGAGACACTTGAATACAATAATTGAGGAATAACATTTAATAAAAACTTTTTATTATCATGAGAATAAAGGGATTCATGATATAATATTCCAAATGATAGTATATACACCATATAAGAGTGAATTCGTGCATAACAACAATGAAGTCTCAATGGAAATGTAAATTGAGATGAAATCCATTATAAAGATGGTATCCTTAAATTAAGGATAAATCGATCTCATAATTATGTGCGACAAATATAAATATACCCAATATAAGTGGATATTAAGTTTAAAATAATCAACGTTCATTCACAAATATTCAAAGGATGACATATTCAATAACTACATGTTGAACTCAAAGAAATCGAAATTGGGTTAAGAAGTTCCCTTGACAGCCTAACGGCGTCACATAAAAATGAGTTGATGAGAGATAAAAAGGGTTTCTAATAACTTGGACATAAAATTTACATCAATAAGGATATATAATAACATATCCCAATATAAAAATATGTAAATTAAAAGACCCAAAAAATAAGTCTTTTAAAAAAGGAGGGTGAAAGGTTCCCTTACCGATTTGGGAAACATTCGAAACGTACACCCCATGAAAGAAGGACTATACAACATTGATGTAAATAATCATAAACGAAATTATGTTATGCAAAGAGTTGAATAATGGAAAATACATACACCACTCAAAAGGAAATATTGGCCAATGTAGCATGAATCTCACGAAAACACAAAGTGAGATAAAAAGCCCCGTACGAAATTTCTCCAGCATAACAGCGCCAATTAAAACATCAAAAATGGATTGATGAGAGAAAATAGGGTCTCTAATCAAATGTACATAAAAATTACATTAAGAGTAATATAAAATAAAATACCAATCATAAGAAATATGATCTTAAATTGAATGACATAAAAGAGTGTACTTAAAAAGAAAGAGAGAGGTAGGATCCCTTACCTTGTGTCCGACATGACTCAATCGTGCTTTAATCTCCTAAATAATAAAATTTTGTCAATTAATAATTTCATAAGGACCTCCTTTAAATATTATTATTCAGTTAAAATCACATATTATAATGTTATAATAATTGGTTAATAAATTGACATCATATTAGATGTTTTTGTCGATGCTCGGTACATGAGTAAAAATCGAACCTGTTGGAAAAGAATTTTCCATGTAGTTATAGGTACATCATATCCCGAATAGTATTTATGTTTTAAATATCATATATATCCAGTATATATTCATTTTATACTATTCCATAGCATTTGGAGATAAAAAAGTAAATGCACTGTTCATGGAGACAGTAGGTCGTACGTACGAATGAACGATACTTTCATTTTTTTGTCATATTAATGGAATTAATACAAAATGAGAGATATATATATTATAATTCCATAATTATATCCATAATTTATATGTAATATATTACGTATATATCCATTGTACTTATAATAGTACATAACATTTGGAGATATGAAATGAAATGTATCGTTTATGGAGACGGTAAGCCGTACGTACGAATGAACGCTACTTTCATTTAATTTTCTTTTGTATTCAATGGAATTAAATAATAATGATATAAAGGTATATCATAATTCCATAAGTATATCATATGTAATACTATTAATTCCATCTTTTATACATCCCACATATGGCATTAACGAATCAAATAACTTTGATTGGGCGGTAGCCCGCACTTCCTAAAATGAAGATATTGCGTTTACCTATAAGGAAAACCATAAATTTATGCCATAAATGAAAAATAAAGAAGCTTAAGGAAAACAAAAAATATTATATATCATATATAAATATATTGACATCTTAATGGACACCTTTTAAGGTGTTAAAATAATATGGAACTATCATCGTTTCGTGAGGCAGTAATTCTCCGTCCACAGAAACAGTATGTTCATTAACCATTAGATGGTGGTGTGTGAAAGTTTAGATCTAATACTTTTATAAAACATCCTATTATATTTAAGATACTATTTTTGTTACAAAAAAAGTAATAAAAAGAGTTTATGGGTTTGGAGAAGAAAAATTAATCAAAAGAACACAAGGGAAGACATTACCTTTAAATCGGGTAACTCTCTTTGATTTGAGCTCAAAGGCTTCCTTGGAAACGATTCTTCCCAAAGTGAGGCTTCAATGATGAATATAGAGATGTGGAGAGATGAAATGGGCAGGGGTTGGCCGAGCCAAAGGCTTGAGATGTGTGTGTAAGGTGGTAGAGGTGGGGGAATTTTATAAGAGGAGAGGAGGGGCACTCTTGGAAAGTTATAAAATATTACTTTATTATAAAATGATATTCGGATTTAAAAGGTCCAAAAAGTATATATTTCGAGGATACGGTGATAAGGTTTCGAAATCCACTTATCCAATAGGTTTGTGACAAGTGTAAGTTATATTTTTAACATTATCTTTTCATTTTATTTAAATCCCTTATTAATGAGGTAATCGTTGCGTCATCATGATGTCATAAATAATTTAATTTAATTAATTTATAAAAATGATAAAAAAATATCGTGATGTAGGAAATATTTTTATCTTTTTAATGAATAATTATAGTAAAAACTATGACTTTTATAACCTCATTTTTAAAATTGTTTTATTGAAACATCACATGCTTGTGACATTTTTATTTTAACATTAAATAAAGAGTTATTTATGTCATTTTCCAACCAAAGTGGCTCCATGGGGTCCCCAAGTTTACCCATGGATTTTCTTGGTTGGCCATGACACATACAATGATGTTAGGACATGTTTCTATGTCATTTCATATTATTAAAACATTATTTTTACCTTAAATTACACTAATTACCTCTAATCGCGATTAAGAACATAAAAGTTACTATTCACCAAAAAAAAATTAAATCCCATTGAACCACATTTTACATCCTAATTAAAACCATGTATATTTTATTTTTCAAATTCAAGTCATAGAAGTGGTAAACTTTCATTTAAAGGAAAAATCAGTTTTTAAACTATCACTTTGTGGTTTCACTATTCATCAAAAATTGAAGTTTTTTAGAAAAATACCATAATTTCACCATAAGTTATATTTGATATTACAATCTCAAAAATGATGTCTATTTAAAAAAATTCAAAACATATAAGTTTCATTAATTAATTTAATAATTATTTCCCGCTGTCAAAATAAATATCGTGTTTTTAAGAAACAATATCTATTAAAAATTGACACTAGTTTAAGTCCAATTTCAAAGTCAAATCAATTCCAATTACCAATATTGGATTAAATGGTAAAAATATATTCTAATTTTACATTAAAAACAATTTAAATGATAATATAGTCATATAAATAAATTTTATTAAAAATAGGTTTTGAATTAAAATACAACATTTTTCACTATTCATTAAAAAATGAACTTTATCGGAACGATACAAAAAATATACACAAAGTAAATTTTGATGTCTCGATTCTAAAGAAGAATTTTATTTTGTCAAATATTACAAATAAAATTGTAAAAAAGTGGATTTAAAAGAGGTTTGCATCAAAAGGCAGTTAATCGACCTTCTAAAGAATATTAGAATGTTTACGCTTAAAATTGAATTCATTCACATTTTTAATCCTCTAACATTTATTGTAAAAAGTAAAATAATATTTGACAAACATATATAATAATTTTTTAGTTAGTTCAGTTCATTCCCTCCATTACAATTGCTAGGCGTTAACTACCATTTAAAATAATATTATTTTATTATTATAGTGCAACGTAAGATTTCAAAGGAACTCATTGTTTCGTATTGGGTAAGCCATCAAGCATAGAGTTCCCTTTAAATTAATATTATCATTTTATTCAAAAATATGGATAAATATGAAAATGTCATAATATTTATTTACATTGGGTGTTACATCCTTCCCCACTTTTTGGGAATTACGTCCTCGCAATTTTAAAATTGGGCTTGGAAGCTTCATTGAAAATCCCACATCGGAACAAGAGTCAGTAAAACTATCACTTTAAAAGAATGGGATAGAAGTACAAATGTCACCTGAGTTAACCCATACTAGGATTCCATGTAGGAAAAAATGGATATGGAGGAAAATCAAAGGGTCATATTCTGAGGGAGAGTGATAGTAAACATGTTTAGGAGAATGTTAACCATAAGAAAATCACAAACTTGTGATGGGTTAAACGGTGTTTGATTCCCCATTAGGAAAAATTAACAGAAATTTTTTTTGTTTTAAGTTAATCTTCATTGATGAATTTATTTTTGAGCTTAACTAAATCATAATGAAACATTATTACTTATCATGTAGACTTTCAACTTTTACTAGATTCTTTAATCAAACTCATATTTTCTATAAAAGACGAGTATTTAGGAAGACTTGTTCGCATTAAGAGTACTATAATAAACTTCTTGAGAATCAACTAATCCACAAAAGAGAACTATATATTTCCCATGTCTTTAGACCAAAACCAAAACCGAAATTGTTAGTATGAGATCATATAATCCACAAATGTATAATCCTTTATAAAAAGAAAATCTATTCTTAATCTACAAAATTTGTCCAAAAAAACCAAAAGTTCAACGAATACCATTCGATAAAAAATTATCCGTAAAATTCCTCAACGTAAACCAAACTATGATTGAAACCCAAATATTAGAAGGATTTAATCACATAGTCTTCCAAATGTACAAATTAACTTTTATCTCCAAATAACATCAGTTGCTCTTAATTCTCATATTGAAAAGTAATTATCATAATCACATATCCTCCATGATAGGTTAATAATTTCCATAGATAACCCAAAATAAACTTACTCTTGATTCCTAAAATCATCAAACTAAAAAAAATTAGTCAAACTAACCAAGGACTTCATGTAGTCCAGTGGTAGGCGATAAATACCAGTCGCACTTTGGTTGTGGGTTCGATTCCCGCAGCTTTGTCCGACGAGATGGGTTGTCACACGGTCTGCGTGTTGTCCTTTTTCCAAAACTATATAATTCTTAAAACATTCCCCAAAACGAGATAAAATCATCAAAAATATTCATCACATATTTTATCCTCAAGTTTATTTAATGCCTTTAATTTTCCATCATAACATATAATTACCCATAATTACCTCAAAAGTTAGGATCATATAAACCCTAATGGTTACCTATATAATTATTACCTGAACTTCTACATCGATTGGTCATCTCGTACATGATGCATTACAGAACATACCAAGGTTCAAGTGGTTGATCATGACTCCTTGATAGTTGGTTTAGAACAACCACGAGTTTCCTCATTGAATCCCCCATTTCATCCAGTCTCTTAATCAGAGAACCACCACAGTTTCCTTCAAACCTATTGCCACTTTGGTGCCTGTTAGATCCATCCATTCACTAAAAACAGAAAGTCAGTGTCAGTATATCAACAAAACCATCATGTACTAATGAGGAAGATAAACACTAAGATATACTTACTCATTCACTTTATCTAAAACTAGGACTCTTTCTGAAATCCAAACCATTATGGTAATGTCACTTATGCATAGAGAATACCCTACCCTCTAAAGTTATCTAAACCGACCTCTGATACCACCTATAAGGCCCCAGCCTTAAACCTTAATTAATCTTCAGTTATTACAAGATTACACATTGAAGATCTTTTCAGGTTTAGAGTTTTAGAGAATTAGATCATGAAACTTGAATTACATTCCACATTTAAACAATGTGGTTACATAAAAGACAATATTCTTTTTTCCAATCAATGGAAACATGTTTAAAATAAAACATGGATTCTTTCTTGACACTTACTTGACACTATCATCACATCATGTACCTTTCCCTTGACCTATGAAATTTTTTTCAAAAACTTTGGATGAGCATAAAAAGCTCAGTAAGGGTTATAAAAAGTATGCAAAGGAAACATGCTTACATATATACATAAGAATGAAATCATACTTTACCCATAATGAATAAGCACTTTAACATACCTCATAAAATCATTAATAAATCATAGAAATCATTATACATAATGGTAAATTGAGGCATTCATAACATTTTTATGTAGGGAGTAACCCTCTTGGTTACATTTGGAATACCCATCACATTATATTCCCTAATTCTCTTTGGATAAACCTTAACGTTTAACCCCTTCGCGTTACCCAATGCATTGGAGAGCTATATCGGGCTCACTCGCCCTTAGTTTATCATGGAACCACCCGTCTTCATAACAATACTCAAGAAAGATAACATAATCAGAGTACATAACTAAATCATAAAGGAATGATAAAATTTCCACATTGCAATAACAATATAACATTTTAAGATATCGAAATAATGAATCCATTCTAAAAATCATTTTCAAAAACATTTAAAACATTTAATAAAGTGATTTTTGAATAAAAGTGTCACATACCACTTTGAAGCTTTTAACATTTTAAACCATTAATATCAATATAAATAATTCCTTAAAACCATTTTTAAAACATTGATATTAATGAGAAATATTTATAATATTAAATCATTAAAACATTTAAAATGATATTTTAGTTAAAGGATTTTTAACAAAATGAGAGACACTTGAATACAATAATTGAGGAATAAAATTTAATAAAAACATTATAATGTCATGAGAATAAAGTGATTAATGATATAATATTCCAAATGATAGTATATACACCATATAAGAGTGAATTGGTGCATAACAACAATGAAGTCTCGATGGAAATGTAAATTGAGATGAAATCAATTATAAAGATGGTATCCTTAAATTAAGGATAAATCGATCTCATAATTATGTGAGATAAATATAAATACACCCAATATAAGTGGATATTAAGTGTAAAATAATCAAATTTTATTCACAGATATTAAAAGGATGACATATTCAATAACTACATGTTGAACCCAAAGAAATCGAAATTAGGTTAAGAAGTTCCCTTGAAAGCTTAACGGCGCCACATCAAAATGAGCTGCTGAGAGATAAAAAGGGTATCTCATCACTTGGACATAAAATTTACATCAATAAGGATAAATAATAACATATCCCAACATAAAAATATGTAAATTAAAAGACCCAACAAAAGAAGTCTTTAAAAAATAGGAGGGTGAAAGGTTTCCATACCGATTTTGGCAACTTTCGAAACGTACACCCCATGAAAGAAGGACTATACAAGATTGATGTAAATAATCATAAACGAAAGTATGTTACACAAAGAGTAGAATAATGGACAATAAATACACCACTGAAAAGGAAATATTGGAAAAAGTAGCATGAATCTCACGAAAGCACAAAGTGAGATAAAAAGCCCCTTACGAAATTTCGCCAGCCTAACAGTGCCAATTAAAACTTCCAAAATGGATTGATGAGAGAAAATAGGGTATCTCATTAAATGGACATAAAAAGTACAGTAATAGTAATATAAAATAACATACCAATCATATGAAATATGAGCTTAAAAGGAATGACATAAAAGAGTGTACTTAAAAAGAAAGAGAGAGGTGGATCCCTTACCTCGTGTCCGACATGACACGATATTTCTTTAATCTCCTGAATAATATAATTTGGTCAATTAATAATTTCTTAAGGACCTAATTTAAATATTATTATTCAGTTAAAATCACATAATATAATGATATAATAATTGGTTAATAAATTGAGTTCATATCAGACGTTTTTGTCGATGTTCGGTACATGAGTAAAAATCGAACTTGTTGGAAAATAATTTTCCATGTAGTTATAGGTACATCATATCCATAATAGTATTTATGTTTTAAATATAATATATATCCAGTATATATTCAATTTATACTATTCCATATCATTTGGAGATAAAAACTTAAAAGCACCGATCATGGAGACGGTAGGTCGTACGTACACATGAACGCTACTTTCATTTTTTTGTCATATTAATTGAATTAATACAAAATGAGAGATATATATATTATAATTCCATAATTATATCCATAATTTAGATGTAATATATTACATATATATCCATTGTACTTATAATAGTACATAAAATTTGTAGATAAGAAATGAAATGTACCATTCATGGAGACGGTAAGCCGTACGTACGCATGAACGCTACTTTCATTTTTTTTTCTTTTGTATTCAATGGAATTAAATAATAATGATATAAAGTTATATCATAATTCCCATATGATATAATATGTAATACCATTAATTCCATCCATTATATATCCCACAAATATCATTAATGAATCAAATCACTTTGAGGGGGTCGTAGCCCGCACTTCCTAAAATGAAGATATCACGTTTACCCATAATGGAAACCATAAAGTTATTCCATAAATGAAAAATACAGAAGCTTAAGGATAAAATAAACATATTATATATCATATATAAATATAGTGACATCTTAATGGCCACCTTTGAAGGTGTTAAAATAATATTGAACAATCATCGTTTCGTGAGGCAGTAATTCACCGTCCATAGAAACAGTAAGTTCTTTAACCATTAGACAGAGGTGTGTCAAAGTGTAGCTAAAATACTTCTTCTAAAAACATAATAGTATATTTAATATAGTGGTGTTCTTAAAAAATATGTAATAAAAAGAGTTTAGCGGTTTGGAGAAGAAAAATTAAACAAAAGAACACAAGAAAAGACATTACCTTTTAATCGGGTAACTCTCTTTGATTTGAGCTCAAAGGCTTCCTTGGAAAGGATTCCACCCAAAGTGAGGCTTAAATGATTAATATAGGGATGTGAAGAGATGAAATGTGCAGGGGATGGCTGAGCCAGAGGCTTGAGATGTGTGTGTAAGGTGGTAGAGGTGGGGGCCTTTTATAAGAGGAGGGGAGGGGCACTCTTGGAAAGTTATAAAATATTACTTTATTATAAAAGGATTTTCAGATTTAAAAGGTCCCAAAAGGAGATATTTAGAGGATAAGATGATAAGGTTTCTAAATACACTTATCCAATAGGTTTGTGACAAGTTTATGTTATAGTTGAAACATTATCGTTTCATTTTATTTAAATCCCTTATTAATGAGGTAATCGATGTGTCATCATGATGTCATAAATAATTAAATTTATTTAATTTCTAAAAATTAAAAAAAACTATCATGATGTAGGAAATATTTTGATCTTTCTAATGAATATTTATAGTCAAATATATGACTTGTATAACTCCATTTAAAAATTGTTTTAGTGAAACTTTTAATGCTTGTGACATTTTTTTTTAACATTAAATAAAAAGTTATTTATGTCATTTTCCAACCAATGTGGCTCTATGGGGTCCCCAAGTTGACCCATGGATTTTCTTGGTCGGACATGACACATCCAATGAGGGTCGAACATGTTTCTAGGTAATTTCATATTATTAAAACATTATATTTACCTTAAATTACACTAATTACCTCTAATCACGATTAAGAACATAAAAGTTACTATTCACCAAAAAAATTATTTTAATCCCATTGAACCACATTTTACATCCTAATGACAACCATGTATGTCTGATTTTTTAAATTCGATTAATAGAAGTGTTAATGTTTCATTTAAATGAAAAATCAGTTTTTAAACTACCACTTAGCTGTTTCACTATTCATCAAAAATTGAAGTTTTTCAGAAAAATACCAAAAATTCACCTTAAGATATATTTGATATTCCAAACTCAAAAATGAGGTCTATTTTAAATAATTATAAACATATAAGTTGCATTAATTAATTTAATAATTAATTCCCGCTGTCAAAACAAATAGCGTGTTTCTAAGAAACAATATCTATTAAAAGATTGACACTAGTTGAAGTCCAATTTCAAAGTAAAATTAATTCAAATGACCACTATTGGATTAAATGGTAAAAATATATTCTAATTTTACATTAAAAACAATTAAAAATATAATCTAATCATATAAATAAATTTGATTAAAAAGTGGTTTTGAATTAAAATACAACATTTTTCACTATTCATTAAAAAATGAACTTTATCGGAACGATACCAAAAATTTACACAAAGTAAATTTTGATGTCTCGATTCTAAAGAATAATTTTATTTTGTCAAATATAACACATAAAATTGTCAAAAAGTGGATTTAAAAGAGGTTTTCCATCAAAAGGCGATTAATCGACCTTCTAAAGAATATTATAATGTTTACGCTTGAAATTGAATTCATTCACATTTTTAATCCTCTAACATTTATTGTAAAAAGTAAAAAAATATTTGACAAACATATATAATCATTTTTTAGTTAGTTCTGTTCATTCCCTCCATTACAACAGCTAGGCATTGACTACCATTTAAAATAATATTATTTTATTATTATAGTGCAATGTATGATTTCAAAGGAACTCATTATTGCGTATTGGGTAAGCCATCAAGCATAACGTTCCCTTTAAATTAATTTTAACATTTTATTCACAAATTTGGATAAAAATGAAAATGTCATATTCTTTATTTAACCGGTGTGTTACACCTAAAATCACAAATTCATCAGCAATAGAATAACATGTAGCCTCATGAGAGTCTGAGTACCCTTAGAGGGACATATCCTGTTCGCTTTCCCCCATTTCCTTTTTTCAGAACATTATTTATTTATAATACCTATGAGGTTTTCCCATATATATTTTATGACCAATTGGAAACGTTTTTTAATAGTAATCTAAATTGAATCTTTGATGGAATTAAAATAACATTCCCCTAATTGAGGAGATGAGTCATAAAATATTTGCAAAGGAACCCAATGGGATATTTCATGTAAAATTACTCCAAATATATAAACAATAGAATTTATTGGAGGGGTAAAAATATCCTTGGCCCTGGGAGACAAATTCAGTTTGGATATACAACTAACATGGTAACAAAAAAATATGGGTTTGATTGTTCATTGGGAAATAGTCAAGTAAACTATGCGATCATTCCGGTAGGTTGGGAATACATCTATACTACTATCAGTCTGGTTAACATGAACTTGTTGGCCTCAAAATATTTTATACTTTTATGATTGGAATTTGGTATATTATTTGAGAGGTTAGTAAAAATATTTATAGATGATCCCAAAATTTCATAATTTTCATTCCCCTAAATGGTCACACATTCCACCATCCTTGAAGGATGGTGCTGAATCCTATTATTGGTTCATTCTTGCAATGGTTTTATTTTTTTTATATTTATGAATGGAAAAGTTTACAAGGACTGCCCAACTAGAATTCATGGATCCATGACCTAAGACCCAACTTAATATGATAAAATTTTACACTACATTTCCTATCAAACAATATCGGTTAGTAGGAAAAATATAATTCAAGGATTTATATTCACCAAAACCTATAATATACACACTTGGAAAATCATTCTCAAACATTTATATAGTTATATTTAACCCATCAAGTAATGTGCATTTGAGAGACTCGTTATGTTTTCCGGATTTAGGATTTCTATCCATTGAAAGGGGAACTAGGTCTACATTGTAACATAGTTCATCTAGAACATTGATTTCTCGTGCATACCCTACATGGAATACGTGATGATAATGAGTTTCCCATAATTTTTTTAATAATATCATGTATTCATTCCTACTGTAATTTCACAGTAATAGATTGCTGAGGTGTGATCATCGGTCAATATATTACCTGTATTCTATATTTTGAAAATTCTTTCCAAGTTAAAATATATGTATTTTTCTATATTGCAATTGATTCTTCAACATTTTTTGTCCATTATGATTTTTCCCCATGTTTTAAAAAATTTAATCGGATCGATCTAGGTATCCTCAACTACATGCAATACTATGTGATATTTGGGAGTCAATAATGATGATCATTTCCTCAGATTTCACATTTTTTGGGAAAAACATTGTTGATAGGAGACTAAATAATAGGTGTAGCATTCTATGTCTTATTGAGTTACTCCTGGTATAATAGAAACATAAAAACATCATTAACATTATGTGGACCTTCAAACATAGAATATGTGTCATTTTGAGGACCTTTTCAATGTGCTCCATGGAATGGACCACTATTGTTGATGATTCCCAATTATCTATAATGGGGAGAACCATCATTCAGACTAAACACTACATCCCAAGTAGGACCTCAGAAACATATTCCCTTATTATGTGATAAAAAATAATTAACACTGTTATCATAGGTTGGTCCCCTAAGATTATTGATACAATGATCACCTTCATGGGGAGAAAATTAACATTGGATGTTTAGTATTTTATTACCAAAGGTAGGACCAATATAGATACTAATTTTTTATCAATTTATGAGGAGATGAACTCCATGCCAATCAATATCATCATTGCGGGAAGGACCTATGTAAATGGTTATACGAGGATGATCTCACAATGGTTACTCTAGGGAGAACCTACATACTTTTTATTTCCAATCCACCGTCATGTGGAGAATCCCCATTGTGGATAAATTTTTCATTATTGGGAGGACCAAAATAACAGATTCCATGAAGAGTATCTCCAGAGTCATTAACATTTTTATCATTGGGAGGGGCTTTATGATTGATAATTTGTTTGTAACCATCATGGTGAGTACCACCAAATCAGTTATTTACTATTTGTATAACATGGGGACGGTCTGTGTGGTCACTTATTTTTCAAGTATTAAAGATAATATTATCTACATTCAAATCAATATATCTTCTATTGTGAGAAAATATGTGACTGGAAACAAGAGGACAAAATTTATGCTGAGAATATTCATCTTCCAAAGGATAACTTACCTAGCCAATATATCTATTATTTAGTGAAGAACTATCACAATGAGGGCTTCAGGGAGGTTCTATAAAGCTTTAAAAATTTATTTATCCATGAGGAGACCATTCATGGTAAAAAAATATCTATTAGGATGAGGAAATTAATATTAGATTCTTTCATTGTTTTGGATAGGAGATTCATGATTGGTTCTTTGGGGAGGACCTCTAAAGTCATATATTCTGGTTAGTCACATAGTGACATCTTATCCATGATTTATATCCCATATTAATGAGGTGTTGGAAGAGCTATCCCATGGTGTTTGGTTCACTTATATTTGAGTGTTCTTGACATGGGTGACTCAATATGGTTATCAGGATATGATCAGAGTATGTCGATGATCCTCTAACATTTCATCATAAATATTGGTAGGTACATGATTTGATCTATTGATAGAAAATTACTCCTACTGTACCATATATCTAGATTCATTTGTTATGGTGATATGTTGATGTGTTTAATTCTAAGATATAACAACTAACTTCCATGGATGAGCACTTCACATGCATGTCTTGAACAGAACACAAGGGGTTGGGATCTCTAGGGTAGCCTCTTCAACATGACTATAAGTATTTGTGGTTTTGTATAACATGAGGAATTTTCAGTTATTGGTAGTTCATGTAAGAGTCTAATAAAAATATTTAGGATTTATGGAATATCCTCCTACACCTATTTATCGTAAGGGAGATGGGTATGACTTTTCATTGTGGAAAGACTTCTGAATTGGTTTGATGTGGAAACATTGCCACTTTCTTTCTACCAGCCTATTGTTGATGAGACAACCTATTGGGATTCATCTCTTAGAGGTTCTCATGGGACACCTCTAGGATTGGTATGGAAAAACGAATTACAAAGTTCTACATGAGAGCATTCTCCAATTATAACTAGATATGTTGGGTTTGTGATATCATGTTCCAGGAATGTTGGGATATGAATGTAATTATAGCTAAAGTATATATACAAGGTTCCATTTTCATATATACATAAAAATCTAAGTTTTTCTATTATTTACCAATGATTTATATAGAAATATGATTCTCATTTTTACATTATTTTATTGTTATATTTTTAATTAAGAGAGGCCACTCGTCACTATGTTATCATATGAAAAATTCAATGATTAATCGATATCTTTCACATGTGAGTATTTAAGATTGTGTTATATATTTTTATTCTCCCAAATGTTTGTGCTAGTGATTATTTTTATTCTTATACCAACATTATAAATTAAGGTGTCCATTAATGTTATCTATTGTCACTTAGGATTTTACAATAAATTTGATATAGTGGGAGTTCATCTTATCAATTATAGATTCTTATTACCCAATAATGTACTCTATTATAGATTTAATAAATATTCCTGAAGTCATTTCTGATAAAAATATCAATTAAAATTATTTTGAAAGTGATTTATTTCCACCATTCACTAACATAGTCATTAATATATTTCAAATGTTCTACATATTTCCCCTCGATGGTTAATAAAACTATGCTTTAAATCCACACATCAGGGTGCTCTAAAATTTAACTTCATCCAAGGATAAGTTAGTTGTGGTGATGTTCATATCAATGCCATGATATGGGATTACTATGTGACACTATAATGTCAATAAAAACCTATGTAGTTTTATACTTATTAACATTACAAATCACACATTTTAAGGTCATGTAACAAGTATCAATGTGATTCCTTTTATGGTCGTGCAGCCACAAAAAATGAAATTCATTTTATAGTCATGAATCTAGAACCAAAGTAATCTTCATTTAAGGTCATGTTTCAAGAACCATGATGTGTTTTAGAGTAAGGTTATTTGATTATGACTAATTGAAAGATGTTTAATGTCATGTTTAATTTAAGGTGAAAGGTCTAAGATATGGTTGGAGTCATACATATGCATGATCCTCCCGTTCTATTTCATTATTTAATTTTGTAACTAAATTGGGATGAATATGTTTGTGGTATATATTTGGGAGAAGGATCAGGTAGTTTATAGCTCATTGATTAGACGTGGAGAGATTATTAAGGATTTTTCAGGTGCTTGGTGAATATATTGTCATTACCGAGTAGAAATGTTTGATGATCCAAGAGGTTTTCCCCAAAAATATTACACTAATATTCCAAAATATAGTGTGATATTTATCAAGGGAATACATTATTGATTTTATCTTGAGGATATTATTAGTTTGGGAGTCGAAATAAGGAATTTATAACATAATATTCTAAAATGCCAATATCAAAGAAATAGATTATTCAATGTGATAATATTAATGTGTGTATCCCAATTACAAATCTCAATAGGCCATAGAGGGGTATTAGGAAGATGGTACTCAGAAAAAGGTTGTTCTGGACTAATGAGTGACAATAGGTTATTTGGGTAATAAATTTATCCCAAGTAGAAGACCTGAGTGAATAGGTCACCTAAGTGAATTTCATGTTGGATGATCATCGTTAACTGAGTGTGACACATAATAGTGGACCTTGATAAATTAGAACCTAATTTGCTAAGCTAGTTTTGTGGATGATTAGTTAGAAGAACATACTACCTATACACCTAACTAGGTGGACATGGTGGGAATCAAATATTGAGGTTGTAAGTACCATATATATGAGACTTCAGAGTTTGATCACCATTCTGAATTGGATACCCATTCTAAAAGAGAAATCAATTTAGTGGCCTTGGTAAATTTTGGTTGGATCCTTCATGAAAAAACTAGTGTATAAATTTAATGATAAATTGGGCATTGCGATATCATTATATGGTCACATATGTAGACCTCTTGAAGATTTTTTTAACCCTAATGTTGATGATTACCTAGGTGAAGAGGTATCATTCCATGAATGAAATTGTTGAAGGAAAAAAAATAATCGATATATCTATTTTATTCTTATTTTGGATTCTATAATCACGTGATGGGAATTTTCATAATATCATTATATGTTATTAATAAATTATTATGCTTTTAGTATTTCTCCTCCCCTAAATTGGAGAATGGGAATCCTTATAAATGAACGTATTCTGGGTTCCTAGATTACCACATATTACCATCTCAGATACCTAGTTCTCTTCTATATAGATTATAATGCATGATCTAAGAATATAGAGAATGTATTTTGATTAGTATGGGGAACACACAATACTATGATTAACCATGTTTCATGATGGAGTGGTTGAACAAGCCATGTGACATGGATATAAATCTGAGTTCAATATATGTGTTCTTAGAATTTTTTTTATTGTTTTTAAAAATATCTAATATTGTAGAAAATTATTGGAATATTTTATCATATCTAATTCAAGCACCAAAAAAATCTTCCAGATTTGAATTTTACATTGTACTTAAAATATCATTTATATTTGGCCTCTCATTTTCATTTTCTATTTCATATAGATAATTCAACAAGATGTATGCATCCATATAATTATTCGGTATCATCAAATCCATGGAAATATGTGGAAATAATATGAATGAAACATTGGAAGCATCATTTATATTTTTCCTCTAGATATCCTTAACACATTCACTCTCTCTCAGAGGTGGCTGGTCAAGAATTTGGGACACTAACACCTTTTAGTTCCACTCTTGGAATATTATAATTTGAAAGAACATGTAATAATCATAGTTATTACAAGGTAATATATTCTATTTATCTATAATGGATCATAGGTAGAGTGACGTGGTTGAGTTACCTTCAATTATCTATAAATAGAAGATAAATTTAATATTTTATCTTGTTTATTGGTTATGATATAATTAAATATTTAATTAAATCTCCCACTATTTTATTAATTCACAATATCCCTCACCATTTGATTCAAAATATCCAATCACCAAGATATTTTAGTGGAAGGTGCATATATTTCTCTTTACATAACCCACAAAATGGCTATGTAACTTACTTTATGTTAATTAGGTACAATTTTCATTCAAAACAAATCTTCTCATAGTTCCTTGGTCATTTGAGTGGACTACCCAATCCAAAAATCATATACTCAATTTTCCTCAACACCTCCCTCCAAATTGAATTAGTATATTAATATCATTGAAATTAATATACATATACATATATATATATATATAGTTTTTTATACCAATATCATTGTTAAGACTTCCCATCAATTGAATGTACCCATGACAATGCCTAGGCAGACACTTTGAACAATAGCTCCATCATTACCTGAAATATAGAAAGAACATAGATGAATTATGATTTTAAATTGAGTTATTCATATTAACATACTTATGAATATAACATTATTTTATTCATCACATAAATGTATATTTTATATGGAACGTACCTAAATAATTTACCATGTCTATAGAAATAATTTATGCATATTAATTTTATTTGTATATGATAATAATAAAAAAATGCTCAGAAATTATTTATGATATCTTAGTTTATCTTTGTATACTTGTTGAATACTATATGTTAGAACTAATATATATAATTAACTGTACCTGATAAAGTATATCATATATATTTTATTTTATTTAATCTAAGCATTCCTTTTTATTTATTTATATTAAGTGATTGTGTTTAATTTAAAAACCATACATTGTATATATATATATATGTATGTATGCAGGTTTACAGATAATATTGAAGGAAGAGATGATTCAAAGATCGTTATATTTAATTTAATAATAATTATCCCAGAATAAACCATGCATGAATAATTAAATTAAATAAATAAATCCGAAAAATAGAATAGATTGTTAAAGATCTTGATCATTCCCAACATGCAATGCAAACTGCATTCATAATTAATAATATTAATTTCAAATAATAACTTTTAAGATAAATTTACATGAATTAATTAATTAACATAATAATTAATAAATTAATCATAAACTCAATTATATTTCTAGTCCTTCGGATGTTTTAATAACACATCAATTATCTATCAATAAATTAAATAATTCTTTTAATTTTCAAATAATTAAGTAAGAAACATGTACTTGATGGACACATACTGTGTATTTTATGTGAAAAATTAAATCACTTAATGGAATTTAATGTACTACATGAAAATTTCATCATTTATCACATACTTCATGGAATGTAACTCTATTAGACATATCATGACATACAATGTATAGTATTCTATATAGAAATTTTGTAGTCTTCATAGAGTGTATACCCACATGAGAGACTTTTAATGTACACTACAAGTACCACTGTAATGTGTGTTCTATAAGCCATGTGTAATGTATTGGTACATACCATGTATTAAAAATATTTATGTGGAATTTATTGATATCATGTATTGAACCACATGACACATTATAAAATAACATAGTGTGTACCATCTGTGGTGTAACACATGTTGAATGGCTTGTACATCCAGTTAAACTCCATGTAGTTAGTGTTTAACTAAATTATTGGATATATTTCAATGAGAATAATGTAAAAATGTAGTGTACTGACCCACGTGACTTCGTACAAATTACATGGCATGTAATTTATGTTTGGTTACATAGTGTATATATGTTAATAATATGTTGTGTAGTAATTTTATGCCAACATATTATATTGAAAATCACTACCTAACATGTGTTGATATCATGTAATGATCTTCATTAATAACTATGATTTACATTTCATTTTCCTTGTTTGTTTTGGCCATTGTTACATGACATGTAATATAGAAATACACATTATGTAAAAATTTCATGTATCCAATGACATTGGAAATTCTATATGGATTATTTAATGTTATTTTTTATCATATAAATTTCCATATTAACATATATTTATGTCATTATTATGCCTTTGAATTTATAATGAAAAAATGATCATGAATACTACTTAATCAAATCATTAAAAATTGATTTTCTTGAAAATATTTGAACCACTGCTGAGGGGGGTTGAATCAATGGTTATATTTTATAACATAATTTACTCCTAAAATTAAACTCTAAAACTTTGTTAATTTTTTTCCCACACAACTTTATAACTCCTCCTCACCTGTATATAATGACAAGAAAAGTACATGTGGGTCACATTAGTTTTTACATGGTTTAGTCTCAAGTTGGTACATACTTTTTGATGTGTCTAGTTATTTCCATAATCCCTTGATATAAATTAAATGACAAGATTTGTTTCATTTTATACGAAATTATATTGGTTCCCACTATTTACAAGGTTTGGGTTTTATTTTAATTTGTCATTATTGTTCAGCTTTAATTTCTTCTTAGAATGTAACATATCCAGAAATAATCCAATATACCTTCAATCACCAAAATATGTACTCATTGTTTCCCAAATATATTATTTTCTAGAATTAGGATCTTCCACATTATATATAAAATCCTCAAACCATTTATTTTTCTTTGACCTTACTAATTCTCTAGTCATAACATATTCCAAACTCTCCAAACAACTACTTTTCTCAAGGTTATCAACAATAATATTTACCAATTTTTTAATGACCATAATTTTATATACCCATATATTTCTCAAATATTTTTTAGATTTATAATGTTCATACTTTGATAAATTTTTAGTTTCTTATAATAATTTGAGTTCCTTCAAATACTCTTATGATGTTGGAGTTAGTGGTCATTTTTAAGGCCTCCACGAATATCAACTTCAATGATATTAAAATCTTCCTCAGAACATGCATAAAATCACAATGTTCCTTTATGAACCATGAATCATCCAAAATATCAGCATGAAAATTTTTATTGTTTAGTAATTTAACATCCTTGATATACAGTCTATATTTTTCTCTCAAACATGATCTACCTATATGTAATAATTTATGTCTTTGTTTTATCATGAACTAAAACACAAAAATGATCTTATATATATTGAGGAAAACACTTCTGTATAAATGTGCCAATCATATTTCAAATCACATACACTCCATATTCATTTATGTAGAATATAATAATTCTCCATTATACTCTATAATCTGATAATCTACAATTTCCTCATTATCACTCAAACATTCCACATCATTGAGTCTTTATTCAAAATCAATATTTCTAAGCTATCAATGACTATCACCCATGTTTTTATATTTTGTTCAAATATTTTATTTCACAATTTCATATTCACATATTCCCATTAATTATTTTAATATCATCTCCCATGTTATTTTGGTAATTGTTCATCTCAAATATTTATTTTCATACCATTGATATATACATTTTTTCTAATGCCTCGATATATATATCATTTCCTTAGATCTTGAAGATATTTCTCTTCAAATAACATTATTTATTTATCCTCTAATCTTCTATACATGTGATCATCTACTTCTAGAACCCTAGTAACTTAGTATTCAATATGATTAAAATATCATTAGCGTATGTTGTCATTTAGATAGTGTAACTTTTTTGTATAGGAAGTTCATATGTAGCTGACCATATTATGATGATTTAATACCTTTCACATCAGGCACTACCATGGCTAAGCACAATTACTTCTTTTCATTTTTTAATATAACTTTTAATATTAGCCTATATTGGTCTAAATTCTGATCAAATTATCATTTTATTGATTTATCATGAATGAAGTTAAATAAATTATCATTATTTTTACATTAAAGGAAAACAACAATGAAAAATCATATTTAATACGTAGATAGTTGTATAGTCACTCTCACTAATCTAGTGGAAATATCATATAGAAATATTATCATCAATGTGAAAATGATTATACATGGAGCATGCACCTATCATGATCTCAAATGATATTGAGCTCATAGAATTTGAATTATAGTTATAATGGATATTTCATCCTAATCCTATGTATATTCAAGGGGAAGATGATGATGGAAGATGTTGGCATTTCAGTAAAATTTACATGGATTTAAATGACAAAAAATTCCCACTATTTATAAATATCACGTCAGAAATTAAATTTGAAAAATTCTTATTTTTTACCCCAGACACATCAATATATGTTGAAAAACTCCCATCACACCACACCATGGAACAAGCACTAGTTTATTTCCCTTCTATTTTAGCGTGCCTCATTTTATGTGCCCAATAATCCATTTTCACCTCCATTACTGATCTCTAACTGGTGTTACATTGATCTTGGATACTACCACATTTTTGGAGAGCTACTTAGGTTGTGTATGATTGAGATATCAAACACTATGTAATATACTCACCATATTTTTTCCTTTTCATAGTTTACAATATTCAAGATATTTTTATCCTCTAGTCCAATAACCTGATCACCACAAATTCATCTTCTCAACTTATATCCACAGAATATTCAACGAAAACATTACGTGAAACTCAAAAAAAAATCTGGAACAAAAGATTAAAAATAAATATAACTTCTTCAACAATTATAATCAATGGGTTCCTGAAAAATTGTTAAAAAAATTATAAATAACATCAAATTATAACGTGATCTCTCTAACACCACATGATGGTTCAAGGTATTAGAAAAATCATTGGCCAGGTTCCTATTTTTTTTTCCATTAATATCAATGAATATATTTGAAAAACTAGACTAGTTATCACTAAAATATCAATAAAGCACCATACAAATTTAATATATAATTAATTTAATTCAAAAATTACCCCATCCATGTTCAAAATTTAATTTCAGAATTTATTGTATAGTTCTTTCTGATGGATAATATATGTGATGGGTCCACTAAATGTGTACAATCATTATATCCATAGATCATGAAACAATATTCATGAAACTGTGTGTGTGCGCACAGAGAAAATAAGTTCTTTATACCATTTTTAATTGATAAAAGAATAATATATTCTTCCCTATAAAGATTCTTAAGTGGGAGGAAATGAGGATTTTCTCTAGGAATTGAGGGAATTTCAGATGATGTGTCTATATTATGTCAAAACATGTCAAATGAAAAATGATATAATTTATAATATATTCCTAGGTTTAAAATAAATAATTGCATAATGTGACTTTTGATAATGGAATGAATGGAATTGTTTTCTAGACCATGTTAGCATGTACTGATTTCTGCACCCATTTTAATTTTCTCAATAAGATCTATAGCATATTCTACACTTCTACCAATATCCAATGATTTATAAAATGTATTTTAATTCCACTTTAAAGATATATTTACATCTTCTCAATGTTTACATTAAAATAATTTACTCTGATTAATTGAAAATAACAACCAGTCTTCTTCCATTTCACCTAGACAAGTTTAATTTATATAAAAATATACATACAAAAACATGATAGAAGAGGGGTTTTTCTAATAGTTCATTGAAAATTTCAAAAAATCATTAACACAATCCCCATATTATTTGGTCATTCAATGATAATCCCTCCATTTTTGTTTCACACTCATCATATTTCATTAAAAAAGGTATAAAAAGTATATATTTGACTAAAATACATTTATATATATAAATATACATTATAGATGCAATAAAAATGTGTCTATGTGTGAGAGAGAAATATATAAACATAATCAAATTTACTTATATAAGATAAAATAATCTTATTTAGATAATATGTTTACATAAAAACTATGAACACACACATGTAGAGATGTGTACATTATATAATATATATATATATGTATATATATGTATATTAATATGTGAATATATCCATTATGTCTATATACGCATAATGAAAACATGTATATATATAACTAAAAATTATGAACACAAACACATATGATAATCGATTAAAATATAACAAACAAGTAGTCTGAGGAATGAAGAAAAACTAAAAACAATGAACAATTTGAATTTAAAAGAAAAATCACTTGGATAAACAATTAATTTAGAATCACATTTAATAAATAGAATGTCCATTTCAAGAGTGAAACTAATGCAAAAATAAACTATGTGAATTTTTTTGGAGCAATGATGTGTGATAGACAAATGGAATAATAAGAACAGAAGAAACAAGGGGTTCATCAAGATTTAATATATAATAAAATTTTATCATTATTTTTAGACACTTTATTTGTAATTTAAATGATATAATAATGTGTGTGTGGGTAAAGGTTGATGAATTTTATCATTGTTAACTTAGCACAGATAAAAACAAGCTTTATCAATGCTTTTTTTAGAACTATGAAAAGTTAGGATTTATCAGCACTATTTTATAGCATAACTAAAAGGATATGAAATATTTCAAATTAATATTCAAGGATTTAACAAAACTAATGTGGGCCCAGGGAAACCCCAATTGCTTACCTCGTAGGAGTGTATAGCTATGGTCCTCCCTACCACTAACCAACGTTGTTCTTTTCGTTATATAATGATATATTTATATGTATTTCTATATTTCAATATATATCTGTGAAACAATGTGTACATAATCATATATATATGTCCAAAAATGTGTGTGTGTGTGTGTGTGTGTGTGAGTTTGTGAATATAATATATATTAATATATAATGATGTGTGTGTATGAGAGAGAGTTTGTGAATATAATATATGTGTGTCATGGAAAACCAAATTTGAATAAATCTATAATTTGGGGTCTTTACCCCCCACAACCTAAACATAGATCAGTACTAGGTTGCAGTCTCGAGCCTTCAACCAAATACCCCGTCTTCAATCACTAACACCCAATTTTTCTCTTGCCACACCATAAGGTTTTCATGCTAGGTGTAATAGAATTAAAGTCACAACCCAACCAATGGTTATATTTATATAAAATTATTTATATTTATCTTTATATATTATAATAAATCCAAGAAAGAGACCATGACGACCTCACATCTACTGCTTTATTATTAATGGAAATGTACAAAGTAGTGAAATTTATGGGGTTGAACAAGGGGATACCCCCCCCCACCCCCACCAAGAGAAATGGAGAATACAAGATTCAAGAATCATAAGAGAGAAAATTAGTTCCATAATCATGCTCATAGTCATTTGTGTTCCAGTCAGACCGTGGGTACCCTTTGTGTATGCTCCTCTAGAACTCATCATTTTCTCTCTCTTATTTGAGAGAAAGATTCGATTTTTAAGCTCTCATGAAATGGAATACTAGAATAATCCTTACACAGCCTCCCCTTTATTTTCATATATGAATCTAAATATATTTAAATATATATATATATTCATTTATATAAAAAAATTATATATAATTAAATACCTTTGTATATATATATTCACATATATTTTTACAATGAATTTATATAAATTATTTAAATTTATATATTTTTAAATTTGTATAATTATTTAAATAAATTTATAATTTATTATATTTACGTGTAATTTTTAGAATGTATCTAAATAAATTATTAAATATTTTTTATTTATTACTATGAATATAATGATTTCATTTTACATAAATTGGGAATATAAAATGATAAAAATTTTATTATAATATGATTAAATATTATTACTATGTAAAAAAAATTAACATGTTTACTTATTCATTTGAATATACTAAATTTTTAAAAACATTATAATATAGATATATAATTATAAATATTTATATAAGAACACACATAAATATAATTATAAATGTGTATATATATGTGTATATGTATATATATATACATTATAAATTATATAATATGAAATATATAAATTTATATGAACTATATTTAATGTCTTTATTTTATTATTTATAAAGTTCATATTTCTATATTTTTAACATATATATTTAAAATTAAATATATAAATATAAATTACTAAAAAATAAACACATATATATATAGTATTTATATATATATTATTAGTTCATATTTTAGAACAAATAAATAATTATATAAAAATTATATTATGCATAGTACCCTTTTGTAATGAAAAAATTGCATTGATAAAGGGAAATCGTTTTCATCTCTTTTTTAAAATGTTGAAAAAGATAACTATTTATGACAGCCTTTAACACCCACTAACAAATGGACCATTTATTGATGTTAAAATAGATATGTCCTTTTTTCAACTATATAATAAAATATTCTTCAAAAAAATACCCCTTCATGATGTTATTATAATTAAAACTGGTGATAAATGATCATGGGTTTTCAATTGATTTTTTTATTCATATAAAATATTTTTTGTCGTAGTTTCACTCCTACCAAAGTCCTTTTATGAGTTTTGTGATTAAAAAAATGGAAATGAGTTGATGTTTTTAAATGATTCAATTATGGGTTTTAATGTTATTAAGTCCATCAATACAATGCAAATTTCCAAAAATATGTCAACTCCTTGAACACGATGGGCCCCAGTGAAAGGGAATGGAAGGCAAAAAAATTAATTTCATGATTTTTAAATAAATGGAACAATCACACCAAACACCTTTTGTTAAATAAAAATTTTAAATGCATTTGGGGATTTAACACCTTAATTTTTTTTTGAAAAGTTTTTTTTTTGATTTTTTATTTTTATATAAATAGAAATAATTATTTAGTATAATCTAACTGATATTATATTCAACATTACTTATATTTAAATACTATAAAATAATAACTGAGACACCCATTAAGGTATCCCTTTTATAATAGGGTGCCTTCCAAATCCTTATGATATCCAATGTTGGATTAACATTCCCCTTTTTGTGTTCTTGAATAATTATTTTTAATTTATGGAAAGAAGTATGTGGTTATTTGAAATTAGTTATTAATTGAAAATATATATCTCTTATGTGTATTTTATTTTATCCCCTTTGTGTCTTTTGTGACATGACAAAAATTTTCAACTACTACGGCACTAGGCCTTTTTTTCATCTTCCATGATTATGTGATTTCCTTATGGCTCAGCAATATATATGAACTTTTTCCTTTTTTATAGAAAAAAATATTGGATTGAAATATTAAAATCATATTTAATTTCAAATTTAGTAATAATTAGAAATAATTGGTTTTATTTAACACTATTTAATAATCTATATTGGATAATGTTTATTGAAAACTACACATACACACATGCACCGATGAGACATAGTAGGTCAGGCCTCTTACCACCTAATAAATAATGAAATTCACATTCTATACCTATTTATTACTTATTAAATGGCCTTTAAATGTCAAAGGTTCATGGATTAATATCCTCAAAATGATGTGACATGCATTCCCAATAATTGACAATCTCGATAGCCCATGGAGTATATCCTAGAGAGTCTCGTACCTCCTTTTTTGAAATCATGGAATCCTTATCAGAGGCATTAACAATTTTTTAGTGTTATTCACCAATAGTTCCAGTATTAGTAGTTCACTAAAATGCTCATGATGTATTAAATATTTCTTTCCAATGCATCTCATGTCACCTTCAGCAATAGGACATATATATCAACACATGGAAACCGAGGACCATGAACTCCTTTCATGCCTAAGGTTCTCTCTATTTCTAACTTACATCCACTCATCGTGCCTCTTATCACCAAGGACGACCATGTCAGAGAGAACTACATGGACACATGGATAATAGTATGATTAAATGGAAACAAGCTCACTACCATGAAAAATAGGTATCCCATTTCATTCATACAAAAAGGGTTACTTCAAGGCCTTAGGGATTTACATGTTGTGGTGACTCCCTGATCCCTAGAAGCAATCTGTACAACACTTCCAAAAAAACTATTTATGAAGAATTTACACCATAAAACCCATATTTTTATAGAAATATGTATCAAATAGAATGTTTTAGAATACTGGGTTGTAAATGATATTATTTATGATAAACCACCAAAACAAACATCATGGTGATATTATTATTCATAGGTTATTTTCCATATAAAAAAAATTCCAAACTTTTTTGTTATTGAATTATGATTTTGGAACATTTAAATGTTTTGGAATTAATATTGAAAAAATCTCAAATAATTATTTGTGAAAAAATATTAATTGTATTGAATGTATTATTTAATGTAATTGCATGTGAAAAAAGACTAACTCCATCATAAATATCACAAAAATGAAAAAAACATTACTCTTAACATTAAAAACAAAAGATAAATAATTCATTGAAAATTATAGATAATATATTATATAAAATGTTTATTAGAAATTAAAATCATAATAATGTTACTATAGGGTGGGTGATGAGGTCTAGCCGAAAGAGGGAACTTCATCCCTAAACCATTATAACATTCATCCACATAATCTATCATATCCTCATGTTGTTTCTCCTACTATCATTTCTTCACTTACTATTTTGGATTCTACTCTTCTGCCTCTCTGGTAAATCCCTATATGACCTCGTCTAAATCCCACAACTTCATCTCATACTCTATGGTAGAAAAAGAAGATGACAATGATGATTCTACTTTAGATACATTTCCTATCATCACTTCAATGAAATATTAACTACCTAGGGTCGATCGTTAACTTATATCAATCGCTCAGCCTTTTTGAATCCCACTCTCCATCACCCACATTCCTTACTTCTTGTTAAAACATGAATTTTATAGTCCTTCATCCCTGTCACGACTTGACAGTCATGTATGTGATAAACCTTTGACTCATATTTCTCATATAATCGTATAAATATAAATTGATAAGATATAAAAAATTTATTTCATAATTTAAAAAAAAGGTAAAAATATTGTTCCTAATATTTCATTTTCTATCATCAAGAATCTATCCATCATTTCTACTTGCATACATTATCTTTTACACATCAAACTCGGTAATGTCTTGATGCATTGTGGGCTACATACATTTACCATAAAAATTTAGTATTAAAAAATATATTTACTAATTTAATAATATTAATTACTAAATGTTGATAATTTATACTAAAATTAAGACTCCCATATCTCTGTGTCACTTCCTGTGTCCATTGATTTTGTGGCGAAAAATTTAATCTCCTCCAGAAATTATCTCTTATCCAGTACATTCACAATCCCTCACATGCCTAAATAGGTACTTCATCAGGTCAGGGATACTTGAAAATTTCCTCAAATATAGTCTTAAATTATCTCTTAATAGCTCTCCTCTAAGCCTATGTAAAACCTGAAAGAAACAGTCACACATGAAAGCAAATCATGCCTCCCAAATAGAGGGTCTCATTATCTCATCAATAGGATACCATAATGCCTAAAAATATTAAATAACATTTTAAAGTATAAATTATATAAATTTCAAATAAAATATATTATTTATTTAATATACCAACTAGTTCTCGAATAAATGATGGCATAAATCAATAGAAACCTAATCCCATGAAACATAAGGAGTAAAACAATTCCTCAAAATTGAAATAGCATGAAAAAGAGTTTGATATTAGAAACTATAAAAAATAATAATAACTGGTCACATAATTAATAAATTAATTATATTAAAAAATTTCAAATTAAAACATACATCCTTTGAGGATGATCAATGTAAAGAGATGGAAATTTCTCTAGAAAAATGTCTGGAATCATCCATTGTGTAAGGCCTCTACCTCTCCAAGTATTTAGTGTCATGTCACCACCAATGGCTAACAAATTAAGAGTCTTGTCACTAGGTATCAGATCCCGAGTGAAGCAATGAATCATGTCATCATAATTCTATTTATTCATCTACAATATATAATTATTTTAATAAAAATTATATATTCTATAAAAAAAATTAATAATTTAATTATTATATAACCTATTTTTTTTAATATTTGATTGAAAATAACATATATTCAATATGTTGTTAATACATATATCAAATAAATTCTATGGGGAAATAATTGATTTTGAATATTAGTATAAAAATATAAATTTTAAAATATTAGTTTTAGGGGGTGGGATATTCCTCATGTGGGTGTTATATGTTGATGTCACACAAGAAGGGACGTTTACACAATGCCTTGATACAACATATGATGGTGGTGCATGTCTTTTCTAATTTTTACTAATATAAACTAAATTAAAAAATATTATATTCATTTATACTAATTTATACTAATTTCATATAGTTTTTTAAATTTATAATGAATTATAACAATAATTACAAAAATATATCAATTTCTAATAAATTATATCAGTTTATAATAATTTATATTAATTTATACCAGTTTGTGATGAATTTTAAATAAAATATTAATTTATATTAATTTATACTGAATTAAAAATATTTTATTGGAAATTATAAAAATTTATAGTAAATTAAATATATTTATACAAATTTATACAAATATATATTAATTTTTATTAATTTATACAAATTTTTATGAAGGTATAATAATTATTATTAATATATTTCAATTTATTCATATTTATACTAATTTATACTAATATATATTTATTTTTCATAATATATATGAAATTATACAATTATATAATAATTTAAATTGAGAAATATATTTTTATGCCAATATATAATAATTTTTCAATTTATTATAAAAAATAGTAATTTATATAAATTTATAATTTATTCAGAACTTATACCAATTTATTTTAATTTATATTAATTTATATTAATTTTTACAAAATCATATCAATTTTATATTAATTTATATTAACTTATAATAAATTGTGATGAATTTATATGATGTTACAGTATTTATGATTAATTTATAATAAATTATAACATTTTATAGTAAACTATATAAACATTGTAACAAACATCAAGATGACAATCCCTTGGAGTGGGTGTTTTTTATTCCCATCGGACTTTAAAGAGCACAACAGTTTAACTTTTTTGTTTATTTATATGCATTTTAATGGAATTTATTCTTTTGGGTTGTTCAAGAGTTGTTTGTGGTAGCATTCCAAGATAGGATGTTTGGCCATTAGAAATATTCTACTGTATATTAGTGTTCACAACATCCCACTTTATGTTCTGCCATGAAAATTTGAGTTGAGAATGCAAGGATGTTGGTCGAATGTTTATTGTCCGACCCATATTGTCATGACCTGGATCTTTCTAGATAGAAGAACGTATCCTTTGAAGAAATAGAATTCACACCATGGAATCTAATTTCATTCCATAAACCACCCATATGTGGAAAATTAAATGGAAAATAATTAGTAACATCCTCGGATAACCCTATTTTATATCCTCTTTCCCTTTCCTTGAACCGCACTTGACGGGAGAGGTTTCCGTTGGACGATTATGGATCTCCTCTTCTCATTTCCTGACCAGTCGAATATCATCTCATTGTTGTGATTCTCTATCAATGATTCTAAGGCTATATTATCCCTATATGTCTCTGTCTTCTTGATTCATTACACTAGAACCCTTTTGTGATGAATTTGGGACTGATCATAGAGTTTTAGTGTGTGGGGCTTGATTCATGTGGGGATTAGTGGATGTTAGACTATGTTATGCTTGGGGTAGGAAGTCCTTTTCATGTAAATGATTTTATATGAAAATGGATACCATGAAATTCATGTGGGTTCATGTGTGGTATTACTATAACTCTAGTATGTGATTTGATAACATGTGGGTGCATGTGAATCCCTATGAGAACTCTACTTCTTATATCAATGTGAAAGTTGAATTGTTATGAAGATATCCAATGTGACATGATTAAGACATGGAATGAGTTATGTAAACCATTTCATATAATTTAGTTATCCATCATGATATAGTTGAGTCATAAAAAAATATTCAACCATGTTCGGGTTATGTTCCCATCAATCGAGGAGATGGATGAGTTTGGGATAGAACTATGAAATCTGGATCATGTAGTGTGGTAGGATTAATAAGAAAACCTTCTAACATGAAGCCAAAGTAGGTATTATTAGGTTCATTGTAGCCTAATTGAATCCTGATAACCAATAGGGTTGTATGTTTATTTACATATTTGATATATATTTATTACATACACCTTTATAGATATATAATGCACTTATGATAAGGTTGTTCTGGTGGTTTCCAACAGGGTTTATACACACACCTTATACAAACATCTTGATTTTTGTCCAGACCTTATAAATAGGGATCTAGAGAAGGGAAAAGACACTATGTAGAGTACTTAAGATAAAGGAGTGGGGTGGAATGAGGAAATATAATGAAAAACTTTGGGATACTTTTATAACAAAACACTTTTTTCTTATTTTTGTTTTTCTATTACATTGATCCACCACATGTGGGGATTCTATTGACATGATATATGACCCTTTTTCCCATTTCATTATATAATTCATGTTATGTTCACTTGTTTATTCCACCATATTACAGTTGATATTATTTTTAATGTTATTTATCATTTCATTCAATGTACCATTGATCATTTGTTATCCACTACCAATGGAATAGTCTCCCCACACAATCTCTTAGGCCTTCAGCACTATTTAGTAGCCTCTTATATATCTGTAGACATGTATGAGTTTATTGACCCTCCATACTAGATTAGGTTATTCATGTTGTGCTCTTATAAAATGTTATCAAATCCTGTTTTCATAATTTTCTATTATTTTGGGCTTAGTATAATAAAGATAGGACTATTAGATGTTGGGTATGAAAACTATTTTTATTCAAATATATCACTTATGTAGTGGACCATTGGGAAATTATGTAAGTGGGATTGCATTTATGGATTGGGTGAATACAATTTCATTTCACTCCTTTATTATTAATTTGTTATTACCATTTATGAAATTTTATATTGTATATCTTGGAAATAGGGATTAATTTCATGAATCATGGATTGGAACATAGGTTCATTATACATGTACTTATTTCATGATATTGATATAACATGGACATGTAATAAACTATTATACATATTATATTTATTAACATATTATTACCGTTATGTTTTTGACATTGGGTACATAAGGATGTGTATGCCTAGTGACCATGGGTATACTCTTAGGGTATGTTTCCAAAGTTCAGAATTAACATATTTATTACTTAAATTTTACTATTCATTTAACTTTTTCATGGAAGTTAAGAGTTTTCTTCTCAAATTTCAGATATGTTTCCTAGAAAACTATTACACCACCCAATGACCCTAGTCATGGGATTCTAAATTTGGGATATAGTAATTTTTCATTTAAATATATAAGAGGATCTAGTAGGTAATGCCCTGTTAATTTCTCTAGTAGTCCAGGAAGTGGCTCCTCTCCTGCCTAGGGGGTTTTATTATGTACCAGTTTAGGGTGGAGGAGTGCATTGGGTCAAACCAATAAATGTGGATTTCTCTCATGATTTATAGATACAACATCATCCAACATTATAGGTAATATAAGTTACTCATGAGGTAGAGGAATTTATAGATATTATCCTAGGTATCTTATGGATTGTTGAGATTATTTATGATCAGTGGGTGAAAGTTTTCCGCATTTATTATTGAGATACCATCTAAAAGGTAGTAATTAATAAGGATTTAGATGAAGAGGATTGAGGGTCTAACATATGATTATTTTAATGATATCATTTTCAAGGATTTATTTCTATAGATACTGATCTTATAATGATCATAGGATTACATGGAGATTTAATGAGGAACTATGTTGGTAGCTAGTTATGTTGGTAATTTTTTAGAGTTGTTAAACCTTCAATCTTTGTTATATCGGTATGAGACGCAGAGGAATGGATGTTTAAAATTGGATTTTGGCCTACGGTGATTTTTTGGGTGAGTAAAAAGTAACCCAACATTATACTCAGATGTGATTCGTAAGGTTCTTATTGTTGATAAGGGTCTGGAGAAAGATCATGAAATAATAATTCATCCCAATTTTAGTGGACCAACAAGTGATTTTTATATTTTTGTCGTAGGGTCCTCTTATGGTAATGGGAAGAGGAGTGTTGAGGATATGTTCCTAGGTTATTATTGGAATATATAGTAGAGTATAGATTCTTCAACACCTTCAGTGGGAGGATGTCTTCAACGTTGATTCCAATTGACTCTTATGGTCCATCATTCTATGTTTTGTACTAATCCACAGGGAAAATTACATCAGTGTTATTAGATGGTTCACAACCAATGATTTTTCTCAATGGTGTCATAGAGAGGTTCTAGAAGAGACACTCCATAGACATATGTATCAATGTCTTGGTCAAGGGGAACTCAGACTTCTATTTTGACTTCAATAGGATGGTCCAACCATGGAGCTCATTAGGGATTGTAGCACTAATTATAAACTATCCAATATTAAGTGGCCTAGTAGATCCAGGGTCCATAGGGGAAAGGACTTGTGTCTGATGATGGTATATTTTATTCATTTTATTAGTTTTCATCTAATGTAATATAGGTTCCCTTGATGGTAAGAGTTAAATTATTTTAATATATATATATATATTGTTTCATCTTCATTAATTGATATGAGGCCATCTCATTCATTTATTTCAGCTCAAGACTTTTTTAGATATGAGATTTTAGTTATGTTATCCTCAAGATTCTTATACCTTGATACTTCTATGGTAATGAGAGTATATAATATCTAAAGATACCTAGATTGTGATGTGGTGACTGTGGGCTATGATATAAATGGTATTTCATTATTTTGGAGGGTGAAGTTTGGAATCATCTTCAGTATGGACTTTTAATGAATTTTCAAGATCACATTGAATTCGATAATAGGTGATTTCCATTTAAATAACATGAGGGAAAGGATTATTTTTATACCATAAAATTTGTCATAAAATATGGTATGATGGGATTATATATTAAATAGATTATGTACATTTCAGTTTAGGTGGTAGTAATAATTCTTACAACTGAATGATTAATAATGTAACCCAGTATTCCCCCTTTGGTAGACGATTATTGATATTTTTTCAAATTTATTTCATTGGAATTTTTCTAGATAGTGTAATTTAGTTTCAGATTAAACTTATATAATGTGTGCAACCTATATTGATTCCTAAATATCATATGGAACCATCTGAGATGATGGATTTTGAATTACAAACCCTGTATCTTGATGGGAAGGGACTTATGCTGCTAATCAATTATGCTTATGGAACTCCAATTTTTTTTTCAAGAAGGTATATAGTATTATGTAATTGTGTGTAGATTAGTGAAATATGAATCAGGTCATTGTATTAAATAAGTTCATATTATATGTAAACATTATATGTTTTATAACTTAATGGGATCCCAATAGTCCTCTAATATTTACGTGTGATATGGATACCAAAATAATTATATTAGGGTCGAGGGGAAGGTTAAAATAGTATTCGATAGTATATATGGGTTGTGTTAATATTTCATGATTTTTCTATGTCTAATGAATGTATGAAAATATTGTTTGATGAATTATATTCTCCATCTGTACCTCTACTCCTTCATTATTATATTTATCAATTTTTTCATTGTGAACTCATGGAAAGAGGAGTTACTTAAATTACATCAATAGATTTTTTAGATTACACTACGAACACATGTTCTCTTTAAATACTAAAATTTTCATTTCTTAATTAAGGAGGTAAATTCTCTTGGGAATATGATCTCTAAATAAGGGATTTTATTTTATTTTAGTAAGGTAGAAGTACTGATGTTATGGCTATTAAAAAATAATTTAATTGAGATTTAATGCATTCAAACTGGTTGTAGGAGATGGATAGTTCATTCTTGAAATCTTATGTTTAGAATAACCTATGACTAAGCTTACTAATAATGGAGTAATGGTTGAAGTGATGATTTTTTGTGAAGAGGCTTTCCAAGAGTTAAAAAGATGTATAACATCTTCTCCAACACATATTATTCTAAAAACAAGGATTCGGTACATAGTCTACAATGATTCATTAAAGTTTTAATTAGAGGATGTCTATGTGCAGTGAGATTGGGTAGTCACTTTTGGGTCACATCAGAGGTGGCATGATTAATGGAACTAACCTACATATGATCATGAGTTATCTATTATGGTTCATACCATATTTTTTTGAATCATTATATTTTTTGTGGGAAACGATTCATCTATATAGAACACAATATCTAGAGATATATTTTTCACCACGAGACATGAACCTGCGATATAGGTGTTGGGTTGATTATTTACAAACATTTTACCAAGATATGGTGCATTACCCTTGAAAATTGAAATTTTGGTGGATTATCTTAGATGTAAGATATAAGAAGTTATGACATGAACGTCATAATAGGAGTAGAAGACAATGATCATATTAGTGTTTTAGTAAATGTGTGTATCTAATGATTAAGGGATGGTGACTTTTTCTCCCTTGGTCGCCACATCCACATTTGTGGATTGAGTGAATTCCATCCACAAATTTTATTCAGAATATCGAGTGATAAAATAATAATTGATGGGAGATAAATATATTCTAGTATTTTCTTTTTACGGGAATTATGCAATTCATGTATATATTATGGTAGTAGTTCCCACTTCTATATGGGTTGATTTGATAAAGGAATCCCACAAATCAAAATTCACAAAGCACCTAGCATCGACTATGTAGTAACATGGAATTAGATTTAATTTATTTTTGTCAAATATGAGGAAGGATATTGCATGTTTTATTTCTCAATATGTCATATATTATAAGGTAAAGTATGTGTTCCCAAAACCATGTTTTTTTCTTTAACTTCATTTAATTTCTATATTGAGATGTGATAAGGTGTCTACTAATATAATAAATGAGACAAAAAAATCATGATAGTCAAGATTCAATATGGGCGGGGTTTCATTGGTTTATGAGGGTCACACACGTCATTCATATTTGATATACATGATAAATGGATTAATTGTGTAAACTATACATTCAATATACAATATAGTTTCATGGTGCTCCTATAATTACTTTATCAGACTAGAATGCATGATTCATATCGTGATTTTTGAATGTATAGTAAAATGCAGTGTGATCTCATTTGTGGATGAGTACAATATATCATCCTCGTACTAATGGATAGTGTAAGGGTATGATATAGATTCTGAAAAATATAATTAAATCACATATTCATAAATTTGGTTTAGAATGGTATGCCCATCTATCCTTGAGATATTTTTCATATAATAACACCTTACAGGAAAAAAATTTATGGATCCTTTTGAGGATATTTAAGTTGAAGTTGGTAGCCTATAACCAACTAATTTTTAATTTATTCATCAATATATAACTTATCATATCTTGATTATTCTTATGTGTGAAAATGCATTCATAATGTCCTAAGGATAGCTATTGCATTAAAGGGTCACAGCAGAACCATGTGTTTATGAGAACCCGAAAGTGCCATAACACTGTTCTAGAATATATATTATATGGTCGGATGATGTTATTTGAGGGAAAAAAATAAATATAGACAATTTGGGGTGAGGAACATAAAAAATTGAAGCACTTTTTCATGGTGTGCGCCCTTGGTAATATCGAGGATGATATTATGAGAATGAGACCCTCTAGTAGGAATTCCACATTTCATAGTGCCATTGGATGTTCCTATAAATGAATGTGTGTATTGGTCCTTAGACATTAATATTATTATTAATGGGTATTACAACTCTCTCACTTAGATGTATTGACAAAAACTATGATGACAGACTATTCCTAGCGTGGTAGGAAACATTGGATATGTCACAAGTGACACTAAATTAATAGATAATGCGAGAAAAGATTTTTCCCTTATTTTCAATAACGGAAGTAGATTTCTCAGGCAATTTGAAGGAATTGATATAGCCTACAAAAATCCATATCCATGGTGAGGAATGTCCACACTCAATTATGGAAAGTCAAAGAAAGTATAATTGAGCATAGGTGTAGATGGAACTGGAATGAAACCTTCTTGATTCAAGATAATGAGACAAATGGATTATATTACACGGTAAGCATTAATAGGAGTTGACTCATCATTGCAACGACAATATTTTTCTTTATTGGTGCCTTGGCATGTTGCTAGACACTAACCTTTGTCTTTAGGCAAGATCCGTCTAATTCCACTGAGAAATATGCCTAGAGGGTTATATACTATGTGCGTCCAAGTATCTCCGTTAAAAAATAATTTAACATGTTAAATACAAATTTTTCCCAATTTTGGATTAATAATTATTTAAGGATGGCTGATCACATTTATTTCAACAAAAGTTATTCGGGACAATATATTGTGGGAAAAATAATATATTTATTAGAAAGTATTGCAGTGATATTTATTTTAGAAATAAATAGCCATTATTCAAGGTCGAATAAATGTGGTGCAGGAAATAATGAAAAATTGAAAAATTAAATTACTCACCGTGTATATTAAATATACACACCGTGTATTTTTTTGGGAATTTATGAGAAATAATTTTATTTATTTAATTAAATAATATTAGGTGTAATTCTTTGGGCACATTTCAAGTAATAATAATAGTCAACTATTATTATTAGACATGGGGTATTACTAAGAATTAAATGAAACGAACGAATGATTTCGGGTAATTAATTAATTTTATTATTTTATGTAATTGAAAATCCCAATTATATATTTCTCATTAGCCTATCCTTTTTTGTGTGGATTTGCATAGTGTATTTCAAAAATCTTTCAAGCCAAGAGAGAATTACCTTTCCACCAAGAACGCTCTCAAGATAAGAGAGAGAGATCCACCTCAACTGGATCAAGGCGATTGAAGGATGAAATCATAGGTGAAGGATCTTCCATGCTAGAAACTGGAGATCCCTTCCGCAAAATTTATAGATATGGGGAGAACGTGTGGATCATCGCTAGAGGAATCCTACACTTAGAATATATTTCACAAGGATGGATCACATCGGATCATGACAAGAAACATTAATGAAGAAAGAATACCTTCAAGGTAATTCTTGTCAATTAGTTAAATTAATTATAATCAACATTTGATGATCCTAACTATGGTTTCAGGACTCCCCTATTTCTTTTTTGTTCTTTGTTTTATTCTGAAGATCGGGCGTTTTATTATCGTGATAGATCTCAGATTGATCGTTGTTAACGCTAAAATTAATGTTGGGTACACCCACAAGCATGCTTCCGCTGTGTCCCTAACAAACAAGTGGTATCAAATGGGTCATAATGTTGGTTATAATTATTTCTATTTTTCATTGGTGATTTAAGCATTTGATAATTTAGTTGTTTCAATTCAAGTAAATCATTCTTTAAAATCTAAATCTCAAGATCTGTTGCTCATCTCACGTTTCTCGTTCACCATACATAAATGAATTTTTCACATAATTTTGATTAAAATAAAATAGAGTATCTCATCCATAGGTGCCAAACATTCCTGGCTGTACAAAACCAGAATACACAACATGTATTCGGAAGTACATTCCATATAGTCTAGGTTCAATGCATCAGATTGGTCTGCCAAATCAGGTCATATGTTGGAGTCTTCCTAATCCATAAATGACACCATGCGTTGACTATGAATAGGTGGAACATGGTTTCTGGATTACACTTCGTATGGTCCACTGAACACGGTGTGTATTCCATTTGGTCTAGGGTTGGACAAGGTACCTCGTACATGGATTCCCAGACTAGAAACTATGTAACGCGGATACTACATGTCATGTGTCCCACTGATGATGTCGTGTACTCTAAAAATTTCTGAAGTACATCTACACACCATGTCCTCTGGCATGTACTTCAGATGGACGATGAGCAAAAGTACACGCCGCGTAGTCGGAACTGCACGCCTTGTACTCATCCAATTTATGCAGATTTATTAAAATTTATTATTATATTATACAAATCCTTCAGATTTGAACCATAGTATAGGCATAAATATGAGGCACAACACGTGATAGATGCTTTATATATATGTTTTCAATTTAATATCTGTGTAGTGTCCATTTCTACTCATTGGGTAGTTATGAACAGGAATTCACAGGGTTTCCACCACGGTAAAAGTTACATACAATGATAATTTTAAATTAATTTTTTTGTTTAAAATTATGATAGATGTGAATCTCTAGGAAATTTAGAAAAAGGGTTTAAGATAAGAGGATTGATTAATTAAAGTTAATTAATTGATTCGAGCATGATTTATCTTAAGCTAGAACATTTAATGAGTTGAATGCTAGTTTTATTTATTCATAAATATCGTTGCATATATTGGTGATCATGAGCAAGAACAAGGCCTTTGTATGTGAATGGTTTCTTTTAATTAATTTATTTAAATTAAATTTTTTATCCTGTGATCCTTCTACTCATTAATATGTAGGGTATGTGCACCCAAGGTTTCTTTTATGTAGAACCCCATTTCTTACCACCCACCTGTATGTGATATAAATGCATATGTAATGGAGGGAGCTCCCAAGCTAGTGGAGGTGGCTCATGTCAAGAGGAAAGGTGAATCCAATCCAAGGAGATACAAAGGTGGACATTTGGACTGTTGTAAACATGAACCCGAAAGGTTCAAGGTGTTTCACCCCTAGGTCTTGGGTTAGTTTATCAACCACTAAATAAACTAAACAATAGAACAATCTCATGATCATACCATTTATTTTATTTCGGTCAGTTGCATGGTCTATTTATTGTGAATGTGTTGTCACGATCAAACAATTAATGAATTAATCATGCATGCTATATGGAACTAATATAAGACCGTATTATGTGTAAATATTATCTTAGATATGTTTAATCACTTATGTATATCCCACATAATATTAACAATCATGTAAACAAAGATAATAAAATGTCAATTTATTTATATGGATAAAATCCCTCAACTAAATATTAAGTCGGTATAGCCTTCCATAATAATGTTTAGAATCGAACAATAGTTAAAAATTCTTAGCCAACCCTAGTTGGGGTACTTTCAATTGTGAGGGAATTCTAATTCAGAGTTTTGGGTTGAATTGACTTTGTTCACATGAAGGGTTGACTGCTACTGCAGTACTTGTTGTAGTAAAGAGGTAAAGGTAGAAGAAATCCAAAAATTAAAGGATTTCATAATTGGGGAATCCAATCAGCGGATCGAAGAGATGTGAGCTAATTCGGCTGGAATTTAGAATGCCAACATAAAGCCCTTCAAGTTTCTTGACAAACTGTAGTTGGGTAATGCAATGAGAAATATGGATCCTTGATACTAGAATATTCATGTAATAGAATTTTCCGAAGTCTATTGTGGGGGCTATTATTTTTCGATAAAATAATGGGAGACTAAAAATTATTAATTTAATTATTTCTCTCAGTATTATCATAATAATGTACTAAACCATTTCTCATCTTAATTTATAGAAATGGAAAGAAAAGGGAAATCAAGCATATAATTGTGAACCATACTCATGAAGGAAAACCTTCTCACCAGCACTAATTTCCAAGAGTGGTAGAGGCGTTTACGCGTCATCCTTCGCCATGAGAGGAAATTGTATGTGATGGAACAGCCTATTCTAGTTGTGATGGGAAAATAACCCAATGATGTGGAAATATCTCTCTATATTAAACACATGGATGATGCCACATATGTCCAGTGTTGCATGATTTTGGCCATGTCTAATGAGCTTTTGAAGAAACATGAAAACATGGACACGTATAGAATGATGTATCAAATTAAGGATATCTATCAAGAGAAAGAGAGACAACAGATATATGAGATCTCCAAGGCTTTGATTATGACTAATCATGAAGAGTTTGTACCATATGGGCCTCATGTAGTTATGCTTATTGGATCCATTGAACGCATGGACATGTTAGGGATTAAATTCGTGGATGATTTGCGTACAGATATCATCCTATTATCACTTCCCAAGACTCACTCCAAATTTATTGTCAACTATAACATGATATAAAATGAGAAGAGCCTATCAGAAATTCTGACCTTAATTATCTAGGTAGATAAGGACATGGGGTGTGACAAACCAGTAGTCCGTATGGTGAATAAGAAAAGGAAGGACACGGAAAAGGGTCCAAGGACTTATAAATGGTCTGAAGCCCCAGAGCACCATCCCTCCAAGAATGGGATGATCCAGATGTAGGGAAAGGAAAGGGAGGCGGTATGTTTTACATGTGTCAAGCAAGGCCACTAAAAGGTGAACTACACCCAGAAGTGTGTGGACGCTAAATGTGCATTTTTAATCAAGTGTATCCTTTCCATTTAAACACATTGGTTTTTAGATACATCTTTTGGAGTTCACATCTTTATTTAAATGTAGGAACCATGAATATTTAGAAATATTTCCGGAGAAGAGGTGGATCTTTGAGCTTCCAATGGAGCGAGACTGGATGAATTAGCCATTAGCGATTACCACCTATCACTGCCCACTGGGATGGTTTTGGTTTAACATAACTGTTATTATGTGACTAGTGTTACCACGAACATAATTTCGATATCTAGTTTGGATATGGATGGATTTATTTTCATGTTTAGAAATAAGGGTTGTATATTTTATAAGAACAATGATTATTGTGGTATTCCAGATTTAAATAATGGTTTGAATGTATTAAATTATGAAAGAAAATTGATGGAAATCGATAATGAATCAAACTCACATGACTCATATGTCACCTAGTTGTGGAATCACCGTCTCGTTCATGTAAATGAGAAGCTCTTGATAGAGATTTTCCTAGATGGCTATTTAGACTCTACTGATCTAAAACCACCTTCTAGATATCACGCTTGTTTACAAGGACAAATGACCGAGCCACCTTTTGGTGAATAGGGTGAAAGGGCTACAGAGCTTCTCGGATTTGTGCACACGGATGTGTGTGTACCATTTACAGTAGAAGCTATAGTGGAATATTCTTACTTCATTACTTTTAATGATGATTTTAGTAGATATTTATATGTCTACTTAATGAGTTATAAGTCATAAGCCTTATAGTAATTTAAGGAATTCAATAATGAAGTATAGAAATAGCTTGGTAATAAGATAATAATGTTTCGATCAGATCGAGGTCGAGAATATCTGAACCAAGAGTTCATTGATCTTCTAAGGGAGTATGGGAATCTATCTCAGCTCACTCCTCCTGATAAACCATAATGGAATGGTGTTATTGTAGGGAGGAACCGCACCTTGTTGGATATAGTGAGGTTGATGATGAGTCATTCCGAACATCTATTATCCTTTTGGGGGTATTCATTATAGACTACAGCATACACATTAAACCGAGTACTATCAAAGGAAGAAAATGGAATTCCTTATGAGTAATGGAATGGAAAAGAACCCATTTTTTTCACACACATGCATGGGGATGTGAGGCATTTGTTAACTCATTCTCGGGCAACAAACATGTACCTCGAGGCATGATTTGTATCTTTAAAGGATATCCCAAAGAAAAAAAGGATATTACCTATATAATCCTTCAGACAAGAAAGTTATTTTTTTCTAGACAAGTCGTCTTTCTTGAAAGGTAGCACATCCACAAAAATGATAGTGGTAGATAGATTGACTTCGAAGGAGTTGATGCTCAAGATACAGAGGAGTTGGTACAGGAATAAGTTCTATAGGTCCCTGTAGAAGAGGTTCCAGAAACACATGTATTATTTAATAGCTCAAGATATCTAAGAGATCCTGAGAGATTTCGTTACCTAGCCACCAAGGTTGGTGAATTGTTATTGTTGGACATTGATGAGCCTCTCTCCTACAAGGAAGCAGTATAAAGCTCAAGAACTTCAAGATTACATGAAGATATGAATTCTGAGATGGATTACATGTATCAGAACAATGCCTGGGTTCTGGTCGATGATCAAGTTGATGTAATGTTTGTTGAATGAAAATGGGTATTCAAGAAAAACCTAGTCAATGAAAGTCAAGTTAGAACCTACAAAGCAAGGATAGTGTCAAAAGGATTCACACAACATCAAGGAATTGACTGTGATGAAACCTTCTCTCCTGTTTTCATATTTAAATCCATAAGAATCATACATGTCATAGCAGCTTACCATGACTATGAGATTTAGGAAATGGATGTCAAAATAGCATTCCTTAATGGGAAACATCAAGAAAATGTATATATGAGACAACCAGAAGGGTTTATGATACCAGATGAATCCAAATGGGTTTACATGTTGTAGAAATCCATTTATGGATTAATGCAAGAATCCAGGTCATGGAACATTAGATTTGTGTAGCCATAAAAAAATTTGGTTTCATTAAGAACAATTGTCACTAGTGTAGAAAACATTATTTACGTCACCATTTTTTAAGTCGGGTATATTATAACCGACATAAAAAATGCGGTGAGTAGATTTTTAACATTAGTTATTTTAATAACCGACGTTACAAATCACGCGCGTTCGTTTTTTACATTGGTTATAAATTAAACAACGTAAAAAACAGAAGTGCGGGGTTTTTTTACGTCGGTTATAAAATAACTGACTTAAAAAACGTGGCTTTTGAGGCCTTTTTGACGTTGGTTATTTTATAACCGACGAAACAAAAAAAACCCACAGAAGTTTCTTACATCGGTTATACAATAACTGACGTAAAAAATGGTGATTTATGATTTATTTTTTACATCGGTTATAGAATAACCGACGTAAAAAACCAACACGCAGATTCCTTTACGTTAGTTATAAAATAACCAACGTAAAAAAAGTTGTATCTTATACAGTTATAACATCGGTTTTTATAATAACTGACATTATTAATGTAAAAACAGTTTATAACGTCGGTTATTAAATAACTGACATTATAAAACTTTTAAAAAACTAACGAGCCCCATGGATTGTCATTTACGAATTTTCGATCGACAGTCCAGCGGCTCGTCTCTCTCGCACGGTAAAACCTAGTCAACTCATTGATCTCGCTGTGTTAAACTCATTTTTCCTTCATCGTTTATCATATTTACTCTCCTCGGATCTGTCATCTCAACATTCATCACTCAATTAATCCTTCCATGAATTTATTTCGTTCGTTTTTTCCCAGATAGTCTATATTTATGTTTTGAGATTTTTGTGTTTAAACTAGGTAAGATTCTACAATTTCTAACCCTCTTACCTTTTTTTCCATCATCATCTTATTTATCTTCCCTATATCTATTAGATCGACTCGCAATATTCACGTAAGCCTCAACCACTTCTATTTAGACTGTTTTTTTCGTGAATGCACGACATTGAAGTTAATTTTTGTTGTCATTGACAACTAATGATCTCATACACCTATAATTCTTCATAGAATGGTTATTGATTAAATGTACGAATTCATAAATGATATTACATATGTTTTTTCTGCTTATGTTTATCCTCCTTTCTATGAGAATCTATTAGACATATAATTTAATTGTTGTTGACCTCTATTGCACTTCGATGCATCGCTATGTCTCATGATTCCAAACAAAAATGGGTTATGCTAAGGTCTTACCCTTGTATTTTTTGATTCCTTGGCCAAGGCCTTGACAATATGTTTATGATTTCTAGAATTAGCCATTACCTCATTATGATATTAGTTATCAAGAAAACTTGTGATCATGTGACTAGTTGAATATCAATGGTTATTTTTAATTATCATATGATCATTTAAGTAGCCATATTTGACAATATTTAATACCATCTATTTCATGCAAATGTATATTTTAAATTTATGTCTTTTTAGTTGTTCACCATTCCTAGTTTTTATATGTAAACAATTGTTTGGGGTTTGTCTGGGGGGTGGGGGTTGACCAGAGGGTTGGGGGTGTCCATGGGGGGTTTCCAAGGGGGTGGGTGGATGTGGGGGGCTGTCCAACGGGGTGGAGCCATTTCCAAAGGGTTTTTTGGGTTGTCCGGGGGGTGGGGCTGTCCAGAGGGTTGGGGGTGTCCAGGGGGTTGTCTAAGGGGGTCGGGGTGGGGGTGGTGTCCATGAGGGGTGGGGGTGGGGTGCTTTCCAGGGGGTGGGGGGAAGTCCAAAGGGTTGGGGGGGGGTGTCCAGCGGGGTGTCCAACAGGGTGGGGGTGGGGTGGGGTCCAGGAGGGGTGGGGGGTGCTGTCCAGAGGGGTGGGGGATGTCCAGGGGTGGGGGTTTGTCCAGAGGGTTGGGGGTGTCCTGGGGGTGTCCATGGGGGTGGGGGCCTATCCAGAAGGTTTGGGGGTTGTCCGGGGGGTGGGGTGTTGTCCACAGGGTTGGGGGTGTCCAGGGGGTGTCCAATGGGTTGGTTGTGTGTGGGAGGGTTGTCCAAGGGGGTGGGGGCCTGTCTATAAGGTTTTGGGGGTTGTCCGGGGGGTGGGGGCTGTCGAGAGGGTTGGAGGTGTCCAGGGGGTGTCCAAGGGGGTGGGGGTGGGGGTGGTGTCCATGAGGGGTGGGGGTGTTGTCTAGAGGGGTGGGGTATATCTAGGGGTGGGGGATGTCCAGAGGTTTGGGAGGTCTCCGGGGGGTGTGCAAGGCGGTGGGTGGGTGTGGGTGGTTGTCCACGGGGGTGGGGGCCTGTCCAGAGGCTTTTGGGGGTTTTCTAAGGGGTGGGGGCTATCCAGAGGGTTGGGGGTGTCCAGGCGGATTGACTACTGCATAGTGGTTTCTAATATTATGACATGATTATTGTGCCATGATGATTGTCTTTACATTGTGATTTTCTCCATATGAATTTTTATTTTAAATATGATTTGATTCTCATGTTTACTCCATTTTCTCCAATTTTCTATCAACCATGTAGGCGCCATGGTTTTGTTTAATTTACTGGAATTTAAAACTGTAATATCTAACTATATTTTGTTTTAATAATAATATTCAAGCATATTTTTTTAAATACGAATAGATTTGTTTTATATTTCAAAATTGTTTTACATTCAAATTATGATTTTTTTCATATAAACTTATTTTTGTCTTATCTTAAAAATATATATATTTCTGATATTTTTTGTAGGTAATAATGATTCGAATTTGGATTACGGCACATCGAATGAGCAATGAATATGAGGAAGGTGTTGATGACTTTTTGGAATTTTCTATACAAAATGTTCCAAGGAGTTACATTTTTCTCTATCCATGCCTGAAATGTTTGAATATGAAGAAGTTGAAAAGTAGAGAGATAAAAGATCATCTGATTTTTCATGGTTTTAATCCGATTTATAGCCCATGGATTTGGCATGGTGAAACTAGATGAAATGTCACTGATGAGGATGATTCACAAGATGGTAACTCCGATGGAATTGAAGAAATGATTCGTGATATTGTAGCAGAACAAATATAGATAGAACTGACAGTTGCGCATCTATATGGTGATGCTAAAAACCCATTATATCCTGGTTGTATAGATTTTACGGTTTTTTCTGAGGTGTTAAGATTGATTAACCTGAAGGTGAAACATGGATGGAGTGACAGAAGTTTTACAGAGCTGCTACAATTGATTAAAGAAATTCCTCCAAAAGATAATGATCGTCCAGATTCACATTACAAGGATAAGAAAATATTATGCCCGATGGGATTGGGATACAAGAAAATACATGCCTGTCTGAATGACTACATTATATATAGGAAGGAATTTGAATTTCAGTCAGAGTGTCCTAAATGTGGGTCATCACGGTATAAGTTGAAAGAAAAATCAGAGGCTGATATAGAGATTACAAATCTCCCTTCAAAGGTATTTTGGTATCTTCCTATAATTCATCGTTTGAATCTTTTATTTTCTAATTCACATGATGTTAAATGGTTAGGATGGAATGCTGATGAGCAGGTATGTGATGGAAAAATACGTATTCCAGCAGATTGTCCACAATGGAAGAAAATTGATGTGCACTATTCTACATTTGGAAATGAAATTTGAAATCTCAGACTAGGGTTGTGCACAGATGGAATGAATCCATACCGAACCCTCAGTAGCACACATAGTTCATGGCCTGTTTTATTGGTGATTTAAAACCTCTCTCATGAATTTTATATGAAGCGCAAATCTGTCATTTTGAGTATAATGATCTCTGGTCCAAAGCAACTCAGTAATGATATTGATGTTTACTTGTCACCGTTGATTGATGATTTGAAACTCTTATGGGCTGATTATATTAGGGTGTATGATTCTTATAAAATAGAATATTTTCAACTACATGCAGTGCTTCTATTCACTTTAAATTACTTCCCAGCATATGGAAATTTGTCTGGATACAGTGTTAAAGGGCATAAAGCATGTACAATTTTTAAACAACAGACGTCATATTGTCAATTGCATCATGGGATGAAATAAGTGTACATGGGTCATCGAAAGTTTTTTCCTATGGATCACCCTTACAGAAGACTAAAAAATGAATTCAATGGCTCACAATAATTTTATACTGCTCCAAAAATTTTATCCTTGGATCTTTATTTTGAGAGGGTGAAAACCCTTTATGTGACATTGGGAAAGACACAAAAATATGGTAATGATAGACATATTTGGAAGAAAAGGTCAATATTTTTTGAGATACCATATTGGAGGTATCATGAAGTTAAAGATAATATTGGTGTCATGCACATGGAAAAGAATATATGTGATTGTTTTATTGGAACATTGTTAGATATTAAAGGAAAGACTAAAGATGTGCTGAATGCAATATTATACTTACAATAAATGGGAATATGTTTGGAGTTAACTCCCACTCCTAATGGAAGACGAACATTTCTTCCCCCGGCTTGTCATACATTATCGAAGAGGGAGAAAATTATATTTTTTTAGTGCCTTCATGATATCAAAGTGCCTCAAGGTTATTCTTCAAATGTAAAAAATTTTGTCTCATTGAAGGACTTGATGTTGATAGTTATGAAATCTCATGATTGTCACGTCATGATGCAACAAATTATACCAGTTGCATTGCGTGGAATATTTCCCATTCGTGTCAGAAAGACTATGATGAAGCTGTGTTATTTTTTCAATTAAATTTGTAACAAGGTGATTGATGTGAATGCTTTGAACATTTTGGAAAAGGATACAATTTTTATACTTTTTCAATTGGAAATGTATTTTCCTCCAACTTTTTTTGATATAACGGTGCATTTAATGATTCATCTGGTTCGAGAAAAAAAAAAGCTTTGTGGACCTGTATATCTTTGTTGGATGTATCCTTTGGAAAGGTATATGAAAATATTAAAGGGGTATGTTAAAAATCCATATTGACCTGAAGCCTCCATTATTAAAAATTATTTATTTGAGAAGGTATCAGAGTTTTGTACGAGCTACTTGGCTGTGGAACAACACATAGGTTTTCCTCCATCTCGCCATGAACGAGTTAATAATGAGGGAAAGGGGATTCATGGCTTGAATGTCAAATCATTTTCAGCTGAACATATGAAGAAGTTAGAATCATACATGTTGAATAACATAGCTGATTCTCAACCATATATCACATTTAATATTAATGAGTTGAAACAGTGTCATCCAAAGAAGAAAGAAATGTGGATTTTGAATGAGCACAACAAAACTTTTTTGTCATGGATTAGAAAGAATTTTCTTGGTAGATCAGATGTTTCAGAGACATTAAAATGTATAGTGGATGGTCAATGTATAAATGTGATAACATGGTCCGGTTATGACATTAATGGCTAAACATTTCATACGAAAGATCAAGACAACAGAAGTGCATTTCAGAATAGTGGTGTATTGGTGTTCATAGAAGCAATGCATTTTTTGATTTCTAAGTACATACAACCAATTTCTACTTCAATTTCATATTATGGAGTGATTGAAGACATATGGGAGGATGATTACATTAAAATTAAAGTTCCTTTTTTTAACTGTAAATGGTTTATCAGTAACAACAATGTCAGACACGATGAATTTGGAATAACACTTGTTAATCTGAATATATTGGAAGACACAAATGATTCTTTTATAATGGAAACACATGCAAAACAAATTTTCTATGTAGTAAATCAATCAGATATACAGTGGGCTGTTTTTTTACAAGGGAAAAAATATGTTGGTGAACATGAAGTTGATGAAGATGCTTATTTATGTGAGATCCCTACTTCCATGGAAATATTAACAGAATATAATTATGAGCATGTTGAAGATATTGTTTGTTCCATAAGGAACGATCACGATGAAGAAATTTGGGAAAAAAATCCATTTGTACATTCCTAAAATTACAGGTAACATATGTTTATTTCTTGTTTACATTTATTTTTTTTCATAAATGTTAGATATTGTATGGTTTGTATTTATTAAAACATGTTTTAAAACAAAATAAGTATAAGTTTTTGTTTGATCTATGTTTGTTTAGTTTACTTTATCATGTTGAACATTACATGCATTTTATATCTATTATTTTTGTTCAGTGAAAATTACTTTACCGTGGTTACCCGGTTTACCATGATTACCATGTTTACCATCTTGACCATTTGACCATCTTTTCCATTGTTTTACATGCTTACCATATTACCAATGTTTACTATTACGTAACTTAGTATACTTTTATATTTTCTTATTACAGTAGTATTAAAATATTTGAATTTCTATATTTTTGAACTAACGTTTGTTTTTTTGATTTGAAGGATAATGACAGATCATTCAGTTGATCAACCACATGATTCTTGAGATGAGCATATTGGTCAAACCTATGGGGAGGAACATTCACATGCTCCTATTACGACAAATAGCTCAAAGGTTGGTAAACGTGGGTGCACACGTTTACCAAAATTATCACTTTCCCATATGCAGGATAAGAGGATAGTCGTTGAGTTTGATGATGATGATATTCCTAGAGATCCAAATGCAATAGATTTTATGAGTTTTGTAGAAACTCAGGATAAGAGAAAAGTAAAAATTTTGTATGATGACTGGATAAGTGTGGATAAAGCGATAATCTCTCAGTTTTCGGAGACGATTTTGGTAAGATCTTCTACTATTGTTTGACTATTCTTTAAATGTTTCTAGTATATATAATATGCTTAACCTATTCTTTATTAGATGACATTTGATATTCCTGACACTGGAGGAGTCAGGAAGAAATGCTTATCGTTGGCTGCCAGGAGATAGAGGGATTTCAAATCAACCCTCTCATCTGATTTCATTTATGGTCATAGGATTCATGAAAATACATTTCATATATATCATTTTATAGATGAAGACACATAGAGACTATTTTTTTAATGTAGAAGAAAAGATTCATTTTTGGTAAGGGCAGTATAAACTTTTATAAGATTTATTATTTAAATGATCTTATTAACGTTTTGTTGATGATTTCTTATTCTTAATTTACAGAAAACAAGGAAAACTCATGAAGAGATCCATTCTAAAAATGTATACCCTCATAGTTTATCTCAGGGAGGGTATGAATTTTTGGACGAACAAATGATGACGGAAAAATTTCAACAACTAAGAGCTGAGTCTTCAAGCTCTGGAGAGGTGGCCCCTCCATCCCCTACATCTAGACATGAAAAATGGAAGAGAGCTCGGAAAGGAAAAAAATGGAAATATCTTTCAGAATAATCGAGAATCGTAGTAGAAAGGAATGTAAGATATCAATTTTATTTACTTAAGATAACCATTTTATTCATATAATTTCAATCATTACAGAAATGTTCAATTAATTAATACCGGACTCTCTTGAGGAGCAGAGTTCACAGGGGACATTTATAGCTACTGGGGGGGGGATATTTTTTCTGTAGCATTTGGAAGGCCGGAATATCCTGGTCATGTAAGAGGATATCTGGAAAGTGTATCTGTAAGAAAAGTGTTGCCACATTTTTCAACTTCTAACGTTGAGGGGGTTTATACAAAATAGAATCTGTGGAGGCTGAAGTTCATAATATTAATGCGACGATGGAGGACTAGATTAGAGCATTGGTGTAGTCTATGTTTGCAGACATGTAAAGACAATTTCAGACTGCAGCTCCCACTCCTCCACCTCCCCCTACAGACCCCATTATTTATCCTCCACCTCTTCCAGTAGCTCCCACTCCCCCACCTCATCCTACAAACCCCATTTTTTATCCTACTCATCCGCCACAGCTTCCTACTTATTGTGATTTGTATGTTGATGATTCTCAACATCATATAGTAGCATATGGGTTTGTATATTGTATAGGATATAAAGTTCATCATCAACAAATAGAGGAAGAGAATAAGAGGGTCACTGTAGAAGATATTATAGATAGATCAGCTCGGGTACCACTACCTATAGATGAGGTGGTGACAGTTGGACATAGTATCAACCATTTTTTAATTTAGCCATCCAGACTTCTTCATCTCATTACACAGAGGTATGAATGTTATATCTTTTTTTATTAAATTTGTTTTATCATTTGAAAACTAATATATTTTTCAATTTACTTTTACAGAATTAATTCAAAGGTAAAGAAATATTGTATAGACAACAACAAAGAAAAATGGCTATGACATCAGATACAGATTCTAGTAGTCTTGATAGATTGTCAAGATATTCAAATTTGTTGGTGGGTCATTATGAGTTTCCAATGGAAGCTCATGTTTCTGGACGTGAAATAAATGTGGGGATTATGAAAACTGATATCATTGAGCTTGTTACTAGAGATAAGTTGGGCATCAACGTGGTGAAAATGTTTTCCATGTAAGTCTTAACACCTTTTCCCTGCGTTATATTTTTTAAAAATGTATAATTATGTCTATTTTTTATTAGGTATCTTTATAAAATTTGTGAGAGTAATCATCTGACAGATGTATATGGATTCATGGAGCCGTAATTGATTTCCCCTGAAGCATGTGCATTGGACGAGTAACAAAGATTGCTTTATATTTCTGAAAGACATGAAAATAATATAGTCACACAATGTTGGATGATGCCTTTTTGTGGGAGGAATGAAACACATCTCTCTCAAAGAGTTAATTATCTTTTAACATAAAAAACAACTAACGTTCAATTTCCTTTTATCAGTGATCATTGGATGTTTGGAGTTTTTTTCCCAAGGGAGAAAGCACTTTATTGGATATGCTATGTCCATGATGATGTGTGGGAAAGTTTTAAGAATATATTGGAAAAGTAAGTTTCAATTTCTCAATAGTTTTATATATTATAATGAATTTTAAATTTAACCCATTCGTATTATTTTCTAATAGGGAATGGGTCTACTTTTTAAAAATCACAATGAAAAGGAATGCAAAGATCAAATATGTAAATGTGAAGGTAAATATCCATTTATAATTTGTACTTTTTTATTTATTACATAAAAATAATATATTAAATTTACACTCATTCAAACAGAATTTTCATGAACAACAAGGTATCATCAAATGAATATATTATATGTTAAGATTTATGTATGAAATAATAATAACTTGGATAGTTGTGAATTTTGACCTGGTAAGATTTTCTCTTAAACCATTCCATAATATTTCAATTTGATTTATTCATTATACATGTTAACTACTATCCTTTTCATTTGTAGCTTTTTGATGACCCTCAACCCTATACTGCTGAAGACCTCAAACACATATAAGTGGAGTGGTCAAATTATTTTACAGGTTTTATTAAATTTTAGTTGTTTGTAATGTAAAATATAATTTTGAATATTGTCGTTGTAATTGTGTATTTGGTAGTCGTTTAGGTTGGATTTAATTTTTTTTGAAGTTGAAAGTGTATGTTTTGAATGTTATATATTTGAATGTTTAATTTTGCTCTACTTCTCGTTTTAGTCTACTTGTGATGGTTTTTATGGAATTGATTATGGTCTGCGGGGGAGGGGTTCTAAGGGTGTGGGGGTGTTCAGTGGGGTTGGGGGTGTCCAGGGGTCTAGGAATGCTGTCTGGTGGGGTGGGGGTAGTCCAGGGGGGTGGGAGGGCTGTCCAGGGGTGTGGAAGGGCTGTCCAGGGGGTAGGGGGTATACATGAGGGTGGGGGGTTGTCGAGGGGTGTTTGGGGCTATCTAGGTGGTCGGGGTAGTCCAGGGCTATGGTGGGGGCTCCAATGGGGTGGGGGAGGGCTTTCCAGGGTGTGGGGGGTATACATGAGGGTGGGTTTGTCCCAGGAAGTTTGGAGCTGTCCAGGGGGTCAGGGGGCAGTCCAGGGGTGTGGTGGGGGTTGTCAAGTGGGGTGAGGGATTTTGTTCATGAGTATTGGGGTTGTAGTGGGGTGTTTTGGGCTGTCCAGTGGATGGGGGGCATTCCATGGGTGTGGTGGGGGCTCTGATGGGGTCGGGGCTATCAAGTGGGGTGAGGGGGTGTTGTTCAGGAGGGTGAGGTGTAGTCCAGGTGTGTGGTGGGGGGATCCAATGGGGTGGGGGAGGTCTGTCCAGGGTGTGGGGGGGGTATACATGAGGGTGGGGGTTGTCTCGGGGTGTTTGGATCTGTCTAGGGGGTCGGGGGGTAGTCCAGAGGTGGGGTGGGGGCTGTTAAGTGGGGTGAGGGAGTGAGAGGGTGCTGTTCAGGAGGGTGGGGGGGATTGTCGAGGGGTGTTTAGGGCTGTCCAGGGGGTCGGGAGAAGTCCAGGGGTGTGGTGGGGGATGTCATGTGGGGTGAGGTGGTGCTGTTCAGGAGGGTGGGGGGTTGTCGAGGGGTGTTTGGTGCTGTCCAGGGGGTCGGGGGGCAGTCTAGGGGTGTGGTGGGGGCTCCAATGTGGTGGGGGAGGGCTGCCCAGGGGGTATACATGAGGATGGGGGCTATCATGTGGGGTAAGTTTTATATGTTATCAATATAAATGCTTAAATTTTCTTTAGTTCATGTTTTGATCTCCTTATGTATTTTGTGGTACGAATTTTTGATTTGGTTTCTGGTTGATTCTAGGGGAGAGCAGAGGACTGCAGTCGAATTTGTTTTAAAAAAATTATCTTTCACGTCGGTTATTTTATAACCGACGTGATAAAGAAATCGAGAAGGGTTTATGACGTCGGTTTTTTCATAACCGGTGTGATAAATACATGTGGCATGGCTTATCACATTGGTTATTTAATAACCGACATGATAAAGGACCTGAGAAATGATTTATCACCTCAGTTAATCAATAACTGACGTGATAACCCCCCCCCTGGAATGGTTTAGAACGTTGGTTATTATATAACCGACGTGATAAACCATCGCCTAGAAGTTTATCACATCGGTTATTTAATAAATAATGTGAGAAACTTCGCTTCATGTGTTTATAACATTGGTTATTATATAACTGATGTGATAAACCCCCCCCCCCCCCCCCCCCCGGTTTATCACGGTGGTTATGTAATAACAGACGTTATAAACCCCACCCCCTGGGTTTTTTCACGTCGTTTATTAATTAACCGACGTGATAAACACCGTTATGTTATGTTTTTTACATTGGTTTTCAAATAATCGACGTAAAAAATGTTATTTATAATGTCTTCTGTATTAACGTTAGCTAAAAACCGACATAATAAATGAAAAATAACCGACATAAATAATGTTTTCTTCACTGGTGTGTGAGCCATGTGTTCATAATTGGTTTAATGGGAATGCGGTCATTATCCAAGTAGTATATGTTGATGACATATTGCTTATTGGAAATGATGTACCAGCCTTACAGTCTGTTAAGGATGGGTTGAACAATTGTTTCTCCATGAAGGACCTTGGTGAATCAGCCTGAATTCTAGGGATCAAGATCATTCGTGATAGATCCAAGAGGTTTCTTGGACTATGTCAGGGAACATACATTGATCATAAACCAATGAAATTTATTATTAAATAATCCAAGAGGTTATTGGTACTAGTGTCACATGGCATACCTATTTCTATGAAAAGTTTTCCTCAAACAAAATAATAGAAAGATATAATCAGTAAGATCCCTTATGCTTCGGCTATAGGAACCATCATGTATGCCATGTTATATACCAGGCTTGATGTTGCCTATGCACTGAGCATGGTAGGCAGATATCCAGAAGATCTAGGAGAACAACATTGGACTATTGTTAAGACTACTGTTAAGTATGTGAGAATAACTAGCGATATGTTTCTATTGTATGGAGGAGACGAGGAGCTTTTCATCATAGGGTATCTTGATGCTAGTTTTTAGACAGATCAGAACGATATGAAGTCGCAATCTGGATATGTTTTCTATCTCAATGGAGGATCTGTGAGGTCTAAGAGTTCAAAGAATCCAGTTGTCGTCGATTTTATAGCGAAGTCCAAATATATAGCGGCTTCCTATGCAACAAAGGAAGCCTTCTTGATTTGGAACTTTGTTCAGGATCATGATGTGGTGCCTAACATTAAATATCATATCATGTTGTATTGTGATAATACTACAGAATTGGTTGTTGTAAAAGAACCATGGTCACATCAACGGACAAAGCACATACTCCAGAAGTATCACCTCTTGACAGATTTCAATAAAAGGTGTTTTGTTGTAGTAATCATAGTTTCCATAGAAGAGAATGTGAAGGACCCCATGACAAAAGGCATATCTCAACATATGAATTATTATCATGTGAGAGCTAGCGGGTTAAAGGTTGTTAGCAGTTGGATCTAGTCCATGTGAGAGTCTGTTAGAGTTGGTGGCCTAGAACCAACTACTTTGTACTTTATTCATTAATAAATACATTATCAGATCATGATTGTTCTTAGACATGACAATGGATGTGATAATGTTCTAAGGATAGCTGTTGCACTGAAGGGTCACAGTGGATCCCTACTATGATGAGAAACTGGAAGTTCCATAACATTGTTCATGAATATATTTTCTATGGATAAATGATGTTATTTGAGGGACACCAATCAATATATTCCATTAGGGGTGAGAACTTATAAAACAATAAGGCACCATCTTATTATGTGCACCCATTGGTAATATCCATGAGGATATTATGAGAACGAGACCCACCAGAAACAAATCCACATTTTATAGTGTCATTGGATGTTCCTATCTACGGACATGTGTATTGGTCCTTAGACATTATTTTATTGTTAATGGGTATAAAAACACAAACACAATGATGTATTGATGAAAATTGTGATGACACACTATTGGAAATGAGGGGGATACATTGGGTGCATCACGTGTGATACTACATTAATATAAAATTCGAGAAAGGATTTATCCCTTCTGTTCTATAATGGATGTTGATATCTCAGGACCATCGATGGAATTTATATAGATGAAATAAATCCATGGAAATAGTGAGGATTGGGAATGTTCAATTCCAGAATTTCAAAGAAAGAATAATCGAGCACATGGGTTGGTGGCACTAGCATGCAACCCGCTTGATTTGATATATCGAGAAAAAGGGATTATATTACATGGTAAGCATTTCTAGGAGGTGAAATGTCATTGCGGTGTTAACATCATTCTCTATGGGTGACTTGGCATTTTTCTAGATACTAATCGTGGACATCAAGAAGGGTCCATCTAATGCCACTGAGAAAGTGGCCTAGATGGTCACACACTAATTGTGTCGAAGTATCTCAGTTAAATATTAATTTAAGAAGTTCAATAAAAATTATTCCCGATTTGAGGTTTAATAACTATTTAAGGATGGTTGATCTCATTTATTTCAACACAACTTATTTAAGATAATATATTGTGGGTGAAATAATATATTTATTAGTGAGTAATACATTGATATTTATTTTAGAAATAAATAGCAATTATTTGAGGTCTAATAAATTTGGTGGAGGAAATGAAGAAAAATTGAAAATTAAAAGTGTATGCCAAGTATATTAAATATACATGGCATGTATTGTTTTGGGAATTTATGATAAATAATATTATTTAATTAATTAAATAATATTAGGTGTAATTCGTTGTGAGAATGTCAAGTAATAATAATAGTCAACTGTTATTATTTGATATGGGGTATTAGAAAGAATTAAAAAAAATGAATAAATGATTTCATGTAATTAATTCATTTTATTATATTATGTTATTAAAATCCCTATTATATATTTCTCATTAGCCTTGCCATTATTTTGTGTGGTTGTGTACATCAGATATGGATATTCTCTCAAGACAATAGAGAATTCATTTTGCACCAAGAACACTCTCAATCTACGAGCAAGATATCCACCTCCACCGGATCAAGGCGATCGAAGGCGGACATCACAAGCGAAGGCTCCTTCGCGCTAGCACCCAGAGATCCCATTATCAATGTCCAGAGATACTTGGATAACATATGGATCATCTATAGAGTAATCCTACACTTAGAGTCTACGGCACAATGACAGATAACATCGGATCATGACTATAAACATCAATGAAGAAATAATTCCATCAAGGAGATACTTTTCAATTAATTAAATTAATTATAATCAACATATAATGGTCCTACCTTTGTTTTTAGGAATCCCATATTTCCTTTTCATTCTTAATTTTATTAAAATGATATGGTGTTTTATAATCATGACGGATCACAGATTCATCATTGTTAACGCTAAAATTAATGTTGGGTACACCCACCAATGCTCTTCTGCTGCACCCAAAACATACAATTTATGTTTTTCCATGCTTTTCACTTCTATACATGTGGGATTTAGTGGTGATTTGATGTTTTTGGTGAAGGAAATATTTTATGCTGTGAAATTGATTCAAAATAGGTTTGTTAATTCATAAAGAATATATTTTTTTTTGTTGAGTAAAGATTATGGGCCTTGGAGCTCATCATGTGTGAAAATGTGTTCTTATGGGTGTCAATCCAGTTGGGAAAACAATGGTAGTGGTGGTAAAGAAAGATATCATCATGGTATGTTGGTCCATTCAAGACCATGTAATGGATTGGGATATTTTCTTACCAAATCGATCTTCTCACTTTAAATCATGTCCTGCTTGATTTATTTTCATCTATCACAACTATTCAAGTATGATCCAAATCATAATCATGTGATTGATATCGAGGGTTTGTATTTAGAGACACATACTTAATTTGATTAATTCATACTATGGATTTTTCATCAGAGTGACGAACTATTGTAAAGTAATATGGTATGTCTTATTCATGTTTTTGGGTAGCATGGGAAATCCAAGAAGAAACATTGTAGTGTGTGAGATTTTTATAGGAATAGTGGGTGTATTTTTTTATAATGTATCCATAGAGATGATTCATTATAATAAAAATCCCATTAAGAGGAGTTTTGTGATTCTCTTAAGGGACGAGAAGCCCTCAGAGGGGGGGGGGGTTTGTAACATTCCTTTTTATTTTGAGGTGTATTATGGTTAAAATTTTCATCTTATTACTCTTTATGGGATTTGGATTTTAGGTTGTCTATGAGTCATTAGTGGGTGTGTTCTTTGACAAAAGCTTTGGCATGAATCAATCATTGTCTAAATAATGTGGTTCATGGTTTGACATCACGTGTGACACCATGAAAATATCAGATAGGGCTTTGGGATATTGCCTAAAAATTCAAGGCATGACCCTTATGATCACGCCATGAATACTTCTACATAAAATAATGTATCCTTTAAAGGAAATATATTAACACATTGAACACTATCTTCACATTGTTAACCACACCAATATGGAATGTTAACTGAGAATTAATTAAAAATGTCCTTCATATCTGTTATTTGATACTCCCTTTCTGTCTCTTTGACCCATATGTGACGTAGGTGACAATATAGGTTTACTTTGGATGATTCTATCTCTATTCTTACCATTTATTTACCAATAAATAATTTTTACATTGTGGTGGTTCTTTTTCAAGGATTATAAGACAATATTATCCCGAGATTTCACATTATTATTTATTCTTTATCATAAGATCCTAAAATGACGAATTTGGGCTGACCATAGATCTGTTATGTGTGGAGCTTGATTTGAGTGATGATTCATGGTAATTGGACGTCACTATGGTAGATAGAGGATTTCCATACCATGAAATAGATTTTATATAATTATTTATGTCTTGAATTACATGTGGGTTCTTTTTTCCAATTAAAACACAATTTGGTTGATTTATCAACATTTGGATGCATGTGTAGCCCTATGAGAACTCTACTATGTGATTTGATAAAAACATGGGTGTGTGTGTGTGGCCCTATGATAATTATTATTCTGGTATCAAAGGGATTGTTCATTATTGTCTTGTTATCCATCAATAGATGGTTATATTGTGGAATACATTATGAAACTATATTTGGATTACGTGGCTATCCATCATGACAAGGTTAATTCCACAACAGATTTATGAAAAATTGTTTATGTTATGTGGATATCAATATGTTAGATAGTTTATTCAACAATAGTACTATGAAATATTGACAAGACAATGTGATTGGTATGATGTGACTTCGGTTTAGCATGGATCTAGAGCAAGTAGGTCCATGTTTTATGACGGTCTGATTAGCTCCCAATGACTCGACGAGTTGTGTATTTACTTCATAATTTATTCCCCAGCAATTATATATAATATTATACATATTTTAGTCACCTATGTTTTTGTATGTATTGGTGTTTCCCAACCAGGATTGCACTCGCAGCCTAAGAATGGATTTGGGTGTGCATACATGGCTTATAATCAAGGATCTAGTGAAAGGTAAGGGTCCTTTGGCTAGACATTGAGGAAGAGGAGGAAGGTGGACCAAGGAGATACCAGTAGATACTCTGGATGATATTATTGTCTTTACTCATTTTTTTCTTTGTTTATTCTACTTCATTGATTAACTAGTTGAGGAAATCTTATTAAATTGATATATAACTCTTGAATGACAAATAGTTATAGTGTGGATGTTATTTTCCCTTTTTTTATTCCACTATATTTTTGTTCATATTATTTAAATAGATACTTATCAATTATTATATTGTAAATATGATCATTTTTTCCCGAGGTCGATGAAATAGTCCCCCACATTGTTCCTCAGACCCTCAAAACTAGTTTATTGTCACTTGCATATATGAGGGCATGCATGAGGGCTTGTTATTATCCAGCCAAAATCATGTCATTCTTGTTAAGGTACTACAAATATATAGTACATTTTGTCCATTAAATGTAACTTATATTATTTTATATTAATTTTTATAAACATTTATTAATTTATAACAATTTTAATTAATATGTACAAAATTATTCTAATTTTTGCTAGATTAGGTTAATTTATATAAATTTATATGAATTTATAAAATTTACAATAATTTAAATGAAATTTCAAGGAATTAATGCTAATTTATATTAATTTTTATAAATTTATACTAATTTATTAAAAATTATGTCAATTTATTTTTAATTATATCTATTGATAATAATTTATACTTATTTAAACTATTTTTTATTAATTTATACTAATTTATACTAATGTATACTAATTTGACTAATTTATAATCATTTATACTAATATATAAATATTTTGATCAATTTTCAATAAATAATAAAAATTTATACTAATTTATATTAATTTATACTAATATTTATAAATATTAATAATTTATATTAATTTACAATAATTTGTAATAAATTATATCATTTTATAGTAGTGTATGTTAAATTTTACTAATTTTCAATGAATTTATAAAAAATCAAAGTAATTTGGATTAATTTTGATAAAATTATATCAATTTATATTAAATTATATCAACTTATACCTATTTATTCAAATATATAAAAATATTCGTTAATTCATAAAAATTTAAAATAATTTGTATCAGTTTCTAAAAATATATACTCAGTTATACTAATATATAATAATATATATTAGTTAATATTAATTTATATTAATTTATATTTATAAAAATTAATTATTTAAAATTGGTATCATATTGTAATAATTTATACTAATAGAATTTTTTTTAATTTTTATAAATTTATACTAATATATAATATTTTTTATTAATTTCTACTAATGTTTCATAATTTATACTAGTTTATATTAATTTATAGAATCATAATCTCAATTATAACAATTTATAGAAATTTATATTATTTTTTACAAATTTTATACGAAATTATACAAATTTGTAAAATATTATATTAATTTATAAAAAATTATATCAATTTATAAAAAATTATAATATTTCATTATAATTTATAGTAGAAAATAATAATTTTTATTAATTTATACCAATTAATAAATATTTTATTTATTTATACTCATTTAATAATAATTTATACCAATTCATATTAAACAATACCAATTTGTTTTAAATTATACTAATTAATACTAAATGGTATACAACTTTAATCAGTTGTTATTACTTAGAAACTATATAAATGAAAAATATTTATAATTAATAAATAACGAAAATTGGTTTTTTACCAAATTATTTTTAAATCTGGCCCAAAATCTAATGATTTGAAGGTTAGATCAGAAATCATTGTTTTTCTTGGGAGAAATAAAATTTTTATGGTGTGAATGTGTGGAGGAGGTTGTTCATGACATTACCTATCCTAAGAATAATATTGCATGTGAAATATTTGTGAGAACCTTAGAGAAACTAGGAAGAGATATAAACCATAAAAAATAAATCCTTAGACATGATTTTTTTAATGTGATAAAAACCCTCTGATTCATAGGATTAAAAATCTCAAGGCTTCTCTTCAAATTAAACTAATAAATCATAGAGTAGAAAATTAAATTAAAATCCAGAACTTGAATGTCAATGACATGGTTGGAAACCCTATTATAAAAAAACCTAGATAAACCTATGTTTTCCCTCTAAAAAGAATTCTTGTGAAAAAGATAACCCTTCTATGACAAAAGATCATGCTTGGAGGTCCATATGTGAAAACATTCATCGTTCTATTACAGGAAACTGCAACCATTGAAATCAAGATCTAGACATGCGTCTCTATCAACATGAACATTGTAATACATCTTCAAAGAATTTTCCTTGGTCATCCAATAATGGAACCCAAGCCTCGTGTTGATCACTTGTCCACTTCTTATGTGAATTTACCAATATTTCTCACCACTAGATTAAATTGCTTGAACCCAAACTCATCGTTGCTACTTCACACTTGAACCTTGTCGTGGCACCACCGGTTTCATGAAATTATCACTTTATTTATGTATTTTAAGTATATAAATAAATTTGGTTAATTTGGGGAATATCATTCGTGGTTTCAAGAATGTTTTTTGTGCTTTTATTGGGTGTTCATGATTTGATAACGGTTAGAAGAAACCATGGAAAACCTCTATTTAACCATGCCAAGGGAAATATAGGTCTCTATGAAGGTGCACCATTATTGCACAGCTTATCCAAACCATGCAGCCACCAAGGATGAACTATGAAAATGAGAATAATGGGAATGATCATGGTTGTTGCATGTTTGGTAAAACCATTCAAGAGAACCGTATGAGGGGTTTCAGGAGGTAGTAGATGGGACCGGGTTTGTGCGTGGTTTGTGCATGGTTTTAGTATCTATGCGCCTAAACCATTCTGTGTTAAAATTTTGATCTGAATTCTTTATATCTAATCTGAATCATCCCATTAACCCATTTTTTCTTGAATGCAACCCTGACATGAATTTCTCTCCCTCCCAAGGTTGTGGATACCTTTTCCATTGATCTATTAGTGATCCGTTAGCCAATCTTGGTACGTTAGAAGCCTTAATTCTTTTGTATGTTTTCATTCTTTGTGGTTTTCCTTAGATATCTTATTCTTCCAACTCATGGATTCATGGATCTAATTTATTGGTCAAAGATAAATGTGGTTTTATTCTAATCATCATGATATGGTATTTTTGTGTAAATGTATGATGATCTAATACGGTTTCTGGAAGATCAAATCCATGGTTGTTGAAGAATATGTGTCACTGTTCATTTTTTCCCTTTGTTTATGAGGTAGTTGGATTCACTCTCAACTCCTCTTGATTATTACTGGAAGAATTAATTTCAAATTAATTTAATTTCCTGATTTATGTTTCCAAATTGATGAGAAATTTTTTATGAAACCCTATTTAGTGATGGTATGTGAAATTTTCAAAATTGTTAGTTTTATGGAAAGTGCAATTGGTTATATGATTTTTTAGGTTTTGGTTTACGGAAAGAGATTTTCATAAATGTCTTCAATAAAAAGATTATTTTTTAAATGGTATGACAGGATTTAGGCATAAAGGTTGGGCATGAGTTGAATGGGATGGATAATGGTCTTGAAGTACAACCATCAAAGGGATGGGTTATTGATTTGAAGTTTCACCATTAATGGAAACACCAATCTTGCATGTGGGTGTGTGTGTGTGTAAAAGTGTGGATTGTAATGGGTTATTCCAAATTGAAATGTTAAAATATTTGAAGAGTTTTTTGGTTTCGTTCCATGGAAATGTTTTTGTTATGGAAAACTTTTTTTAAGATTTGATATAAAATTCATTAAATTTGGTTTTAAACTATTATATGTAATTATAATAACATGTTCTATCTTGGTAGTGTGAGTTGGGAATCCAGTAGGTTAAATCCAACTATGCTTTATAATCACCCCATTCTTGACCACTTTGGTGCATTTGTAGATATTGAATATCGAGACACATGTAATGGCAAGGTATCTCATTTTTTTAGGGATGCATGATAATATATTGGGCATGGGATATATATTTGTAGCTAGGATCTTGTTCTAGAATTGATAATTTAGGTCTTGGTTGTGTTTTAGTTTTTTGGTGTCAGCTTCCTCTTGGTATATTGATATGGTTCATGTTGTAGTTTTTTTCTATTGGTATTACATTGAGTAGTATTACATTGTTCCCATGCATCATATAGTTGTTTTTTTTTATGATTATCTCGTTATGTTAGTTTAATTTCATAGTGGAAATTTTTCTCAAACTATTATGAACACCATGTAATTTATTTAAATCGATTCATGTCTTGGTAATGTTACCTATGTCCTAGTTGTACATTGTCCTCTTCCTCTGACAATGGGTGAGAGGCAGTATGTTACAAAAGGTATCTGTCTTGGATTTCCCATATTTCATTTTGGGAAAAATAGTATTTTTTTATCTTAGAGTTTCTATGGTAGTAAGGATTGTGATCACAGTGAATTTTAATGTAGAGTATAAAAAGGTGTAGCTAACCTATTTATGTTGAATATCAAGTTACCGTTGAGTTGGGTACATAAGTAATTTGAGACACTTCTAGGAGATATAACCTCATCTTCATGGGTTTATCCAATAATATGTGCCTAGAATTCATTAATAGAAATTACTTACCATTATAAGTTCATATTTAATTTTGAGTAATTATTTCTATTTGGGTTTAAAATTGTTGATGATTGAAAATAGTTGAATGTGTTTTGATTTTCAAAAGCAAGCTGGAAATTTCCGAAATGTATTAAAAATAGAATGTGTTTATTTTTTGTAAATCATTGATGTGATATGTGTGATGGAGTAAAATTTGAAATTTTTAAGGCTTCAGTTTCTATTGAGTGAGACGAAATGGAATTTTTTAGTTATATAATGTGGAATCTAGTAGACATCATAGAAACTAATAAGAGGAATCTACTAAAAATGTGGTTACATGTGGGACATAGGTGATGCAAAAAATGGTTCAATGCATTGTTTAGTTTTTTCAAGATGTGGATATAGGGAATAAAAGGGATGAACCATGAAATGTATACCATTCTGTTCAGTTCCAAAAATTAGAATCCAACCATCATTTAGTGTGGTTGAAAATAGGAAAAATAAGAGGTGTGGCTGAATAAGATGAATATAATATTTAATTTCATAGACACACCAGTCAAACAAAAAGTCATTCTAGAATCTTAGATGTGAAATGATATTGTATTCTATTGGTGGGATTTTGAATTCCATTCCAAATTAAACAAAGGAATTTCATGGGATATTTTGGATGAATTATTTAAAAAACAATTCTATCCTCACACATTTAAAATTACTAGAACAACATAGTTTTTAAACATGAAGAAAGAGAACCTCAATTTGATACAGTATGTGGATAAATTCCTTAATTTAGTCATATTTTTACCTTATGTTTATACATGTGCATCCATAAAAGAGAATACTTATTAATCCTGGTTGAGGATATAGATTCACCCCAATGATTTTTTTATTTTTAAATGAAATTATAAAGAGATACTTAATAGAGAGATCATGGAAGAAAGATACATATTTGGAAATATGGGTGGATGAAATATGTTAATACCTATGGGAAATTCTGATATCCCTAATTTAAGGAATAATTTGATGAGGGGAACCTATTTTCAAGGTAATGGAATGACACAAAATTATGAAGATTGATCGGTGAATATTCCTCCTAATCCCAATAGTATGTCAGGATAGTTTTAGTGGGGTTATTTGGATGACATCATGTGCTATTTTAGGTCCCAACATAGAGCATGTGACAATTGTAACTAGATAAGAAATATTAAGTGTTATTTCCATAGTACTCCAAGGTCGGGTGTTTGGGACATTTCTCATGTTTTGTAGACATCATATTATTTGACAGGACAATGGTAGTAGAATAGCTCATGTTAGTAGAACCAAGCTAGCTATCTCTAGGAATACCATGACTCCTCCAAAAGGGAAATCACAATATGGTAATAAAGAACAAAGTGAAGCGAGTAAGCAATTGTATAGAGATCAGAAATTGATTATGGATGATTAATCAATTACATCGATGGTGAGTTGTGGGATTCCTTTAAATTATACCATTATGCAATAATTTTTTTATTTGGGTGCATCCTATTAGTTTATTTCTTCTAATGTTATATATCTTTTAGGTATGAATTTTGGGATCATGCCTTATATTAAGGAAAATCAAACTCCTCCCTATTAAATGGATTCTCCAGTCTTTATGGGAAAATCATGTTCTATAAAAATAAATGCAACATAATTGATATGGTATTTATCTATGATTGAGATGGGTGTCTATAAAATAATTTTGCGAATGGATTGGATTCCAATTTTTGAGGCTTACATCAACTGTTTTACCCAAAGAGTTGGTATTAAAACTTATGATGGTGTCAAGCATCTATTTAGAGGATACCAGAACATAAAGACTTGTCCAATAAGATTATTGGAACTAGTGGTCAGATTGATCCCAAACTTGTTGATAGGTTTGACATTTGTATCAATGGATGATATTGGGGGTAACGTTTTTCCATCAACTTTTTATCAGTTTCCAGATGTTTTTCCTAAAAATTTATTATGGTTTCCACACAAAATATAAGTGGATTTTATGATTGATCTCTTAAAAATGACCAGTCCAATATCACATCCATATTATTGGATGTAACCAATATAATTAATGGAATTGAAAGTCCATTCAAATGAGATGTAAAGCAAAGGGTTCATTTTTCCTAGTACATCTCTTAGGGAATCATCGACCTTTTATGGATAATCATATTATTAACCAAGTTATGATAAAGAAATGGTATCCACATATATGCATTGATGATCTTTTCTTTCAATTGATGGGATCTCAATTTTTCTATAATATTGACTTGTGATTGGGATCTCACCAATTTCATGTTCAGAAGGATTGTATTTCAAAGTCATATTTCTTGATTAGATATAGCCATTAAAAGTATGTGGTTATTCCATTCAAACATAAAAATGAACCACTGGTTATTATGGAATTAATGAATGAAATATTTCAAAGGTATCAATATTCTTTTTTGGTGTTGCTTTGGATGGAATATTCGCATATTCAAGGGAAAATGTTGAACATGAGCAACACTTATTGACAGTATTATGAATTTTTTGGGATCATAATTTGTAATCCAAAAAGTGTGATTGATAGATATAAGAGGTACATTTCCTTGTTAAAAGATTTTTTTTCTATGGATCCATTGACGATAGAAATTTCTCCATCTTGGTAACCCAAAAATTATTTCTTTCAGATATGATGTTTCCTTATCATGGATGGTTATTATTGATATTTTGTGTGTTATATTTCATAACTATCATCACTAATGGTAGACTCAAAAAGGAAAAAGTATCCATTCTAATGTAATGATGAATGTTAGGAAAATTTTCACGATCAAAATGTTTACCATTTATTAGCATTGGTCTTTATATTTACAGAATCACTATAAAGATATGTGGTGTATTATGTTTCTTTAGGATCTGGGTTAGGGTGTCTTCTCATGTAGGGAGATCAGTTTATTTCTTATGGTTCATGGATGTTGTAGTTGCTTGAGTTTAACAACCCAACATATTATTTTAAGTTAGATATTGTATTACATGATTTGAAGAAATGTCATAATTAGCTCTTAGTGATAAATTTAGGATTTTTACAGACTATAAGATCACGAAACACATTTTATAACAAATATATTTGAACCTGAGACAATTAATAATTATAGAATGTCTCCAAATGTTTGAATTTTACTTGATGTATTCAGCAGGTGGAAAAAAATTTAGTTTCAGGTTCCTTAAAAAATTCATATAGTCAGTTAAAAAAAGAGGCTTCATATCTGTGGTAGTTTAAGATAGTGATAGTCAAAATACTTATGGATTGGGAAGACTAAGGTGGTGTTTGGGTTTTATTTCCAGTTTTTTTTTGTTCATGATTTGGTTGAAAAGGTTAAAGAGACTCACTAATCTGATTCCAAATGTGTTGTGGTGAGTTCAAAACTCAAATGTGGGGTGACCATTAAGGGATGAAAGGTGAAAAGAGGATCACTATTTTTTTTATCGGACGGTCATACCTATGGATTTTCATGGAAAAATCCTTCATACTTACTATCATTTGAGATTGTCTATTCATCTAGAAATATAAAAGATATTAAATTCAATGAAATAATAATTTTTTGGGTAAGATTTAAATGAAAAGTGGTTGATTTTGTTATGATATTCATCACAAATCATCAAGTTAATGAAAATATATTTTGACCAATGGGTATGTTTCATTCTTCACTTATTCTTATTTTGAAATTTGAGAATATAATCATGGATATTGTGAAATTTTTCCTATGAATTATTCATAAATGTGATTCTATATGGGTGATAGTGTATTTTCTCACAATGATATCCCATCCCAACCCTATTCATGAACCATATATGGTAGAGGACATATCTAAAATCTGTATCTGAGAATAGGTAAAGAATCATGGTATACAAGTTTCATTAGTATTAAACTGAGATCTGAGGTTTACATCTTGATTTATAAGTCCTTATAGTAATCCCTTGGGACTCAGTTGACTATGAGTATGGTGTATCATCCTCAAACATATGGATATTAGAAATGATGATAAAAATGTTGGAAGATATTCTTGTACATTTTATAATAATTTTTTGTGGCTTGTGGGAGGAGGATGTACCATTAGATGAGTTCTCTTATAACAATAGTTATCATGAATCAATATATATGGATCCTTTGAAACATTATATGGGTGTCTATGTTGTTATCCACATTATTGGGTGAAAATATGTGAGAAATTACTAGTTTTACCATACCCTATGAAAGAGATAATAGAGAATATTTAGTTGATTACGAAAAGGATGGAGACGTCTCAAATGCTTCAGAAATCATATGAGGATCATCATCGACGACCATTTTTTTCAGATGATTGGTCATACGTTATTAAGAATATCTCCAAGGCTTCAAAATGACTCTTTTATGATTAAGGAATGTCATGTCTTCGATACATTTGCCCTTTTGAGATATATGAATTGGTTGTTGAGGTGATATATTAGTTGTACATGCCACCAAGGATCAGTTATGTGAATAATTGTTTTCATTTTTCTCATTTTAAGAAGTATTTTCCAGATCATGGCCATGAGATTCTATAGGATCACACTGACCTAGAGATAAATAAAACATTGGTTAATGTGATAGGAAATATTTTGGATAGGAAAAATAATTTCTTTCATGTGAAAAGCCTTACTTGAATGTTGGTTTTATGGAGACATGGTCAGAGTTTGGAAGAAACAAGAAAGTCAGAATAATATATGATTGAGAAATGGACCAAATACATTCATCACAATAGTGGTTTACTAATATATGTGGATGGAAAGACCAATTATGGGGAGAGTTTAGCACCCCCTAATATCTTGTAACTAACCTATTATTTATTTATTTTTAGTAGATAATGTTTTTAGGTTTAGTTTGGGATGGTTTAGTGGGTTTTTTGAATTTTTTGTATCTTTTTTGTATATTTAAGGTTTAATAACAGTTAGTAAAAACCATGTATAACCTCTTGGATACCAAGTAAAGTGAAATAGAGGTCACTAGGAAGGTACACAATGGAGACACTATTTGGCCGCACCATGCGGTCACCTAAGAGGGAACATAAAAAATATTATTAGAGGGTTTAATCATGGCTAGGGCATGATTTATTTAACTATTCAAGACAACTGTGAGAGTCGTGTTTGTAGGAAATGTCTAGTGAACAATTTTCCTAAATGTGAACATAAATTGTCCCGCACAAAAAATTATATATAGGTTAAGCGGACATAAACGGAATCATCACCTTAACCACTTATTTTTTAACTTACTATATCCCTAACTGAAATTACTCTCCCTCTTAAGGCAATAGAGACCACTCCCCTTGATCAATGAGTGATCTGTTGGAAAATATTAGTATGTTAAATTCCCGTATTCTTCGGTAAGTGCTAAATATTGGGGGGTTTTCCATATTTTTCTTCATCCTTATCTTGGATTCATGGACATAATCTGTTGGGGATAGATCCATGATTTTTTTCAATAATGATGATATATGGTTGTTTTATTTGAAGGTAATAAAATCTAATGTGGGTTTTGTAAGATCTAATACATATATGTTGAATAATATTTTTTGTTCTATGCTTTCTCCTCGCATTGTGAGGTATGTGGCTTCACTATCGGCTCCACTTGATGAGAAGTGGAAAATTGATTTCAGTTTAATTTAATTGATTGATATATTTTTTGAAATTGATGTGAAATGTTTGATGAAAACACTCTTTAGTGATGGTTTGTGGAATTCTGGAAATTGGTTTTTTTGATGAAAGTAAAATTTAAAATAAATATTTTAAAATAGTTTTTTAGTTTTGGTTTATAGAAGAGGATTTTCAGAACTGTTTTCAATAAAAATATTGTTTTATTGAAATTGGTTCACATGATTTGGGAATAACAATTGAGAATGAGTTGAATGGGATGTATAATTTTCATGAAGTAACACCATAAATGGGATGGTTTTTTCGATGTGAAGTTCCATCATCAATGGTTACATCGAGATTGGGTGTGGGTGTGTGTATGGATGTGTGGATTGGAATGGTCTATGCCAAGTGGAAATGTAAAATTATTTAAATATTTTTTTGGTTAAATTCTATCGAAAACATTTTTTAAACATTTTTGATACATTTATATAAATTTCTTTTAATATTTTTTTAAATTTTTTTATATAACATGATAACATGTTATATCCTAGTGGTGTGAGTTGGGAAGTCATTTAAGGAAGTACTACTGAGTTTTATAATCACCCTTACTTGGAAACATATGTGTATTTATTGATATTTTGTGTTGAGACATAGGTGAAGTAAAGGGATACCACTTCTTTAGTGATGCATCATAATACCTTGGGCATGGATTTTTGAGTTTGATCTTGGAGATTGTTTGGGAATTTCTACTAGATGTCGTGGTTATCTTTGAGTTTTATTGGATGTAGTTTTCTCTTGGTGCTATAATATGGTTCATGTGGTAGTTTGTTTTCATTGTGAGTTTATATTAAATTGAATTGTATTACATTGTTCTCATGAATCATATTGTGGTTTTTGGGTTATGGTTATTTCAATTGGACGGTTTTCTTTCAAAGGGAATTTCCCCCCCTTCTGTTATGAATCCCTTCGCCATTATTACCAGGATTTCATATCTTGGGGTTTTCATAAAAGTCTTATTATCACATCCACCTCTTCTCAAACCAATGGGTGAGGGTGGGATGTGAAACTTATCAACATGTCGAAAATTCAACTGAAAATGTTGAATCACATAACATCGAAGTTCTGTCATCGATGATTCTCTCAAAATCTCAAACGGTTTTCATAGGCTACAAAAAATGTGGTAGCACCCTTCCTCCTCTCAGTAGACTACATATTGTGTAACTCCCTTAATTTTCCTTCCCCCAGTTGTATCTCCTTTTAAATTCATTTTAGGCTTCTACTTCACGTATATAAAATAAAAAATATATATCTTAAAATTAAAATGTTTCTCATCATGTGCAGATAAGTATAATTCTTACAAAATATACAAATAAAAATATCTCTCTCTTAAAAAACTAAAAGCACATCAATTTTAACACCCCAATGTTTTTTAAATAAATGGAAATGAATGAAACTTTTTTTATGAAAATATTTATAACTAGCCTTTTAATATAATTTTTCAACTTCTATGTTTTGAATTTTGAAAAACTGTCATCCGCAATTATATTCATTATGCCATTTAGAGTCTAATAGTACCAAATTTTTATTTGGTAAATAGTAACATACCCTTATCAATAGTAATATGACCCTAATGAATAGTACATTGTACTATAATTTTTGTTTCTTAAGGATTTAAGATAATGACATTTTGGTCAATATTTCAATGTGATATAAAAGCATGTACAATTTTAAAATTGTTAATTGTTGAATTAAGTATGATTTTATAAAAAAATTATATTAATAATATTTAAAAAATAAATTTCCAAAAATGGAGTTCATTTTTTAATTCTACACGTCAATAAATGGTAAGGGTGAATTTTCTGGATTTTTTTTGAAATTCTTGAATTTTTTAGGAATAGTGAAATACAGTAAAATACCGTATATTCAAATTATCTATAAAATACACTATTAATGACATCAGAAGTGATCTAAAGCCACTTGGATTAAACTAAAATTCAATTATTACTATTTTTGGTCACATTAATTAAGACTATTCATAGTCTTGAGAAAATATATTATAATAATGATTAAAATAATGTTAAATACATCATCTTCTCTACTATAAATACCAGCCTCATTTCCCTCTTCCTCTAACACTCTCAATACATTATCCTTACCTAAGTTATACCCAATACTCCTTGAAAGTCCCTTCCCCAAATTCTAGATCTTCTAGTCTCACCAAAAGGAAAAAACTAAAGGCCTTATGAAGGATGTCAAGGAGAAGAGATCAAGAGGTAAACATCCTCTTTTGTTTTCTTTCCTTTTTTCATTTTATGTTAATATTTTTAATTATCATTGTCTTATTTTGGTATATGTTATTCCATATCCCCATAATTATCATATTATGTATGAGTTATGAGATACCCCCTTTCTCACATTAAACAATTTTATGAAATTTTAAGTTATGTTGTTTGGCTGCCTAATTTTCAGGAGAGATTTCTCAATTTTTCATTTATTCCTTTCTTCTTTTTCCTCACAACCTCATAATCAAGTGGAGTGAAAGTCCCAAAATCAGTTATATTCTTGATTTTATCATGTTCATTGAAAATTCATAATCAATATTCTTCTCCTCCCCCACGTATTCTTGGAATAAAAAACATTGTTTGTGATGTGTCAAATTACCGACATCGTGGACGATGTGATTTCAATCTTCTTTAATTAATTCAGGGATGGTCATAAAACAATATTTATGGTTGTAATAGGTTATAATATATGTATTATGTCTCATTCATGGTTCTGGAATTATTTTTTATAGAAGGTTATAATTTATAGAACCAAATGAGATCATTATTATCAAAGAACCAATAAAATGAACTAAACAAACCTCATTAATGTTTTCACTTATGAATCATCCTCATGTAAGAATGAAAAATGATACATTTTATAATTTATGGTTCTATAAATATTTAAATACTACTCCATTCCAATTCAGGATTTTGACTTTCAATCTATAAGAACAACCAACATGAACCAATCAGGGAAATAATGTAAATAACTCACCCAAAAATAGTGCAAGTGTCAAAATACAAACACTTAAATGGTGAAATGACATAATGAGATTATCATATAATGTATTATAAATATGGATATATTTATTTAATATATTAATAACACTCTTTTAACAATTATACAAGAGGTATAAAAATGTTTTATGTAATACATGCCTGAGGTAAGGGAATTATTAATCTGATTTCCATTAACTGGGTTAACCTTCTACTTTGTTATTTATGTTGTATTAGAATTGTCATGTGTGATGGGTTCTGTTTATATTTTGTTACAAAATGAGTATTTACAGTGTATATATATATATTCGATAGACTCCAACAGTTCTCTCTTCAATTATATGATTTATGTAAGGTTTTTTTCCCATAAAATACTCTTTTAAAATTCGGTTTTACAAAATTCAAAACAAATGTTATTATGAAATTATTCATGTTGTATGTTTGTTTTCAAGATAATGGGAATTCTTAATGATTAATGGTGAGACATATATCTCTTTCTAATTCTTTGGGTATGTGTAAGTTGTAGTTTGGCCTTATGGTTACTCTATGTGTAACCGTGACGGTTACAAAAATTGTAAGCTAACTGTGAGGTTTAAAAATAATAAGGTAGATGAGAAGGTTAAAAGATATTGTATGTAATCCCCCAAGATACTTTTATTGTTATATTTATGTTCTTATTTATAATTTAAATCTTTTTTAAATGTCATGTTTCACAAATTATGTATATATTACAGATGAGTATGCCTTTCAAAAATATTTTCATACGTTACAAGTATTCATGGACTAATGTTCTCTTTCATTATTTTAAATCCCTTACTGGTATTTTTATGCCCATAACATGTTTTTTTAAATGATTTTAATTGTTAATAAGGATGTGTAAGAGTAATAAGTATTCTATGTTAATTTTTTGAATAATTTTCAAAGAAATCATTTTAGGCATTAATGTTTTATATTTTGAAAAAAAATGGAAACAGTTTTTGTGGTATACGCTCTATAACAATGTGTAATGTTATGAATGTATTATTTCCCAATTATCTAAATCTCTAAAAATGTAAATATTCTCAATGTTAAATGAATTTATTTAATGACTCAAATAAAGATTATGTAATGTTATAAGGCCATGTCATTATAGTTCATATTAGAGAATGGTTTAGATAAATTTAGGGGTTAGGATGATGTTAAAATAATACCATAAATGATTTTTACTCTATTATTAACTTGAAATGTTGTAGCATTTAAATATTACCATGTCGCTTCTTCTATGATATCTTTGTTCAGAAAGGTTTTCCACTGATGAAATAGTGAAGGTGAAGAGGGGTGGCACCAACCAAATGACATCCTTCCGAATCTATAGACCATAATGATAGGGATTAGAACTGAGCAGTTTGTGACAATAACAGCTTAGCTAAAGCATAAATTAATTTTTGGTGGCATCGATGCAAGAGAACAACTATAGATACCAAAACAAAACATGAAAATAGTGGAACATTTAATGATACAACACACTCTTTCTTTCGATGGATCTTTTGACCCAGTAGCGGTTAAAGGGTGGATTGAAAATGTATAAAATGTCATGGGATGTTTAGAAAATCAAAAGTAAAGTCTTTCCATTTATCATTTTAAAGGTGAAGAAGATCAGTGTTGGTCAATGGTAAGGAATATCTATGATGGAGAGAATTTTGTGGCCATAGAGTAGGATGAATTTAAAAGTCTTTTAAATGAAAAAAAATTTCTTAAGGTGGTGTGACTTATGATGGAAAATGAATTCCTCTAATTGAAGAAAAAGGTACAAGATTCAATGGATTTGTATGAAGTGAACTTCGCCCGACTAGAGAGGTATGCTCCAAATCTATTTCTGGATCTTGATAAAAAAATCAACTATTTTTAATTATGAATGAAGCCAAGGTATCAATGTTTATTGCCCTCTCATGAATTAAAAAGTAATGTGAAACATGCCTAATATTCTAAGAAGGTAGTGATAGAGTGTGTTGATGATCAAGTGAATATTGGATACATAGAGAAGAAGAGGTCCCTATGGAAGGTGATTTAAATGAATCTACAAAATAAATCAGATGGAAAGAAAATATCCAGTTTTGAGTTTGAAAATATCGTTGCAAGAAGTACCCTGGGAAATGACTTTGAAAATCATGGAAGTTTTTTAAATGTGGTATGTTTTGAAAAATGGCTCGATATTGTATTGAAAATGATCATAAGACTAATTCTGATAAGAATAGTGTTATGTGTTTTAAATGTAGTGATATGGGTCACTATGCAAATTTCTTCCCAAACAGATATCCAAATGATGAAAATAAGCCAAACTATAAGATGAAAGGTATAGTTTGTGTCTACGTTAGCAGATGTCAAGCCATCCAATGAAGTTGTATTTGGTACTTGGTTTGTTTACTCAGATTTTTCTAATGTTTTTTTTTTATACGGGGTTTACACATTCCATCATCTCTGAGAAATTTTTTGGTAAATTGAAAATATCACCTCAAAAAATGAGACCAATACATTTTGATAAAACACCATGGGGAAATATTACAGAAAAGAGGAATTATAAGAATCTTTATAATGTGGTCTATGGAATGGTATTGCCTAACAACCTAGTTATTTTACCCTTAGTCATGTTTGATATTATTCTAGGAATGGATTGGATTTCTATTTATCATGCTAAGATTTACTATATATTTAAAGAAGTTGTTTTTTAGAAAGAGAGTCAAAATGTATACATGAATGAACCCATACAATTGATAACATATTAGGAAGCTGAAAAGCATTTAATAGATGGAAATGTATTTTATCTTGCTCAATTTGTTGAAAACAAGGGAACTGTTTAGATTGATGATGTTGTAGTTGTAAATGAATACCTTGATGATTTTTCTGATGAGTTACCTGGTGTCATACATGATCAAGAAGTCGAATTCACAATTGACTTAGTTCTAGATGCTAGGACAATTTCAAAACCCCCATATCATATGTTTTAAATAGAACATCTTGAATTGAAAAATCAGTTGCATGATTTACTTGATAAAGGATTCATTTGTCCTAGAACATCACCATGGAGAGTACCTTTTTCTTCGTTAACGAGAAAGATGGTTCCATGATACTTTGATATAATTATAGAGATTTAATTAACATCACTATTAAAAACAGGTTTCCTTTTCCTCAAATCTTGGCTTGTTTGATTAGCTCCATGGATCTTAGTTCTTTTTCCATGATTGACTTGAGATTCGGATACCATCAGCTGAAGGTGAAAGAGGATGACATCCCGAAAACAACCTTTCGTAATAGATATGGGCATTATGAATTTTTTCTTATGTCTTTTGGGTTATCTAATTCACATGATGTATTCATGAATCTTATTAATGGAATATATCATGAGTTCTTGGATAAGTTTGGGGTTGTGTTTATTGATGAAAAACAAGTATTTTCTAAAAATAAAGAGGATCAAAAAAACATCTATGGTTTGTCTTACAAAACATAAAGGAAACAAAACTATTTGGAAAATTTAGCCAGTGTGATTTTGGGTTGTAATAGATTTATTTGCTTGGGAACATTGTAAATAAGTATGGAGTAATAGTTGATCCTATAAAAAAGTGCTTGATAAATGTCAAATACCTACAAATGTTACAGTGATTCATAGTTTTCATAGGTTAGAAGTTTATTACTGACGTTTTGTTATGAACATTTCATGGTTATCTAGATCGATAACTAAGTTGACATGAATGGGGGTTAAATTTTAATGGTTAGAATAAGGTGATGATTTTTCAGGAACTAATGAAATGATTGGTGAATGATCCTGTTCTGGCCTTACCTTTCTGAAATGGTGAGTTTTTCATCTACAGTGATTCTTCTTTGAAGGGGATTGGTTGTGTTTTGATACAGAATGAACAGGTAATTTCTTCAAATTCAATAAAACTAAATCCTTGGAAGTTAAATTATCCCACACAAGATTTGGAATTGGAAGATGTGGTTTTTGCCTTGAAAATTTTGTGGTATTATTTATACAGATCTAAATGTCAAATATATACCGACCATAAATGTCTGAAGAATATATTCACTCCGAAAGAATTAAACATGAGGCGGAGAAGATGGCTTTAACGGGTAAACAATTATGATTTCATGATCAATTACCATCCCAAAAAATCAAACAATGTGGAATATTCCTTGAGTAGAAAACATAATGCATCATTAGAAATGTTACATTTGGAAAACGATCCCTTGAGTAATGATTTGATGAATTTAGGATTAAAAGTTGCTGGTACATGAAATACCTCAGTTTTATCCTAGGTTTCAATGCAGTCATCACTGTCTGACAAAATTAATCAATCACATAAGAAAGACCATGAGCTACAGAAAAAGGTTAAATTGGTTAAAATGGTTATTTTTCAAGAATTTAACTTTAAAAAATATTGTGTTTTACGATTTGGAAAAAGGTTGTGTGTGCCTTGTGATCCTATGTTGAAGAAAGATTTTTTGTGTGAATCTCATAGTTCTCCCTTTTCAATTCGTCTTGGTTGTACTAAGATGTACATAAACCTTCAGGAGTATTATTGGTGGGATGATTTAGCCTTTTCCAGTTCCAGAGTGGAAATAGGAGAATGTATTTATGGAATTTGTGTTTTAACTACCAAAGACATCTGAATCTAATAATGTGATTTTGGTTATTGTTGATCAGTCGAAAAAATATGCACTTTTTATTTCTATTTGAGATACAATGTATTTGGGTCATCATTATAGATTTTACGTCAATGATATTGTTAGGATAGATGGAGTTCCACTTTCCATGGTATCTGATCGAGATCCCAGGTTCACTTTTAACTTTTGGAAGGGACTTCATAAGTCTTTGGGAACAAAATTAAATCTCAATACAACTTTTCATCCTCAATATGATTTACAATCCTTGCAAATAATTCAGACTTTGGAGGATATGCTTCATTCTTGTTCATTGGACTACTAGGGAAGTTGGGATCAACATCTTTCTTTAGTTCAGTTTTCTTAAAATAATAGTTTTCAATATTGTATAATGATGGAACCTATAGAGGATTTGTATGGGAAGGGGTGTCAGACTCAAGTGTTTTGGGATGATATCGGGGAAATAATGTTGAATGGGGCTGGATTAGTAGAAGAAGTGGATGAGAATGTGAAGATGATCCCACTACACATGAGAATATCTTAGAGATGGAAGAATATTTATGCAGATAAAAGAAATAAATACTTATATTTCGAGGTAGGTGACTATGTTTCCCTTAAAATAACTCATTGGAATTGTGTGATGTGTTTCGGTAAGTGAGTGAACCCATTTCCACATTTCATCTGTCCTTTTGAAATCCTAGAGAAAGATATCACTATTTAATACCAAGTATCTTTGCCTCAGAATTTGTCTCAGATATAGAATGTTTTTCATGATTCGATGATGAAGAAGTGTGTGATAGATTTATAACATGTCTTGAGACCAGAATCAGTTCAATTGAAAGAAAACCTTTCTTATGAAGAGAAATTAGTTCAGATCATTGATCAATGAGAACAGGTATTGCGGAATAAGGTAATCCACTAGGTAATGGTTTTGTGGTAAAACACATAGTAGAAAAAGAAACATGGGAGTCTGAAAATGTTATGCAAGAAATGTACCATCACTTGTATAGTAAGTAAATAAAATTGTGAGGACACAATTTTCAGAAGTTGGGAATAATGTAACACCCCCTGGGTTTTTTTAAAAAATAAATTGAATTACATGAAACTTTTTTCTAAGTAGATATTTATAACTAACTTTTAAAAATAATTTTCCACATCTATGTTTTGAATTTTGAAAAGTAGTCTTCTACAATTGTGTTCAGTATGTCATTTGGAGTCTAATGAAACAAACTTGTTTTGTTAGTGAATAGTAAAATACGCTTATGAATTGTAATTTGAATAGTAATATGAACCTAATGAATAATAAATTGTATTAATATTTTATTTTCTTTAAGCATGAAGAGAATGACATTTTAGTTAATTTTTCAATTAGATATAAAAGCAGTTATAGTTTTAAAATTTTTAATGTTTTAATTAAGTATGATTTTATATAAAATTTAATTAATAATATTTTGAAAATTATTTTCCAAAAATTCCATTTATTTTTTAATTATACACATCATGAAATGGTAGGGGTGAATATTCGAGATTTTTCTGAAATTCTTGAATTTTTTTGAATAGTGAAATATAGTAAAATACCGTATATTCAAATAATCATTAAAATACACTATTTAAGACATCATAAGTGATGTAAAGACACTTGGTTCAAACTCACATGCCATTATTACTATTTTAGGTTACATAAATTAAGACAATTCATAGTCTTGAAAAAAGATATTACAATAATGCTTTAAATAATGTTAAATACCTCCTCTCCTCCACTATAAATACCACCCTCATTTCCATCTTCCTCCCACACCTCTAAATCCTTTATCCTTACCAATTTTATGAACCAAAATCCACCCAAGGGTCTTCCCCATGTCCTAGATCTTCTGGTCTCACAAAAATTCTAAAACCAAAGGCCTTAAAAAGGAGCTCAAGGAGAAGAGATCGAGAGGTAAACATCCTCTTTTGTTTTTATTCCTTTATTTCATTTTATGTTAATCTTTTCAATTTGTTTTGGATTATTTTGTGTTATTTTATTTAATATCCCCTTAATTCTAAATTTTTTTAATGAGTGATGAGACACCCCATTTCTCTCATCATACAATTTTCTGAAATTTTAAGTGGAACTGTTAGGCTGCCGAACTTTCATGTGAGATTTCTCATTTTTTTATTTTATTTTGAGTTCCTTTATTATTTTTCATTAACTCCTGTTATAAAAGAAAACTGAAAGCTTAAAAATAATTTATATTATGTATTTTCCCATTTTTATGGAAAATTTCTCATCAATATGCTTCTCCTCCTCCACATATTCATTGAATTAAAAACATTGTTCGTGATGTGTCGAATTTCCGACATCGTGGACAATGTGATTTCAATATTCTTTAATTATATCAATGATTTTCATGAAACAATTTGTATGGTTGTACATGGTTATAATATTTGTATTATGTCTCATTCATGGTTCTGGAATTCATTTTTACACATAGTTTTAGTTTATAAGACAAAATGAGGTTGTCATTATCGAAGAACCACTAAAATGTTCTAAACAAACATCATTAATGTTTTAATTTATGAGTCATCCTCATGTAATAATTAAAATTATAAATGTTTTAATTTATGGTTCTAGAAATATTTAAATACTAATCTATTCTAATTCAATAGTTTCACTTCCAATCTACGCGAACAACCCTCATGATCCAATCATGGAAATCATGTAAATAACTCACCAAAAAATAGAGCAAGGAACAAAATACTTACAAATAAAGTGGTGAAATGATGTAATGAGATGTTCATATGAGGTATTATCAATATGGATATGTTACTTTATGATGCTAATAACACTTTTTTAACCATTATACAAGAGGATTAAACAATTTTGAAGCAAGAAAATCCCGAGGTAAGAGAATTCATAACCTGATTTCCATTCATTGGATTAACCTTCTACTTCATTATTTATATGGTTTTCGAATTTTTTCTGTTTGATGGGTTCTATTTATATTATTTAGTATTGCATGTATTTGTAATGTATATACATATTCTATTGACTCTATTAATTCTCACTTCAATTATATGATTTATGTAAGGGGTTTTCCCCCAAAAAATCCTCTTTTAAAATACTATTTTACTAAATTTAAATGTAAGGCTATTATGAAATTTTTCATGTTGTATGATTGTGTTCAGTTTATTGAGAATTGTTTATGATTAATGGTGGGACCTATATCTCCCTTAAATTCATTGGGTATGTGTAATTTAGTGGTCAGTCGTATGGTTACTCTAAGTGTAACTATAGTGGTTACACAAATAGTAAGGTAGTGGTGAGGGTTACAAATTATAAGGCCGCCGAGATGGTTAAAACATTATATATGTAATTCCCCAAGATACCTTTATTATTAAATTTATGTTCTAACGTATAGTTTAAATCTATTGTAAATTTCAAGTCTCCAAAATTTGTATATATGAGTGACGATTATGTATTTGGAAAATGTTTTCATATGTTACATGTATTCATTCACTGATGTGGAATTTCATTCTTTAACATCCCTTACTGAGCTTTTATTTCTCATCCCAAGTTTTTTTAATATGATATTCACAGGTCATAAAAAATTTTAAGGAAAAGAAGGAATCCAAGTTAAATTTTTGATGAGTTTTCAAGTAAATCATGTTTAATATTTAATGTTTTATATTTGGAAAAAAATGGAAACTGTTTTTATGGTATTAACTCTATGAATATGTGTAATGTTTTGAAGGTATTATGTCCCAATTCTCTAAATATCGTAACATGAAAATATCCCCAATGTAAAAGGAAGTGATTTCTTGACTAAATTAAAGATTATTTAATATAATAAGGTCGGGTCCTTATGTCAGTGTGAGAGTTCATAAAAACCTTTATCATACCTACAATTATAAAAAAACATAGGCTATACCTTATCAATATCACTCTTATGACCATCAAAGGATATCACATCCAATAAAATTTATTTGATTGAAGAAATAGTTGGTATTTCACAACCATCGCCCTTTGTAGAAAATATTATGATGCCCTTTTAAAACACTTATAGACACTTGAAATCATCCCCGACAAAATAAATATCTATGGGGAAGTATTCATCATATATTAATCTTCATTGTCCTAATGAATATGTCCAGAAGAAAAAAAACTATCTAATTCAATATTGTGACCACCACATAATTTAGAGAATCAAACGAATCAAATTTATCCCCCATTAAATGCCACTTATGAAATATGAAACTACTAGTGAATTACCTTGATCATCACATTTAAATTCTTTCATGACAAGGGACTCACATTAAGTAAAAAAAATTATGTGTAAGACTTGAAACACCTCTCATAACCAACTTTGGTTTCCAAAGCCTATTCTACCTCACCCTTGTTCCATCAGTTATCTTCAAAGATTAGAAAAATATCACATCAAATTTCATGTTCAAACCATCAGTTTTGATACCACTATTTTGGTGCTTCCAAATATTGAGAATAGAATTACTTGTGAAATATTGTAAAAATCCCAAATAAAACATAGAAGAGATGTGAAGAAAAATAAATAAAGATATCCAAGGTAATTGTTTAACAAGGAAATGGACACTGATGGAGAGGATTAAAAAACCATAGGAAAACATTAAAAATTAAAACAAAAAATGAGAAAATAAAAAAATATAGTATTTTCAAAAACATGATTTTAAATGATAGTATATAAAAATATGTGTCCAAACACAAAATGATATGAATTTATATTCTCTCTGAAACTTATTCTACAAACCAACATCACTCCTTTTTGAAAAAACATCATCCTTGGAGATCTATCTAGGAAAAAATAACACGACATCAAAGATAATTAACCAGACATATTTCATCATTGATTTCTTTCTTCAATACCTATTCTTTGGATTTTCCATGTGTTTGTTTCCTTCCATCTTATTTTAAAATAAAACTTTATTTGGGTTTTTTATCTTCATGACTTTTTTTCTTTTCACAAAATTTTTCCATGAATTTTAATAATATGATGTAGGTACATTTTTTGGGGGGATTTTGTTTTTTCGCATGGTATATTCTTCTTGGGCCTTCACATACTAGGTATTACATCTTGGGGGTGATTTTTGGGTCGATTTCTCCCAAATGACTTGATATTGGGAATTGATATTAGTGATTCGTTAGAATTTTTTTCTAGCCACTGATGAGCCCCAATCAAGTGGCTGTGGTTTGTGGGATTTCTGCTTCTTTGGTTAGTTTGTTAACATTCTGTATTATCAGATTATTTTTACCACATTTCAACCAACCTTTCCTCTATTTCCACATACATTGATAAGGTTACAGGTGTAGGAGAAGTTCCATGGTGGTAGAAATAACCATTAATGTTTTTTTGATTCTGTAATCATACAAATATTGCGCATGATATAAATTGGCCAATGAAATTTTCCAGTGAATGTCAACCTAAGAAAACCCAGAACTATGATAAGATATTTTCACATTAAATTTATAAATAAATTAATTTAAATCTGAATAAATAATACTTATTCAGAAGGTATTTCTTCGATGAATTTATTAATAATCTAAAACCCTTTTTTTATTAACTCTATTGTGGTTGTAGGATTCATGTATGAAACCCCACAATTTTTGATCTACATAGGCCCTTATGATCTCTAAATGACACTAATTATTTTTTTAGTGACATCATGGTGGATGAATTTTCTTGTGTTATTCACCAAGATGGCATCAAGAGACTTTAGGCTTGAATATTTTCTTCACTCTCTTTAAAATGAGTGATGGAATATTCAAGGTATATGTTTGTTGTGCACAATAATTAAAAACCCTTTATTCCTTATTAATACAAAAATAATGATGTAACCCTCTATTTATTTATCTATGGTTTGGGTTAAAATATAATACAATTGAGTACATACCCTTAAATAATAAAATAGTCCTTATATAATACATTACCATATATTATTATTATTTTAGTATTTATGGATTCTTTTAAGTATTGGAATGGGAAATATTATTTTTCCAGCTTTTAAATTAACATTTATCACTTGATACGATCTTGGTATGCTCGTCCTTGAATGTTCAATGCTTAGTAGAACCACCACATGTGGCATTCCCAACTCATCATTTTATCGTAATCGCTTTTTAATATGATATTTACATGATGATGAACATTGTGATCTATGGAAATGAATCAAAGAATAATTGATGATTGAATGTAGAGATAATGATGTAGTATTATCAAATATTATTTATAATTAATTTAAAAATATATATTATTACCATATAATAAATTATTTTTTCATTTATGGAATTTGAACGTTTCTCTACATCATATTATCATTTCACTTTTTGAATAAAAAGTAAAATCCCTTTGGTAGTGATCCAAATTAATTCCATGAATATTTAAACATCATCGTAGGAGTCATCAGGTGCTAGTGTTTTAGATCCTATAACTTTCATCATTATCTTTGATCTCCCCCAGAGTCTCTTGAGGAAAGATTCTCATTAATCTCCCTAGAGTCCAGAGTTCTAGTGTTTGTTGATCACTCATCATTATTTGGAGAGTTCTTGGAGAGGGGGCTCTCTGGGGGTTCAATTGAATTATTTATAGATGTAATTGTAATCAAGCAAATGAAATTGAAAACCCTACAGAAATAATATTATATGTTTCATATAAAACAAGGTTTTGAAAATATAAATTACACATGCAATTTTATTAGTTTCCTTAATTACTATAGAGTCATACATAAATAATAATAAGAATAATAATTCTTGACATTAAATAAACTCAACAAATAAATTAAATATTATTTATTCCAATAATTTTCTATATATATTATTTCTCACTAGATCATTAAACTAAGTTCATCATTGCTCCAAAATAATTTTCAACACTTGAATAATGACTATTTATTTAATAAATAAATATCTCTAAATTATTCTCCAATACAAAAATAAATATTATATACAATAAATAGAAAATAAGTATTTATTAAACATTCTTCTCCCAAAATATTCAATTGAATAAATGGTGAAATAATATATTTGATCCCGAAATCAAGAAATTTTTTTAAATTATGTGTGGGAATAATATTTATTTTACTTTTCAAATAATAAATTGTATTATTCTCAAACAATGCTTTGGGATACACTTAGTGTCTAACCCTCTAAGCCTCTTTCTTAGTGGCATTAGGCGAAGCAGCCCAAAGTCCAAGGATAACATCTAAATATATGCCAATAAATCTATATAGAAATATGTTAATGTTATGATGAAATAAAACCACCTAATGCAGTTTAGGTTTTAATATAGTACATTTATCTAGAAATATCTATACACACTGGTTTCATGCTGGTGCCATCAATCTATGTGCTTGATGTCCCTTTTATTGAATTTCTAGAAACTGATATTTCCAACCGAAAAAAAATTATCATGGATTTATTTAAGCTATATAATTTCCCAAAAATTTCCTATGATATCAAATTATAATAAATAATATATGATAGAGATTCTTTCATACATTATCCATTAATGAAATATTAATTGTAGCATACCCAAGGTGTCTTACTTCACTTTGAACATATGTTTTCATAGTTTTCATCAATGCATCAGTCTACATGACTCAAAAATCCATTAATAATAATCCCAATGTCTAAGGGTAAATATTTTCATCTAAAAATAGGAAAATCCAATGGAATATATAAATGCGGATTTCCTACTAGGGTCTCATTCTTATATTTTCCAACACTGGAAATTACCAAGGGTGTGCACCATGAGAAGAAACCTCAAATTTCATGAGTCTCCACCTCTAAAAGATGATATCATTTGTGTTCATGAAAATATTTCATCTAGATATAGAACATGTATTAGAGAATACTATTGGGGTACTTCTAGGTTCTCAACATTGTGGATAACTATTATATCATTTCCGTGTGATAGCTACTCCTAAGAAAATTTCACACGCAATGTCCCTTATAAGAATAATCATGTTATAAAAAGGTTTTTATTAATATTAAAAAGTATTAATATAAGTTAACATATAGTACATATTATTTGGTTCTAGGGAATAAAATCTAATAGACTCCCACATTCACTACATCCATTTACTAACAACATCCAGTTCTCTAACTCTCACATGATACTCGTGATTCTGATGAGATATGTCTTTACTCAGGTGTTCCACCGTTTTTTATTTTTCTTAAACTCTACATACTTCCACTTCACCCATCAGATAAAAATTATTCAGGAGTTGATACTTGTAGAGTATATTTTATTTGTTGTTATGGTCATCACTCTTTTACAGGAGCCACCAATACAGAATTGTCACAATACAATGTCATGGGATCTCTACTGATTAGTAACACATCAATATCATGTAAGAATATTATTATCCAAATGGATTCTTTAGTGGTATCAAAAGATGATATATAATCAGAAAACTATATATAATTAGAAGAAAAAAAGAATTATTTAAAATCATCCACTTCACAACTCCTTTGTTGAGATAAAAAACATATCTTGAACATGACTTCACATCATTATGTTATATTTGAAAAATAGAATTATTATAACCCTTGATGAATAGATCCTCATGTCCTCTATAAATAAGGAAAAAATCTTCATCTCTTCATAGATAATTAAGGATACCCTTAAAAATAGAATAATGTTTTTCTCCTCGATCATCTTTATATAATCCTACCATTCTTAATGAATAGGCACATAAAATATATTACATAGAATAAAATACATGATTAATAATATTTCTAAATACTATGGGATCTTACACATTACATCTTTCCTAGGTTTTGTCTAATGACACATTTTTATATAAATATATATATCGTGTGACACTGGAAGAAATCCCCTCTTTGATTGTTCCATACTATGTTTCTTTAGTATCTATTCAATGTATTTACCTTCACTTATTCCAAGTAACATCTTGGAACTATCATGAATTATCATTATCCCTTGAATGTAGGTTGATTTAACTATGTACTTTTTGAGAAAAAATTGTTTAACTAGTATTTAATAGATTATATGACTGGTACATCATTTGCAATACATAATATACCATCAACATACACTAATATGATAACAAATAAAATCCAACAAAAATTCTTGTAAAAACATGGATCACATTCATACACAATGGAACTAGAATATATTATAGCTTCATTGAAGCAGATGATCCATGGCTTGGATTCTGGAATTAATTCATTACTGTATCTATGTAAATTTCATATCATTTTTCCATCACATTGATTCATAAACCCTTATATTTATGTCATGTAGACATCTTCCTGATAGTTCCAGTTATTGAAATATTTTATGATATCCATCTTCCAAATTTCATAATCATTGTAAGCTATTATATAATGTATAATTATATTTCATTTAAACATGGAATATGGTGAAAAATTTCTATCATGGTCATTTCCTGGATTTTGTTTAAATCATTTTCCACTAGACATTCCTTATCGGTACTTACTGTCATGACGTGTCCCAATGGGGCCCATTCCATGACTCGAAAATCCCACCTCCAATAGGTCAGGGTATATCAACTAGTACTGAGTAAGAATATCATTATCATGGGATGCCTCATCCTACATACCCTTACATGTACACACACATCCAAGACCATAAAATGTTAAAACATAAAAAAACTGATTAACCATGAATCCATACTTCTAAAACCCATAAAAAGTGTATGACCAGAAGTAAAAGTATGTTAATAGGGATAAATAAATTCCCACATAAAAGAGTCTAAAAGAAATTCCAACCAAAATTTAGACATGGGGACTTCTGTCAAGATACTATAAGATGACACCTTGGTCTATCTAGTCTCACTAAGTTCCATATGGTCCCAGTCCCTCAAGGACTCTATCGAAAGGACGATCATCTGCACATGACACAACATGTGGAGGAAAATACTAGGCCTGGGTGAGTATAAAAATACCTTGTAGTACACTCGAAAACCCAAAATAATATACCAAATGAATAATAGTAAAAAATATATATATATATTTGTATGAAATACATATAACCAGAAAATATAGATAGAATTAATAAAGACTCACAGTATCATGGTAACTTCCCAACAATAATTCCTTTTAGGATTCTAGATCAAACGTTCCACAAAGAAATCATCTAGGAGAACACACTCTATGAGTTACATATCACTAATCAAATCGTTATAGTTGTTATTTATCATTGTGTCTCTCCATTAGAAGTATAAACTTATAGTATGAAGAGATACGATTCATGGATCAGGATCACACCAGGGATCTTGGGGTATAACAAAAATTCAATCTAGAATAACCTATCAAGTAGAGGATCAACACCCACAATGTATTGGTCACAAAGATACCAAGAACTCCACCTACTAGAAAAATATGATATAAGATCTCACTCTGGGCCTCACAAAATTATTACAACAGCTCAATATAAGAAGTCCTCCTGAAGGGATAATTGACCTATGTGTATGTGGTGATTACATAAAAACCATCATGGAAAGGATATGGGTAACTTACCCTAATTAAACTTTTCTATGTTACGGTGGATATGTTCTTGAAGAAAAAATTTTGGAGTACATAGCATGAAGTAGGATAACACACTATGTCCCTTTGACTTGAAGTTCATTCATGTAAATGGCCCATGTCTGTACCCATGTTGGTGTAATAGAACACAATGTGTTTTTTCCTGTGTACCTATGACTGTGTACCAGACAGAGAAAAATGGATTTGTCAGATTGAGAGGGTATGGAAATGCCATCAGGATCAGCATGTGATTGCATGGGAAGCCTAGCCAGACAGCCATGAAATGGTGGAGAGAAACTATCATGACGCTGATGCTAGGGAGAGGAAGTTCCTTGTATATAGTCTGGTTGAATTCCCTAAGACCTTCGGGTCATGTAATCTCCTATTCATACAGGTCTTGTAATATCTGAGCCTACGGGCCTTGTAAGGGTTCCCCCTTATCCATTGAAAGGGGAATTATAAAAAATCAATAAAAATGAAGGCTTTCGCACCATTCGGGCCAGGGATGACCATGTTCGTTTACCGGTACATGGAATTCCCATGGTGGTGTACCTAAACCAGTGTCTGTGTACCCTCCAAGGTAAATATTGAGCCACTAGAGATGGGTCACACGCCGTGTGATACTTTTATTTCTCTGGAAAACCTTTTCACTATTAAGGGGGTATTACACATCTTGTAGTTCTGTGTTACATTCTGTGAATTTCTGAATTTTCTAAATTATAATATTAGGATTTTTCATTCTCTAACACTTCTCTAGCCATAATTCTGGCATCTCCACTCACCATAAAACTAGTATTGCCATTTTATTAACCTTTTCATCATATAACACCAGGATTCATCCCTTTAATAAATTCAGAAAATAGTCACACATATCGTTCCTTATTATGTGATAAAAAATTAAAATATAGTATCTAGAACAGCTGATCCACTACCAGTTTCATCATCAACCCACTATCATGTAGTTTCAAACCTAGATATAGAATATCAAATAATTCCACAAAGAAACAAGTGCTCAATGATTGATTTCTCTATGTATGTGAAACCACAAGTAAATGAAGAATTCCAATGATGAATGAAGAATCATTGGAGAAAATAAAATAAAAAATCCTGAGGATTATAACTTGTTAACTGTTCATTTAGACAACAATTAATTTCCCATAGAATGATGAATGATGATATAATCAAATAATCACCCAGAAATTCTCCCAATTCCAAAATAAAACTATCCCATCCAGCAATACAGACCATTCTCAGATTAAACATTTGGTTAATTAATCTATTTTTTATTAGAAATATAAAATGATGTATTAATAAAAACATAAAAATTTAATAACATTATTTTGATCAATCACTAATGAATATATATGATCCACCGTGATCATTTGACAGATCCTCAAATTCTACCTCGCACTGATCATCTATATTTGGTCTTATTGTCATCTGCCAAAAAAATCGCATTCAATGATCTATAATGGTCCACTAGTTCTCATGGTTCATAATGGCTAAGCCTAGTAATCCCACCATAACCATATACATATATAATATGTTTTTCAATGCATAAAAAATATAATTTAAAATAATTTATTTCATTATTTTATTAATTTTAATCCCGCAACGACTTTTTCAAAAATTCCCTATAATGAAATGTTTTATGTCACACCAAGGGTAAATATCATGTTTTGAACTAAACGGAACCCTTGGATTTATGATTTGGGGCCCATTTGTTTTATTCCATTTTTTAGAAAAACTATAGGAACGTGTAATTTAATATATTTAACATATTTCAATCATTAATTCTAGAAACATTGAGCCTTAGAACCACACAACTTCTCAGTGCCTTGTCTCAAAAAAAATTTACACATTATCTAAAAATAATACATGGCTAATATGATTCATTAAATACCCCCCACCCTAGGGATTTACATCCCAAAAATCCAAAACAAGGGATACATAAAGAGATGTGGGTACTAAGAATGAATATAAGCCTCTCACTCATAGATTCTCTCTTGAATTTTCTCTGGCTATCACTGGGCACACTCTGAATGAATCTCTCATCCATGAAGGATCCTCTACTTCTGATCCTCATTCTCAACTAAGTACTAAAAAAAGGTAGATTCGTCCATCATGTTCATCTCACCCTAATCAATAAGTAAGATAGTTCTTTCATGTATCCTCTAAACTATGACACGTGCACGACATCGTGAACCTAGTATAACTGTGGTGGTAGAGGTAATAAATATGCTATCTCGACAACTCTAAACAGTATTTATAAGTGGATAATTAATTATTTAGATAGTTTTTTCCCATTATAATACTCACTAATGCATTTCAATATAATACTCATAAGAACACATGGTCTCTCTCCCTGATATCCAAAGGCCTTTATCGCCTATCTACAAAATACTAATGGTAGCTCCGTCCGGTCCTCATCCACTCATAGTTGATTTTTCCTTCTCTGTAGTGGATCATACCATCTATAGGCCCATCATTTCCGACTCTCTTAGGTCATTATGTCAATGTGGTTACCTACAGGGTCCCCGATACAATTCCTTGAATGGTTCCATATAGATTATGTACTTGCACATGTGGTTGTATTCAAACTCCACTATTGGTAGATAATCCTCCAAAATATTACTAAAGACCAACATACAATCTTTCTACATGTCCTCGAGAACCTGAATAGTTTTCTTAGACCAGACAATATTATAGTGTTGAAATGTTGTACTCACCTGTAATTGAGTCCCAAATGCCTCCTACAATCCATTCCAAAACTGAAATGTGAAGCAATCATCATGATCAGAAATTATTTGTGATTGAACTCCATGAAGTGAGACTATCTTCTACATGAAGAGGTGACCCAAGATTTACACTAAACTATACTCTCAGAGAGATAATAAGTGGGACATCATGTTGATTCACTCTACAATCAACAAAACGACATTGTGTCTGAAATTTATTTTTGTAAATCCAACCATGAAGTTCTTGGATATTCAATCCCACTTCTATCACGGCATGTCATCGGGTTGATCTAAACCATCTAGAATATAGTGCCCATCCTTTACTTGCTAACAAAGAATTAAAAGACAGAGTCTACAAATCCCTTAATCATCCCTTCACACCAAAACATGTATTCGAGGTCCTAATACATTTTCACCACACTAATATGTAACATCAAAGGATATATATGAAACTCTCTTTGAAAAACCTATCACAACGTCCCTAGTGCCATCATGTGTATGATGAAAATAACAACATTATCTATATCTTTGAAAAATCATTTGAGAGAATTTCCAGTGGATATCTGATTATATAGGTTATCACAGTCAGTATCCCTATGTTGTTACTCCCGAACACACTAGAAACATATAGGGGTAACAACCATTGACTAGAGGTAATTTTCACCAAAACCATCTATAATTTATAAATACAATGAGGACAACTTCGTTGACACCACATTCAACAACTATGAACAATATCTCATATTGAGAGTATCTACTATCACATTCTATGTGCTTGGAGTATAGAAAATTTTGAAGTAGTAATCTTATAGAAACTCAATCCATCACATACAACTCATGCTAAGGTCATTCTAAGACAATATATACTTTAGAATCATATGATCATAATTTTTGAAAAAATATTCACCCATCAGGTTGTGTCACTGCATCTTTAGTGAGAATTCTACCATTGCAAAATGAAGATAATGGGTCATGTATATATTATAATGTTGTATTAAATGTCATGAAAAAAAAGATATTAATGCCTTCATCTGTATCATAACATAACAAATTCAGGTACCTGATGCATCATAGAACACTACAAACATGACTCCCTCCTCTATGAACCTCAATATATGATAAATCATGAATCTCTACCTTAACATTAGTAAATTCAACGGGAAACTATTTTTTCACATTAAAGGCTTCCCACATCAGTTCAAAGCTATCATGGGAGTTGATACCCTGTAGAAATTGAATATGAATCTATGATAATAGCATCTTAACTAAAGGAATCACCACACTTCTGTCATGCTCTAGGATGGATCCTAATATTACATAGCCTCAACCTCAGTATGGTCCACTACAACTCCTTATATTGAGATAACATGTCCAAGAATGTGGTCCCCCTATATGAAAAACAAAATCTTCAACATATTCTCATAAATCTGGTTCCCTCAAACTACATACAGAACATGCCTCAAGTGTCTCACATCCTCTTCCTCGGATGCCAAATACACAATGATATCATCGATGAAAACCACCATGAACCAGTCCACAAAAGCTGAATAGTATCATTCATGAGCCCCTTGAACACTATTGAGGAATTATAAATGAAAAAGGGTATCACAATGTACTCATAGTGACTTTAGAGACATCTGAATGCCATTTTTGGTATCTCCTCATCCAGTACTCACAATAGGTGATAGCATAATCTGAGGTCAATCATCAAGAACCATTATGACCCTGTCAAATGATCAAAGAGGTCATCAATCCTTGGTATCAGATACTTTTTCTTCATTTTCACCTGGTTCAAGATTTGGTAGTACACCCATAACATCAAGCTCCTGTCCTCCTTCATGACCAACAAAACTAGGTCTTTCCCTGATGAAACATTATGTCTAAAAGGAACTTCCTCTATAAGACCCTCTACTAAACTCTCATATCACGAAGATCTACAGGATCCATCCAATATGTTGGAATAGATATCAGTATCATCCCAAGGTGTTGATCAATGTTGGAGTCTATCTCTTGGTGGGGAGGTAAAATTTGAACATCCTCAGAAAAGATAACCAAATACTATACCACCACTGTAGGGAATTTCATACTCATAAGATCTATTGCACCAATTTTCATGAAATCTAATTGATGACTAATCAGTTACACACTTTGTGCATGAGTCTATCCTATAATTATTTGGTTTCTTTTTCACCCATAATGAAAAAAATGGTCCCATCACTGTTGACACACTATATCCCACTCCTCAAAAAGTCAATATATGCATAAATTTTATATAAATAGTGTTTACCTAGGATGATTTTATAAGGCCTCATCACTACTACCAAGAGATCCCAACATATACTCATGCCTCCAAGAGCCAGGTCACACTTTTTGCATGAGTGTGTAATCGCAGAGTCTTCCCCAGTAAGACACTCCAATGTCATGGTTTGAGCTAATGGATCAATAATTACCTATAAGTGTCAAACCATATAAATGGAAATAATGATATTATTAGAAGTAATGTCTATCAATACTATATATTATGTATAGAAGACAAATATGATACCTAGAATCATCTATAGAGACTCTAAGTTGTAAGACTCGACCACTTGTAGCTTCCCACTCCCCTGCCCTTTTGTCCACTGAGCCTGGTATGGGCCACCATGGGGTGATGATGATAATAATTAATAGTGTTGACCACCTTCGGCCACTCTCCCAACACAAATACCACATCCTCCACCCTAAAGTCCTACCTTCTTCTGATGTTCCCTTTGATATAGTGGACAATCTACTATATCCTTGTAAGCCATATGGTGGGTTATACATTCTCATGGAAGATATAACCTATCATCAATTGAGTAGAACCACCTCTCTTTAGGCTTACAGGACCCATTCTATGATCCCTAAACCATATACCCTCTATCCTAGGACCTCCTCCTAATATATCATTCACATATAAGTCCTTGATCCTGATGTCATCTCTCTTCTACCAAGGTCTCTACTCCAACATTCACACTACCAGAGAATATTACTTGCATATTCTCATCTAGGAAACTCTCAACCACCAATTATCACTCTAGAATCCTAGTATAAAAAGGAATGTACGGAGGTATATAATTGTCTTTGATGTCTCAATATATTCCTCTCTCCAAGGTTTGTGACCAGAAGAACTAATCCCAAGCCATAACCACCAAGTACCTAGATATGTTGGAATGCCACTATGAATACTCAGCTACTATCATGTTGCACTTCTAGAGCATCATAATCTTCGTGATATGTACATCCCTCATCGTAGATAATGATAACTCCTTTATGAAATTGCACTCAATCTCGGACCATGATAGTGTCTCCTCATAGTCAAATTGTGTCACCAAACCCCACCATCATTCTACTGATCCTTGATGAATACTTGCCCCCAATATCACTACCAAGCATGTTAGTGTCTTTACTAGAGAGAAAAATCATATCACCACCTCAATCCAGTCCTTAGCTTCTTGTGGGACGGGCTTGAATTAGAACCTGATGGGACTCTATGTTTAAAAATCATCATGTGAATTCATCCAATGCACCTCATACACTAGTACTATGGGTACCATCTATTTCTCTAGAGTTGTTGGAATATATGGTTCACCACCTGGAGGTAGCATCTCTGGAACTAGTCCATATATCGATGTTTCATAATTAAGGGGGTCATTATCATGATCAGGGAGCTGAATCCCAACTGGAATACATTGGGATTCCATCATGAAATAAACAATATGTACCATTATAATTAATCATATCTGTAGAGATGACTCAATAAGGAAATCAAAACCAGAAACATTCTTATATAAATCATGTACCATTTTTTCCCTTTAACCAATGTTCTCAAGTACAGAGTTGTAATATAGGTGATCAGAGTCCTTGTGTATGTATACGTCGGTCGTTACACCAACACTGGGGTCCCCAGAGTGAAATCCAAACATGGAACACTTAAAAAAAAATTCCCAAACCAATATCACATACTCTAGACCAAAAGTTGAATAGGAACCTTTGATACCACTCTCTCACAACCCATCACAACCGGGCTCTTATTGTGACTCCCGAAGAACACCTATAATAGTGATGGTTCTGGATACTAGCACTGAGTATTCATATCAATATCATGTAAGAATTTATTCTATTTAATTGTACACACACATATCTCCAAGCCCATACTATGTTCAATTGTAGGAAAAACTAAACAACCATGCATCCATACATTGGAATCCCATAACCCGAGTTCAAAAGGAAGTAAAGAAAAGTAAACAGGGCCAAATATATTCCAACCAAAAAGAGTCTGAGAATAATTCCAACCTAAAAATAAAGATGAAGACTACTGTCAATATTTCATTGGAACAACTCTTAGTCTACAATGCCCTAATAAGAACCTTTTGGTCCAGGTTTATCAGGGACTCCGTTGAAATTTCAATCATTTTCACAAGACATGACATGTTTGGGAGAATCCCATGCAATGGTCAGTATAACAATACCCAGTAGAACAGCCCAAAACCAAAAATAATCCAAATATTAAATAAAAATCTTCTCAAGATAGATAAATTTTTACAATATATATTTCAATAATATCCAGATATACTCAAAAATAGACAGAGTCTCAAGGAAAATTCATGACGGTAATGCTAGATTAGGTTTACATATTGAAGGTTCCACAACACACTCATCTATGAGAACACACTCCATATGTCAGGAATCATTGATGGAATCCATTTGAGTGGTAGTGATCATTGGTTCTCTCCATTAAAATTATACACTAGAAGTATGAAGAAATACAATACCCAGATGAGGATCACACCAAAGTTTATGGGATATACCAACAACTCAATATGGAATAACCCAATAACTAGAGGATCGCCACCTACTTAATTTTGGTTATAATGACACCATGAACTCTACCTAGTTCAAAATATGATGGAGGCCCTCACTCAGGTCCTCATGGAAGGATTCCAACAACTCTATCTAAGAATTTCTACTAAAGGGATTGTTTTTCTATATATAGTTGGAGATTCCATACTAACCCTCATGGAAAGGATTTGGAGAATATAACCTAAAGAAACTTTTCAAAGATACAAAGGAAAGGTCTAAAAGATAACATTTAAGGTGTACATGGTGTGTAATATAAGTACACACCATTTCCATTTGACCACAGTTCAGGCCCATGTAAACGGCTTGTGTCCATGTTTGTGATCTTGTAATAGTATATAGTGTGTAGCCTCCCGTGTAATAGTACACAGCTTAGCCCATGTATTCCCTATCTATCCATGTTTGTGTAGGGGTAAATGGTGTGCCTATGGCTAGGTACCTCAAATCATGTTTTTTTACCATCTGAGTAACATGCTGATCCATTAGGGAGGGGCCACACATCGTGTGACATGGTCACACACTGTTTCATACTTATCTTTTCCCAAAACCCTAGTCGTCATTTAGGGAGTCCCACACAACATGTATCAATGAGGTATGTGTTAGGTATTGGGTACTTTTCTATTTTTTTTATATTTGTTTCATGTGTTGTTGGCCACTCCTTCGGTCACTGTTATGGCATGGCCCCTAATCATAATCCAAGTATGATCATCAATTAAACATTTCCATCGTCGAACACTGGGATTCATCCCTTAAATCCCTTAGGAAAATGTTATCTCATGTAATTATTCAATTATAATTAATGAACAAAAAAATAAGATATCTACATCATCTGATATGTTACTTATTCCATCCTTACACCACCATCGTTTCATGTCAACCTAAATCCACAATTTCGAATTGTTCCACCAAGGAATGGGTGTGGAATGATCGATTTCTCAGTGGATGTCGAAGCATGGGACAATGAATAAAGCCCGTGATAAATAATGAATCGGGGGAAAAGAATACAAAACAATCATGAATAATGGATCTGAGTCAATGTTTGGGTCATTGTAGATTCATTTCTATTAGACTAATGAATAATGTGATAAAAAAATAACTACCAATAAATTCACTCAATTCCCATATAAAAAATATCTTCCCGCAATATTCATGATCAATGGATCAATATATTTGTTGATTGATCCTTTTTCATCATAGAAATAGAAAACAGTGAAATAATCAAACCATAACATCTTCTTAAAATGATTTGGATCAATAAATGATGAAGAACTGAGCTATGTCATGATCATTGGTGAGGTATTATGATGATTTATTTTACTAGTCATCGATCTTTGATAAGATCATTTCCATCCAATGGAATCTCTTTAAATGCTCTATAATGTTCCTCTAGATCTCTAGGTTTTGTGTGGCTGAACCTATGAATACCTCAATGGAAATATATTTATAAAAGTTGTTAGGTCACTGTGTCAATGAAAAAATTAAAAATTATTTTATTAATTATTTTATTCATTTTACACCCATTAAGAATTTTTTACAAAATCCCCATTTCAAAAAAGGTTATGTAATTCTTAAGGTAAAACCCATGTTTTCAACCCAAAAGTTACCTTATATTTCTGAACTGACACCCTATTTTGAAATTATTCCACATTTTGATGAAAACTATGTGGGTTTTCTATTTAATATATTCAATATATTTTGAAAATTTATTTCAACAACATCGTGTCTTATAATCACACATAATATTTGTTCTTGGTCTCAAAAAAAACCATACAATATCAAAAATAATACATGGAAAATAAGATTCATTACACGTACTCTAAACTACATGTCTATTTTTCACATGAATACTAATTTTCACCCAACATTAATTACATCAATTTCTTGATTAAACTGAACCCAGGATTGGTTCTAATACCTGGAATCCATTTTATAATCCATGATATATTTCCATCATGTGGAATCATATCTCTCTTATTCCTATTAGAATGAGAGAATTTTAATATTTTGAACAAAAAATTATCCTCTATCTTTCGTAACTACAATACCATATATCTCTGGTTCTCTACCTCTCTAGTTATTATTTTTAGTACATGAGATTTAGGAACACCTTAAACAAATTATTTCAAAGGGACCCATAGAATATGTTCATATAATAACTCTTATATATCATGAGAATCAAGTAGATAAAAATCAACCTTTCTCTTAATATCCTTCATTATAATGTTCTCCCCCTGATAAAATATTGCATGTTAAGTGACAATAAAATTCTTATCTGAGAGGTTTTATAGATATTTTCCCTTTAATTCTTTAGGATACCCTATAAAGATACATTTTTATCCTTAAGACCTTAGTTTTCTTTCTGATAAACCCTTAAAAAATTCCTCACAACCCCATACTATTTTATGTCATAGAACAGGCTACCATCCAATTCAGAACTCAAAGGGAATTCTATTTTACAATTTAGTTTCTACTCAGTTTAGTGTTTATTTTAAAGTCTGTATGGATTATCCCTAAAATAATAATTTTATATTTTCAAGAATCATTATTGAACTTACCATTTATAGTAAGGTAAGGTTCATCCTTTCACTAACACCATCCTACTATTGGGTTTAAATCAGATTTTGTGGTGAAAAAAATCCAAAACTCCCATTGATATTTGATAAAATCATGGTAAAGAAATTAACTACCTTTATCTGATCTATGATTATTTATATTGTTTCAAATTTTATTCTCTTATTATGTATTGATTTATTTTAATTTCTAAAAGTAAATGAACTTATACCCCCATCAAGCTGGCACAACCATATCTACTCGTTTCATTAGTAAAAGTTACAAAGCAATAATACACACCGGTAGCATCTTTTGGAAATGTTCTACACACATAAATGTATACCATTACTAAAATAATTGTGTCCCTTTCACCCTATCAACCGAATAGTGGTTTGGTTATTTTCCCCTGAAAACAATAAGGACATCTTTGACGTGGTTCTATCTTAATAGAGTCTAAATATTCATCTTAAAAAATCATTGCTTAATGATTCTCGTTTAAATGCCCATTATAGTGATTCCAAAGCTCGTTTTTATATAATTCATATGACTGTGATTTATTATTAATTTCCAAAACATGGTTATAATAATTTAATAAATTTATTTATTTATTTAAATGTTCCATACTAACACATATGTCATCTTTATATAAGAAAAAAATTATTTCCAAATTTGAAAATAAACCCACCTATATATAGTATGGATAAAGAAATATTTTTCTTTATAGATTTAAGTATATAATAACAATATCTTAAAACTTGTAAAATTTTAGTTGGAACTTAAATATGGCCATATTAAATAGTTAGAAAACCCAGCTTCGCACCTTTGGAATCTCACAAATACGCCTCTCCTCTAGCAATATTTTAGAATCTATTTTTTTCCTTCATTTGGATAAAAAATTGCACAAAATATGCTATATATAATAACCAATTTTTAGGAATTGAATGACTACACTCAATAATGAATTAACCTTTAGATTCCCCATGCATCCTTGTGTAATTATTCTTCTACTATCCTTTTTTACCACATGAAAAATATATTTCTTCCTTTTCCATTCCCTGCCTCTAGATCATCCTCTTCATAGAGGCATATTTCTTGGTAGCTTTATAATTTTTATGACTCTTTAGACCCTTTTAATTTTTCTTCCTTTTCTTATTCACCATAAGGAATATGTGTTTGTAACATCCCATATACTTTTACACTGTGATAATCATATTAAGATGTTATGAAAGACTCTTATCATTATTACTTGTGTTATAATTAATAATAAATATAAGTAAGGTCTTGGATAGTTAGGATAGTGTGAGATATATATGAAACATATTAGGTAATTTAATCCCTAAAAGTTATAAGTGTTCAATGTACCCAATAATATTGACTATATGAGTCACAACTGGATTCGAATCTCAAAGCATAACTATAAATAGTGAATTAGAGAACTCAAATCCCTCTTATATATCCATCTCCTGATAGATATCCCAAGGGAGATAAATCATGTTATACGCATACATGTCTTCATGATTCTAAAAAATCTCATTGTTTATGGAATATAGTATGAAACAACGAACATTTCTGGAATTGTTCAATAGTTTCTCATAGAGAGAGTACTCTTCCCCAGTATCCTCTTTAACATGAGCTTTCGGAATAGGATCTTCCAACACATTCAATTTGATTTCATGGTTGAGGATAACATGTAATAACCTATTTCACTCTTGTAAATTTTTTCTGATGAGAAGGTTTCCCATCTCAAGTATGGATCATAGTCATATATTATAAGTCCAATTTATTTTAGTTAATAAAATTATAATGATCAAAATTTTAGAACATTTTCTGATAAATGTTGATATTAAATAAATATAAATTTTTTAAATATTAAACAATTTTATTAGACACAAATATCCCTCACCATTATCGTAATAACATATTTTTGCTTAAAAATTATGGGGTAAAAGACACATATTCCACTTCAATTCACCCCAAAATTGGATGATAATGAAGTTTGAAAGGTTTTAGATAGTCAATTAGAATTCCAATACCATTTCCTCATAGTTCTTTGATATGTTGAGTGGACTCCACAATCCTAAAATACATAAATGGGATTTCCTTAACTTTTTTACCTATATTACACAGAGGCCTACTTTTCAAGTCAACCCTTGATGTTATGTAAGTTAATTAAACACAAAACATCAAGTAAGAATTACTTTGTAATTGAAGGCACCAAGACATTGGCTGCTCAAGAACTTTAAACTATGGTTTGGTTTTAACTTAAGTTGATGAAGGCAATGCAAAAATAATTTATATAATTTATAGATTTTATCATTATGAATTAATTTCCCATTTTATCATTATTTAATGTTTCTTAATTCTATGTGTATTTACTTGAGTGATTAACTATGTCTTATATTAAATTTATGCTTAGGCCAACATATTTTAGTTCTATCTTGCATGCTCATTAATTAATTAATTCATGTGATCATAACAAAACATATATAATTAAATAACCATGGGTCTTGAAATAAATAAATAACATTGTTGTTTGATCATTATATTTTATTAATGGATAGTTTACTAAATGGATGATAAACTAACATTCAACAAAGGGTAAAAAGATTGTGAATCATTTTATCTTTCATGTTGAAGATTTCAACCTATCAAACCATGTACCTCTTGTATTTTTTTCTCCTCAACTCAAAACATTAACCAACTTCACTATATTTTTAGTCCCATCCATTACATATGATTTTATTCAAATGAAAGGGAGAGGACCCAAGGGATTAGTTAATGGGTTTACATAAAAGTCGCCATTGGTTCACAAGACCATATAGAACGAGATGAGGGATGAATCTTATTTCATCAATATAATTTAACAGAAAATTAAAATGAAAAACAAAAAATTAAACATTCCACCATATTCTCTTGATCATACACATACATTCAATGTGTTACGTATTTAATAAAAATATAATTAAATTCTAATCATTCTTATTTAAGATAAATTATACCCGAATCAATTAATTATATTCTTTAATTAATCAATTTTTTTATTAACTATCATATAAATTTTTCATAGATTTTCGTCTATAATAATTTTTCAAAAATTGAATAGATTTATAAAAATTTAACGATTTAAAAAAATGTACCTTGTAGGTAACACGTTGATTGCTCATCCAAACCACCCAACATGAATTATATTTGTTTACTATTTACTCATATTTCTTATGGAATACATGTCGTAACATTTAATTTCATGGAATGTACTATAAAATTAATTACCTTATGGAACACGTGGTATTTATATAGCTTATTTTGATTCAATGCTCATAGTTTAATGACTATATTATTAATTATACATGTTATGGAATTTTGAACATTGCATAGAATTTAATTAGAAATTTAATATATATATATATATATATATATATAAATTGTTACATGTCATTCCATATTACCTTAATGAACACATGGTACAGATGTTGATATGGTTTAAGTGATATAATAAATTAATCTTAATTCTCTATAATTTTGTAATATAAACATCGTTTAAAATCTAGGTACACATTGTATATTTTTCTCACCATCTATCTATTTTGCTGGTCTTTAGACTTTGTATGTAACTATTCCATAGAAAATAATAGAGTAGATGGTGTGGACATGGGCTACATTGTTTGTGGTCCCCAAGTTACGTGGTCACTACTCATGTAGGCCATGTATTAAAATACATTTCATGTTTTTAACTAAATTTAGTACACATCATGTATGGATGATACATGGCATGTAGTCTGGCTGACTGTGTTCTAGGTAGGCCTGGTCAACATGTAATTTATTTTACTACACATCTTGTGTGATGAATTAACATGGCTCAAATTAATTTCTAAAAAATTTGTAATAAATTAACCAAGTGTACAAGGCATGTACCAAGGGGGAATGCATCATGTACTCTTTTATTATCTTTCCAGATTCATCATCCCCTCTTGATGAGTAATTTTAATTTGTTCCATTCATAAAATTAATCAATTCGATTATATTTGTGAAAAAGAAGAAGAATAAGAGAATATATCATGATTTGAATTAAATAATGATTTGATCAAAATAAAAACTAATGATAAATGAGTAAATCAATCAATGATCATTAAATAATTGTAAATAATTATGTAACCCCATAAAATAAAACATGTTGTTTTTCAGAGAATAGGAAACATTGGATTGTGCATTACCAAATCATATTTTATTCAAAATCTATCATTAATCCATGATTTACACAATGATAAATGTTGTGATTAATAGAAATGAATAAAAGAACAATTGAAGATTGAACTATGGAATCAAGATGTAGAATCATCACATATTATTTATAATTAATTTAAAAAAATAAATAATTACCTTGAAACTAATTTTTTCTTCTTTGATTGATCTAAAAATGCCTCTACATTATATCATCAATGAATTGCATGAATCAATAGTGGATCCCCTCTAGTGGTGATTATCATGTGTTCTAGAAAACATTGATCATCATTTTTGAATCTTTCGGTTCGAGCGAGGTATATTTTGATTCTTCCATCATTCGCCTGTGATCACCCTAAGAATTCCTTAAATTGGGACTCTATATGATTTCTATAGACTCGATTGTGGTAGTGTAGGATGATCTCTCTTTATTCTTGAGAGAATGCTTGGAGAGGGGCTTTATTGGACTTCGAGAGATTTCTATATGGATTTTTTTATGAATAGCCAAATGAAATTAGTAACCCTAAGCAAATAATATAATTTTGATTATTTACCACTAGGAATAAGAAATTACAATTGCACATTCACCAGAATTATTTTTAATAATTTCATTAAAAAATAATATCTATAAAAATAATTATATTTCTTGACGTGTTCTAAACTCGAAAATTAAATTAAATTTTATTTATTGAATAATATATAATATATATTATTTGTCACTGAACTATTAGACTTGGTTCCTCATTCCTCCACAATATTAATATGACCTTGAATAATTGATATTTATTTAATAAATAAATGTCACTAATTTATTAAAAAGTAAATAAAAAAATATTATATTCACTAAATATAAATAAAAATGTATGTAAAATATTTAGTTTTAAAAATATTCTCTTTGATAACTGGTGAAGGAATATATGAAATCAATCAAACATAAATAATTATTAAAACATGTTGAAGATTAATATTTTTTTAAATTGTTAAATAATATATAATAATATTTTTTAACTGACGTTCTGGATACACATAGTGTGTGACCCACAAGGCCTCTTTCTCGGTGGTGTTAGAAAAATGAGCACGAAGTCCACGGTTACTATCAAGAAACACACAAAGACACACATAGAGAAAAATGATATTGTTTCAATGAAATAGAACTATATACAGAAGGAATCTATGTAATATAATCCCTTAATCTCGATATCTCTAATCAATTAGGTTGCATGATACTTTAATCAACATATGTTCTTGATGTGCCTTTTTTGAATTTTCGTAAATTTAACTTGCATATAGAACATCATGGCTTTGGTTTTATTTAAGCTATATCATTTCTATCCAAGGGAAAAAGATGTAAAATCTTGTTAAATAATAGAAGAGGATAATTCTTTTTTGTAATATTTATTAATGAAATATTACTGATGATACATCCCACTTATCCTAATTCACTATAAACATATGCCATCATAGTTTTTTTCAATACATAAAATTTGGTGACTCATAGAATCCATCAATAAAAATATTGAAGTATAAGTAAAATTAAAAACATCCACCGATTGTAAAATATAATGTCACATATAAATATAGATTTCCCACTAGAAAGTCTCATTTTCATAATTTCATACTCTAGAAATTACCATGGGTGTACAGCATGAGAAGGTTCCTCAAAGTCCAATGAGTCTCTACCCCTGGTAGCCTATATCATTTATGTCCCAAGAATGATTTCATCCACATATAGAACATATAAAAAATAATACTTTCACCAAACTTTTGGGTTCTCCTCATAGTAGGAAAAGATATGATATTTCAGTGTGATGGATATGCTAAGGATATTATCACATAATATGTCACACTAAAAACAATCAAGGTATGATAAGGGGTTTATTAATATTCAAAACAAGGAATTAAAGTTATCAAAAAATATATAGAAGTTTTTTCCATTACACCAACTCCAATAGTCCTTCTAATCTTTTATTGAATACCCCAATAAATATTTAATTAAATTTTTAATTGAGAAATAAATATCTTATTCATAATTTCCCAAATATATATTTATTAAATATTCAATAAAATATTTTCAACCAATAAAATTGGAATAAAATTATTCATTAAACATTAGATTAATATTTATTTCATTAAATAAAATTAAATATAATTTCATTGAGATCAATAGAAGCACACAATGTGTAGCCCTCGAGGATTATTTCTCATTGTATTTGGGTGGGATTGACTAATTTCCATGATTATTATCTATATATGGGAAAAGGAACCCATGATAATGAACATAATGCCACAACAACAACAACCACATATTAATGATCACTATGTAATATAATCTCTTTGTTAAAATATCTCATCAAGTAGGTTGCACATTTTTGTCATCAACTTATATGCTTGATATTTCTTTCTTTGACTATATAAAATAAACGTGTCACTCCAACGTGGTCATTGAATTTGAGGTGATGGTTCTATTACAATCAATGGGATGGTATATCAATTTCCATAAAGAAATAAGGGTGAAATCCTTCCTCAACCAATCCATTAATAACATCTCATTCGCAACACCCCCAATGTATCATACATTATGTGAACATATGCCATCATGGTTTTGGTCCGTAAATATAAGTATGTGAATCATGACAAGTATTAATAATAATATCAAATTTTATGGACCATTAGACACACTCATGAGTAGGAATATCTAGTGAAACCGAAACATGTGAAATTTATAGTGGTGGGTCTATTCTCAAAATATATCATCTTGAAGATTACCAAGTGTGAACTTTATAAGAAGAAGTATCATATGATTTTGAGTACTCTCAAAAGACCATCTACATACTACATGCCCTATCATTTAACATTATCCAATAATAGAACTCTATTTAGAATATCAACATTACATTTCATGTATATCATTATAGGGGGAAATTCTATGGTCTTATAGATGTGACTGATTCATTAGTACATTATTTCATCAAATCCATGTAGAAAAATGAAAAATATATAACAATTTGTTTTATTAATATTCAAATATTTGAAAATACTAGTAATCAATGTAAAAAAAGTTGTTTCTGGAACACCATCTCTAAAAAATAGACGCCCATAATTGGTACAACTACCTAAGGATTTTTGTCCACTACATCATATATAATGATCATGTTTCTACTCCGTCTAGTATTTAAGTAAGGGGAATACCATGTTGTCTTATATAGATTTTATACTCATTGTATCTTTACATCTCATAGAAATATCCCTTAAGAGATAATACTTTATATGTATATTTTTTCTTCTAATGTGTCCTTCAGACCATTGTGATATCCACCATTATAATATTATCTTAATAGAGTCTGATAGGATCATTACTTCTAGGTACCCCTCCAATATCTTATAAGATGTTTCATATCCATACTGAATCTTTAGCATCCTCATAATCCATGATATACTTGAAATTTGATGTAGAATTGGTTTCCACTGTGTAAAAAATGTAAGATTATAAGCCACTTACCTTTTTGACTATGTAAGGACCAACTTGTGAAAACCCTCTATTATTACTCTGAATTTGAACCATGGATATATTGAACTATTTAAATCCAACTCTCTACAAATATAGGCCACGTAGATTCTCAGGAATGCTGTAAGAATCCATGTATTCATGAGACACTATGAGTTTACTTGACATTGATGATATCATTAAATGATAAATTCTAACCATGTCACTAAAGTTTTTAACATTTAAAATTAACTATTTGTTACTTGTCTATATTGCTGGATGATCTGACAGTGAGGATTCTAGCACATAAGATTTCCATTCATGGTAAAGGACAAGAAGAAGGAATATAAAATTTTCCAACAATGTTTATACCAGTGAGAAGATATTATATCTCTTATATTGATCATAGGAATAATGTGGATAACGAACATTCAATTATTTTATAGTTATTAAAAATATCCCATTAATTGTATTTTCCCAGATTATAATTATGTGATACATACTGAATTTGGATTTTATTATGCATCCCACTATTTTATCAAGTTACCACATCCATCACATTTTAAATTAGAATATCTTGTTTAATGTATATTCTAGTGGAAATGATCCATATTCCCCTTCATGTAATGCCAAAAAGGGTTGTTCAAGATATATAAAGGTATTTTCCTAGGAAGGTATCGTCTTGCTACGGGCTTGTATCACGTGGATTCATTGAGTGAACATCCCATTCTAGAAATATTAACTTGGATTTATTCAACAATTTTATCCATGTTATAGTGATTTTTGATAGGTCTACTCCTCATGATTTAAAATGGGGGATTCAACCCAAATAATTCATAATAACCCTCTTATAAAAGTAAGCATCCCAAAATGGGTTGGTCAAACACATTGTAATATTGGTTTCATATCTACTCATGTAATGGAAGGATAAGTCAGATATAATATTAAATTGAGGTATTTTTTATTTATTATGTTTAAATTGTTCTTTTTTATTGTTTACATGTCTTGGTAATTATTTATGTGGATTATTTTTATATAATTAGCCATTTGTTTACAAACTATTTAATCATAATACTTTTATTTATATTATATATTTTCACATTAGTTAATATATATATATATATATATGAGATTTCGTTATTGTATCCATAAATTAAATAATTCATAAGATATAAATAGATAAATAAATAAATAATGTGATCCTGATCTTGTCTAATGTTTTATTTATTGAGAAGAAATTAAATCAAACTTTGGCCTTGGGAAAACCCATTATGGCGATCCCAGCATGAGTTGAAGCATTTAACATGTCTTCATATGTATCACCTAGGTTTTCATAATATTGGTTCTTCATTGAACCACCTCCACACACCATGGGATACTCTATTTATTTCATATACTTATAAATCACACAAAAGTTATGGGGATGAAAGGATTGGTTAGGGGAAATAACATAAATAAATATGGACACATAAGTCCCACATAATAAAGGAGGGAGGGATAATTCAGAGGTGTTCATATTTTATTGAATATTTAAAAATATAAAAAACAAGAATTAAAATAAATTTACTAATACCAACACACACAAAATGTCTTGTACAAGATCATTATCTTTCACACATAAGAAATGGTTACAAAAAAGTGCACTGGATAACATTCATTTCAATTCATTCTTTCTTATTAAGATAAATGTGTTAAAATTAATTAATTAATTTTTTAACTAACTCATTCCCTTTTATATTAATGAACATCTAAATTCTCTAGGAGATATATATCATAAATGAATCAATGGAGAATAAGTTTCAAAACCAATAATTACATATAATTATAATAATTTAATTGATCATTTATTAATTTATTAAAACATTCATTAAATTCTAAAAAAAATTATGTGATAATCAATTTAATATGGTTTTAAAGTTTCAATTAATAATTTAATGTAATTTTATTTTGTCTTTTTTTGTGGGACTACATGATGTTTACTTATGAGATACTAGCATTGTACCTTGATTATCATGTACATGGGATAAACACCTAGGGATTTGGTGTCTACCTCATCTAGACTACATGGGGTGTACAAGCCAATAACACACCATGTGTCAAACTAGTCGTGTTTTCAAGAGAAATATCAATGGACTTGACATATTCATTGGATGGGAGACCACACAACGTGTTCTCCAGTTAAACATTGTGTGTTCCCCTATCTTTGTTTCTATTTGACTCATTGAATAGATTATCATATTCTTTGGATGTGTTAATTAATGAACCAGACACCATGTAAACTAGCACCATATCATGTATTATATTACTTCACTAGGATATTTGTCTCATGTATGTTTTAAATATGTATTTGACCACATGGTTAGCATGAATTTCACCACTAAACCATGCAGACTACATGATATGTACACTAGCTACATGATGTGTAATACGAAAACCCATGTTCTATATTGTCCTGTTCTATACATAGTGTGAAATAAATGCAAAATGTATAGTTACTTCATGGAAAATCATGTATCCCGAAAAACAGATTGTTTTAGCGAAATTTGGTATATTGAGAGTACTCTGGATTGAATTTTTATTGCATATGTTATCTAGACAAAATACTTGGAACTTCATGAAGGAATATCAATTAATTTTTCTATTTTTTTTGTCTTTTAAGGAAAACACATTGAAATTTGATGACTGATATTTTGAATGGATGTTAAATAAAATAATATTAAATAATGAAAATTCTAAAAATAAAATATCTAACCTCTGTTTCCCATATAGATAAACACTCAAATAAATAATTAATAATTTTAAACATGACCCTATGATTCCACTTGATGGTTTTGAGTGTAGTGGAAGAACATTTGAGGCTCAGATAACACTAATGGTTTTGTCGATTCAATTGATCATTTTCAAAATTGTTCATGATGTAAATATCATGAACAACAAAAAACTCCCAATGAATATTGATTGAAGATAACTCTAAAACTAGAGAGGTTATGATCCCATAAAATTTAAAAATAATTTATATTTGATATGAAGAATGTATTCCAGAACTGAGGGTCTTTCATTGTCGAAGTTTTTGATTGTATGGAACCATTTTCAGATTACGTTTATTGCACTTATGGTATCTAAATATATAATAACATTTGCAGTGATCCACATGTGATCCTATGATCTCCAAATGAAACTGATTGATTTTTAGGTGCTAACATGGTGGCCAAATCGTCTTGTTTCTTTTTACCTTGATTGACTCAACATCCTTAGAGGTTGAAGGAGTTATTCTAATTATTGAGAAGATTAAAGAAGTAATAGTCAACAGAGTTGTATGTTGTACAAAATGATCCTCAACCCTTAATTCTTGGTTAATAGTATATTATAGACATATCCATCTATTTATTGAGATTTTTTTGTGTCATGATTTTATTTGATTTTGTATCACCCCTGAAAGAATATAAGAATCCTAATATATCACCATGTAATATAATAATATTACTATTTTATTTTTATCGATTTCACTACTAGCACAATAATAAATATTATTTTACAATCGTGTAAATTAATATTTATCACCTCACATGATCTTGGTTTGGTCATACTTCATGGAATTTGTTAAATAAATGAATAAATATTTATTTAAATATTTAATTCGTAGAAAAATATTTTATTCACAATTTAAAAAATAAATGATTATTTAAATTTCAATAAAATATTTTCTATTAATAAAAACTAAATATAATTTTTCCATGTTATTGAGAGTGAAATTTATACACATAATTAAGTTAAAATAAAATTTAATCAATTTCAATGAAAACACTTAGTGTGTTACACATTCGGATACTTTCTCATAAGAATTATGTGATCTACTGTAATGTCTAAGATTATTATATATAAATGACTCATGTCTTGCAAGAGTAAGAATATAATGTCATAACATTAATAACTACAGATGAATTCTTGCTAAATAATATAATCTATTTGTCATGATATCTCATCAAGAAGATTTCACATCTCTGTCATCAACCTATATGATTTTAATTCTTTCTTTGAATATCTTAAATAAACATGTTGTTACACCATGGACATGGAATTAAGGGTGATGGTTATATTACAATAAAGGGGTTGAGATACCAACATCGATAAATATATAAGGTAAAAATATTTCATTAACTTATACATTAATAACATGTCATTTGTGATTCACCCAATGTAACATAATTCCCACGAACATAACGCATCACATGTTTTCATTAAATCTAACTGAATTAGTCATGATATGAATTAATGATATATTAATGTCTAAGGATCATTACACATTCTCATAGATATGTATATCAAATGAAACCAAAACATACAGAATTTTTAATGGTATTTCTATGCTCATAATCGATTATCTTATATATTACCAATTGAAAACTTCATTAGATGAATCTCCATAATCCTACGAGTACTCACACCTTACAATCAACAAACTATGTTCCAAATCATAGTATGTTATCCAATAATAAATAAATATTTAAAAATATCATCATGGAACTTCAAAGTTGTCATCATAGTACAAAAATTCAATGACTTTATCAATGAAAATCATAACATTAGACATTACTGTATCATAGTAATGCAGAATAATGAACAATAAAAAATAAGTTGTTTTATTAAAATTCCAATATTTTCTTATAATAGCAACTAAATTACAAATAGATGGTTCGAGATCACTACCTCTGACACTTTTTATGATCTTTAGAATTTGTTATGCCAGTCTACCATATAGGCCACCTCACCCACACAACAAATTATGCGTGTCTCATCTTGGCTACCAAGCCTAATTTGATTTTCTCTATCTTCTCTCAAAAATTCCCCTATCATTTGTCTTAACCACTTTCTTGACATTTTGAAAATGAATTCATCACAGTTCATTGAAATTATTCTAGTTCCATATAAAAAAGGGAGTTCTTGAGATTGAGGATCGCCAGCCATTGTATTTCATAGACAATACTCCAATGTCTTATTCCCATAGAGAGATTTATTTTTCTAAGCCCTAATTTTACCTAATCTTATTACAAAAATTCTTAAACCTCAAATCATCAGTCCTATAATTCTACTAGAATCTCTTGAGTTCTTGGGTTTTTCCCAATACTTTAAGCCTGTATTTTAATTTTTTCTTTGAGATGTGTTGTTTTTATTATTATTTTATTTTTAAGTTTGTATGGGATGACATGTAGTATTCTATAATTCTGGGTGGTGTATGTGAAAATCCTTTGACTTGGTTTCACTATAAGTCCTCAAAGTGATAGGGGCCTCATGCATGGATAGTTTTTATGGTTTGAGTGTTTTTTTATCTGTTATATGTTCTCTATTTTTATGTCTATTTTTATTTTAATTTTCATAATAAAAAATCATGGTGGTAGTGTTATTACCATAAAAATAAGATCAATAAGGATTAAATAGTATAAATAATTTTTTAATACCTTTCTGAATTCTCATATAATTTTATGTGTTATTTTTTCAATAAATATTCTTTTATTTTTGGTTTTTATCTTATTCTTAAAATCCCATGTACTTCCTGATATTTCCTTCTTAGGTCATTTTGGTAGATTTTCATATCATTCGAACTGGCCTCCACCCTCACAATTAGTATATTTTCTATAACTGAGAAATAATAGAACCTTTCATTAATTTGGATAGGGATAATTTAAATATTCAAAATATATTTAATATGTAGATATTTAAATTAAGATGTTTTATGGTCCATGGTGGACTCATAGACACTCTCTTAGATCCCAAGAAGATTTTTGGGATTGTCTTTAGCAATATATAGTCATCCAATAACGAACCAATGTTTTATCAATTGAAATTTCTTTCATATAAATATGTCTCTTGAAATAACAACATAATTATCTACGGAGTACTAAATTCCCTTTAAACATAAGTTTGTCTCATCAGTGATTTGAATTTCAAAACTCTGATATACACAGTTGTGATCAGTAAGTTATTTGGAGACAAATATAACCATCTAAATTTGGGGTGAATAATGACATACCCTTATCAATAGTAATGTTAGACTTATGAATAGTGACATACTATAATGAATAGTAACCTTACCTATGATAGTATATAAATAAGATTCAAGTGGGAGTACGATATAGATATATCTTGGAATAATAAAATAAATGTTCTAGAATTGTTATTTCGAATAAATTATGATTTTAATATAATATTAAATTAATAATATTTAAAAAATTAATTTTGAAAAATGGATTTTATTTTTTCATTCTACATGCACAAAAATGGTTTAGATTAATATTTGTAATTTTTCTAAATTACTTGAATTTTGTGATTAGTAAACTACATTAATTTACCATATAAACAAATTATAATATAAATCTAATATTCCTAAAAACATAAGTGATGTAAGTACCCAAATATAAAACTCAGATTAATTTATTACTATTATAGGTCATGGAATACTCACTGTTTCTTTTCATGTCAATAAATAAAAGATTAATGATTATAATATTATTAAAACCCTTCTCTCCTCTACTTTAAATACCACCCCTCCTTACCTCTTCTCTTCACTCCTCTCAAGCCTTGTTCCATGCCATTATTCTACCCAAATCTCTTCCCAAGATCCTTCTCCACGTCCAAATACCCATAGTCTCTTCAATATTCCAAATCCACTTCCCTTAAGAGGCTCTCAAAGGAGGTAAACTGAAGAGGTAAATTCATCTTTCCAATTCTTTTATTACTTTTATGTTCTTTCCTTTTCTTGTTTCCTTCCATGGCTCCTTTCACAAAAATGGTATGATAACTCCGTTAACATACATGTAATGTAATTCTATTATGCTAATGGGATAATTAATTATCTTCGATCTTTTCCCCATATTTGGTTTGAATGAAATAAAAACACCATTTGAGATGTGATAATTTAGCACAATCAAGGATGGTGGGTTATCAATTCCCATTACCATATTCAAATGTGGTCATAAAACCATTTTCAGGATGGAAACAGGCCATAATATATTTTTTATGTCTCATGAATGGTTATTAAATCCTTTTTTACACATGGGTTTGGTTTATAAAACAAAATGTGTTCTTTGAGGTAAAAATCGCCAATTTAACAAAAAGGATGTCAATAGAATTTTATATAATGATTCAACTACCCATTAAGTAAAAATAATAATTTTTCAACAAAATAAAATTATATATATTAAATAATAAAATATAAATTCAATTATGGATGAAAATATCCATCATACATGTTAATATGAACATGAACTGATCATTAAAACCAATAAAGCTAACAGACCCAAACAACGAAATTGAACCTCTTAACCAACCAAAATGGTTATAAATGAACCTAAAATGTTATAATAAATATTTTCATATATAATAGGTTCTTTAATTATTAATCAATGAACCAAATTTTATTTTTTAGGTCATTATTTTCAAGAAATCCTCGCCATTGTCATAAGGTAAGGGATCCACTCCATTTCACTTTTATTCAAGAATGTCCTCTTTGCTATGCCATTTTATGTGTAATACATAATGATGGGGTATGATTTATAACCTCCCTCATTATTTATTCATGATTTATAAGTGATGATAAATCCCATTATCTCCCATGAAACCCTCTTAATTATATAAGATACCATGCCGATAATCCGAAAGGAATTCCCCTAGAACTGCCTGTATTCCTTCGGGTACATCTGTATTTCTTTTTACCCAATTGAGGTTATATTTCCTTTTTATGTACAACTACTACATGATTTTTATATGATATATAATAATGTTTCAATAACCATACCCCATTCTCTTTTAGGGATATACATGCTTTTATGTGAATCCCTCCTCGATAAATCCCAAAAAGAAAACTCATTTTAAGGAGCTTCCCGAATTTTTAACAAATTTAAATGGTACTCTTTCCTCAATTTTAAGATAGAATTGTTTTTAAAAAATCATACTTTTAATTATGAAAACCATATTGTTCCACTTTTTGTTTATATAAAATATTTTTCCATTTTCTATTTTCAAAGCTCTATAGTATTTTACTTAAAACCACACAAAAATGATTTAAATGATAAAATTTTTCAAGTAAATTTCATACATGTTATTACTTCTGTTTGACATAAATTATTATAGTATATTCTTATTTTACCTTAAGAACATCCATGTATGTTCTAATTATTTTTTCTCAGGGACCCTTCCATGATATTCCCATTGGTTATGCTTTATATCATGATTGTGGTACCCAATTATTTCCATGGGTAACACTTATGTTTAAGTAAGATTGATTAGGTATTATTCATTAGGAGGAAAAAATATTCATGAAATGTAAGATGGGTGAACCCATATGTTTCTCTAATTCATTGTCTAATGTTGAGTCTCATGAGATGTTATATGTGACGGTCTTTGTGGTTACCCTTGGCTTGTGCTACAAATGTGGAACAGTCTTGGTGGTTAGTCTTGGCTTGTGAAACTATGCGAAATGGTCATAGCAGTTAGTCGTGACTCTTACCAAATTCATGTTTTATGTTTCTCTCAAATGTTTATGATTCAATGTTTAAATGATCCCATTTTTATATGTTATGATATGTTTCATACCTTTTTATATCATCATTTATTTCCATTTATCCCTTGTGTTAATGCTTTGTTCTTATGGTTATTCCCTTATTGAGATTTTTAGACATCCCTTTGTTCATGAAATCCCCAGGTTTTCCTATGTAGATGTATGATCACAATGGAATATAGGAGCTCATTATAGAGTTTAAATAAAAATTTGTTCTTATAATGTTTTATTATGTACCTAGTATTCCAAAACACTAGGCTTTATGATACTTGGATTTTACTATGATGTATAATTATGCTTAAAATCATGTAATGTTATATGTAAAAGGTTAGGGTAACTATAGTTGGTATCAGAGGATAGTCTAGTTATTTTTGGTTATTAAGAATATAAAAATTTAGTAAGAACCATTATGATGAGCCGAAGTATAGGAAAACATCCCTAAATTTTGGTTAGTATAAAGTAAGTGGTTTATCAAAAAAAATACATCCCTTTTTGGATAAAAATATGTAGTGGAGGCTCTGGAATATATATATCTAATAGTGAAAACTCTGACAAGGAGTTTTGGGCTTGACCAGGGGTATCTTGGTACATGACAACGGGCCTTGCAGAACTCTTGGTTTCACACTACCAGGGGATATGCTCTGGTAAATTTGTGAGCATAGTACAAACCATTATTAAGAAAATTAAAAAATCCCATAAGAATATAAGTTACGAAACAGATCAAGGATAACCTAGAATTAAACCTATGGAACCACAAGTTAAGAAGTACTACTCATCTAAACGTTTTCCCTTTTTATGTTAAAAGGCTTCTTTTTTATGTTCAATTACTATGTTTTGAATCCCTCTAATTGTACATTAATTTTCTTAGTTATTGGTGGGGAATAGAATAACACCTTCCAAAAACCTATGTGATATGAAATGTGAATATTTCCTTAATAAAATGAATGGTATGATTAGAACAGGTTCTCAAAACTTCATGAATGTACTTTCTCAGCTGGATCATGTTATGGATAAAAACGTGAACCATTTGTAACACCCTACTCCTATAAGGTGAGAGAAATTATTCATTGAATTTTTCATGCAGAAAATCCCTCCCATGTTTAGTGGATCTTCTGGTCCCCTCCTTGTAGAACACTGGATTAACTCCATTCGAAAGATATCATCTTTCCTCCAATGCTTCGAAGAAGAAAAATTTGAACAGGTGTTCTATAGTTTTGATGGGGAAGATGATCAGTGGGGGACATTGGTCAAGAATACAATGTCCAATGAGGAAATGGATTCCATTGATTGGGAGGAATTCAAGAGGATGTTTTTCAATAAATATTTTCCTTGAACCCTCAATCTCAATATAGAAATAGATTTCCTCGGTATCAAGAATAATGAAGATGAGTCCATCAGGGCATATGAAGCAATCCTTACAATTCTTTCAAGTTACACATTTTGCTTTTTCATGTACACCAAAAACATGGTGAATCTATTCTTTATTGGGCTAAAGACGAGTATACGGAATGTGTTCGTGATTTAAGACATTGAAATTCTTGAGGAGGTTTTCCATTATGTACTCAAGGTTGAAATGTATATTGAACACCATTAGTGGTCTCATGGTCCTGGTGACAGGAAGTGAAAAATGGATAAAAACATGGGTGCTTCAATCATAAAATTCCATGTTGGAAAGAAGCCCGAATTTCCAACTATTAAAATTTGTGGGAAGAAGCATCCTAGGAACAATATATAGGGAACTAAAAGTTGCATCAGATGTAGAAACTTGTGACATCGTGCCATGAACTATCATAGGGATATGAAAAATTCCACTAATGTGGCATAATAATGGAAGGTTCAGATCAATGCTCTACCAGTGGTGCAGTTTTACAACTACAAGGAGCATGGGAATTATAAAAACAATTTACCTAAACCAAGGGTTGTCAAAGGAAATCAACAAAAACCTCTAAGGAAAAATGGAACAAACTTATGAAATCACTACTACTAAGGTGGAGCTGGACAATGATGGTGTGATAGGTACATTATTTATTAATTTATGAATAGGGAATCTAATATTTGATTATGGTTCTTTGAATTCATTCATATATTTCATTTCTAGTAGGTTTATTCAAATACCACCTCAAAAATTAGAGGACAAGTTATCTGTGGGAATAGAGAATGGGTCAATTATTGGGTCAATGGTTTATAACTCCTCCCTGGTTAATGTATGAGGACCAAACCTCCCATCAAATCTTGTCACACTTCCTTTGGTGGAGTTTGACACTATTCTGGGCATGGATTGTCTCTCTTTATTCAAATCCAACATCAATTATTGGGAAACGGAGATCTCTCTTCACATCCCGAAGTAACATCCAAATTGTTAAAAGTGTAAGTAGGAAGATGAATCTCGATTAGAATAATTGGTTCAAGTGTGGATATTACTTCCTTATGATAAATCATATCTAGCCATATTTATTGAGACAAATGTGATAACCATTCATGAAGACATGCCTATCTTGATGGATTACACTGATGTATTCACTAATGATTTTTATTGTGTTTCTCCTGACTGAGAGGTTGATTTCTCAATTTAACCTATTCCTCGATCTCGGCCTATATCAAAGAAACCTTACACAATGACCACCAAATAGCTGGAAGAGCTAAAGAAGCATTTACAGGAGAATATAGAGAAGGTTTTTATACTCCTTAGTGCTTCACCATGGGATACCCCAGTCCTCTTCATCAAAAATAAGGATGGATCAATGAGACTATGCATTGATTCTTGTGATATCAATAAAATCATGATAATGAAAATGTATCCCCTTCCTCAAATAGATGACTTTCTCGATCAACATCAAGGGGTCTATTATTTTTCTTAGGTGGAACTTCGGTCAGGATATCACCAATTAAATGTGAGGAAGTAATATATTTTAAATACTGCATTTCAAAAGAGATATGGACAATATGAGTTCATAGTGATGCCCTTCAGACTCACTAATGCTCCAGACAGTTTCATGGATTCAATTAATAGTGTCTTTAGAGATTACATTGAAATATTTTAGTATTCTTTATTGGGGATATTCTAGTATACTTCAAGGTCAAGGGGACCATGAGGTGCATTTGAATACTGTGTTAAAGATATTGCGAAGGGAGATGGTGTATGCAATGTATAGTAAATTTGATTTTTAGATTGAGGAAGTATCATTCATGGGGCATGTTATCACCAACAAAGTGATATCTATGAACCCTTCTAAGACTAAGGCAATTGAAGATTGTCCCATGCCAACATCTTGAATGGAGATCTATAGATTTTTGGGTCTAGGTGGTTGTTATAAATTATTTGTGAAAAAACATTTACATTGGGAAAACCCAATGACCAAGCTGACATGAATGGGTGTAAAGATTTTCTGGACTCAAGAATGTGAAGAATGATTAAAAGAGTTGAAAAAGTGGCTTATCATTGTTCCAGTAATCACACTCCCAACAAGATGATAACTATTTGTGGTGTAAATTGATACATCAAAGAAGGAATTAGGATGTGAAATAATGAAAATTGATAATGTGTTATCCTATTCCCCACAGAAGCTACAAATCCATGACAAAAATTATCCCATGCATGATCTGGAGTTGGTGTTAGTGATCATTGCATTGAATATTTGAAGGGGTTATCTCTATGGGGGAGAAGTGTGAGATAAATTTTGATTACTAGAGTCTTAAATATATATTCACATTGAAATATCTTAATAAGTTCTAGTAAAGATAGATATATCACATCAAGTATTATGACATCTCAATCCACTACCATCCCGGTAAGGCGAATAACGTGGAAGATGCCCCAAGTAGAAAGGATGTTGCATCTTTATCAATAACGAGAGTTGAAAAGTATCCAATATTATTATATTTAATGATGATAGACATGGGAATAATTAAGAGAGTAGCATCAGAAATCCGTTCTCAAATGATTTCTCAACCATCCATCATGGGGAAAATAAAGGATTCTCAACAAAAAAATGTGGAAATTCTGAAAAGGGCGGAAGCCATAAGAAATGGGAAATCCTTATAATTCATGATTTCTGAGGAAGGAGTTTTAATATTTAGTTCTCAATAATATGTACCGTCTGATCCATTGATAAAGAAGGATCTTTTTAAGGACGCACATAGATCAACCATCTCTATTCACATAGGGAGCACAAAGATGAATTGAGATCACTGAGAAATCTTTTTGTGGGACAATGTGAAAAGGGAGATTCCTGAATATATATCAATGTGCATGGTATGTAAGAAAGTGAAGGCTGAGAGGAAAAGGTCTGAGGGGATAATGTAACCACTATTGAAACCAACAAGGAAGTGGGAGAACATCACCATGGACTTTGTCATTATATATCCAAGGACATCTAATTTAAACAATGATATATGGGTTATTGTGGATCATATTATGAATACATCTCACTTTATATATATTATATAGGACTTATCATTGGATTAAATTTCATGGATTTACATCAAATATGTGGTAAGGATTATGGTTATACCACTATATAATGTAACTAATCATTATATGAGATTCACCTAGACATTCTAGAAATTTCTCTAAAATGATCTACACACTAAACTGAGAATTAGTACAGCCTATCATCCTCAAATTGATGGTCAATCTGAGAAAACTATTCAGACACTCGATGATATGTTGATAACATGATCTATAGACTTATAATGAGAATGGGACTAATATCTTTAACTGGTAGAATTATCCTACATCAATAGTTTCCACTTGAGCGTCCAAATGGAACCATATGAATCCATTTATGGGAAAAGGTGCAGCACACCAGGGTGTTCGAATGATGTCAATGAGCATAAGCTGCTAAGACCTGAAATGGTCGACGAAATTATGGAGAATGTGAAAATCATTAAACAGCATATCAAGGTAGCCCAATGATGACATAAGGGTTTTTCAGACAATCATCGACGAATACTTGAGTTCAAAATTGTAGACATGGTCTTTATAAGCATTTCACCATAGAAGAAGGTCATAAGGTTTGGAAGGGAAGGGAAGTTATGTCCTAAGTATATCGGCCCCTTCAAGATTCTTGATCATGTTGGGGATATGTCCTATCGACTAGAACATCTGCCTACCATGTCCAAAGTACCTGATTTATTCCATGTATCCCACTTAAGAATGTACAAACTAGATCCTTCACATGTACTTTCTTGAAAGGTGGTACAATTAGAGGATGATCTTCCTTATAGGGAGTAGCCAGGGAAGATATTGGATCATAGAGATAAATTTCTACAAAACAAGACTAATCACCTGGTCAAAGTACTATGGCAGAACCACATATAAAAAAGGGAAACAAGGAAACTAGAGGTGGTAATTAAGGAAATGTACCTAAACCTATTGTAATGTCCTGAACCGGATTAAAATCGAATCGGTGGCTGGACAAGTAGTCACATGGCCTCAAGTGTATCCCCCTGTATGCCAGAGGCTAAAGACTAGTAGCGAGGGTCTCGGGAGTTGATAGTGGGGTGACTGTACCCTCATATCAGAGTAACAAAGTGTTATTATCATAGTAAACAATATTCAATAGCGGATGCAGTAAACCATTGAAAGGAATAAGAAAAAGACAAGTAATAACCATTTTAAAAGGCGGTAAATGCCATTTTACAATGCATGCATGTACAAATGACGATACAGTTATGAAAGTAGGAAACATTATAGCATTTTATAAAAACAATAGAAAAAGAAAAGATAGCAAAGCCTGGTGGAAATCCCTTGAGAATCCCAAGCCCCCTCTTGGTCTATTTCACCTAACTCCTTATGTACAAACAGCACTTCACACAACCTAGGTCCTGTAAACAAGAAGGTCTACTCGGGTACCCCAGTGTAATGGCGGACTGAGTAGGGTGTGAGATATAAAACACAATAGGTCAACACCACAGGTTTCTAACCCAATCTAGACAATGTTTAATAATTAAACAGTGAGCATGTGTGGAGAGATAAGTAAGAATAATTTCATAAGTATATAACACCCATAAAGGTTCCTAAGGGACACCTGATGGTTATACCAGCTTCAGATCATTGCTGGTAGAGTAACCTGATCATGTCACCATATATACATATCTATATATAAGCATTTATATCAAAGATAGAATGGGGTTAGAATTCCTCCCACCCATTAATAATGAAAGTTTCATGAGGTAGGAATGCCTCTCGTTCATAAAAGTCAACTTGCAAGGGGTAATAATGCCCCCCTTCAATCACTTTCATTCAACTGGCTTGGGGTATAACTACCTCACATCTTTCACATTCATAATACTGGCATGTGGTATAACTTCCTCCCATCGAGACACATAATCATAAATAGAAGTAAACTTGAAAAGGGTATGAATGCCTCCCTTCCAGACATGTACTGTCATAATGGCATGGGGTATAACTGCTTAACATCTGTCACATTCATATTACTGACATGGGGTTTAATTTCCTCCCATCCAAACAAGAAATCATTAAATAAAGTCAACTAGAAAGGGGTAAGAATTCCTTCCTTCCAGACATGTACTGACACACTGTCATGTGGTATAACTACCTCCCATCCAACCACGTATCTGTCACTAGGTGGCCTCAGCATGCACCCACCTCTATTATCATTCACTATGTGGAATCACAATGTGCGCACTCATAATACAAAATGTATAAAGTGTACTACTTATGGAATTGCCTCATAATCATTCAAAGAATCATTCCACATACACATAAGACAACAAATTCACGTTTATACTTAAGGCACCCAATAATAAGTATCTAAAACAGCATATTCACATAATAATTCTACTAATATAAGTCGTGCTCAGTATATTATCCCAAGGTTTGGTCATACCACCCTAGTCTATTCATTTCTAGTTTTAATATTTCATCATAAAGGATATGTTTATCATTATTTAACCCTTTGATACCTTCTTACAGAAACAAGTCATTTAGTCATTGGTCATCCCACTAAGGTTACCATCTTACTGAATTTTCCTAACATGGAAAATTGACCCAAACACAATTATCATAGCCATATAATTATATTTGTCTCAAAAAGGAAAATTCACATAAAAAGCATCCAAGAGGCACCACAACCATCCTGAAGGAAAGCATAAAAATTATAGCACTACATTTTATCTTGAGGACAACACACCTCTGATTGAGGGATTTATTTTTAAAACGTGAGTTTAGTTAGCAGGCCACCATTAATATCTTATTCTTGTAATTCAAACTGTTTCATAGAAGCATTCATTCAAGACTAACTTGTAAAATTCAGATACTATGACCTTGCAGAAATAACTCTTCATTACTTTACATTAAATTAATGGGAAAGGGGAGGGACCCTACCTACAGGTGGATCCATCTATCCACTTCGGCTCTTGACACTTTCTAACTAAGAGTTGCAGGAGAGTAGCCTAGTCTTTGGCGACTCAAAACCATGCCAAAACCTCAAACGCACTTTAAACAACGTTCTAGGAACTCCTAAACATAAAAATCCCCAAATTCATCAAGTGGGAAACAAAACAAGATGTGAAAACATTACCCCAAAACCATCTCGACGATCTGAAACCACCCGAAGCACTTCGCCTTCAGCGGCAGTTGTGGAACGCACACCAAGGATTACCAATGGACCATCCACGTAACCTAGAACCAAAAGAAAAATAAAATTCAGATCATACCAAAGCCTTAGGTTTCATCCTCACCTCAACGGGTGCCGATTAGGTCGAAACATAGCTGGGAACAAGGATGAGAGGGAGGAGAAGGACCCACCTAAGGGTTCCAGGGGGAAAACGTGAGGAGACATGGCCGGCATCAAATGAGAAGGAGGGAGCCGAGAAGGGTGTTGCGCGTAGCTCAAGGGGAGACCCTCCCTATGTCGTGTAGGTTGAGTGATAATGAGGTGGTGTTTTTATTTTCCTCTTTAGTTTTTATTTAATTCTATTTTAAATTTAATCAGGAACTTAAAACAGACCTGCCCACACGGTTTGATCCGCACGGTTTGCCAAACCGTGCTCAAACCCTGTGGCACCCTCTGCCTAATGGTGATCCCTCACACAGGATATGCACATGGTTTCGGAAACCGTGCTCAGCCCATGCGCAAGCCACTGCCTCTTCAAATATGGCCACACGGTTTGGGCTGCATGGTTTGCAAACCATGTGTCCTCTGCAGCTCTTTAAAAACATGCGTCTGGCGCCTCCGAAACTGCTAGGGCCACCCGAGAAACTTAACAGGCCTTCGACCACATCCACAAACATTAAACGGAAGGGTTACAACCTTAAAAACCTTTTTTGGAAGCCTGGTCTTCAAAACAACTGGTTCAGTGAAGGAAAAAGATTAAATTCCTTCGGTTTTTAGTCCAGTTCAAAATGCGGGTCATTACAACCTTCCCACCATAGAACATATATTCCCTAAGAAACCTTCAGGAACAACGTACACATCACCCAACCTACAAGGGTCATGAAGCTTTGTTCAAATGATCCCATTACGTTTACAACATCCAACACACCCTTCAGCATCCATTAAACCCTACGGGGCTTAAGCCACCAAAACATGAGCCGATGCTCATTTCCCAAACGAAACACCAAGATGGATCTTCCCGAGCCCAGCTACCCAGAGACACGAACCCATTGTCATCTCTCCAAGCATCCTTCCACATGTACTTCCCACCATAGATTTTTTTTAACGTTAAGCAACCAACTCCAAACTAAGGTTTGGACCACCGTTGGAATTAACTTTCAAAGCAGGCCCCAAGCATTCCCATGACTCTCATAGCGTGATTTGAAACAGATCAAATAGTCGATTTCCCATCGACATCATGGCCCTAGTCAATCTGGTTGTTCATATTAGGCATTGGACGACACAAAACGCACTCTCCTCTACCTGACGACGTGCCAAAGAACGGCATGTCACCGACCGCAGACATTCAACAAGAACCCCGAGTCAAGCCATCTCCTGCTGACTATTGACAAGAATTCTCAGCCTAAACGGCCAACGTATTTCAAGCAGAACAACAATGCCTTTCTCAAAGACACCTTGCGTTTAGCACAAACATGTTCATCGAAGCCTACACCCAGCATTCGATGATGTTTCCAAGATCAAAACATACAAGAATTCCACGCCTCTTATGTGCAATGCCAAAAGATAACCATCTGATCAAGCACAGCAGCTTAAAAGCATTAGCATGGATAAGATCGACTCTCTCTTGGTGCATTTTGGATGAGGACAAGATGGGGGGACATGTTCGTTGCTAAACAGAATACACTAATAGGTTTGAACGGATTCCAGTTAATCATACCAGACTACTGGGGGGAAGAACAGTCGAGCCTCAACTGGTTGACTTCAAGGAAGGAACTCGGCTTCACCTGCCGACGTATGCACACATTTTAAACTCACATGCCTCAAGAAATTCAGACACGACCAACCCATTTCCAAAGGAATTCCTAGAAGCATCTATTCCACGTGAAAGGACACATTTACCAGATTTGACGCTACATTCTCCCAACCTTAGGAGTGTCCTAGTCATCGAAAGGAAAGGTGATAACCTAGATGAGCACAAGCACGCTAGTACACAATCAACATAAACAATCGTGTGGCTCTCTTAAGCCAAAATCACATCACCAAACAGATGAATAAGATACAGAATAAGGAAACCAATATTTCAAAACACAAGAGTCATTTGAAAGCCATCCCGAACAATGGGACGAAACAATTCTTTAACGTCGCGTCACTCTACTGATGAGATGACCCAAAGCTGCATCGAATGTAAAAACCCAACGACCACCCATCTGAACAAGGGTGTCATTATAAAAACAAGAGTCCAACAGGGGAAAATGGCACCTGAATGGCTCCTCATGTCAGAAGAATCATTGTACAAGCAAGGAATTAACATGTGAAGGGTGCTACCAACCAAGGGCTAGCCCCTTACAAATATCAAACATCAACCCTAATGTAAGTTCATGCGAAACAAAGTCGCTATGCTCAAAATCCAATCATCAAAACACTAATAAAGAAACAATGCCCATGGGAAACACCTATGGTCCCGTTCCAAGGAAACTCAAAAAGAAACTCAAAACTACCCCTTACACTAGGGTTCCAACGCACCACCACAGTTTCCATTACTAAGACCTTAACAATTAAATAACATTAATATTTAAACATTTAAAATATTCATCAACACATCAAGAAAACATGCATGTTGCACAAAAACTTCCTTTTCCAAACATTTAAACATTCAAAAACATCTCGTCATTATCAATCAAAAGAGAAAAACAAAACCATTTAAACAAAAAGGTGACCTACTAGGGTCTCATTCAATACATCTCAGGTTCTTAAAGAAGAAACCCCAATGAAAATTATCAAATATTTCTCAAACATCCCAAATCGGGTTATCTCATACAACACTTTCAAATTGACCTACTCGGGTCCAGTTGTACATTTAACAGTTAGAAAAAACCTTTCAATTTTGAAATTAGGAAACATTTTCCATTTAATCATATCACAATACAACAAGACTTTACATTGTCATCAATAGACATGCCAATGCATTTATATCACGCTCAGAATGGTTTTGATATATGGGTAATGACTTCCTAGTTGTAAGGGGCCCATACACCTTACAATCGAAAATTGAATTTCGTTCATTCAAAACTCAGGTACAACCAAAGAAAGACATGACATCATAAGCAGTAAACACAGAAAATGTTATATCATAGAAGCATGTTATAACACATAAGCATGGAATATAATCAATTCATCATATTTTACTGGCAAGCTATGATGCAACTATATAGCATGACACATGCATGACATGTTAATTCCCATGTGCCTAATATGATGCATGGAATGCAGCATTCTTTCCATATCAGGCCAAGGGTAATATTAAAGGAATTTCATAAATGATAAGAAGCCAAAAATACAATAGTCACTCAATGTGAAATCATATCAACATTAATATAAAACAATATGAACAAAAATCCCCATCCCTGGACATTTCGTCATTTACCATACGTGGGGTGATCAGTCCCAAGCACGGCTACTAGAAAAGTGCCGAAACATTCCTAATTTCTTGTTTACAGACCGAAAATAGTAATTCAAAAAGAAAATAAACACTTGTGATACAACTTTGTAATGTCCCGACCCAGCTTACCATCGAACCGGTGGCCGGACCGGTAGTCACATTGCCTCAAGCACGTCTCCTCGTATGCCAGAGGCTGCCGACTAGTAGTGAGGGTCTTGGGATGTGATACTGGGGAGACTATACCCTATATCAGACTAACACATCAGTATTATCAGAGTAAACAATATTCAATAGCAGAAGTAGTAAACCATTTAAAGACAGAAGCAAAAGATATGTAATAACCATTTTAAAAAGGCAGAAAATGCCATTTTACAATGCATGCATGTACAGATGAGGATACAGTTATGAAAGCAGGAAACATTAAAAAATGCATTACAAACAATAAAAAAAGAATCGACAGAAAATCCTGACTGCTATCCCCTGAGCATCCTAATCCCCCTCTTGGTCCTTTGCTTCAAACTCCTCATGTAAAAAATAGCACTACACACAACCTAGGTCCTGCAAACAAGAAGGTCTACTCGGGTACCCCAGTGCAATGGTAGACCGAGTAGGGTGTGAGATATAAATATCAGTAGGCTGGAACCACCAGTGTCTAAACCAATCCAGATAGTGTATAATAATTAAACAGTGAGAAGATATGGAGAGATAAGTAAGCCAAATTACATGAGTAAATAACACCCGTCCAGGTTCCCAAGGGACAGCTGAAGGTTATACCAGCTCCGACTCTTTTCCGGTAGAGTAAAATGATCATGACACCATATATATATATATATAATCATTTAGATCATAGATGGGATGGGGTGAGAATTCCTCCCACCCATTAATAAATAATGCGACAAGAGGTAGGAATGCCTCTCATTCCTAAAAGTCAACTGGCATGGGGTAAGAATGCCTCCCTTCCATCACATTCATTCAACTGGAATAGGGTATAACTACCTCCCATCTGTCACATTCATAATATTGGCATGGGGTATAACTGCCTCCAATCCAGACACGTAATCATAAACAGAAATCAACTCAAAAGGGGTAAGAATACCTCCCTTCCAGACATATACTATCAAACTGGCATGGGTTATAACTACTTCTCATCTATCACATTCATAATACAGGAATGGGGTATAACTAAAACCCATCTACTCATGTAATCATCAGCTGAAGTCAACTGAAAAGGGGTAAGAATGCCTCCCTTCCAGACATGTATAGTCACACTGGCATGGGGTATGGTTGCCTCCCATCTAACCATGTATCTGTTACTAGGTTGCCTGAGCGTGCACTCACCTATATTATCATTCATTATGTGGAATCAGCATGTGCACAATCATAATACAAACATGTAAATAGTATACTACTTATGGAATTTCCTCATAAGCATTCAATTAATCATACCACAAATACAAAAGAAAAAACGTTCACGTTCATACTTAAGAAAACCCATATTAAGTATCTAAAACAAGATATTCACATTATCATTCTACTAACATAAGTCGTGCTCATTACATTATCCCAAGGTGTGGTCATACCACCTTAGTCCATTTATTTCTAGTTTTACCATTTCATCTTAAAGGATATGTTTATCATTCTTTAACCCTTTGATACCTTCTAGAGGTAACATGTCATTTAGTCTTAGGTCATCCAACTAAGGTTACCATCTTACTCAATTTTCCTAACATGGAAAATTGACCCAAACACAAGTATCATATCCATATCATTCTATTTGTCTCAACAAGGAAAATTCACATACAAAGCATCAAAGAGGCACCACAACCATCCACCACGAAAGCATAAAAAGTATATCACTACTTTTTATCATGAAGACAACGCACCTCTGATTGAGGGTGTTTATTATTAAATCGTGAGTTTAGTTAGCAGGAAACCATTCATATCTTATTCCGGTAATTCACACTATTTTCACAGAAGCATTCATTCAAGACTGACATGCCGAATTTAGATACTAAAACCTTGCATAAATAACTCTTCATTACTATACTTTAAATTAAATGGAAAGGACAGGGAACCTACCTCCTGGGGGATCAATCTGTCCACTCCGGCTCTTGGCACTTTCTAACTAATAGTCGCAGGTGAGTCACCTAGTATTTGGAGACTTGAAACCAAGAAAAAACCTTGAACACACTATAAGAAACATGCCAGGAAATCATAATCATCAAAATACCCAAATCCATCAAGTGGGAAACAAAGCAAGAGGTTAAAAACTTACCCCGAAACCAAGCTGACGATCTAAAACCACCCGAACTGCTTTGCCTTCAGCGGTGGTTTCTGGAACGCACACCAAGGAGTCCCAATGGACCTTCCTCGTAATCTAGAACCAAAAGAAAACGGAAATTCGGATCATCCCAAAGCCCTAGGGTTCAACCACACCTCACTGAGCACCGATTAGGTCGAAACATGGCGTGGAACTAGGAGGAGAAGGAGTAGAAGGACCCACATTAGGGTTCTGAAGATAAAACATGATGAGACTTGGGTTGAATCAAAACACGAAGGAGGGAGCTGAGGGGGTGTCATGTGCGGCTAAAGGAGAGCCCCTCCCTGTGTCGTGTGTCCTGAGTGAGAGTGAGGGAGTTTTTTTCTTTTCCTTTTATGTTTTTATTTAATTATATTTTATATTTAATCAAAAACATAAAATAGACCGGCTCGCATGGTTTGATCCGCATAGTTTGATAAATCGTGGTCAAACCGTGAGACACCCTCTGCCTAAGGGAGCTCCCTCGCACGGGCTAGGTGCATTGTTTGGGATACTATGCATAGCCCATGCGCAAGACACCGATTCTTCAAATATGGCCCCATGGATTGGTCTACATGGTTTGGAAACTGTGCGCCAAACGTGTGCCCTCTGTAGCTCTTTAAAAACCTAGGTCCTGCACCTCTGAAACCTCTCGGTCCACCCGAGAAACTTAACAGACCATTGACCACGTCCACAACCATTAAGAGGAAGGGTTCCAACCATCATAACCTTGTTCTGAATCCCGGTCTTGAAAACAACTGGTTCAGTAAAGGAGAAAGTTTAAATTATTTCGAGTTTTAGTCTGGTTCAAAACACGGGTCATTACACCGGTTTATGGTTTAGAATGTAAAAAAAAAATTCGAGAGTGAAATTTCATAACGGGGGAAGAATGTAATGACCTAATTATTTATTAATGTAAATTTCATTCTTATAAATAAGTCATGTAAAATTATAACACAATGAAATACTAATCAGTATGTGACCTTTAAACATAAGTTTGTCACTTCTGTGTTTTGCATTTCGAAAATCTGACATACACAATTGCGATCAGTATGTTATTTGTAGTCTAATATGACCAACTTAATTTTTGGTCAATATCAACATGCCCTTATGAATAGTAATGTTACCCATATGAATATTGACATAACCTAATAAATAGTAATCAAAACTATGATATTATATAAATAAGATTCATGTTGGAGTACGATATACCTATATCTTGGAATAAGAAAATAAATGTTTTAAAATTGTTATTTCAAATAAATTAAGATTTTATTTAAATATTTAATTAATCTTATATAGAAAATTATTTGTTGAAAGATGGATTTCATTTTTGGATTCTATGTGTCATAAAATGGTTTGGGTGACTTTTTTGGATTTTTCTGTAATACTTAAATTTTTGGTGAATAGTAAAATACATTAATTTTCCTTATAAATAGATTATAATTTATATCCCCTATTCTGGAAATCATTAGTGATGTAAGAACCCAAATCATGAATGAAAAATCATTTATTACTATTCTAGGTCATGGAATACTCAAAATTTCATATCTTGTGATGAAATAATAAATTAATGATTATAATATTATGAAAACCCTCCTATCCTCCACTATAAATACCACCCCTCCTTACCAATTTTCTTCACACCTATCAGGCCTTGTGCCTTGCAAATATTCTTCCCAAATATCTTCCCAAGCTCCTTCCCCACATCCAACATCTCATATTCTCTTCTATATACCAAATCATCGCCCCTTAATAGGCTCTCAAAAGAGTTAAACTCAAGAGGTAAATTCATCTTTCTAACTCTTTTATTTATTTTAAGTTAATTTTATTTCTCGTTTCTTTCATCACCTCTCCTCACCCAAATTTAATGATAACTCCAGTAATATACAAGTACTTGAATTATATTTTTCTAATGGGTTAATTAATTATATTATCTCCTTTTCCCATCTTTTATTTTAAGGAAATGGAAACAGTATTTTAGATGTGTTAATTTAGTACAATCACTGACAACTGGTTATTAATTTCCATTATAGTCTTCAATTTTAGTAATTAAAACATTTTAATGGTTTAACCAGACCACAATATATATATTATGAATCATCTATTGGTATTAAATCCTTTTTTTTGTATGGGTTTTGTTTATAAAACCAAATGTGTTCTTTGTGGTAAAAACCCCACCAACTAACCAAAAAGTATGTCACTGAAGTTTTATATAATGATTTAACTTCACATTAAGTAACAAAATTATGTTTTCAACTATATAAAATTATTTATCTTCAATAATAAAATATAAATTCAATTTTTGACAACCACCTTCATCATACATGTTAATCTAAACATGAACAGATCATTAAAACCTAGCAAGAAAATATTCCAGAACAATGAAATTAATCCTATTAACCAATAAAAATGGTTTTAAATGAACAGAAAATGGGTATAATAAATATTTTACATATAAAATATTTTCTGTAATTATTAATTAATGAACCTAATTTTATTTTTTTCAGTTAATTAAGTTCAATAAAATATCATCATCAGATATAAGGTAATGGATCCTCTCCATTTCGATTTTTATTCAAGAATGTCCTCTATGCTATGCCATTTTATCTGTAATCCCTAATGATGGTGTATGATTTCATACCTCACCCATGCATTTCTAATGATGTATATGTGATGCTAGTCCACTTTTATCTCATGAATCCCTCTTAAGTACACCTGATACCATGCTGGTAATCCAAAAGGAATTTTACCTAAACTACCTTTTTTCCATTCAGTGGCTCTATCATTATTTTTATCTAATTTATGTTTTCATTTATATTTAGGTAAAAATTATGCATTAAATTTATATGATCCAAAATCATGTTTTAATAACCATCCCTTATTCTCTTTCAGGTATATACATGCTTTTAATTGAATCCCTCCTCGATACTTCCTAATAAGAAAAATTGTTTTAAAAGAGGTTCTCATATTTTTTCCCAGTTTCAAGTTCATTATAAACTATGTTTTAAGAAACAATTTTAATTACAAAATTAATCGTTTTATTATTAAAACCTTATTGTTTCACTTTGTATTTTTTATATAAAAAAAATTTCCCTTTTCTATTTTTAATTCTCTATAGTATTTTCCATAAAACCGCACAAAAATGATTTCAATGCTAAAATTTCAAAAATACATTTCCTATATGTTGCCACCTCTTATTGACGTCACATACTATGATATATGCATATTTTAAATTATTAAAATACATGTATATTCTAATTCCTTTCATTCATGGACACTTTCATGATACAACCATTGGTTATGCTTTGTGTCATGATTGTGGTACCCAATTATTTAAATGGGTAACATTTATGTTTAATTAATGTTGATTATGTATGATTATTTATGTGGAAAAAATATTCATGAAATTAAATATGGTTGTTCCTAGATACCGCTCCAATTAATTGGGTAAAGTTGAGTATCATGAGACGTTATGTGCAACAGTCTTGGAAGTTAGCATTGTCTTATGCTACTATGTGCAAGGGTCTTGATGGTTATCTTTGGATTGTGATACTATGGGAAATGGTCTTTTTGGTTAGCCTTTACTCGTACTAAATTCATTTTTATGTTTCTTCCACATTTCTAGGATTCAATATTTAAATGATTCATGGTTTATATGTTATGATATCTTACATGAATTTTTATATCATCATGTCATGTCTTCTATCCCATGTGCTAATTCTTTATTCTTATGGTTATTCCCTTACTTGGATTTTAGCTCAAAAATTTGTTCATGTTATCCCTAGGATATCCTAAGCCTACGAATGAGAACAGTGGAAGATAGTATATCACTATCGAGTTTAAATAAAAATTTGTTTTTATAATGTTTGATTATGTACCTAGTCTTCCAAGACACTAGGCTTTATGGTACTTGGCATGTACTCTGATGTATAATTATTCTTAAAAACATGTACCGTTATATGTAAAATTATAGGGTCTCAATATTTGGTATCAGAGGATGGTCTGGTTTTTTTGGAGATTAGGAATAGAGAACTTTAGTTTGTAACGTAAGGATGAGATCAAGTATAGTAAAACATCTCTAAATTTTTGTATATATAGAGTATGTTATTTATCAAAAAAATAAATCTTTTTCTGGATAAAAACAAGTAATTTATGCTCTAGAATAGATATACCTAGGAGTGAAAACTCCAACATAGAGTTTCGGGCCTGACCCATGGTATCCTAGTACACGACTATGGGCCATGCTGTACTTTGGGTTTGACACTACCCGACGATATTCTTTGGTAAATTCGTGAGCTTATTACAAACCAATATTATGGGAATAAAAAAATCTTATAATAATATGAGTTAACAAATGGATCGATGATAAACATGATTTAATCCTAAGGAACCACAAGTTAGGATATACTACTCCACTGCAAGTTCACGCTTTTTTGTTCAAAAGTTTCCTATTTATAATAAATAACTAAGTATTCAATCCCTTTAATTGTACATTTTTTTCATAGTTATTGGTGGGAAATAGAAGAAAATGCTCTAAAAACAAATGTGATCGGAAATGTGATTATTTCTCTAATGAAATGCCTAATATTATGGGAATGGGTTTTCAAAACATCAGTATAGTAATTCCTCAGCTATATCAAGTTATCAATAATAACTTAAACTATGTGGAACGCCCTTTACCTCTATGGAAAGAGAAAGTTGTCGTAGAATCCTTCATGTTGAAAATGCCTCCCATGTTTACCAGATCATCTAATAACCACCTCATAGAATAGTGCCTTAACTCCATTGAAATGATATTCTATGTCCTCCAGTGCTCAGAATAAGGGAAAGTTGTGCTACCGGTCTATCGTTTTGATGGGTAAGATGATCAGTGGTGGACACTGATTAATAATAAAAATTCCCAATAGGAAATTGATTCCATGAATTGGGAGGAACTCCAGAGGATGTTTTTAAATAAATATTTTCCTTGAACCCTCCCTCTCAATATGAAAAGATAGTTCCTCAGTCTCATACAGAAGGAAGATTAGTCTATCAAGTGATATAAATCAATCTTTACAAGTCTTTCAAGGTACACCTCTGTCTTTGTCATGAACATCAAAATCAATGTGGATAAACCTTGGTTCTTATGTTTGTGTTCATATTGATGATTTTAATATTTAATTTATTTATATAGTTAACATATATTGCAATATTAATTATATGGATCATGTTATTATTATTATTATCTTTCTATGAAAATTACTTTAATTATTTAAAGGCTTCAATGATTTATAGTAGGGATTTTATTATCCTATAATAATTTAAATCGGTGTTGTTGTCTAGAAATATTCAAACACGTGGTTCGAAGGATGAAGGTAGTGGGGTAAGACTAAAATCCCTGTTAATAAATTTTAGGGGTCAAATTAAATAAATTGGTAACGAATTGAAGTATAAAACCCAATTTATGAACTTTTAGTGTTGTGGGTTCCATAAAAACATACTCATTAAAAGATAAAATCTAGAATATAAAATTATTGAATTTATATCCCATTCCAATGAAATAATCCACCATTATGACTCTAGTAATTTTTTAATTATGTTTGCATCCCTTAGTTAGAGTTATTCATTGACTCTATACTCTCCGTTTTTGTGTTCCTATGAATGATCATGTAAGTTATTTACAAGGTACCCTAGAAGAAAGAGATGTTATTTTATGGTTGGGTCCGAACTGTTTAGGATTTTGTGTAGAATATATCATGTCATATTTTAATTTTATTGTTTTTTATTATTTATAATGTTGTTTTTTAATGCAATATTATATTGGTTTTTCTAGGTTTTCATGTTCATTGCTTTTCATTCCATTATAGAAGGTTATTTCCAGTTTTCATAAATTAGTGCAACACTGCCATTGGATTTGTTCCAAATTTAGTGGAAACATATTTATTGTTCCTATGTTCTAATGTAATGATTTTTCTTAGTTTTATTTTATATTTATAATCATGTTTAATTAGTTTTAATTTTATTATATGATTACTTCATGTAGAACATGTTCAACTACAGCACATGCTAAGTGATATTCGTTATCAGCGAATATATTGTTTATTCATGGATTTTCTATTTGTTGAAATATTCATAAAAATTGATAGACTATGTTACAATATCACCACCTTTTTTTTAATTTTATTTTCAACGGTGATGATTTTTTGATTCCATTCCCTATTTTTCCAAATAAAAAAATGTTAGTTTTTGAAATATATGTATTTTATATTTTATTTTCCTTGAAAAATTGTTTTGAGCTTTATTATTATCAAAATTGAATATTTTTGTGGCGTTATATTTTTTTTACAAATCTTTTCTTCTATTTGGGCCTTCTATTGTAGGGAATTTGGGCTTTGGGGTGCTTTTGGTTATGTATGATCACATCTATATTTATTTTGTGGATTTATCTCAGTGATTATTGGAGATGTGCTTCTATTCATGGATTAACCCCAATGAAACATCTATTTTGTGTGGGGTTTTTTTACTTCCATGATGTGTTTTATCACACACTAAATTTATGGTTTATCTACATACCATGCAGCTCGGCCACTTTATTACATCCTCACGTTTTCCATATCCATTCAACATTTTTATGCCAGTTTTTCTTGCTATCTGACTCAATATCCCAACACCATATGTGTGTCCCACCAAAATTTACATGATTAACACCACCTTATCTTCTTAATCACCATTATGACCTTTTTTTAATTCCTATGGTTCTTGAAATTCTAATATTTTATCTTTCTTACTTCTTCATCATTCATCTCATTACAGATAAAAGATGGATAGTTTGGGAGAGAGGACTACTAAAAACCCTTTTTCATAACCCCAACTCCATTTTCCAGTTCAAGTTAAGATCATACTTCTTATAATACCTATATTCAACATTATCATATGTCAAGAAGTTATAACCATATAAATATCGGTTGTCTTATTTATCTAGAATCTCTTAGGTTCTGGGTGTTGAATCGATCCTCTATAGATGTATTTAATTTTTTCATAAATCTATATTATGTTTCTAATTTACTTTTCTCCATTACGTGTGGGATGGAATTCATGATTATTTCCTTGAAGATTTATGTTAATATCATCAAACTCGGTCTCACCACAAGTCTCTGGAGAGACAAGGGATTCACGGATGGATAGTTTGTGTGGTTCGTGAGTGTAGTTATCTTTTATTTATTATCTATTTTTATTCATATTTTCTCCTAAATTATAAAATAATAAATCATTTGGTGGTGTTATTGTAATTAAAATATGACCAATGAGTTCCAAAACATGTAAATACTCATGTTCATTACCATTTTTCATTTTATTATCATTGTATGTATTATTGTTTTCTTTGATCTTCTTTGGTTTTATTTTTGACTCTTCTTCCCAACTCACCATTCATTATTTGAAATTTCTTCTGCAATCATTTTGGTTGAGTGTCATGTTTTTTGCATTGGACTATACACTGACACCTTGATATATCAATCGAGGCACCCAATCCTCACACTAATTGGATACCCACTCCTAGATATCTATATCTTAAAGTTTCTCATCACCAGATTCAATTTCATTAAATCTACAGTATAACTATTTCTTTACACATGTTCCTTGTTTATTCACCACACATTCCACCTAAAACATAGTATCGTATCACATTATTTGTCAACCATTGATTCTTCACTCAACATCACCATTGGTTCTTGAATTCCATAACAAATGTGACAAAAACCTTTTTTCATTGTTGGAGTTGGTACAATAGAACTAATTTATATATACCTTATGATTATATGTAATAATTGTTTTGAATATTAATAAAATAATTATCACATGATGATAATTATTTTATGTGTCCTAGTATATAATAATGCAATAAGAGTAACTTTCATAATGAAAAATGTCATAGTAGTTTCCCACTATGATGAAAAAATAGAAGTTCCATTATAGTAATCTTAAATATATATTCTATATCTTGATGATATAATTTGATTATATTAAAATGATAAATTCTATTAGGCATGGAGGCACATATTAATTTGAGTCACTTTCTTGTAGTGTTCATCCTTAGTAATTTCCAAAGCAATAGATTGTGGGAATAACATCTCCTAGTAAGAAACACGAATTTATATTTTTCATTTTATATTTCTATCTAAAAATTTATGTATTAATCCTTATATTTTAAAATTGTTATTAATGGATAAAAAAATTCATGTACTTTGATGTGTTGCTGAAAATCATGACAACATGTACACATTATGAAGTATGGTATTTTTGGTCCATCATTTGTGTTACTACATTGATTCATAATGTGAGAAATGAATTTTTACTTTATTTATTTAATGGATGTTGATATCTTAGGCCCTTTAATGAAAATAGAACTTCATACATAACTCAATTTCTATGGTTCTCTATAATTAGTTTCATTTTTGAAAATTCAAATAACGAGAAATCGATCACATGGGTTGATGACATTGACATGAAACCTGCTTTTCTATAGATGTAATGATAAAGGTAATAAATTAAATAGTGGAATTCCATATGATTTTTTATGTCATTATAACATTTACTTCTTCTTCTATTGTTTCTTTGATGAGGTCTAGATGTTAACTTTAAAGATTAGGTGGTTTCACAAGATAACAATATGAACGGGGTTGAGGGACACACACTAAATATATATGGAAATTTAATTAAATTCTATTTTAAATTTATCAGTTTAGAATAAATATTATTCCAACTTTCAGGTTTAATAATTATTCTAGAGTTGGTTGATTTCAAAAAATTAATCACAACTTACTTAGAAGAATAGATATGTGAGTTATATAATATACAATATATATTTTTAATATTTAATGAATATAATATTAATTATATGTATATTCCAATAATGTAGTAATATTTATTTATTTTATAAATATTCATTATTCATGTTTATTTGAATATTATGTATGATAGACAGACCATGTTTAATGTCTACGCTGGAATTGATATATTAAATATCATTTTAATAAATATTAATTTATTTATTTTACGTATGGTATTTACTTATCCATTGATTATAAACATGTTTAGAAAATAATAATAATTTTATTATTATTATTATTAGAGAAGGGGTATGCTAATAAATAAGTAATTGGATAAGTGCCCTTATAAAGTTATCGAAACCATAACATAGCCTTCTAAATACTCAATTATATTTCCTTCCATGGTCAGCTAGTGGTTGTGCACAAAAACCCCTACAAATAATTGTCCTTATTCCGATGAGAGAATACTATCATGAATGTGATCACTAACTAGAGCTTGACTCCTCCTCCATTATCAATCCTTTGAGACAATGAAAATATTTTTTCATCCCTGAAGATATTCCCACTATGATCAATGATGAATAGTTCAAGAAATTAGAATAATCCATGAAGAAACCTGATGATTCTAAGATGATATTATAATATGGTGGGGAATGTGTGAATCTCTTATATGGAGATTCTATCATTCGATCTTGTAATGCAATGATTGTGTGAAAATAATGGTGAAAAGATTCATCAATAAAGTAATAATTATACGACAATGTAATTATAAAAATTTATATAATTTAATAATAAATAATATGTTATAATCATTTCATTTGAATATGGAATGCATAATTCAATTTATATTTGATTTTAAATTTGTTATTTATGATGTTCTTCATCATTTAAATCTTCGATTATTTTTCAATTAAAACAAAACAATTGAGTTGGATATGCCCAATAAGCTCTGCTATTATGCCAAAAACCATTAAGTTGTATCAGTGTAGGTTACATAATTAAATTTCTACTATTTATTAATAATTTATTGATTAAATTGACTTGAAATTAATTTTCATTTCATTGTTATTTATTGTTTAATCCAAACATAGAAATGATGTTCTCTATTTTTTCATTCTTTATATCTGAATACACTATTAATAAGTGTTGAGGGTTCTAGTTATATGACATAATAGTACATGGTGTGTAGCCTGATTATACACAACATGTACCCATTTTAATTAAACTGTGATGAATCACACTAAAATAAAATATCCTATTATTAATAAGATATTAAATTCATTTAAAAAACATTATGTGTTAATGGGATAGGTTGGCATGTTGTTTTCTGGACTATACATTGTGTAACTCACTTACATATCATAACATCCATGTGTTTCCTTGGAAGAAAATAATGGGGTCCAATATATTACTTTTATATACTAAACAACATAAGTAATAGAAAAACAAGTAACTTAGAGGCCATATAACATGTATCAGGCATACACGTTGTGTACCTCATACACATCTGCAGCAGAAACAACACGCCTCGTTTTAATGAATGTGTTACAAACATTGGAAGAAGATATAAAATATTGTGTTACCAAAGTATATTCCATAAAAAATATTGTTTCTTGTATTCTATAATTAACATGGAGTGAAAAAATAATTAGATAATTAAAACATATTACTTGTGTTTTGTGTGTCAATTATTTGAAAATTTATGCTATTTCAAAAGATTATGAAGTATATATTAAATTAATTTCCTTTTTAAATTATAAACTATAATTTTTATATGGTCATTATTTGTTATGTACTTCAAGAAATTTAATATCACTACATTGATCATGATTTACATGTACTTACGTATCATTTATTTGATTGTACATGCCTCTTAATTATGTATCAAACCTTGTATGACTTGTCCCAACTGAATACACATTTCAAGGATCGTACCATGTAGTTTGGATGGGTACATATTGTTCTCTTCATGTAAACTTCTATACATTATTATTTCAAAATATAATTAATTCCATATTTTTTTTAAGTTATGGATGATTAAGATTTCTACATGGTTTGGAAAAAATTAAATTAAAAAATGTTTTATTTATTAATCAGAATAATTTGTGGCAATTATATTTCAAATAAATAAAAAATTGAATTTAATGTTATATGGATTGAAAATGTAAATATTTTTTTTCAAATTTGAGTTTGGTCATGAATATAGACCAGATATATGTATCTAATAGGTTTATTTTAAATTTTTTATCATTAAATTAAATTGATGGCTTGTGTGTCATCCACTCCTCTAATTATGTAAGGACATTTGTGTCTATGATTTATTTTATATTAACCCCATAAACTAATATATTGGTTCTCATAACCTGTATATGATTAAATCTTATGTAATTGATATATATCCTAAATGATTAGGTGTGGTTTAATTTCATTCATGAGGAAAAACCAATCAAAGATATTCATAGGGGGACTATTGGAATGTTGCAACATGAACCAACCTAGGGTTAAAGGTGTTTCTCACATAGGTTAAGGGTTAGTATATCATTTTAAATGTGAAATAACCATTTGATAATCCCATGATAATAAAAATTTATTATTTAATTTCTTTCAAGTGACATAGTAAAATTCTGTACGGATTCTTTATCACAATCACATAAATTAATTAATTAACAATAATGCATGATGGAATTAAAATAAATTGGTGTGCTTATATCAATATTCAAATATATGAACCATGTATATTATTAAATATTTATATAGTAGAGTTTGATCATTCATTAGTCAATGTATTGTGACTTACTTCTTTCCCTATAAGAGACCACAACCTTTTGTTTCCAACCATCATGATTTTACATTTAATGAAATTTTATTTTTTCCCTAGGCTTACTAGGAAAATCTTCTATCTTTCATTATGTGAATAGGATAATATTATTTTTATATTTATAAATAAATAATTTCACTTTTACAAAAATTTAATTTGTTATTGTATGGGATATATGAATTGTGGTATTTACGTATTAGATTATTAAAAACCCAAATATAGGAAATTGTTAATGAGTCAAATTTACATGCCTTGTTTAACAACCAGTTGTGGAATCACCATAATGGTCACATATATGAGTAGTTTCTAAAAAGTAACTATAATTATGTTCACATATACTCTATTGAGATAAAACCACATGGAAGATGTCATGCCTATTTACAAAGAAAGACAACTAAACCAATAATTGGTTGACAAAGTGAAAGAGACACAATTATTTAAGAATTGGTACACACTGAGGTGTCCATAAAAATTCCAATGGAATCTAGAGGTTAGAATAAATACTTCATAAATTTCAGTGATATATTGAGTTAATAAGGTCTTTTTTACCATGATGGTATATAAATTCGAGTCCTTTAGTAAATTCAATGAATTTGTGAATAAAGTATATAATTAATTTTTAAAGAAGATAATGAAACTTTGTTCTCACTGTGGTGGTGAATATCTTAACCAGGATTTTATTTTATTTTTATAGGATCATGGTATTCTGTCTAGACACACTCCACATTATACTATAAATTGAAATATTGTTAGTAAAAGGAGGAACTGTAAATTTCATGACATGATAAGGTTGTTGATGAGTCAGGAAAGTCTCGTATTATCATTTTGAGTATATGCATTACACACTACATCATTTATACTAAATTCAATAACTATTAAAGAATAAAATGGTATTTACTTTGACTTAAGTAATGTAAAGATACTCATATTTTCTCATAGTCATGCATGGGGATTTGAGGTATTTTTTAAGGACAACTTAAGAAACAAATTGGCACACTAGGGAATAAATTTTATCATTATAGGGTATCCCATGGAAATAAGTGGATATAATCTATAAAATAACTCAAGTAAAAATTATTTTATCACTAGAAAGACCATTTTTGTTGAGAGGGGGCACCTATTCAAAATTATGGTGTGTAAAATATTGCCTATAATGAATTTGATACTCAAGACAGACCAGACATGGTATAAGAACACATTCTATAGGTCCCAATGGAATAGGTTATTCTAAAAATTATATATTACATAGGCTTAACATATAAGTTAAAGAAGTATAAAGATATGATTTTATAGTCACCAATGAAGGTGACTCATTATTCATAAACAATAATGATCCTCTCTCCTATAGGGAATATGTAGAGTACTCAAAATCTAAAATATGGAAATAAGCATTGTATTTTGAAATGGATCCATGTATTACAACTAGGTTTGGGTTCTAGTTGATCCTCTAGTTTATATAAATATCATTGGGTTAAAATGGGGTTTCTAGAGAAATTTGACTTGAAAAGTAATGTGAAAATATATATAAATCATGAAAAGTGTCAACAAGGTTTTTCCAGAGTCAAGGAATTGACTGTAGAAAAACATTTTCTCTAATAACCATGTTTAAAACTATCATTATTCTTTTTACTATAGAATGTTTCCATTACTATTATATTTTTCATGTGGATATAAAAAAGTATTTTCTTAATTGGAACCTTCATGAAGATGTTTATATAACACAACCAGAAGGGTTTTTTACTCCTAATTATTCCAAAAGTGTATAACATATATGAAGATTTATTTATGGATTGAAACAATAATCTAGATCATGGAACATTTGGTATAATGAATCTATAAAATAATTTATATTCACTAAAAATAAATTTGATTCATGTGTTTTGACGCACATATAAAGCATCATTAATTCCAATGATTTTAATCAAATTTATAAATTTGTAATCAAACAATCTAATTCCACTATCAAATTAAACGTAGTAAAGAGAAAGTGTGATGTTGAACCCATGAGATAGTTGAGTGGGTTTGTAAGAAAGATAACGGGTTTTTTGAGAAATTAAGGAGATAAATATTAGAGAACATGTCAGTAATATTAATTTATAATTTTTTGTTACAAAATAATGAATTTAAATCTCAATTTTTTAGGGTGTTGTTAATTTCTAGACTAGGAAAACACATGGTCTTGGTGTTAACCCTCTAATTAAAAATTTACTACTTTTATATGATCAAATAATTGGGATTATAATTTAGGTAGGGGTCTTTATACTATAAATAAACAAAATTATTTTAAACTACCTTATGTTCATGTGATAATCAAGATAATTAGTCATGGAATTTATACTTCCTCCTAATTCAAGTTCAATGGAAGTGTAATAATGAAATAAGAGAAATTAAGAATTAAAGTAAAATTTCATAACCAAATAATGAACCAAAAATAACAAGATAACATACAGTAATACACTCCACCATCCATTACATGTCTCAATATTGAGAGAATTACCCCCTCATGTTATTCAATAAAGGGAATGAATGAAAATTAAAATATAAAAGAGAGAGATAGAGAGAGAAAAAAATCAACAGTAATGTCTCCTGATGATCACGATAATTATGAATTCCCCACTTGGATACTGAAACCCCTACGCATATGTGTCTTCAATAATACATGCAATACACACTATGGGTATGTAAGTAGGTGTTTTGTGTTCAATATAACCTTATGAGCCATGTGTTTAGCCTCTGTGGATTAGCCCCGTTAGTTTCAATTCCTCTAATTCGATGATCCATTATTACTTCTTCATTTTACATTCATGCATGCATCCATGATTAACTCTATGTTGAAGCACTCTCGTTTGGAATTTGAAATTTTCATGTCAACCATGTGATTTGAAAATTTTGTGTAGAATAATTCTTGTAGAGATTTTTCTAATTCCATGACATTCACCATGACTAGTATCACATTTAAATGGGGATTATAGTCACTATTCCTCCATATGCAACACAGATTTAACTTCTAAGATGTAGTGGAGTTGGTGGTCTAAGAAATTCAAGTGACTGCCTTATAATTCCGGTTTAAATTCACATGATCATCATTTGATCTAACAATGGAGTTCCAAAATTCTTCTGGAATTCTAAGAGGCTGAAATATCCAACATTTTCTTACCTAGTGCCAGTTGTGGTATCCAAGACACTTGCATACGCGGTAGGGTGCCCTAAAATGCTGTAGTGTTAGTAGGTTCAATCCAATTGTTGAATTTGAGATGTGATGTGAGATAGATTTGTACTAAATAAGTGAAATAGTGGTCAATGAAAAATGACCCCCATATAATCAATTTACCTAGGTGATTGATACGTCATATGAACTATTGTTCTATTCATAGTCTGAATAACTAGCTTAGTACCACCTCATACCAGGTATCCTTTTTTCACAGATTGCCTTGCACATGGTACGTTCCGACCCAAGTCAAGCCTTATCCCACACTATGCATATAGCATACTTCCTACTTTCCAAATTCATGTGTAACTTTTGTAATCTCCTCCTTGGGTAGAGATTAATGTCACATTTTTCCTATTAAAAAATAAAAACATTTCAGTTACAATTTAAAAAACATTAACTTCTATTTTTTCTTAATCAATTGTATTCTTAAAGATAAATATATATTATTCTTCAAAAATAAAATGTAAAATATTAATTTCATAATAAATTCATAAATAAATAAAAAATTGGTAAAAAAATTAATCATCAATGAAATTTATCATTTTAAATTCATAAATATTCATTTAAAAAATTAATTAATCAAAGACCACCACACATAAACTAATGTTTTTCCTCAAGAATAAAATCCCAACCTTGAAAAACAAGAAATACCATTATACTATCACTCAAACATCAAGGAAAAAATACAAACAAATCAATGGGGAGACCAAATGTTCAAGTGTAACACAATGATTATCGATTCAACATCACACATTTCAAAGAAACAAACCAACCTATCCATTTTACATTATCCCATTGAAATTTATGTACCTTCTCCTTCCACACATTCAATAATCTTAACTCGTTATTAAAAAAACATTCCATTTTTTGATATACCTCACATTTGATTCCATTTCTATTATAATTCATAGTAATAATTGAAAAAAAAATATTCTTATACCATGAGAACATGTTCCATTATCGATAATTATAATGAATCTCTATTCTTCAATTTTTAATGAAAAAGGTCACAAATATTCATGAGGACTATTTATTAAGGGTCAAATGACTCTGAGGATTTTTTTAGTAGGTATTAATGTGAAAAAAATCTAATCTCAAATGGTAGGATAATATCTAATGAATATTTCATGATATTTAAAAGTACTTTCTAATGAAAATTTCCCCTTTAAAATGGAAGCACCCTCTTCCAAAGTTCAAAGTGAGCTCATGATAAATGAAAGAATAATGAATAAAGTAAACCATCATAAATTGTTTCTACTTTTCACATTTCTTCTTCTTTTTCAAACTACAGTTTTTTTAATTTTGAGACGTGAAAGTCTCATATCCACCTGATAATAACCAATAATAAAAATCATTAGTCAATTAGTGGTGATTTTTTACCCTCTAAAAATTAAAAAACGTTAAATTTATTTTTTTCCCTTCTTTTTTTCAATGAGGCGTAAAAAATATATAAATAAAATAAATGAGAATGGAATATTTTCCAATATCACATGAAACATCTCGAGATTTATTCAAAATAGATGTATTCCCTTATAGTATAGATAACATATCCTTCACATATTAACATTTAATATCATGAAGAACACATAGAAAATGATTATAATGGATAAAACTATCTTGAAATGTGGCTCTTCGCTAACAAAGCTATTCATGACTTTTAAGGGATAAATATTATGATCAAATTCATGGTGTTTCCATGTATAAAAGCCTAAATTATAAAAATTCCACAATTATATTAAATGTGACTTGGTTTATTAAAATATCTGAAAATATAAAATGAATGTTCTAGTAGAAAACATGTCCCTAGTTCACAAAAAAAATATACTAATGACATGATTAATAAAATTGGTTTAGAAGCCCTATCGATAATGTGAAGCATTTGACATGGGGAAATAACACATGGATTTCTCAATAATAATAAAAAACCAAATATGAATTTTATAAATTTGAAACATGAAAATGGTAGGAAAATTTATCTATATTAATAAACTATCCACATCAAAATTTGAATCGATAAATCTAGATTCCTAATCTTCACTTTAATTATTCAATTCACCGTATTAATTATCCAATATTATTAACTTATAAATAAAAAAAGAAATTATGGGATTCCTATTATATCATTTTATATCCAAGATATATAATTATGGAAAACAATTAATGTGTGGCATGAAATTTCGTTTATTGTCAAAAAAAATTAAAAGTAGTGGGAGAAAAATATGGTAATTTGAATGTTCTTATAACATATTGGTCTGACTTTCCACTAAACTGGTAGTTTGACCAGTCACTAGAGGACCTCAAGAACATCCCCTTATACACCAATGGATGATGACTAATAGAAAGGGTGTAAATATTGTCAATGGTGATAATATACCCTCATAGTCCGAGTGAGCTGCAGTAACAGAGAGAAAAAACTCATTCAATAACAGAAGTAGTATAAAACAATAACTAAATAGTGGAAGACAATTTCAATATCAACTAAATATAAGGAATATACAATTCTAGTCTATACAATTCATGCATGATAGTGATGAAACATAATTAAAAAATATTAAATAGTTCAGTATGGATTACATCTCAGTGGAGAACTAAGAAAGGACCCAATACCTTAAGAGCGATCTCCATGAGCATCTCGAGCTCCAGCTCAGTCCTTAGCTCCTAAATCCTAGGTAAAAGAGGAAGCATCACAACAATATATCCATATCCTTATAAAAAAGAAGAGTATACTTGGGCACCAATGGTACCAGATCCGGGTGTGAGATAACATCTCAATAGGTCGACACTGAAGGCATCACGCCCAAACCAATATGTGAAATATGTAAATAAGTGGTGCGAAGGTAATCACTATGGAAGTAAATATGAATGAAAAACACCCATCGAATGTAACCGCTAAAATTAATACCCATGTATCCCCTCAAGGATCCTAATGCATGTTAGTCAACCTCCTACAATAAGGCAGCTATTAGTAATGCACAAATAAATAACATCCCCTTATAGTTCATCCAAAAATGTCATACCATCACATCCTTTCCGTATAACCACATATAAAAATTTACCACTACTAAGATGTATATTTGAGCATATCACATACCTCACAACCATTCCATATAAATAAATGTATACCCTGAAGGTCTGAATCGGACGAACACGTCCAAGGCATCCATCTCACAAATCTCGACCACAATGTTTCGAATTCAAGGAACTCATCCAAGGCGTCGACATCAAATCTCATTGGTGTCCCAGTGAAACTAAGTCTAGGAACATGTTAGAGTAATTGGACTATGTGTATTGACATGTCCTATATGAGTATAACATGGTGGATCCAGGGGGTAGCAAGGCCTGAGGCATCCCACATAATCATGAACCAAGGGGCATGATCAACCCATGGCATCCTCTACCACGTTCCATATCCATGGGGACTAGTCCAAGGAATATATCAAACCATTTGTTCATTTCAAACCATTTATAAAACTAACCCATATGAGTATACCCACTCTAATAACCCATTCCATTATAATCCATGGGTTTACCCACCCACTCATCGAAATTCATTTCAAGGCTTAACATAAGAATATGGTTATACCCATCCACATAACCTTATCATTTCTTTTAGTGGGTATACCCACTCAATACATCACCGATAAAATGAGTATACCCAATCCTGTGTCCATTTACATTAAATCAAGTCATATGAGTATACCCACCCATATATAACCATTTTATAATTAAATACATCCCAAGTAAACCAATGATCATACCCTCCATGTTGACATTTCCTCTTTAAAAACATACTATGAGTTTACCAATTAATTTATCCATTTTCCCATTAAATGTATGTAATGATTATACCCACTCATTATCCATCATTGTTTAATTAAACCTTCAAACAATCCATTCCAACATATTGAGTATTCCCACTCAATTAACACATTTCCCTAAAGAATACCACATGGGTGCACCCACCCATATATCCCATTCTAGTTCATTAAAACTGCTCAGGTCAAGTGTGTTATCTTGAAAAGGATGTAATACATATCTTAGCTAAGAAAAGCATTCCCCTTTAATTTAAACAGCATCATCTAACTAGGAAATCATAGAAAAAACACACATCAACAACATGGGAAACATAAACAATCGACTCACTACATTTTTATCTTGAAGGAACTGCACCTCGATTGAGGGGCTTTATTACCAAAAAAAGATTTCACAATCTAAAAAAATTGAACAAAAATCCAGAAATTCAGTCCAGAATAGAAATTAGAATTATCCAATGAATTAAATAAAACACCACTACTATTTTAAATTAAATCAAACATGAGGACCCTACCTCAAGAAGACCAGACCAACACTTGACATTTAATTCTTTTTAACTCAAGCATCCATCCACTAGCATGCATATACATCTATATATAATTGTATATACCCTTAACCTATTATAGGTGTTCTCTATTCCATGATGGAATACTCACATGGAGGATATTCACATATATATACATATGCATACGTTTTTATATTCCTTATTTCCTTCTTAAGGAATGGAAACTCACTACAACCACACCTGACACACATAAACATCATAAGATACTCAAATAGGAGTTGAGAAATAAAAAATGGGTTTATGAGCTTACCCTAACATGATGAAGGTTGAGTGAACCAAGTCGAAGAACCTCTCCTTCAGTAGGAATTTCCAGAAAAAGGACCACCAGGTCTCGAGATATCATTTGCACAACCTAGAACCGGATGAAAAATGAAAATCAGATTTAACCCCAAACCTAGGGATTGAGCTACATATCATTGGGTGAAATATAGGATGATAAATGACAGTACAAGTATTGGATAGTTAGGGATAAACCCACAACTAGGAGAATCAATCCATGATCTAGTGGAATCTGTAGAGAAAATAGAGTCGGAGAAGGAAACCGGTGAAGAGGTGTGTCGTACCTCAAAGGGGGATCCCCTTGTTCACTGTACGAGTGAGGGAGACGAGTGAAACGAGTGTTTTTTTATTTTTAATTTAATTCCATTTTAAATAATTTTAATTCTTTAAAAAACTTTTCCTCGTGGTTTAACCCATGTGGTTTGGAAAACTATGTGCCAACCGTGTGGAACCCTCCATCTAAGAAACTCACCTCGCATGGTATGTCCCTCAAGGTTATCCTAACCATTAATAAACCATTTGACTACCTATTTCCTCCTAAAATAATCCATATGGATTCCTTCTATGGGTTTCACAGTTTCAAACAAACCCTACTCCCTCTACCAGTCCTCAAAAACTCTCTTTTCTTGATCTGTCGCTACCGAAACCCATATATCCATCTAGGAAACTAATCAGGCCTTTAGCCAATCCCGATAACATAACTTTTGAAGATTCCATCTCATAGAATATAATTCCAAACCTTCGTTTTAAATTTTTCTTATCCAATAGTTTCCAAAAAATTCAAAACCCCTTATAAAAACCAGTCATTCCAAAACACGGGTACTTACAATCTACCCACATTAAAACTTCTCATCCCTGAGAATCCTTTGGAAACTATGTAAACATAACCCAAACCAAAGAGGTTATAATATTTCATTAAAAAGTTTGTTTTTCATTTTTAAATTCCAAATTCACCTTAAACATCCAAATCTATAGGTGTTAAGCCTTTAAAAACAAATCCAGATATCAAACTCCAAACGAAATAGAAAAATGGAATATAAACGGGCCCATGAAACCAGAGACACTAGCTCATCATCATCTCTTTATCCAACCACTCATTGGTACTTTCCAATAAGTTATTAAGATTTAATGTCATATTCCAATCCATGACCCTCCCACTATTGGAATTGCTTAATACAATATTTCCTAAGCATGGTTGTGATGCGTTTATGGTGATTCACTCAACTTGGTGATCTTGATTACATCTGAGACCATAACAGGGACCTTATCAAAAGTATGCTCGATTCACAATTGGACAACAAAAACTAGTCACACATGCTTTTCTTGAAATACATGACTAACCCATAAACCACAATCACCCTTAAACTGGCGACGTGTCGTTAAAAAAATTCCATCTCCAACTCTATAAAACTGGAAAAAGGGAAAAAACAAATCCACCTTAGACTATCTATCGTTGAACTTTCTCAGCATAGACAGCTGATCCATCCTAGATAGAACTGAAAGTCCTCCCCAAGGCATTCAATATCTAACATAAGATCACACACCAAAGTACCCACCTAACTCCAGATGACATTTCGAGACCATCCATCGCTAGGATATTTTAAACCATCAAGCCTCAATATTAATAAAAGAGTAATACAAAGAACCACACTCTCATATACCTCCTAGATATGAACCACATACCAAGCCCAACAACCCTTCAATCAATAGTGCAGCACAAGATCGATTCTCTCTTAATGCATCCTGGACAATGTCAAGATAAGGGACATGTTTGTCTCTTCCAGAAAAGTACACTAAGAGTAATGAGAAGATAGTTAAACCACCTCTAGTAAACTCTTTACAAAAAACATGGCTTTACTAGTTGATGCATCATCAACCAAAAAAGATGCCTATACCATCTAAGGAATCCATGTTCATTAAATCTTACCATTGAAACTATTCCAAAACAAAAAGAGTTTTTAAAGGTTTTCACATACTTCCACCCCCATCAAAGTCATGTTGCCATGAAAATACCGACACACACACCAGAACCAATGTGATGCTACCCACTTTAGGAGTGTCCATGTCATTAAAAGGAAAGAATAGCCACTCACAAGAATGCTAGATATGAAATACCTTAAACACACATTTGCATTTTATAAACCATGATCACCATGACAGAATCTTTTGCATGAATAATGAAATTAAACCCACCAACATGGAAAAACACCCAAGTTCTAAAAATTCATACCAATCAGTGGGACAAACTCTCCTCCGTAATTCTGTGGTCACTCTACCTCGGAATTACCCCGGTAATGTACTCAAAACCAAAAATATCATGATTTAACATAACTCTACATGTTCATTAAATTGTTATACATTCAATGGTTACTGTGTATGTCCAAACATACTACCCTAAGTTCAAAAAATCCAATAGAACATCATCTCAAACAACTATAATGCAGATGATGATGTACTGAGTCATTCATAACTATAGAAAAGAGATGTACACATGACCTCCTAAATAGTAAACCATGACCAAGGCAGGTCTAACCTATTGAACAAAGTGATCCTAAAGATTTTTCCCACATCAAAAGTCATGGTACAATGATCATCCCTTTGATCAAGGGTGTCTTTTAAATTTATAATCCCTACTATGGACAATAGAACATGAATGATACCAACATCAAAATGATCACAGTGGAAGAAAGGCATCAATCTCTAATAGTGTTACCTACCACATACTTTACCCTTATGATGTATACACATAGAACCTATCTCTTGGTCACACAAAAAAGATTTCACTAGGATCCAAATCCCTTTTTTCATTTAATCCAGTGCTAAAAAGAAACAGCCCATGGAAGATTGCGCATGTGTTTGTTCCAAGGCATATTATCAGAACATTTATAATACCCTTACATGAGGGTCTAAACAAACATTAGGTTCCAATTTAAATCCCTTTCATAAATTCATTTAAACTATAAACATTTGAAAGAAATTTAACAAACACACAAGTTCCATTCGAAAACAAGTCACTTGGTTTTAAACAATGCCACTATGAAAAAATAGGAAGGTTATAACAAACTCCATTTTTAAAACATTTAAAATTGAAAGGTATTCAATCATAAATAGGAAATTTTTCTTCTAAATCCATTTTAATCGAACAAAAACATCTGAGGGTTTCATTTATTCAACCCATATTCTTCAAAAAGAAACCTCATAATAGTTTATTTCATAATTCATGCCCCAACATGCCTACTTGGGTCAAGATGAGCATTTTGAAAAGTACGAGACCATTTCACAACATCACATGCTCACACTAATATTGGTCTAGTGATATGAGAGGCCATATACTAGTCCATAAAGTGACCATACACTTAATAGATGGAATTTGGATCCAATTTAAACAAATCATTTCATTTACGTTCAATTATTAATAGCATTTACATTAAAAAAGTTCAAATGCATCATCCCTTTTCATTTAAGATTGGTTTCCATTTCCAAATTCTTGAAGCACCCATACTCTTCATAGTCTGAAAATTCACTCCCATTAGTCGCATCCAATTCTATTTAGAATTTTAAATTTTAGCATCCCTTTTTAAACGATTCGAATACATGGGTCACTCCTTTCCCATTTATATGGTGCCCACACACCTTATAACTGAAACTGGCTCACGCTGTAAATGCAACCAACCAATCTCCATCACATTCAATCATTTTACATACCAATAATGCATGATACAAAAATCACAAAAGCATGGAATATGATATAATTTAATGTACACAAAAAGCACGATATGCTATGTAAATAGGAATTCTAATGGAAATCAAAGGCATGACATTCCACCCAAGGAACATGCCCAAAATAGGAAGTCATCATACTAATGAAACTACATTACATGTTATATGAATGGAATGTGATTTTATATGTGCCTAATATGATGAATTTAATGTCACCTCCTTTTCATTATAACCAAAAGATAATTTACCAAAATTCTATAAATCCATAAGACAAGGATAATACAACATTCACCCGAGGTGAAATCACATGAATTATAACATCATTAGTATAACAGAAATTCCCATCCCTAGAAAATTGGTCATTCCCCATGAGTGGGGAGATCAGTCCTAGGCACAACTATCTACCAAGTGCCAAAAAGTTCCTAATCACCTATCTTCCTAACCAAAAATTAAAACAACGAAAAAAATCATACCCTCTAATACCACTTTGTAACATCCCAATATGACTTGCCACTAAAATGGTTGCTAGATCGGTCACCACATGACCTCAAGCGCATTTCCCCATATGCGAGAGGCAATTGAATAGAAGTGAGGTAGTAATGGTATCTAATGGAGAGACTATACCTTCATAGTTAGAGTGTGAAGTAGCGACAGATAGAAAAAACCCCAAATAAGTGGATGCAGTATAAAGCAATAACTAAACAGCAAAAGGCAGTTGCAATATCATCTGAATATAGGAAATGGACAATGCCAGTTTATAAAATGAATGAATTCCAATGATGATACGTAAATCGAAAATAGTAAATAGTTCAGTATGCTTTTCATCTCACTACTGAAATAATAAAGGTCCCAAATCCCTTAGGTAAATCTCCATGAGCATCTCGAGCTCCCACTATGTAGTTTACTCATAACTCCAAGGTACTGGAGGAAACAACACAAGCATAGATCCATATCCTTGCAGACAATAATTTTCTAATCAGGCACCAATGGTACCTAGGATTGGTGTCAAATAACATCTCATTAAGCCAACACCGAAGGAATAACTCTCAAACCAATATGTGCAATATGTATATAGGTAGTGTGCAGGTAATAACTATGTAGTAAATATGGATGAAAAATTCTCATGGCATGTAACCACTAACATTGATTCCAAAATATCCCCTCAAGGATCCCTGCCAAAGTTAGTCATGCACCAACAACAAGGCATCTATAAGTAATACATAATTAAATAACACATCCTTTTCATTCATCCAGACATGTCATACCATCATGACCATAGCGTATAACCACATACCACAATTTACCATATCCAAGCCATATATTCGATCATACCACATACCTCACAGCCGTACCATATAATTAAATTTAGTCCATGATGGGATGAATCTAAGGAACGCATCAAAATCATCCATATAAGAAATATAGACCACAAAGGGTCGGATCTAAGGGACTCATCCAATGAATTCCCATAGATTCTTATGGGTTTCTAAGTGGAAACACAGTCTCAACACTAGTTGGAGTCCTAGAATCATGCGTACCAACATGTCCTATCTGAGTCCAGGAAAACCACATCCACACGGTAGTGAGGCCCAAGGCTTGTAATTGAATCAATACCCAAGGGGGATGATCAACCCAACGCATCCACTACCGCATTCCATATCAAAGGAGAGCAGTCTATATAAGATATAAAACCATACATTCCTTTCACAAGATTTATCAAATTAAACTATATGAGTATTCCAAGGCATATGAACCATTGCATTATAATCCATGGGTTTACCCAGACACTCATTCCAATTCATTAAAATGTTTGACATAAAAATATGTGTAAACACATCCACATAACCATAACATATCATGTAGTGAGTATACCCATTCATGTTTCCATTTCCTTTTAATCAAGTCATATGGGTATACTCACCCATATAACACCATTAAATAATTAAGTACATCATAATTCAACCAATGAGAATTCCCTCCCATGTGGACATTTCCTCTTTAAACAAATTCTACGAGTTTACCTACCTGTTTATCTGTATCCCCATTCAAGGTATGTAATGAGTATACCCTCTCATTATCCATCGTTGATTAATTAACCCTTTAAACAATCCAGGCCAACCTATTGAATATTTCTAATCAATTAACACATTACCCTCAAGAATACCACATGTGTTCACTAACCCAAATATCCATTTCTTGTTCATTAGAACAACTCAACTCAAGTGTGTCATCATGCAATGGAAGAAATACATCTCCTAGATAAGCAAACCATACCCCATTAATTTCAACATCTTCCTCTATTTAGGAAAGCATATGAAAAACACAAATCAAAAAATTGATCAACATAAACATTCTACTCACTATGTATTTATCTTGAAGGTAGTGCACCTCGATTGATGGTTTTTTAGAAAAACATGATTTTTCAATCTAAAAAAATATTGAACAGAAAATAGGAAGTTCATTCCATAATTCCAATTCAAATTATCCAATGTATTAAATAAACAAACGCTTCACTTTTAAATTAAATCTAGTTTGAGGACCATACCTCATGAAGGCCAAGCCAACACATGACATTTGATGCTTTCTAACTCAAGCAGTCATCCACTCACGTGCAAATAAATCCATATATATTTGTGTATACCCTTAACCCATTGCCCATATTCCCTTTTCCATGAGAGAATACGTACATAAAGTATATATATATATACGCACCATTATTTATGTATGTGGGCCTTCCAATGGCCTAGAAACTCAATACAATGAGGCCAATCACCCATAAACATCATAACATACAAAAATTGGAGGTGAGAAACCAAAAACGGATTTAGGAGCTTGCCCAAAAATAATAGTGGTGGATCGAACCAATCCAGACCACCTCAACATCACGAGTGCTATCCGGAACATGGTCCAAAGGCTCACGAGACATCCTTTGCACAACCTAGAATTGAAGGAAAAACGAAAATCAAATTTTACCCCAATACAATGGTTTAGGCCACACATAATTGGGTAATGGATTGGAAGATAAATAGCAAGAAAATGAGAGTAGATGGAGGAGAAACCCGTAAATAGGAGAATCAAACAAAGACAAGGTAGAATTAGTGGATAAAACGGAGCTGGGGAGGGGATCTGGTGGGAAGTATATTGTGCCACAATGTGGGGAGCCCCCAGTACATCAGTTGAGAGAGCTAGAGGTGTGAGATAAGTGTTTTTTTATTTTTAACTTAATTTTAACTATTAATAATTTTAATTATTTAAACTGACTTGTCCATATGGTTTAATCGACAGGGTTTGGAAAACCGTGCACCAACCATGCGGAACCCTCTGTCTAAGAAACACACATTTCAGGGTCTTTCCCATTTGGCTATCCTAACCAAGACTAGATTGTGCAACCACATATGTCCATCTAAAATAATTCAGGCAGTTTCTTGTTAGGGGTCACACGGTTTCATACAAACTGAGCACCCTCTATAACTCATTAAAAACCCTCCTTTATCTGTCTAACGCTCCTGAAACCCATATATCCATACTTCAAACTCAATAATCATTTACCCAAGACCGATAAAATAACTTTTAAAGGTTGCATCTCATAGAACATCATTCTAAAGATTTGATTTAAATAGTCATTATCAAGTACTTTCCAAAAAATAAAAAACATTGTAAAAACCAACCAGTTTAAAACATGAGTTCTTACAATACTGCACATTCTACATGAAGCTCCATTCTTCCCTTGTCGTCAAACTCTCCTTATACCCATGTCATTTTAAATCTACAAATAGAAAAAAATAAATGAGAAAACAAGGTCCATATAATTTTAATCTTAAGAATAAAATACGGTAAGTGTTTTTACATTATGAATTTATAAATCCTAAGAAATAAAATAAAAAATAGGTTTCCTCCCATAAGAGATCTTGTTTAAGGTCATTGGTTAGACCTTACCACATTTTTAGGTAAATAATTAGATAATATAAATCATTTATGTAGTTTAGATAAATGAATAGTTGAAGTTAGGTTCCCTCTATATAGTTAGGTCCTTTCCCTTTCTCTAAACTCCTTTGTTCTCTCTGTAGCAACCCTTTGTTTATAAGTAAAAATTTTTCCCTAAAAAATCTTTTTGTTATCTTACATAGTATTATTCACATACAATATATACAGAAAACGAAAACAAATTATTTCATTATTAAATATCATAAAATTAATTAAAAATTAAACACGTGAAAATGGAAAACCGTACAAATAGATTACAATTATAAATTAAGAAAAATATATTGAGAATATTTTGATCCTTCCAATCTACTAGAATCAGTGCCCCCTTGGAAAGAATGATGGAAATGGTACTAAATATTAGTAAACTGATAGAAAACGTAGAAAATAAAGATATATAACCATGTTAGAAATTGAGTATAACAATAATGTAAGGAATTAATTGGTATTTATTAGAGGTAATGTGAGCATTAAATAGTAATGCGAGCATTGGAATAGTAACCTAACCATTATGAATAGTAACATAGCCATTGAAATTGTAATTATACCTCAAAATAAAAAAATATAGTATAGATAATATTTATCACGTGTAATATAACAAAATATAAATATTAAAAATCAATAAAATTAATATATTTTTTAAAAACACATATAAAATATAATAAAGTTTTTAATAAACTGTATTTTAAAGTATTTAGTAAAAAACATAATTTTCATATTAAAAATTAAAATAATATATGTAGAAAAATAATTCAAATAAAATTAATTTTTTTAAATCATCAATTTGAAATTTTACATGGTTTACTTTTTGGTAATTTTTATAAATAGTGTAATTTTTAGGAGGATTGTAAAAATAAAGTAGTTTCATGACTCGTTCATTTTAAATAACATCATTCAAGATGATATAATGAGATAATAAATTATATAAAACTTTTATTTACAAATAAAATATTTAATTTTATAAATTAGTCCATTATAAATAATAAAAAAAATTTACAAAGCAAAAAAACGCTTTCCAAAGTTTAAAGTAAAAAATTTTCCCAGAAAATATTAATTTTTCATTTCTTCCATTTTTTCTTTTTAATAAGATTGTGAATTTAAATTAAAAAGTTGTTTAAATTCCTAAACCCAATATGTTATTTTTATATATGACTAATTAGGTCAAAAATATCACTATTACATGGTTTACCTTTGATATAATATTTTATTCAATATTTTATTCTAAAAATAACTCTCTCCTCAAGTATAAATAACACCTCTCCCTCCCCTTGGAAAAAAATCTAGTTTCACTTTCTAAATACCTATATCTATGAAAATACCTATTAATCCTCTTATAATCCTTATTTATTTTTTGGAGTAATCAAACTCCAATCTTTCAAGAAGTCAAAGGTCATAGAAAAGGAACAACTTTATGAAATAGGTAATGTCTTTCATCCTTTTATTCCATTTTCCATTTATAATATCATACCCTCCTTTAATTTTATAATTAAAATCTAATTAAACCAAATATAAATTATTTTAAAATGATATTGATTATGTTAGTCTACTATAAAAATGATATTTGTAATCTATTCATATATTATAATTCTCAGGCCTCCTCTTTGGAAAATGTCTCATTAATGGCCAGTTTGACCACCAATGAGGATGTTTCAAATTATTTCTTATACTGTATAAATGACCTTGAACAAACTCTTTAATTTATTTTATATCCTATGTCACATTTATGTCAGTATGAATGTTCCCTTAATACCCAAAATCTATACTTTATATATTATTTCTCTTTTTGGGGGGAATATAAATATTTATACCCTTCTAAATTGCTTTCTAATACATTTACAATGCTTTTTCAAAAAATATTCAATTTGAAAAACATCCCTTGAATCCTCTTTAGATATTTATCTTTTAAAAGAATAAAATGATTTTTTATTCCATAGTATTCACCCCCTTATTAATTTTGGATCCTAAATTTCATTTCATGAAGTATTATATGTGAAATATTTTTCGAAAACCCATTAATTTTCACAGGTTATTTTATGAATATGATTTTTATCCTTCTAAGTGGAATGTATGATTATGAACCTTGTATGATTTGATGGGTGGACCAATTATTATATAACATTCCAATGCAATATTAAATGTGATATATATCATGTGATATTATGTATTATATATTTATATGATTCCATATTTTTTCACAATGATGATGTTATGATTTATGAACATATTTTATTTGTGTACATGATAGTAGCATTGTTCACAATTATGGGTGGTATTTTACCACTATGTTAAAATGTTTCATTGTTATATGTGTTCTACATTCCATGAATTTATCCAATGTTTCCCGATTATTATGATGACCTTTTGATTATGATATTATTTTGATTATTTTCACCCATTTACTATGTATGCATGTCCCCAATTCCTCATCTTATAGGGAATTTCGATCATCACATTATTTTATGTACATCCTATGGTGTCTGTATGTACTAAAGAGATCATTTGATATATAGAAGGATGAAAAATAATAATTTAAGTGTTTTCAATTTTTACTATGTTTAATTGTTGTAATGGCCAAATGTTCCAAATACATATAGCTTTTTTAACTTGCATTGAATCGCTAATAATGTTATTTATCTTAAAAGGGATGTAATAGTAAAGAAAAAAAAATTTGGGTCACTATAGTGGGTATCAAATCATGGTTTGGTTAATTTTTTATTTTTTCTTAAAAAAGATTAGTGGAGACCATTATTATAACACTATTTATAGGTAAATGTCCTATAAGAATTATTTTATAAAACACATGAACAAAGTTATCTCATAAGATATTCCTTTGTAGTTAATTTTTACATAAGAATAAATTATATATTAATGATTTTATGGAATACTTTTTTTTCAAAATTCTTTCTATTTTAGAAATTGGTGGAAACCAGAATAAAAAAGATGAAAACCCAATATGAGGGTAAATGTAAAGATTTTATAAATTACATCCCCAATTCCATGGGAAATATTGTTCAAAACATCATAGTGATGAATACCTAGTTATCTCAAGATATGAATCCTAAACTTATCCATTTGGAACATCCAAATTCACCCAAGAAGGAGAAACTAGACATTGATTCCTTTATATATAAATGGCCACTGATATATAGCCAATCTTCTAATCAACCTATTTTGGAAAACTGGGTTGAATCAATTGAGAAAAATATTTTATACACTCCAATACTATGATATTGATATGTTTAATTTGAATTCATATAATTTTTATGGAGATTTCAGCCATTGGTGGATATTGATAAAGAACAATAATACAAAAGATAAATAAAAGATATCGAGTGGGAAGAAATTAATAAAATATTCATTAAAAATTATTTCCCTGAAACACTTTGAATAAATATAGATATAGAATTCTTAGATAAAAGTAAAAAAGGAAGGTAAATCTTTCTTGGAATATAAAGAAAAACATCACAAGAATTTTAAGATGCACCCTATATTTTTTATCCTCTATGATAACAAAATAGATAGATTATTTTGTGGTTTAAAACAACACCTTAGTAGGGATATATATATTCAATGCCTTTGTAGTTATGAAAAGGTAGTTTGACATGACCTCAATGTATATATGGAGTCTTGAAAATGGCCCTATAGTTATGGGGATAAGAAGAGTATAATGGATTTTCAAGAAATTCGGAAAAACAAAAAAAAAGAGGGGATCAAACCACCCATTTCTCAAATATATAGGAAGACGAATCATGTTAATTACCTCAAAGGGAAGTGGAAAGGCATAATTTGTTGGAGAGAATGACATCACACTCTTGAATTTCAAAGAGGCATGAAGAAGCCGGACAACATGAAGGAGGAGAGGAAGGATCCTACTAATGCACTACCCAAGGATTATTTCTTCTATAGTATGGAGTAAGGGAACTTTTCAAGACTATGTATCGAAATACTTCCCTTTGAGGGTATTTATTGTTAGAAAAAACCAAATCTAAAGGATAAATTAAAATATTATGTCATCACTATTACAGAAGAGGATCATGAAAATGAAATCATTAAAGGTACGTATACTATTAACTATATAATAGAAAAGGTTTTATTGGATTCTACTACTGTGTATTCATTTATATCCTACAAGTTTTCTAGACTTTTTGGACCAAATCCCTGATATATTTAATTATAGATATCTATAAAATGATTAGTGGTGCGATCATTGAAACCCTAGTTTTGGAATTTTCTTTTGTTAGATTGTGTGGGTTGATTATTCCAAATAATATCTTAATCCATCACTTGGTGGAATTTGATATTTTTTTATGCATGGATTGCCTCTCATTATATTCAATATACACATCAACTAGCTGGAAAAGGAAATATGTTTATATATTTCAAACCATCCTATGGTCCTCTAAAAATAAAATGATGATAATAAAATCCAATGAAGAATCCCACAATTGTGTGTGTGATAAAACCTTATATAGAAGAATACATTTCCCAAATAGTTTACTCCAAATAATGCATCAAAATTGAGTCAATTAATATTATTAGGGAATAAAATAATTGTTTTCTAAATAGTTTATCATACTTTAAACCAATTGTAAGAAATATTCCTCAATATATCTTATACATGGAGCTACTACTTTAAACAATTTCCCTTGTATGATGGACCTTATTGAACTGGATGTGTAAAAGAAGTAACATCATGATAATTTGGATAAAGGATTCATACTCCATAGTGCACCACCTTAGAGTGCACCAATATTATTTATCAATACAAATTATGGATCAATATAATTCTATATAGGTTATCAGGATCATAAAAAGATAACCATAAGAAAAAGTATCCCCCATAATGTATTAATGAATTCTTTTATTAACAGAGAAGAGATCAGTACTTCTCAAAAATATATCTTCTTTCTACATGTCATCAGTTGAAGTTAAAGAAAGATGATATTTAGAATACAACATTATGATTAATGTATATACATTGTGTGTTTATAGTGATGCCTTTAGGAATTATTAATTCCCCTTCAATATTTATTGATTTTATGAATAGAGACTTTAGAGACTAACTAAAAAAAATTGTTATTCTTCATTGATAATAATCTCATTTTCTCTAAGAATTAAGAGGAATATTAAGAGTATTTTGGGATTATGGTGGAAAAATATAGGAATGATAAAATGTACATAAATTTAAAAAAGTATGACTTTTTTTCAGTATGTCACATTCTTCCTGAACATGATCACAAGTGAGGGAATATTTATGGAACCATCAAAGACAAAGGCTATTGAGGAATTTTACAACCCACTAGTGTTATGGAAATCCATAGTTTCCTAATATTAACTGGGTATTACTGAGGTTTTATTGAAGACTTTTTCATGATTTCCAAGCTTGCTAACTAATATTACATGGAAAGGGGTATTTTATATCTTGACATAATAATGTCAGGAGATATTTAAATAGCTCAAGAAGAGGCTAATCACTATTAATGTACTCACTCTGTCATCAAGCGGTTAAGATTTTTTTATACACATTGATGCATGAAATAAATTATATGGTTGTTTACTCATGTTGAATAAAAAATTGAGAGTATATTACTCAATACAACATAATATCCATGAGGATAAATATCCAATGCATGATATGGATCTAGAATCATTGATCTTCACTCTGAAGATTTTTCAGCACTACCTCTATAGTATGAAGTATGAAATATATACTGATCAAAAGAGTCTAAAATGTATTTTCACAAAAAAGGAGCTCAAAATACAAAAAATAAGATGGTTGGAGCTAATCAATGACTATTATTTCACTAGTCACTACAATCATGGAAATTTCGGTAAGGTAGGTTATAGTATTAGGAGAAAAGAACCTATTACCCTATCCATTATATTGATTGAGAGAGAACCTATATTTATGGATATGAAAATGAAAGATCTGGTAATTATAATAGAAGGGAATTCATCTTACCTTGACCAAATTATTTCCCAACCAGATATCCAAGGGAAGATCAAGGAACCAAAATGGGATGATCTGGAGCTTCAAAAATGAAAAAATATATAAAGGAAGGGAAGCTTCATGAATTCTATATCAATGAGTCTAGTGCGATTTGGTTTGTAACTATGATTTGTGTGCCTTCATCACCTGATATAAAGAGGGACCAATTGAATAATGTTTATAGCTCATATTTGTTATTCCATCCTAGAATCACCAAGATGTGTTGTCATAACCTATAGAACTTATGTAAGGGAAATATTAAGAAGGAGATCACTGAGTTCACCTCTATGTGCTTAGTATGTCTAGAAGTTAATGCAAAGTTATAAAGTAAAAGGGGATGATTCCACCATCTCTTATACCAATGTGGATATTAGAGTACAACACTATAATCATTTTTAGTGTTCTACCAAATAATTCCACAAAAAAAATGAGATATGGGACGTGGTGGATTAACTCACCCAGACATCCCACATAATACCAATTTAAGAGTGTTTCCCTCTTGAAAAAACATTCAATGATAGATGTAATTAAACTGTGGAGGATATATTGTGAACCACATTAGATCATTTATGTTCTTGATCGAAGGATTACTTATAAAATCTAGAGAAGTATTCATAAATATATGAATACCAAATTGAATTTCACTATATACTATCTCCCCCAAATAGATTTCCATTTTTAAAGTGCTATTAAAAAAATTTAAGAGATTAATTTATATAATTTAAAGGATAATGGGATCAACATCACCCATTAGTTCAGTTCTCATATAAGAATATATTCTACTCAACTATTTGAATGTATCCATATGAAAATCATTATGGGATGTGTTGTAGAACTATATTTGTTTGGGTGAAGTTGGTGAATGAATGCTACTTGGACATGATCTTGTTAAAGAAATGACGGAGAACACACAACCTATAAAACATAATATAAAAGAAACATATACTTTAAAGAAGTATTATGCTAGAAACCGTTGAATGGACTTAGTGTTTGATTGTAGACATAAAATATTCATTCAAATATCACCATGAAAGAGAGTTATGAGGTTTGGAAACAAAGTGAATCTTATCCCTATGTTCAATGGACGCTTACAGATCATTGATTTCATATGAGTAGTGGCTTATCACCTTGAACTTCCATCGAATATAGATCAAATTATTGATGTGTTTTATGTATCTATCCCAAGGAAGTATATACCCAATCACTCACATGTACTAAATTCAGATGTTGTAAAACTACAGAAGGACCTCTCATATGAGAAGTAGCCAGTGATGATCATGGACTATAGAGAAAACGTTCTCCAGAATATGAAAACTCACCTTGGATATGTTTTGTGGAAAGAACGTAGATATAAAGTGGTTATGTGTTAATGATAGGAAACAATGAATTAGAAGTACACTCACTCATTCTCAATAGTGATTAAAAGTTGAAATTTCTAGGATAAAATTTATGACTGATGGAATATTGTTACAACCCATTGTTAAAAAAATGAAATTTATTTCATTAAATAATTGTATGTTATATTATATAATATTATACACATAGGACACATAATGAAACTAAAAAAAATTATTTAATTAAAACAATTATTACATTAATAAAAAAACAAAACTATTGAAAATTACAGACATAATAATTGGAAAATTCAAAATTAATAAAATTATAATGGGGAAATTCATATCCATCTTATCTATTAGATCATCACCCACATGGCCAACACTACAAAACTGATGAAAAATATTTGTAAATCAATCGACATCATAGAAAAAGGAAATTTAGAACCTTGAGAGAAATTAGACACAATAATGACAGAATTAATTAATTAATTAATTAGTATTTAAAAGAGGCAGTGTGGTATTTGGAATTGTAATGTGATCCTTATAATATTAACCCAACTGTTGGTAATAGTAACATAATCGTTTGGAATAAAAACATTTACCGTTGAATAGTAATTTGACCACAAAACAACAAAATTAAATATAAATAACATTTATCATGAGAAATATAATTAAATATGAATTTCTTAAATAACATTATTAGAAACTCAAAGAAAATGTTAGCACATTTATAATAAACTGTATTTTAATTTATTTCATAAAAATAAAAATATATATATATTAAACATCAAAAGAACCAATGTTATAAAATTATTTTTATTAAGTGAATCTATTTTTTGAAATCACCGTGTTGAAATTTCCCATGAGTGATTTTTTGGTAATTTTTTTAAATACTTCAATTTATAGATGAATAATAAAAATAGAGATTTTTCATAACCAGTGTATTTTATATTTCACCATTCATGATCTAAAAATGACAGAATAAATTATATGAAAGTTGTATCAGACAAGAAAATATTAAATTTTATTAATGATTTTTTTATGTAAATAATCGATTTTTCTAATACTCATACCATTTTCCTAATTTAAAGTCAAAATATTCCTTTAAAAATACATTTTTCATTATTTCCAATTTTCTTTTTAATAAATTAGTGAATTTGAATTATAAATGGGTTTCAAAGTCCATGAAACATTATATTATATTGAAATATTACTCATTATGTCGAAAGGTTCACTATCATAAGGATTGCCTTTGATATTATATATTATTCAATATTTTATTCTAAAAATACCCATCTCCTCAAGTATAAATAACCTCTCTCTATCCCCTTGTAAAACCACTCCACTTCCATTATCCAATACCATATAACTGACCAAATCCCCTATAATAACCCATTATCATAATTAGGAATTTTATATGGTAATACAACACCAATAATTAAAAAATTTATGGGTCTTAGAGAAGGAACCACTTCAACAAATTGGTAATGTCACTTCATCGTTTTATTCCATTTTCTATTTCTAATATAATAACATACTTTTAATTTCTAATTAAATCCTTTATAAACCTATTTAATTATTTTAACATTAAATTTATAATTTTAACATACTATAAAATAATTCTTTTTACTCTGATCATAAATTATACATCTCGCGCCTCCTCTTTGGAAAATGTCTCCTTAAATTCCAGTTTACTTACAATGGGGATGTTTCCAAATATTTTTCTATAAAAAATATTATGTATAATAATAATAAAATATTTATGATTTATAAATTCACAATAATTTTAATTTTAATCTTTTATAATTATTTGTTATAGTTTACAATTGACCATGAACAAATATAATGACATCGATGAAAAATAGTGAATTATTAAGGAAAACATGATATTAAAATGTTCTCCATTTGAGCAAGGGAATGAAGAAAAATAAAAAAAATGATTATAATTGAGAAATAGTTATGCAATTGACAATAATTAACTTATCATTGATTAATTTAATAAAACTATGTTTATTATTCATGATTTGGAAAAGAGGAAAAATAAATAAGGATTTAAGTTAAGGGGATTCTCAAATCGAAGAACTTTATTTTTTGTTATCTATTATGTCAAATTTATTTCAGTTTGAATGTTCCTAAAATAAAACGATATGTAATTTAAATATTTATTCTCTTTTCTTTTAGGTATATACATTTCTTTACCTTTCCCAAATGTTTTCTAATCCATATATAATTATTTTTCAAATAGACATAAATTTCTAAAACATCTCTTGAATCCTCTTGAGTTTTTAATAATTTAAAAGATGAAAATGACATTTCTGCCAAAGAATGGTGTAACTTATTTTTTTAGGAATGCTAAATTTCATTTCCAAAAGTATTATATATTAAATATTTAACAAAAATCATTACCTTTCATGGGTTATCTCCGAATTGTGGTTATTATCCTTCCATAGGGAAGACATGATTATGAGCATTTTATGATGTCACAGGTGGGAATTGAATTATATATCCCTCAAATGAATTAGTTAATGTGATTTATCTCATGATATAATGTTTATTATCTTTGAAAATTATTTTATCACTATTTATAATGATTATTTTATTATTTATGAACTTACGTTTTGTAGGGGAATGAAGATAGATTTGTTCACAACTATGTGTGGTATTTTGCCACTAGGATGGGTTATTAAATTATTATAAATATCCCAAATTATAATCCATTTTCAAATGTTTCAATATTTATTATGATTTTCCTATTATTATGATATGATGATGTTTATCATGCTCATCCATTTACTATTGATTCATGTCCATTATTCCTCCCTTTACTGGGAGTTTAGCTAACCCCTTTATTTGATGTACATATTTAGGTGACTACAAGAACTAATGAGATATTTATATATTTATAAGGATGAGGAAGAATAATATAAATAATGTTTAAGATTTATTAATCACAACTGATGTATGAACCTAATTTTCCCAAGACACTAAAACATTTGATCCTGGATAGTATCACTATTATGTTGTTCATCATAGAAGTGATGTTATAATTATGTATGAAAAATATGGGATGATATAGTTGGTATCAAAGAATGGTTTATTTAATTTAAAAATTATTATTACTAATGTTATTTAATATAATATTTACAAGTCTATATTTGTTTTTAAACAACCTAGAATAATCTTTTTAGAAAAAGGATAAACATAAAGATCTAATAAGATATTCCATTAAAGTTAACCTTTAAATAAGACTAAATTATTTAATCATGATTTTTTTAATTATATTTTTATCAATAACATTTATGTCTTATAAAATGGTGGAAACTAGGAGAAACGAGTACGATGACCCATGTGATTGGAAATGCAATTATTTTTTGAACGAAATCCATAGTTCTGTGTGAAGTGGAATTTAGAACGTGGATATACTTGTCCAGTTGTAATAGTATATAAATAATAACCTAAACCGCATGGAATGTTATCTTGAATCCAAAATATAGAATCAATTCATTTAGTCCTTTATTAGGAAACTTTCATCGATGTTTAGTGGATCATTCAATCCACTTTTCACAGAATAGTGGGTCAACTCAATAGGGAAGAACTTTTGTGTTCTTCATTGCTATCATAAGGATAGGGTGACCCAATACATATATCCTTTAGATAGAGAATATGATAAATGGTGTTCATTTATATAGAACTGTAATCCAGATGATGAAATTAAAGGGATGGAGAGGGAATATTTTATGAAAATATTTATTGATGAGTATTTCCCTCAAACTCTTAAAAATGATGGCGAGATAATTCTTTGAGATAATGAAATGAAGAAGATGAATCGTTCTCATGTTATGAAGAGGTATTAAAATAAACTCTTCTGTATTTTTTAAAAAAATTAATAGAAAAAATTTTAGATTCTTTATTGGATTAAAATCGCACATTGAAAAGATCTAGGCATTTGAGACATTAGGAATTAAAAATAAGTAGTTCGATATGACCTCAAAGTGGAGTTGTATTTTCAAAATTGATCAAATGGTTATGGGGATAATAAGATAAGATTGGAGTTTCAATCAGGTGGGTCAAATGAAAAATGAGGAAAGAGGATCCACCCACCCAAATGACAAAAATGTTGGAATTATTGTCATTGAAATTACCTAAATAGGATGGTTAAATGGTTTAAGTGCAATATATATGGCCACCAATATCATAAATGTCAAAGAGATCTGAAGAAGGTGGAAAACATGATGGAGGAAAGTAAGTAATATCCTAATTCACCACCCACGGTTCAATGCTTCAACTATAGGGATATAGATGCTTAAAAATGCTCAAGTGTTGAAGAAGGTTTCCAAATGACAAAGAAAAATCAGGTTCGGATCTAGAGACCCAGTCTAGGGGGCCCATAGGAGTCACGTAAAAAAATTCCTAAGTGCCCAAAAAAATATGTCTTGCGCAGAATGTTCCGAGTTTCGCGAGAGTTCTTCAGCATGGGCGCGAAAAACATTCCCGCCCACACCCCACGCGGTTGATATTTCACACCGCTGACATTGGCACACAATTATTTTGTGACAACCTATTTTCCATGTCCCCGGGCGCCTATAAATATGAGGTGACCTCTTTGACTTTCGGTCTGAACAATCTGATTCGGCTCTCGTGCGCAAAATTTGCCTTCTGCGCGCGCAAAGATGGCTTTCTGGTATGGTTCTTTTCACACCATGTCGCCCTCGGGGTCTGCCTTCATGCGAGATCCCCTTGGTTTAGACTAAGTTCCAATCCCTTCGAGGTCCACTCCCTGCACACAATCCCTTCTACTTGAACACAGGCTGACCGATCACGCGCAATCACCTCCAATTTTGCGCAACCTAGTCCTCGCGCGCAATCCACTTCAATTGTGTGCACCCCAGTCATTGCGTGCAGGCTCTCCCGATTGTGCACAATTTGTACTCCTTGCGTGAAATCTTCTATAGTTGCGCACAAGGACTCAGCTCCAATTTCGCGCCAAATCTCCCTGATTTATTTCTAGGCCAGTGTTCTTTGCATAGGTCTGCTTATTTTTCACGCAAGCCTCAAACGTTAGGCGCAATTCCTCGGGAACCTTCACCTCGATGCTCCCCGGGCTACCTTTACATGAGTTCCTGATGCTCATATTATGGATGCAATTCGCGGGAGTCTCTCACCCCCAAGTCATCCACATCATACACCATTTTCCCGTACGACCTTCTCGGCTCCTAAGAAGTAACTTCAATGTCCCTTGGATGATTCTTCCAGTTGTGTTGCTTTGCCTCATTTTTCATCGCATAGGCATGCTAATGGATAATTTTTCATCTCATATCCATGCTAACGGGGACCCCTCGATGGTTCACTCTATAAAACCCCTTCACTATGGTGTTTCCAATGCATTCTCTTCTACAAGGAGTAGAGAGTACTAGTTATGTATATCCTAGGGGTGCAGAGTAAACCCGCCTCGTCTGAGCTACAGGTCATTAAACTGTCAAGCACCATCATCCTCAACACATGACGTTAAACTGTTTCCCCGCCCTCTGCCTCGCACGCAGGTTCCCCCCTCCTTGGATATTCTCCACGCCCACTTGTCTCCATGGGGATGGGATCACACCTCACAGGGGATGATATCCTCCTTATCGGAGTGGCGTTTGTCCGCAGGGAAAGGGTATCCACCTTGGTGTAAGACCCTATCTTTTCTTGAAGGAGGTAGCATCCCTGCTCCTCCTTTCATTTTCGGTCCCCAGGGCCAGCTAAGGGCATGGTAGGGAATGTGGCTCTTCCTTTCTTTGGTCCCAAATCCCTCTCCCGCTGTGCTTTATCACCTCGGGCCTCCATCCTGGGGTAAGTCCGGACTTCTAGGGCTGCTAACCACGCTTAAGCCCCTCTTTACATCCCATAGATGCACCATGCACGACGTGATCATCAGTTCTCTTCTATCTCATATTTCTCACACTGATCATGACTCACGTAGGATTAGAGTGAGTGTTCACCATGGAAAACAACATGGTCGCCTCAGAGTGTAAGCCCCAACCCAAACCTGAACTACATGGACTTTGATCCATGTCAAGGCATAGTACGTAGGAAGCCTCCACGAGGTTCAAGCCCCCCACTGTTGGCTACCTCAGAGTATAATCCCCAATCCATCCCGATCTATGGGGACTTTGATCCATGTCAAGGCATGGTACATAAGAAGCCTCCACGAGATTCAAGTCCAACACCTTGGGCCGCGTGAGAGTTTAAGCCCCAACCCATCACGAACTATGAGGACATTGATCCATGTCAAGGCATGGTACGTAAGATGCCTCCAGGATGTTCAAGACCAACACCTTGGGCCGCCTCATAGTGTAAGACCCAACCCATACCCGAACTACGAGGACATTAATCAATGTCAAAGAATGGTACGTAGGAAGCCTCCACGAGATTCACGCCCAACACCTTTGGCTGCCTCAGAGTGTAAGCCCCATCCCAACACGAACTATGGGGACTCTAATCCATGTCAAGGCATTGTAGGAGGAAGCATCCACTAGGTTCAATCCAAACACCTTAAGCCACCTCAGAGTGTAATAGCCAACCCATAATTCACATCGGTTCACTAACTCAACCCATACTTGATCTATGAGGACATTGATCCATGTCAAGGCATGGTATATAGGAAACCTCCATGAGGTTCAAGCCCACCAACCGGTTGTTCCAACCCACTTCACGAAGGTTTTCCCTTGTCCTGCATGACGTTAAACAGTATTCTCCTTCTGAACTATCTGTTCTTTGATTCCCCTCTATGGGGATACATAGAAATCCTCTATGAGGTTCAAGCCCATCACTCATGTCACATCCTAATATGTCCCTCGAGCCTATGTGTATCGCGAATTTCATGCCCCATCATGGAGGTTTCAATTCTTCTAGGTCACATCCATGCATCCATTATCATGGGTTGCCTCCTTAGGTGTCCAGTTGTCTCATCGAACTACACGGACATTGATTCCCAATCACGGGGATACGTAAGAAGTCTCTTTGAGGATCAATCCCAAAATGACCATCACCATCACGACGGTTCCATCTCATCCCCCTCCACTCCATTAAACCTTCCATTATCCATCTTGATTCTTACCCAGCCTGCCACATCACAGTGGAATCATGCCACCCCATTCCACGGTCCCACTGACAACATTCGGAAAGCCACCCACATGTTGGCCCCAATATCGGTGTTCCCTCCAAGGGTTTCCTCCATCTGATCCACCCTAATCAGTGTTCCGATTAATCTGATCCATCTCCACTGGATGTTAAACGTGTAGCATACCCTATGTTAAAAATATAAAGCTGAGGAAAACCTCAGATAAATTCCCATGACATATGATTCCTCGTGTTCAATGTGGGATGCCTCGGGCTTCTGCACCCTCGAAAATACCTAAAATAAGGGAAAGAAGATAGACACTCCAATCCCCCAGAGTCCATACACCCCAGTGATGCCCAACGTGACTACCCTCCTAACTGAAGGTTGTTTCCCTGATCGGACCCCTTGGAATGTCCTGATAGAATCATCATAATTAACTACTGTCCATGAAGATTTGACGCTGATAAGAGCTTTGTGAACAATGTCTTACGTATATAAGGGAGACCCGGACTAGGCGACGAGCTCTTAGGAGGAATCCACGAAAGGAAGAACTGACATCCCATCATCCCATTTCGATCATGGATCAGACATACCTAAATAATGAGTGGATGTTTCCCACCTTTGGAAAGCGGGAATGCGGGGTAACAACTTTGCTTCCTCTACGTGAAGGATGTGCGCGCCCTAGTGAAAGTTTCGAAAACAATAATGGTGAACTTGACATGATAGTATTCTCCTCAGAATGGAAGCTACTAGCGTTCGGGGAATCAGTGGATTAATATGTCATCAGACCCCATCACCCGGTGCCAGACCCCACCAAGAAAATAACAGGCCTAAAGTGAAACTTGCAATCAGTTGGGGTAGTCGGGACGTTGATCTCCCAATTCTGTGAAGTTGTCAGCGTGGATCCCTATTACTAGCCAAGGAAGACGGAATGGCATTGGGGCACAGGTTTTTTATTTCTTTTCCTAGCAGTATTAATGAGTTCATATCCCTACTTTCATGAACCAAGTTATTTCATCGAGGACCTGGTCACCACATGCCCATCGGTGTAGGGGCAGATGCAATATCGACGCAGCCACCGTGTGTAGTTATAACTCTTCCATGACGGCCTCAACTGCCACGACATCTGGGTGCTCACTTCCCCTCCCCCCATCAGAAATTATCCTGCAATGGGTAATTAATGGCCTTCTACGCAAGTACGAGGAGGAGGGGATCATCCCCACTAAGGGAATGGCCCGCCTAGATCTTGAGGCGACAGCGCCTCACCGTCAATGCCGCCCCTGAGGGCCATGTAGGGAGACGTTTCTCCCCACCCCAACATTCAATCATTTCATGAGATTGTCCCTGGAACGCCTTGAAAACTCCATTCCCTACACCATCGAGGTAGGGGATACCCAGGTCGACCTCATCGGAGTCCCGCTTCATGGGATCCCGGCGATGGCCCCCACCAGGCAGTGTCAGCACCGCCGCCTGGTCCCCCGAGACAAGGAGCAGGTAAGCCACATGCCTGCACCACCAGATCCATTTCATATGTCCCAGCGCCAGTGTCTGGTGAAAATGGAAGATCACCCCCACTGTGGGGAATCAACGTCAGTGACTACTGTGGACCGAACCATAGCTGAATCATATCCCCAACTCATTGCATATGTTGAGAAGGGGAAACTTTACGCCCGACCTGGATCGAGGCCCCAACTGCCCCACGGGTAGGCTGGGTCAACTCTCTCAGTTGCCCGCATAGGCAATGGCTGCTGTGAACCAATACACAGCAATGCCACCTAGTGCGGAGGCCCACTCCATACCACCTCTACGAAAGGTGTGGGTCCTCCCTGCTCCCGACCATAGCATGGAGGTATTCCCCATGACAACTTCAACCTAAGAGAAGTTCTTCCCCATGACAGAAACACTCTGTATGGGGGTCTTTCCCACACTCACTACACTGGGAATGGGGTCACTCCCCTTGTCACAGACCGCAGGTATAGAGACATTGAATGTCTGTTCACCCGCCATCTCGGAGGTCCTCCCCGTGTCCCTTTCGAAATTTTCCCCGATGATCCTCGCACCGTGGCCCACCCTGAAAAATGTTCTCTCCACCCTAGCACCAGTATGGTCGAAGGGACTCCTTGTGTCGTAAGTGGGGAAAAACCCAAAGAGTCACCCAGGGGAAGGAAAGCAGGTGATCGCTGCCACAAGAGGAATTCTGAGAAGGGCCGGATAGGAATCAGACCTGTCCATTTCTCACACTCCGAGGCGGAGTACGACTTTGCGTTGGAGCTCTCCCCTCAGTCCATCGTGTCAAAGTCTAGGGTATGAACAAGGCGCATCAGCCTCATACTCCCGGAATGTGACGTCCATTCGATCCATGTCGCCCTTTGAAGGTATATCCAGGAGGACGAGAACTAGGTATGTCCCCAGGGACCGACCACACAGTCACCATCATCATCTCTGAAAGCACCCTCTATGTTGGCTAGAGAACACAAAGATCTATTTTGGGGGTCAATGGTGGAAGATCCACAGAATAGCCCACCCTCGGCAGACGCTGATGTTGTGTCAGGAGATCTAGTCACTGGTTCATCCTATTGTGATATAGTGGCTAGGTCACTACAGTCCTCAGAGGACAACACAAAATATGGTGGCCAGTCAGACCGCTCGCCATATTCTACATCGGCCAGCCCGCCATCCCAGTGGTCTGCTTCAGTACCTCTGCCAGTTCCTCAGCCAACCCCAGTTGAAGAGTGGGGAAATCACGGGCTATACCATGAATCTGAGACGAGGAGCTTCTGTTCCATCCTCTTACTGGACCACATCCCTGAGATGTTTTGGCTGGTCATAGGAAAAAAAATTGTGCACTAGAATCGCTCACCCCGGAGAAGTTTGAATGTTGTCGGACCCTCTGGGGGACTCACATCCGTCTTCTCCACCAGTGAATATCTTATCCAGGAGCCATGTGCACCTTGATGACATCGACGAACAATGCCATCTGGTTGATCTGGCTGCGCTCCACACAGTCCGACACCCTGAGTCACCTGGTCATCACAGGGCCCTCCAACAGCAATGCGTTCAGAGTTTCCATGTATTCTGAAAAGTTATTAAGGAGGATACCCCCCTTGTGAAAGTCAGTGGCTGGGGGTATTATGTTGCCCTCCTCTTCAGTTCTATTCACTGCCAGCCCAACTCACTATGTGACATTGAAGAGATTCCCTCAAGAATAGTTTCGGTCAACATGAAAGATATATTGGGAGGGGAAAACGAGTTTGAAATCTTTTATGGGAACGTCCTCCCTGAAGATGTCCCACCACTACAGGACCCATCGGGGAGGATAACTCGTCAGCAGAGGAACCTCCTGTGTCTGCCTCTTCCCACCAAGTCACTTGTTCTGAGCCGGAATCTTGGTAAGGTCAAAGAGAAGGTCGGTGTAGTCAAGAACTCTGACACATCTGATTCAGTGCAGAAGACGGAAGAGGACCCCGAGAAGTCCACATTGCACCAGCAACTTGCTGAGTAGAAAAACTTGGTCAATGATCTCTTCCCTGAATGTGTTGCAGAGCGGCGACCTAACTACGGTGAGCCTAGGCCGGGGCAGCAGGGGCATGAACAACTCCCCCTTGGACAGCAGCCCCCAGGCCACCCTGATCATACAACTCTCGTAGATAGGGAGGAAGCTAGAGCTCACGGAAAAAGCATGCGGTATGTCTCTCCAAACCCTCTTGAATGGCACGACAATCCAAGGAACCCTGCTCGGGATCCCTTGGCCACCCCCAGGGTATCTCCACCAGCCACTCCACGAGACGCTGAGTTTGTCTACCGCTTTGAAGAACATGACAATGTTTTCGTGGTTTGGGATCCCCGTCAAGATAGGGACCCCATTCCAGATGATCCAATGGTGGCACTCAACACCCTCCTAGAGGCATTAGAAACGCAAGAGGTGGTCATCCCACCTGATGAAAAGCCATACTCGGCATGGGTGGATGACATGCCGACAACTCTTGGTATCTGGAATCCCACCTTCTCCCCCTTAAATACGATATGGTACCCACCGCAGCACCTGGTCTACTTCAACTCGAGGTGTGGGCCTTTTCAAAGGACTCTAGCATGATAGGAGGCTACCGAGATCCACTATTTTGTTCATACACTGGAGGTGTCAGCATTTGTCTGGTACAACCAGCTCCCCGTTGGATCCGTGACCAGCTGGGAGGACTTTCACATACAGTTCCTCTACCAGTTCGGCTCTATCACCTGAAAGACGAGCATCGCAGACCTCTTCAAGTGCATGAAAAGGCCTGATGAGCGAGTCACTGACTTCATCGCCCGATGGAAGGGGATCACATACTCCCTTGATATTCCAATGACTCATGAACAACTGCTGACAATGTGTGTAGGGAATGTCAAGACTGAGCTGGTTCCCTCTCTGGTCACTCAGAACTATATCGGAGGGTTTCGAGAATTTTATGATAAAGTCTAGCACCTCGTAGAAGCCCTGCAACATGCCAGATAGGCATGACCATTGACCCCTGTAATCCCAACAAGGAGGGATTCTAGAGCCGAGCCCACCGCGGTGGCCCATGTAATAGCTCCCAGGCAACTGGAATTACAACAAGTACCACCAGCCCTTCAGCCTCGCAGAGGCCCTCAACCTCAGGCACAACTTCTGGTTCAGTAGTGTCCTCATAATCAGCAAGCGCCCCCCTTGGAATGCACCGCCACCACCTAGGTGGGACAATCATGGTCCGACTCTTCAACAAGCCCCTTCGGCCCCTCGTCAGGGCCAGGCTCCTAGAGCCCCCATATCAGACAGAATAAATCGAACATACTCTTTCAATGAGACACAGGTCCCTGGTTACTTCTATCATGCCTTAGAGCAAGGAATTGTAGGCTTTCCTGAGTGCAGAAATCCAGAAGAGGTGAATCTCACCGATCTCCCCAACTATTGCCCTTATCACCAGATCATGGGACACACCCTGAGACAATGGTATGTGTTCAAGGACTTGATCCAAGACCAAATTGACCAAAACATAGTCAGGTTTTTCCCGACCCCAGGACAAGTGGCCGCTGTCTTTGTAAGGCCATGTAGCAGTAGCGATGGTGAAGGAAAATAGAGGGAGGTTTTTGACCATGGGTCTCAGAAGTATAACTACTGGATGGCCCAAAAAATGGTTGGCCACACCCATGGAATTATATGTTCATGGTTGAACCTATCAGAGCCTTTAGAAGTTGCGGCCAGCACTTCTGTATCATTATCTCACCCCGACCTCTTCCCAGAAGGGCAAGAATCAGTCTCGCAATAAAAAAAACACGCCACGCCGATGTCATCGTCGTCCCGCACTCTCAGCGACTTTATGCCCCCAAAGATGGGGATCCCTCCCATAATCCACCTAGTGATGGATGATTATTCAAGTGTTAGTCAAGGGTATGCTTCGGTTAACACCGTCGATTTGGTAAACCCCTATATGACTCCCGAAGAGGGGGAGCGCCAGGAAATCCTTCCCAATGTCCCTAGCCAACGCCAATTTCGGTGAAGCCACGACCATATGGGTCGTAGAGGAATGTAAGTTGGAACCTCCAGCTAGGTTGTAGATGTCACTATGACCAGACAAAAGGCCAAGTGCAAAACTTAGCTCGTGCAGCCTCTTCAATCGCTGTCGGTAGGCCCGCCTCCACCACCGTTTGTGCTACTGGATCAAGCAGTACCACTTTGGTCAAACCATGACCAGCCTCGCCCATCTACAAGCAGATCTCAGTCATCGAGTCCTCATCTGATAGTGACTCTCCGGGCTCCGACTAGTGAACAGCGGGATATACCCAGTACCAGTAAGCCGCTGGTCCAGCCGGTATGGCATGCCATACCTTTTATCATAGAGCGGCCTTCTACAAGAAGAAGTTCGCACCTAGGTAAGAAGTATGATGTTCTCAAGAACCTCGTAGGCATCCCAGTGAGGCTTTCCATCCTTGAATCACTTCTCCTGTCGCCATATATGCATGAAGCACTCGTAGAATCTTTAAGAATCCCCCTCTGGTTTGAGACAGAGGTAGCAGCTGCGGAGGCTTTTCATGCTGAAATAGTTGAGAATGCAGAATTCCAGACCATCATTTCATTCTTTGGAGAGGACAAAGGCTCCCCCATATAAGGGAACATCCACCCGCAATATGACTATCCAATTCAATGACATGGAGGTTCGCTGCTATCTTATTGAAACCGGCTCCGGGATCAACCATGTCTTGACCCAGACACTACGGAAGCTAGGTTATTTCGAAGATGACCTAACTCCCTCCAATTTAAGAATCCAGGGATATGGCAGGAAATAACAGACCCCAGTCGGCAAATCCATTTGAATACCCAATTCGATGGCCTAGTTTCTAGCACCGATTTTATGGTTGTCTCACAGGAAACCATGTATAATGCATTTCTGGGTAGACCATGGCTCCACCTTCATGCGGTGGTTCCCTCATCATATCACTAATGCCTCAAGTAATCCCTAAATGGTCGAGTGGGTGTACTCTAGGGTGATTCATATCCTTATGCCTATTTTGATTCCCATTATCTAGACATTGACTACTACAAGTGCAAGGATAAAGAAGTCCAAGAAATTGATGTTGATCCTGCCATGGTCACAACTGACCTTTCGGCTGGCCTAAATGACACCTACGTGTTCTCTGTCCATCAGTTGGAGGCCATGACCCCTGATATGGGGCAATATTTTGTTGTTTCTAGGACAAGAGGAAACCATGTTCCCAAATCTAGGTGGCATCTGAAGATCACTTATTATTCTTATACGAATTAGGCCTTAGTGATCCCGGAGCCTCCCTCTCCCATTAGGTATCAGGGGGTCCGTCTCATGGAAACAACAGTACGCCTTACTTGTCTGTTTTTTCAGGCTAGAATAGCTGACTTCGGACGATGAGCCACCATTGATTTTATATTAACAAGAATGGCCCCTTGGGCTAGAGACCATATTGGATCGGGTATACAGCCTTCATTACTATGGTTTTGGCAGCGCCATAGTTATCTGATGAAACGACCACTGCCGCTCAAGATGGTATCAGCCCCCCTTCTGGGTCTGGTAGCTCATAAGGAACTTCTTCCATGGAAGATGCCTCCATATGTAGGGAAGAGGATATTAAGGATTCCCTCCTGCCTTTGAGGAAGGAGATTCTGCCATGATCGATTAGTTGGTACAGGTTAACCGCGGTAGCGAGGCAGATCTAAGACCCACATTGATCAGTGCTGCCATGTCCCTCGAGGAGCAGCAATGGTACGTGGACTTCCTGAAATAGCACCATGATGTATTCGCCTAAAGTTATGAAGAGATGACAGGACTAGATCCTTAGGTAGTCATCCACTGCCTTGGTCTCCTGACAAATCATCGCGGGTTCCAACAACCTCCTAGAAAGATTCACCCTTCCCATAGTGCCATGGTCGAGGCCGAAGTTGACAAGATCATCAGGTCCGGCGTTATCAAGGAGATCTAGTACCCCAAGTGGATATCCAACATTGTAAAAATAAAGAAGAATAATAGACAGATCATAGTCAATATCGACTTCCGATTCGCAACCGCCATTGTCCAAAGGATGATTTCCCCCTTCCAGTGACAGAATTGTTGATCGATAATATAGTTTGGTTCAAAGCCCTCTCTTTCATGGATGGTTACTCTGGATATAATCAGATCTGTATGACCCCTAAGGATGAAGATTCCCCCACTTTCAGGGTGACCCAAGGTGCTTTCTTTTTCCAGGTTATTCCCTTCGGCCTGAAGAATACAGGTGCCACCTATCAGCGGGCAATGCACCGCATATTGAAGACAATACTCAAGACATTGGTGGAATGCTATGTGGAAGATATGGTGGTCAAATCTCGCCAGTTCCAGGACCATCTCATGGACCATGATAAAGTGTGAAGATTCCTCCATTCCTACCACTTAATGATGAACCCATTGAAGTGTGCCTTCAGGGTCACCTCCAAAAATATTCTTGGCATTGTTTTCAGGTAATGGGGCATTGAGATCGACCCAGATAAGATAAAGGCCATCATCCAAATGCCTCCCCAGATTAATACTTGGGAGTAGAGAGGTTTCCAAGGCCACATAGCCTACATACTCCGATTCATTGTGAATTTGGCTGGAAAGTGTATGCCCTTCTCTTGGCTCATGAAAAAAGGAACCGCTTATGAGTGGGATGAGGAGTGTCATACCACCTTTGAGGAAATCAAGCAGTATATGCTACAACCTCTGGTCTTGATGCCACTCATCTCCGGAAACCCACTGGTCCTCTATGTCACCGCCCTAGAATGGTCCCTCGGCACCCTTCTCTCCCAGAAGAATAATGAGGGGACAGAGAATGGCATCTACTACCTCAGCTACATGCTCCTAGATATGGAGACCAGCTACTCCCCCATAGAGAAAAGTTGCCTTGCACTTTTGTATTTCATATAGATTTTGTGACATTACCTACTGCACTACGAGGTTCAGTTGACCTCTTGGTTAATCCTGCTGAAGTACATTCTGAGTTGTCACATGTTGACTGGCTGACTAACACGGTGGGCGGTAATCCTCTAGCAGTTTGACATTAGGTTTGTCCCTCAAAAAGCTTTCAAGGGACTTGAATTGGTGGACTTTCTAGATTCCATCCAATATCCTCAGACCAGTCCTTAGACCTAGATTTTCATGATGATGCAATCCTCTTGGTAGATCCTTCCATCCCATGTTGGTAGATGACTTTGATTGCACCTCATAGAGCCCCACCTGTAGGAGGCTCAATGAACCTAGGCTGAACAGAGTGGGTCTGGGTATCGTCTTCATTACCGCAGAGCAAGTCGTTCTTCCCTTCTCATTATTGTTGTCAGAAGGCTACACCAACAAAGAGGAAGAGTATCAGGCCCTCATTACTGGCCTCGAGTTGGCCCTCGATATCGATGTGCCTATTTGCATGTGAAAGGGGATTCCGAACTAGTCCTCAATAAATTCAACGGTGTCTATGTTTTCAGAAATCCAAATATCATATAAATGTTGGAGCGCACCCTCCAGCTAACGGCCCAATTCCCTTATCGACCATAGGTTAACCATGTCCCTCATTCAGAGAATGGTCAAGAGGATGCTTTGGACAGCTTAGCTACATCACTTATAGAGCCCGAACAAGATGATATAATCATCCACATGGCACATCAGAGAGTCATAGATCCTGTCATCTCCGATGGCAGTGATGGCCCATAGGTAAGCCATCTTAACATCGGCGCCTCTATGTCAGGACCCTTAGGTAATCCGGATGCATTAATCGAGATGATTTCAAATTGGAGGATACCCATGCTTGAATACCTCCAACACGGTAATCTCCCATCAGACCAAGCTGAGCGTGATCAAATCTGATGCCACGTGCTGTAGTTTACCCTCCAAGGTGGTACCATCCTTGAGCCAACCCTCTTTATCATGGGTTTGATGGTGTTATCCTACATATCTTTCAGGGGGTTGATATTCCACAAGTCATGAAAGAGGTTCACACTGGTTCTTGCGGTCCCCACTAGTCTGGGCCAAAGATGTCCCACCAGATCTGGAGATTAGGGTATTTTTGTCCATCCATGATCCACAACTGCATCATGTTTTCCAAGAGGTTCCATGCATTCCACATTTATGCTAACTACATGCATCGGACACCATAGCCTCTCCACACTACCAAGTACTCTTGGCCCTTTACATTCTGGGGATTAGATGACCTATGACAAGATCTGTGGGCAAAGGCTTGCCAATTTCGGTTCATTATGACCACCGCGGATTTATTTTCCAAGTGGGCAGAGACAATTCATCTGATGGAAGTCAAGGACCGTTCGATCGTGGACTTCGTGAGTCCAAATATCATCCATCGGTTTGGATTTCCTCACTCTATCCTCCCTGATAATGGAGCCAACTTCAGAGCACTCGAGCTGAAGAAATTGTACGCGAAGTACAACATCCATTCGAACCATACCTCCTGCTATCACGTGCAGTAAAATGGAAAGATCGAGAGGTTCAATAAAACCCTCTCAAACATTCTGTAGAAAATGGTTGGTCAGAACAGGAAGAGTTGGCCGGATAAGCTCCTCAATGCCCTCTGGGCTTATTAGATGACGACTCGTAATTCCACCTAGGTGACCCCATATTCCCTGGTATACGGAACTGAGGCCATCCTACCCCTCGAGATTCAGTTTCTCTCATTGCACACAGCAGTCTATGACCATCAAGCACTGGATAGAGTGTCTGAAATCTGTCTAGATGAATTTGAATCACTTGACGAGAAGAGGATTTATGCCCTACACAACATAGAAAGGCATTAGAGCTTGATGGCTCAAGCCATCAACAAGACAGTTCTCCTCCGCTCTTTCCCTCAAGGCGACTTGGTGCTAGCTCTGAGAACACCAATTATACCTGCTGGAAACCACCCAAGTTGGATCCCAAATTTTAATGACCTTTCATCGTTCATAAGGTTTACCCAAATAGAGCATACTCTCTTGTGACCATGGATGGTGAATGTATAACTCCACCCAACAATTCCATGTTCCTCAAGTAATACATTTTTTGAACATTTGGTGCTAAAAGTCCTTAAACTGCATGGTCCTGCATGACCATAAACTAGACGGTCCTCCATGACCCTAAATTGCATGCCAGTCCAGCATGACGTTAAACAGCACCTTCAATAACTACATGTGTCTTGACTCCCAACCTCATGGGATATATAGGACCACCCAAACAATCATATTTCGGGTCCAGCACCATCTCTAAGAGACCTCCTGGTCACCTAGGCCCCCTGGCCTATTCCTCTCCATGAGAGGGATATATAGGTGTGGTACAGGGTTATGCCCTCCTCCGCATTGGGTTTGTGGGAACCGTGTTGTGCCCCCTTTTCACCAGGGAGTTCACCATCTCTTTGTTCTATACTCATCTGTGCAAGTTGGACACTCCCATATTGAGCCCCTCGTCCCTTTATAGTGGTTCGTCGATGTGTTCAAGAGTAATCTAGTCTAGGACCTGGAGTGTTAGATTCAACTTGGTCAAGTTCCTTCAACTTTTCAAGCTTCGTGTTTCCCTTCATTCGGTCTCCCATTATCTTCCACACCTGAAGGGACCCCCAAAACGACATGGATTCTGGGCCCAAGGGCTCTCCTGCCATTATGGGCCAACGCCCCCTGAGGGTTTCAAACAACAAATTGATACAAATCCCACGTTGCAAACATGGTCAGCGGTCGATGCCCATTTGTTTTTCCCCATTTCAGGCTAATGTGACAATATGTTGTGTTGTGAACAAGGTCAGCAGTAATCCTCCGTCACCACGCCAAACATTTTAGGCCTCAAATGTTGGTTACATGATTCACATTATGTTCCACCCCATCATGTCCAGGTGGAATTTCAATACTCTTGACACCATCCCTCATCGCACCTTCGCACGTCAGGGGGACAAAGTTGCAATACGGCATCCTTGGGGGCTCCCACGGTCTGAACTCTAAGACCGTAAGTTTAGATCCTCTCTAAGAATTATTTGTGGATTGGTCTGCATCCTCATGGAATATGTGGGATCACCCGGACATTGCGTTTCCGAGTTCATCTCAACAAGAAGGAAGCTTCTCCTTCCCTTTATCCTCTGATCCACGCTGGCCACTCAGCCTGAGGCTCCTTTCCCGGAGCTATGCACGGTGATGATGTGGACCACTTCGTCATTCATGCCTGGTATGCTTTATCGCATCATGCGCATTCCTTCAGGTCCAACCCATATGACTTTAAACTGTGTTGTCTGGTCCTATCACATGACCCTAAACTGTGATGGTACCATCCCGGCCACACGACGAAAAACAACACTGCATTGTGATAAAATCATCATAGGGTACATCACGTTGGGTATAGGTCATCCACTATACAATTTGTCAACGCCTGTATATGGCTTGATCCTAGTGGAAATTCCTGGAATTTCTACACTAGGATTGTCTCTTCACAAAAAAACGATTCACCATAAAGGAAAAAAAGATAGATCAAATGCCACTTCTTTTGGTTTGAGGGCCAGACCCACATGCCCCTTTCATCCATTTCATTGCTACCTTACCATGAAACCTCTCAGAACTACATATGGCCTAATTCTCATTCTCATGAGATACGTAGGAACATCTGGGCATTGCCCCATGGTCCCAGCCTAACATTCATGTTTGGACCCTTGAAATAAACACTTCCCCAAGGAACACATGGTAATCCGGACTTACGTCCTCATTCACGTAGGGTTTCATAATCACTGTACCATGTGTCCCTTTCATTCCTTACTGATCCCTGGTACGAGGTCTAAGACCTTAAACTAAGACCCTTTCCAGAACTACATGTGGCTTGATTCCCATCTTTATGAGATATGTAGGAATGCCCAAACATTTCATCTTGGGTCCAGCCTCGAGAATCACAAATCCCATCCTTTCTAATCGTCGACCCATTGGCCTGACCACTAGGGGAGTTGTGTAACTGCATCATTTTCCATGAAAAAGTTCGATATTCTCTATAATGACATTGGGAAGCAATAGTCCCCTCACATGAGAGGTACTATCTCACAGTTTAACTGATCCATGATCAGATTAATGCGTCTGCCTAATGTGCTTCACCATAGTGGTGTAATTTCAAGAGTATTGGATTCTGTTCGAACAAACCACCACTTCAACAACCATGCATTGTGTGCCCCATTTTTTAGACCCTCATCCTCTTTCACATCGGAAGGGAACACCTAAAGGCCTGGTCCCATGCCGCATCGTCTCACCTATAGTCCTGGGACAATGCCCCATAAGACTTTGGACAACACTTCAAGTCAGGTCCTGTGTTTCGAACACAGTCCAAGTCGGCCCTAATTTTTTTATCTCCATTTCAGGTTAACGCAATAGGGATGTTGTGTCTCGAACATGGTCAACAGTTTTCCTTTATTTACACTCCCCTCCAATAGTGTTCTGAATTTGGGGTAAAGTGATTCACATTTTTTTTCATTCCCCTATGTTCAGACAGATTCCAATGTCCCTAGCATTTCCCCGCTTGTGCGCTAGATCATGTTGAGAAGATGATACATCGATCGGTCTGAGGTCCTCTTCCTTTGATTGGTCCTCCCTATTCTCCTCGGAAATCCGGATTTGAATCTAAAATTATCAAAGCTTGGCTGAAGCTCCCACGATCCAACAATGTGATCGTATGAGCATCCCTGGTTTCTCACATTGGGTATGGCCCACGTGATCTTAAGAATGGATTGCTATTTATTTTGGAATTATGGTTGAGCATGTTAAACCAAGAGAAAAAGTAAATAAATTTTTCCATACATATAGTTCAAAATAAGAATCAGTAAGGGGAAATAAGTTTATGGGTTTGGCCAAAACAGGGCCCTTAAGGGTCGGCTTCCAGGATAGATTGTTCCAATGCCGATACCGTTTGTCTGGTGGCCTCTAGGACTGCTTCCCACCCCCTGAGGACATTCTCTTCATCAGCGGCCGTGAAGCATAGTTCGTATACCCAAGACAGTGCTCACACCTATGCAGTTTGGAGTTCCGTCACCTGGTGACTCGATTCCACTAATTGCTCTTGGGCGTCTACCAGCTGGTCCCTCAACTACTCCACAAGCTCAGAACAGTTTACGATGAATATCTCTATTTATTTTTCCTATTCTTCAAGGTGTCGGAACTCATGAACTGACATAAAAAATTCTCATGTATTCCCTGACTCCTCCTGACACTGGGTGAAATCGGAGCTCCGTCTGCTCTTGAACATCTTCTCGGTCATGTAATCACATATAGTAAAGTGAAGGCATTGAGCATCTTCCCCTCCACCACACAGGAAATGCATTTGGGTGTGGAGTGATCCCATCCGCTTCAGCCATTCAGACTGAGTCTGATTGAGAAAACACCTGATGAACATCCACCCTTTATGTCACTTCATCCGGCTCTCCTCGACCACTTCTGAGTCGGAATCATAAATTTCCTTGGGATCAGTGGGAAAATAGGTAGGAAAGACAACTAGTAGGCTGGCTGTGGGGTCTTCCTCAGGTATTCCTCCAAAGGGTACAGGCTCTTCGGCATCTGATCGTCCTTACTCTCTCGCCTCGACCCTGGGGGCACCTTCGTGAACTTTCAGCCCTGCCCCAATGGTAGCACCAATGATGTCTTCCTCTCTCTGATCACTAAAATTTGGGGCCAAAATGGTTTGGGAAACATGCCATGGATAGGGTGGTATGTTTTCCATTGATTCGCTCGCGGACGGTCCGAGCTCAGCAGCCCGACGAGGCTCCAATGCCTTGATCACTGTACAGACAAGGAGCACACTAATCAATTGAGGCCTCTGACGGTATGTACTGGTATCAAAGTAAGGAACTTATAATAACCCAAGTCGCCATCCTCCAATTTCCAAGCCGCTTCAGGAGTTGTCATGGTGGGGGATCCTTCAGCACTCGTCTGTTCGATAATAGGAATCGGTGCCCCACCTTGTTCCATTGGTGCTTACCCCACTCCATCTAATGGAGACCCTTGATCTGCACCAATATGCTGCTGAGTAAGATAAGGAGGATGGATTACGTATTGAAATGGAGTGTAGTTAAAGAGGGAGTATAAATAAGGGTCGAAGCATACCTCGAGTAGCTCTGTCACATCTACATAGAGCTGACGATATCTCCACTCTCCCGGAGACTCCCTTGGTGGAAATACCTTTGATCCCCTTCAACTTCGGGCTCCTCTTCTCCATAAACTTCACCTTCTTCCTCCCCCTCTTCTTTCACGTCACCCTACAACTCATCATTGTTGTCATCATGCTCAGACATCTTTCTTTCTGGATCATGCTCTTAGTCGAGCATCACCTTCACCAAGAATGATGGCTACTCACTCCAACCCCATTGGCATGCGTACATGTCCATGGACATAAGATATGCATGAGGATAATGAAATTTCACTCTGTCGGTGACTTGGACAAGATCGAAAACTTGTAGTTGGATCCCATCTCGCATTATCTTCTTCCAGAGCGCTTCAGTACTCACCGACTGACGCAGGGTTATCCAGACCGACCATAGCGCATGGAAGATTGTGTCATCAGAAGGTTGAAGCAGATATCTTATTTTCTTTCTGGGAATTTTTCTGGTCACTTCATGGGACCCTCCTCCTCTAGGCGATGAGGTCGTGGCAATGCCATGCGACATCCCCGCTGCAGAAGTCCTGACCTGTGCAGGCCCCGTTGTCCGACGTGCTTCCAGACATCCCCCTCAAGTGGAACTCTGCCTCCTCTCTCACCACCTGGGATCCACACTGGCGAACTTGAGTTTCCAAACTTACTTTTGCAAAGCCCCCCAAGGTATGCTATGTCCCAATGTTCGGCATACTCTATTGAGACGCCAGCATAAACACTATAGGGAAGAAAGGTGATGAAATCGTCATAGACATAAGTTATGTACAAAAGTCACATTTGGAGAAAGACACATGCATGCATTTCTTCCCATACATCTATGTATACTTTTTTTGGAATCCGCTGGAGGCACCCAAACTGGCTAGAAAACCTGGACGGCACTTCAGCCTCGTAGAAGATCTTCCCATCAAACAAGGAAACAAGAACCCTGCCTCTGATGCTGTGGTGGTACTCCCTACTCTCTAGTGAGCCATCCCATTGTATACCATCTGGCTAGTTGGGGTGGGGAAGGGGCTGAAAGCGAAGTTGGCATGATTACCAATTCTAATCTTTACTCCCTCCTAATTGAGCATCAATGGCATGACCCCGGAAATGTTCAGTAGGGAAGGTCTCAAGCTATTACCTAGAGGAAGGATGGCATTCGAGAAGTTATATCAGCCACAATGAGCCGCAACCCAGCCTTAGAAGATATATAAGGGGCCACAGATTCTCCTGGGTGACCCCACTCTTGAGATGCGTTCCCAAATGGTGTATAGACATTCCTGCATGGGGACACCCAAATTTAATCTTTTGTGTGCAGCTGTGATGCCAACCATCACCAGGGTCGCTGGATGCACTATCATCCTTGCATCCCTCACCAGAAAGAGCCACCCTCTCCGAAATGTGGTGAGGAATCCAGTGTACCGAACATTCAGGTCCCGATTATCGTTTATGTTGTAGCCCCATGACAGGTAGTGCCCCGCCTCCTGGATCCTCCATTATGATTCGCTCTTGCTCTTTTGTGCCGTAGTTGGACACAGTCTCTCTCGCCCTAGAATCTTGACTACCAGATCTCCCTCTAGGAATAGGCTAAACCAGTCCTTGTATGTGATGTCCTTCAGGAAATCATTGACCCCTAGCCTCTCCTTGGCCAGCTCCGGTAGGTGCCACATTAGTATGGGTGTTCGTGATCTGTCACCCCAGGTGTTACTCGTTGGGAGGAATTCATCATATTAATGCCCCTCTATAGGGGTACCCCTAATTTCGTGAATGTCCAATAGACTGATACCCACTTCCCCATGATGAAGGTCGAAGGTATTGGTATCAGGGGACCACCGAGCGAATAGCTTTGGCCCGAGCTCAGGCTGGTGGTAGAAGTGAAATTGTGACGTCCGCACTGCCTCAAACAAGCCAATGTGTCGTAGCTCGGCCCCAAATTGGTCGTATGTATGGCAGACCTAGTACGTCTGGGCCCATTCATTGGTAAATTTTCCTCTGGACCACAGGTCCTAGTCCTATAGCCATATTTTAGCCTCGTCTGTGATGCACTGGTGAATGGTACTTGCGTAGAGGGTCGGGAGCTCTCCGCAATAGGGTCACTCCCTTAAATGGTCCTAGACCTGTAATTCAGAATATAAACATTAGCATTCCAGGTTTATCTGGCAGGATGAACGTTTTTTGTGGTGTTGTATCATGGATGATCATTCTCACGGGTCACCCATGACCGAGGAGTGTCCATTTCAAAACCCGGAAAAGGAACCTCCTCCAGAATACTGAAGTCCCATAGTGGCAGATTTTTGGACAGGGCGTACTCCTTTCGGGAAGGGGTTAGAATATTGAAAAGGGTATGGTTATTTGGGACAATCCTTTTGGTGCCATAAACCTCAGGGTTGGTGACCATTATAGTCCATTGAGCAGAGGGTTCTCCGTCATATGCTTGGTTTTCGGCCATCTCCATCTGACAAGTGATTGAGTAGCTAGTGCGGAATATGAGAGGGTGGCACCAAAATTAGTGGTCTTCATGAAATATCTGACTGCGGCGTAAAAAACCAAGGTTTTCACAAAAAATGATCCCTAATCCTTGTGGAATTGCATGCAGCAGGAGCACTTTTCACGCAGGGCCAGAGGAATTTTCGCACCCGAGAGATGGGAGCATGTCTCTGGAGAAAATTCATATGGACCATGGGACCCACGATTTCTTTTATAGTCAAATCACAGTTTATGTGCGTACACAAAAAACAAATTACACTCCCCCCCCTTGGTTTTTGTGTGCCACTCCAGGTGTTTTGTGCGATTGAACCCCACGAAGATCTGCATTTCGGTGTTTCCCTCGGAATCCGATAGTTTCGACCCCTCACCGATCCAATTCCAAGGGGGCATTTGTAGATGCCGAAAAACGCTGAGGTTCTGAAGAAGGTTTTAAAATGAAAAAGAGAATTCATGTTTGGATCTGGAGACCTAGTTCGGGGTGTCCGGAGGAGTCACGCTATAAAAAATCCTAAGTGTGCAAACAAAATATGTCCTGTGTGGAAAGTTCCAGGATTCACGAGTCTTCCGTGGGCGTGAAAAACCTTCACGCCCACACCCCGCACGGTTAATTTTTCATGCTGCCGTCATCGGCACAAAATTATTTCATGCTGAACTATTTTCCACACCCCCAGGAGAATATAAATATGGGGCCAACCCATCGACTTCCGTGCTGAAGAATCTGAACCGGCTCTCGTGTGCGAAATTCTCCTTCCACACGCACAAAGATGACTTTCTGGTACGGTTCTTTTCGTACCAAGTCTCCCTCGAGGTCCGCCTTTGCATGAGATCCCCTTGGTTTAGACTGAATTCCAATCACTTCTGGGTCCGCCCCCTATGCGCAATCCCTTCTACTTGTGCGCAGGCCAGCCGATCGCACACAGTCCCCTCCAATTGCACACACCCTAGTCCTCGCGCACAATCCACTTCAATTGCGTGCACCCTAGTCATTGAGAATAGCCTCTCCTGATTGTGTGCAATTCTTACTCCTTGTGCGCAGCCCTTTCGAGTTGCGTGCAAGGGCTTGACTCTATTTCCATTCCAAATATCCCAAATTTTGCGTTAGCCCAGTGTTCTTCGAGCAGGGCTATTTATTTCATGCAATAGCCTCAAAGGATTCAAGCAATTCCCCAGGACCCTTCACCTCAGTGCTCCCCAGGCAAACTTTGCGCAAGTGCCCAATGCTCATCTTATAGATGCCATTCATGAGCGTAGCTCACCCCCCAGGCATCCACATCATACACCATTTTCCCATATGACTTTCTAGGCTCATATGAAGTAATTTCAAAGTCCCTTGGATGATTCTTCCCGTTGTTTTTCTTTTCCTCATGCTTTTTTGCATAGGCATGCTAACAGCTATTTCTTTTTTTCATAGCCATAATAATGTGGACCCCTAGATGGTTCTCTCTATGAAACCCCTTCACTATAGAATTGCTGATTCCTTCCCTTCCACAAGGAGGATAGGGTACCGGTAATGTATGTTCTAGGTGTGTGGAGTAAACCTACCTCATCCTAGCTGAAGGACGTTCAACTGCCAAGCACCATCGTCCTCAGCACATGACATTAAACTGTTACCTGGCCCAATGCCTCGCACGTAGGGTCCCCCATCCTTGGACATTCTCCACGCCCACTCATCTCCATGGGGATGAGATCACCCCTCAAAAGGGATGATATCCTTCGTATCAGAGTGGTGTTTGTCCGTGGGGAAAGGGTATCCACCTTGGTGTAAGCCCATAGATTTTCTTGATGGAGGCATCATCCCTGCTCCTCCTTTCACCTTCGGTCCCTAAGGCCAGCAAAGGGCTTGGTAGGGAATGGGGCTCCTCCTTTCTTCGGTCCTAGATCCCTCTCCTGATGTGCTTTATCTCCTTGGGCCTCCATCCTAGAGTAAGTCCTGACTTCTTGGGCTGCTAACCATGCGTAAGACCTTCTTCACTTCCCACAGACGCACCTTTCATCAAGTGATCGCCAGGTCTCTACTATCTCTTGTTTCTCACTCCATGCATGACTCACGTGGGCTTAGAGTGAGCACCGGCCATGGAAAACACCTTGGGCTGCCTCAGAGTGTAAGCCCCAACCCATACCCGAAGTTCGGGGACTATGATCCATGTCAAGTCATGGTATATAGGAATCCTCCACGAGGTTCCAGCCCGCCACCTTGGGCCGCCTTAGAGTGTAATCCCCAACCCAACCCAAACTACGGGGACATTGATCCATATCATGGCTTGGTACATAGGACGCCTCCACGAGGTTCGAGCCCAACACCTTGGGCTGCCTCAGAGTGTAAGCTCCAACCCATCCTGAACTATGGGACTTTTATCCATGTCAAGGCATGGTATGTAGGAAACCTCCACGAGGTTCAATCCCAACACCTTGGGCCGCCTCACAGTGTAATCCCAAACCCATACCCGAACTACAGGGACCTTGATCAATGTCTTGGCATGGTACGTAAGAAGCCTCCATGAGGATCAAGCCCAACACCTTGGGTCACCTCAGAGTGTAAGCCACAACCCAACCCAAACTATGAGGACTTTGATCCATGTCATGGCATGGTACGTATAAAGCCTCTACGAGGTTCAATCCAAATACCTTGGTCTGTCTTAGAGTGTAAGCCCCAACCCATACTTCACGTCGGCTGTCCGACTCAACCCATTCCCGAACTATGGGGACATTTAGCCATGTCATGGAATGGTATATAGGAAAACCATCACATGGTTCAAGCCCACCAACCTGTCATTCTGACCCCCTTCATGATGGTTCACCCATGTCCTGCCTAATGTTAAATTATATTCACCATCTGAACTATGTGGTCTTTGATTCCCCGCCACGGGGATACGTATGAATCTTCCATGTGGTTCTAGCCCATCACTCATGTCACATCCTAATCTCTCCCTTGATCCTACGTTTCTCGGGAAGTTCATTCCCCATCACGGAGGTTTCAATTCTTCTGGGTCACATACATTCGTCCATTCTCACGGTTCACCCCCTTAGGTGTCCCATCATGTCGTAAAACTATACAGACTTTGATTACCTACCACGAGGATACATAGGAAGTCTCTTCGAGGCCCAATCCCAAAACCACATTCACCATCATGATGGTTCCATCTCATTCCCCCTCCACTACACTCATCCTTCCATTATCCATCAGGATTCTTACTCGGGCCACCACATCCTGGTGGAATCTTGCCACTCCATTCCCCATTCCTACTGACAACATTCGGGAAGCCACCCACGCGTTGGCCCCAATATCGAAGTTCCCTCCAAGGGGTTCTTCAATCGGATCCACTCTAATCTGTGTTCCGATCAGTCTGATCCATCTTTGATGGATGTTAATCTTGAATCATAACCTGTGTTAAACATAGAAAGCCGAGAAAAACCTGAGACACATTCCCATGACATATGATTCCCCATGACCGATGAGGGATGCCTCTGGATTATGGGCCATTGAGAAGCCCTATAATAAGGGATAGAAGATAGACACGCCAATCCCCCAACATGTAGACATGCTAGTGATTCCCAACATGACTACTCACCCTAACCGAAGGTTTCTTCCCTGACTAGAACACTTACAATGTCCTGTTAGAAGCAGCATAATTTACTGGTGTCCATAAAGTTATGGCACCGGGAAGAGCATCAAGAATAACATCTTAAGTCTATAAGGGAGACCAGAACTAGGTGATGGGCTCTAAGGAGAAATCCGCGGAAGGAAGAACCGACATCCCATTATCCCATTTCGATCAAGGAGAATACATCCCTAAATAAAGAGTGGATGCTGCTCACCTTTGGAATGCAGGAATGTGTGGTAACAGTTGTGCGCCCTCTACGTGATGGATGCGCGCGCCGCAGCGAAAGTGTCAGAAACAGGATAGAAAAGGTCCCAATGAAAGCTAGTGAACTAAATCATAGGTACTTGAGGGCAATCAACTTTAGAAACCAAAGAATATAAAGGATTAAGAAGTGTATTCCATCACTACTAGTGAAGTGAAGTGTTAAAATGATGTCATATAGGTTACACTTCCTATTCATTAAATAATGGCATTGGTTTTATATGATTTTGGTTCAACACATTCTTTTATATCCCGTAATGCTTCTAGAAATGTTAAATAAAAGTCCAAATACCTTCAAGATGATATATCTTTAAAATCACCTACTGTTGTGTTCATTTCAACCCAACTGTTGGACTCTTCTCCTGTTAGCTTATATGGGATGAAACATCCATCAAATCTCATAATCCTTCCCTTGGTGGAATTCGATGCAATAGTGGTCATGGATTGGATCTAGTTATATATATAATTCAACATGTATAGGGAAAATTAAATATCTTTCAATATTTTGATCCATCCCATTCTTCTAATATGTTATACAGAAGATCATAAAAATCCCTTCAATAATCCCTCAATTATATGTGGGATGAAACCCTATATTGAATAATTCTTTCCAAAAATGGTTTATGAAAAATAAATATTCTAAATTGATTAAATTTTAATTGTGAGCAAACAAACTAATGTATTTCTTGAGTTGTTACCCTGAATTATATCACAACCCGTCCCGATGGGGCCAGAGATTAAACTACCCCAAGATCACCTCCAATGTGATAGGGTTTCCGACTAGTTCCAAGATGGCATATGACACATATGATTGGAATTATCCCAATTAAAATTAATGAATAAATACATCTTCAAGCCTTAAAATGATGAAATATAAAAAAATTAAAAAAATTCTTGCATACATCATTAATCACACAACCAAAGTATGATAACAAGGTACTAGAAAACATAAAAAATGGCCCAAATACACAGCCAACCAAAGTGGAAAAGTAAATTCTGACCATATCAAAAGAATGATATTTCTATAAAACTAAACCCCATTATATACCTCAGACTTTCTATACCAACCAAAGCTCAACCTACTCCTAGTCCACCCAAGGACTCTGAAAAAGGTTCATCATCTGCATAAGACATGACATAAGCGACAAGATAACATGCAGGGTTGAGTATAACTCCTAGTATGACCCCACAAAATAACCAAGCATAAATAATCAATAGTAACAGTCATCTCAATATAGGTATTTGTCTACATAACATATTATAAGAAAACCCAAATATACTGAATAAATACACATAGTCCCAATGTAATGTTGTAAATATAAAGCAAGTCTAGGATTCATGCTTGAATGATTCATATAACACTCATCCAGGAGAACACACTCTAAATGATATACTTTCACTGGTGATACACATCCATGATTTCATACTAAATAGGTCTCAACACAAAGGAAACTAATAGGTTTCATCCAAGATATTCTTTCAATCATATTACAACGCATCAAAATGATCGGGTCTCAATACATATACAGTGGGTCTATTCCCAGATCTCACTAAGGGGACACCATACCCTACTGGAATCATAATTCTAGATAGGGTATTATAACCCACATAAATGTCGGTCATTTCCATTTTGATAAACTCTTCTAAGGTATTACGAAGGGAAATGAGGATTTATATTGGCCTCTAAAAGGGATACGTGCTCCATGCCACATTGTTACTAGTTTGATCAGTCTGAAAAAACTCACTCCATAATAAGAGAACTCTTCCTCACTACGCATATCATTATGAACTATAGAGGGGTCACCCTCTATGATGAGACAGTGATACTACACTTAACCTTCATAGGAATGGACTAAGGGATCACACTCAACTAATACTAGTCTAGGGAATCTCAAACAAGCTAACAATGAAGCTTTTATTATAATAAAAAGAAATCTAACCTATCCTAAAAATAGTACACCATGTGTCCCTAGGGATACAAGGAATGTATCACTATATTTGGGATATCCCATTTCCCATGCTCAAATGACATGAAATGTTCCACAATACATGGTGTGGCCCTACGATATACAATGTGTAGGTGTTTGGGATGGAAAAAGGCTTGTATCCTACTAATTACCCTGTAATATCCTATATACAAGGTGTGTGGATAACCCTACATGGTTTTTAGGACAACATGATATCCTAGGAAAGCACACCATGTACACACTCAACAACCTTCCAGGGTGTACACAATGTGCAGTATGGCCAACACATTTTGTATCTCCACCAATCCTCTGAGGCGTTTACTTCCTTTACATGCCTACTAGTCATCTAAGATACACATGTGAGTTGTCAGAGGTCACACAGTTTGTGATACTTTTCACTATGAAAAAAATCTAACACAACACAAGTGGGGCTACAAGGCATTTGTTCATAGGACTACATGATTAATGTTTGGTTTTTTCATAAAACCTATAGAAATCTTCACGAGTCTTTACTAATCCCCCTTTATATTTTTATTCCTCCAAGAATCATATATTATGTCATAAATATGAGGTTTATTGGCACTCCATGACACTGATTTCCAAACTCCATCCATATATGGTGCTTAGGAATCATCCATGTCATGCCTCATGAGTGTTCCATGCAAGAAACATGAAGAATGGGTCTCGATCCATCTATGGTTCTATTGTTGTAGTTGTATCCCACAAATGAATCCTGAAAAATCTATCCCAACCCTTGTTAATGATCAAATTTACAAAATACAAAATTCACATTGATCATTCATTAGGTATTCATCAAATCGTAGAAAATGAAATAGCCAATGAGGAACCCACATAGAATGGGGAAAGAAACCCATAAAAAGGAGTGAGAAGTGAACATTGGCTATTTTTTATTTCATCCTATATTCATATTTGTATGGAAAAAGAATAAATAGGTATATAAATTGAAAAAATATAAATTTTTGTCCACAAATCCCGCAAACAACCCATACAAACAAAAATGACTGATCTGTGGATGAATCAGTTAGATGATTGATTCGTGGTCATCATGTGATAAAAATATGGATAAATTCATAAAGAAAACATCATAACTAGAGATTTACTTAATAAATGAGGAAGAACACTCATGTCTTTTCATTTATGGTGAGGGGAAAAAATTTCACTGTTTTGTTATACATGATCTAATCCAACACAACATTATTTTCCAACTTCTCCCTCCTCAAATGGTTCTATAGAAATCTAGGTTTATGTGGATAACCCTCTAATTACATCATAACCTTGTATTTGAAGAGGAATAAGTTCATGATGTAAAATAAAATAGAAAATAATTTAAATTAACTTATTTTATTGGTTTCATGTCCTCGACAATGTTTTCACAAATTCCTCATGCCAACTTAGGTCATATCGCACCAAGGGTAAAACCCACATTCTAAACTAAATGGTGTCTTTGGATTTTTTCATCTAGGTCTTAATTTAATATTTATTCTACATTTTCAGTAAAAATACTTTCACATGATGTTTAATATATTTATTATATTTCAAAAATTATTTTTTGGCACACCGGACCATGGAATCTCACTCAGTCATTATAATAACCCTACATTTTTATTACACACTTAGTCCTGATTTATTACATAAAATATCCACTTCATACAACATAGAAGATTGATAGGTCTAGTGTATTTTAGGATTACAAACATTACATAACCTATTAGAACATAAAACAGAAAACATCTTTATTGAAAACTTTCTTTACACGACAACTACATTCCCTCGTACTTGGCATTGTATGAGGTAACCTGAGGACATGCATATGAAAAGGGTGAGCTATAAAGACCAGAAAGGGAATAAACATGAAAAAACATGATAAATAAAATACATGTTATACAATAGTCATATCAATGGATCACAAGAAAAACATGAACATAAATTCCTGATACAGCATGATAATCATAACATGGAAATATGGCAACAACACTTAACAATGAATTAGCATGAGCCAAGGCTCATTGCACACAGAGCATGAGTAAACCCTCATTGCACATGAATCGCGAGTAAAACCTCATTTCACTTGAATTAACATGATTCAACACCCATTACACATGACTTATCATGATACTATACTTTAGCCAATGCATTGGAGCGCTATCAGGGCGCACCCTTCATAAACATTTCATTTCATGCATAAGTTTCACACATGGATCATATAACACGGAATCAATAAACATCATATGTTATTCCATGATTAAGTAATGTGGAATAAATATATGAAATTATAATTCAATAGTTATATGTGAATAAAGGTTAAAACCCTTTATAGAAACATGGGTATGGTATTCACTACACAATGATATTGTCTTGGAAAAACGCGGTGCAATTTCTACAGCATAACGGCATGAATTAAGGATTCATGAAAATAAGTGATGAGATAGAAAATGGTGTATAATAATTTATACATGAAATGTATATTAATGGGGTCATATGGATACTTTTTCCAACAAACTTAATGGAATTTAGATGCATAATACAAAAGAATTACTTGGATGTAAAAGAGGAGAGAGAAATTCCTCACAGAATTTTTCCATGGTAACGAGTGTACATGGGAGGATTTAATGAGAGAGAAATGGGTCTTTAATAATAATAAAATGAAATGTATGGTGGAGGTTTGAAATCATACCACAACATTTTTAATTGAAAACAAAACTGCATAACAACTTAATGAAAATAAGAAAAAATGAGAAAGGAAGAAATCTCTTACATGGAAGTGTGATCCCCAAGTCTTGGGAGTGGGTAGAGAGGCTTATAGGGAGATTAGGGAAACATGGGAGGACTATAGAGAGTGGAGTTCAGGGTTTGGTCGAACTCAAAAGCCTTTGAGTGAATATGAAGTGGGAGCTTGGGTGGGTTTATATAGAAAAGGAGAGGGAATTCTTTATTATTTAGGGTTGGGACACCTCACATTAAAATAATCAAAACCACAAACAAGCCTATGGTTTGTGCCCATGGTTTTTGAAAAAGGGGAGTGGAAAGAAATATTTTAAATGGAAATTTTCTGAACATCTAAAAATTATATGGTTTCTTATGTGGAAGTGAGTCACACTCTCAAGGAAAACAATTTAAAAAGACACAATGTTTTATAAGCCTTGAAGGGTCCACTAAAGATTTGTAAAATAATTAAAATAAACCCAAAATCCTATTATTTTAATGATAAAACATATACGTGCCGAAAATATTTTTATAGTATTTTATTACCTCACTATTGGGACATTATAATGTCATAATACACATTATATATTTAAACGGTGTCTATTTTTTACCCAAAAATTATACTATCTCAGAAAATTATGCAAATATTCATGGTTAAAGAATTTATACATCCTGATTCCAAAAATAATATTCATTTTATCTAAAATAATTTTATAAATATGTGAATTTTTACATCTATCATAAAAACCGACATTTACCAAAAATTCTTGGGTTTTGACAAAAATAGTTTTTAAACCTTAATAAAAATTAAAATTGCATTCATAAAATTATATGATCATTTATATTTAATAAAAAGTATTTTAATAATAATATTTTATTAAAATATTATTTAATTCAAAAAACCATTAATTCATCAGAATATATTTCTTAGTTAAATATTAACTAAAAATACTATTTGTGCTATAAAAACTATTTACAAAGTAACAATAATAAAATGAATGAACATTTTTTATACAAAAATAATGTACATTTTCAAAGTGCTAGGGTATTTTTACATAACTCATTATAACACCTGCATAATTCCAAAGGGTAAGGTGTGCGATGGTGATAGACTCTTGGGGTGGACCAGATAACATCGCTCGGTTGGTAATCTCTATTAACTTCCACTTATCTCGTAGTCAGTTCCACTCAAGATTAATGTGTTAAAGCTCACCTTGGGATTGGTCAAGAGAAAATCCAAATGACGCCCCCTCCATTCCGAGCGCTGACAAATGGGCTTCGTACGGGGCAAGTCTACTGGATGAGTCCATTGATTCCTTTTTATATGTAAATTGAGTTTTTTAAATCCCTATATTTATACTAATCATGTCATCATTGTTCAACAACTATATTAGAAATGGTAAAAATTTACAATGGTATTTTAAATTCCAAAAACATAAAACAAATGAAGATCACATTTTATATAACCATAATAAACATTTATTTAGATCAAGTGGATTTTCCATTTATGAATTTTTGGGTCATTACAATCTACCCCCTTAAGAAATTTTGCCCTCGAAATTTCCTTTTCCCACACTAAAACAGATGTTGGTGACTTTGCTTCATCACTTCTTCTGACTCCCATATCTATTTTTAAAACTTGATGTTTCACCACAAAACCTTCACGAGTGGCATTGTCTTATTTCATATAACTTTTTCTATATGATCTAGGATCTTCACTGGTTTCTCCTCATAAGAAATATCATCCTATAGCTATACTATCTCTAAAAAGAGTACATGTGAAGGGTCAAGTATATTCTTCCTTAATAGGGATACATGAATGACATCATGTACTTTGTCAATGGTAGGTGGATGTGCTAGTCGATAGGCCACAGCCCCAACATGATCAAGAATCTCGAAGAGGTCAATGTACCTAAGACTTGACTTACCTTTCATTCCAAACCTCATGATCTTCTTCCATGGAAATATGCATAGAAATACCATGTCTCCATATTTTAACTCAATGTCTTGTTGAATGTTATCTACATAACACTTCTATTGACTCTGGGCTGCCTTGATATAATGCTAAATGGTTTTCCCCTCCTCCTCCATTTCCTTAACCATTTCTAGTTCTAGCAGCTTACGTTCACCGACTTCATCCAAACATGTCGGTGTTCTGCACCTCTTCCCATGCAATGCTTCATAAGGTTCCATTCAGATGTTTCAGTGGGAACAGTTATTGTAGGAGAATTCAACTAGTGGAAGATATTGGTCCCACCTTCCTTTGAAGTCCATAGAACATGATATTAACATATCCTCTAGTGTTTGAATAGTACTCTTAGATCAGACATCAGTTTGAGGATGATAGGTTGTACTGAAGTTCAGTTTAGTATTCATACCACGTTGAAGACTCTTCTAAAAATTAGTGGTGAATCTTGGATCACGATTGGATACAATAGATAATGTTACTCCATGAAGCCTTACCACCTCCCTGATATATATCTGTGCCACCGGATCCAATGATAAATCCTCTCAAATTGTAATGAAGTGTGTAGATATTATAAGACGATCCACAGCAACCCAGATTTCATTGTTTCCTTTGGATGTCTTCAAAAGTCCGGTGAAAAATTCCATGCTGATGTTCTCCCATTTCCATGCAATTATAGGCAATGGTTGCATCATCCACTTAGGCTTCTGCCTCTCTACCTTCACTTGCTGACACACCATTCACATTGATGTATACTCAGATATCTCCATCTTCATATTATCCCACAAATAATTATCTCAGAGATCTCGATACGTATTACTGTTTCCTAGGGGAATAGAGAAATTTGAACTATGTGAATCATCCAAAAGATCCTTCTTCAGCTCCGGACATGATAGAACACATAGTCTTTTCTCTAATCTCACAATTCCTTCTTCATTAACTCTGGACTCCGAGGATTTCCCTTTTTTGATAGCTTCCTCTCTCTTCTGAATTCTTTCATCATACTTTTGAGCATCCTTTAACCTTTCCAAAAGAGACATCTGAGAATTAATTGATGAAAGGATTTGTGATGTTCCCTTATTAATGATTCCCAGGTCCATCTTCATCAAATGTTATAATATTGGGTCCTTCTAAATTCTCATCAATGAGAGAATTTCCAGGTCCTGTGTTCATAGAGCCTCTTCCACCTTGTGCTCTTTCCGAGGGTGGTAATGAAATGTGCAGTTATAGTCTTTGATCTGCTCTAACCATCTTCATTGGCGCATGTTCAACTCTTTCTGTGTAAATATATACTTGAAGATTTTGAGGTCCATATATATTTCACACTTCTCCCCAAAGATATAATGCCATAAAATTTTTAAAGAGAATGTCACTACAGCCAACTCCAAATGATGTGTTGGATAATTCTACTCATGAACATTCAATTTCCTTGAAGCATATGAAATGAATTTTTCATTTTTCATCAACACACAGCCCAAGACCTTCTTTAAAGAATCACTGAATAACACAAACATCTCTCCACTAGTGGGTAAAGTGAGAATGGACACACTGATAAGCCTCCTTTTTTACACCTTGAGGTTTTCTTCGCATTCATCACTCCAAGAAAACATTACTCCCCTTCGAGATAGCTTGGTAAGATGGTTGGACCATCCTGAGAAATTTCATACAAATTGTCGATAATATCAAGCTAACCCCAAGAAGCTACAGATATCTTTTACTGATGTCGGCCTCGACCATACCTCAATTTCATTTGTTTTGGAGGGATCCCATGATATCCCATTTCTTGTGATTATATGGCCTAAGAATGTGGCCTCCTTCAACCAGAACTCACACTTGCTATACTTTTCATAGAGATTATCCTTCTGTAAGGTCTCTAGTAATGTTCTTAGTTGCTCCTCATGATCCTCCTTGGTTTTAGAGTATATCACAATATCATCTATAAAGACTACCACCAATTTTTCATGGTAATCCCTAAAGACTCTATTCATCAAGTCCATGAAGATTGCTGGAAAATTAGTTAGTCCAAAAGGCATTACTATGAATTTGTATTGCATGTATCATGAATGAAAAGTAGTCATGGGGATATCTTCCTTCTTCACCCTTACTTAATAATATCCCTACCGAAAATCCACCTTGGAGAAGTATTGTGCTCCACGTAGTTGATCAAACAATTCATCAATTGGTGGGAGAGGATACTTTTTCTTTATCGTGATTTAGTTATGCTCACGATAATCGATGAAAAGGCGCATTGACCCATCCTTCTTCAAGAAAAAGGGGACTGGTGCACCCCATGGTGAAGCACTTGGATGTATTAACCCTTTATCTAGATTCTCATATAGTTGTTTCTTTAGCTCCTCAAGCTCCACAACAGCCATTCTATATAGAGTCTTGAATATTAACAATGCCCAAGGAATAAGATCAATTGAGAATTCAACATGCCTTCTAGGAGAAAGACCCAGAAATTCCTCAAGAAACACTTTAGCAATTTACCTTACAATAGGCATGTCTTCGGGGATGGTTTCCTCCTTATACTCAATCATCTGATCCAAATACGCATGTTCAAAGGGTAGTAATATCCATGCTTGAGATGATATAGCTAAAGAAGATTCATCATCCAATTTGCATTTGTATAGAATCAGGGGTCAATTCTCCACATGGAGAGTGATTTACCTCTCATGGAAATTTATGTTGGCTATATATAAGGAAAGATAATCCATACCAATAATTGCATCAAATTCCACCCGAGGGAGTATGATGAGGTTCTCAAGGAAATTCAATCCAAAAATTATGATACTGGAGGAGTTATTTTCATGGGATGAAATGATTGCCTCATTTTTCGTACTCACTGACAATATTACATCCATGAATTGTGGTGTTGTTGGGATTGTTCTACTAAACTTTTTGGATATAAGTGAATGCATAAAACCTGAATCAAAAAGTATGTTTTCAATTATTGAAATAATAACTACTGTACCTGTCACCATTTCATTATCGGGGATCAATTTATTAGAAGTGATGGAAAAAGATCTCCCTTTCTTCCTTAGAGGTTGTTGGTTGCTTCCGAAGACCCTTGGCATAGGGCACTGATTTTTGAGATGCCCTGGTTCTTTGCAGTTATAGCAATGAACAACGTGTTGAGATTCGAATAGAGTGTTCCAATCCTATGTTGCAGTCATGGGTTTTTCTTGTCAGTAGTTAACACCTAGGTGACCTTATCTTCCACACCTGAAGCATTTCTTCATCCCCTTCAGTCAGTTTTTGGGGTTCTTCTTTCCACAGCTTTGGAAATATGGGTGCTGTATCTTTTTAGCACCGTTGGATTTATCCATCAGACTGCCAAAATTGAATTCACCATAAACTTATTATCCCCACAATACCAATGAGATTCTTCAATCTCTATTTCAAACATGAGGGCACATCGAACAATTTCCTTCTAGCTGTCGAAGTCATGGATCGCCAGCTATTTCCGTAGGCTAGGTTTGATCCCACCAAAGTAGTGGTCAACCAAGAATTCGGGGGTAACGTCAATGTTGGAGGTGTATCATGCAGTCCTTGTGAAGTTTTCCTCATACGCTCTGACATATTAATTTTATTTTTTCTTGAGGGCAAGGAAGTCCCTTTCCATCTTATGTTTGAGGGTGCGCGGAAAATATTTATTGAAACAATTATTCCAGAAATCCTTCCATTCAAATGCCTCAATCTCTTCCTTAGGATTTTTATTTTTGATCAACATCCACCATTGAACAGCTTCACCTTCCATATGAAAAGTAGCCAGAAGAACCTTCTCTTGTTCTGAACATTGAAGGATGGAGAAGATCTTTTCAGTGGAGTCGATCCATTGTTCAGTGATTGATGGATCAGACGATCCATTAAAAGTAGGAGGCCTTTGCCTCATGAAGCTCTCGATAGTGACTTTTTCATTATTATGGGATGTTGAAAATTCCTCTTGAACCATGTTCCTATTCAATGCGTGAGTTAATAGAGATATAATCATGACAATGTTTTTGATTCCCACTCCCATCAGATTGGGTATCTCATTTGTACAGTAATCACATTGATCTTCACATCGGTTGTTAGCCCCAGTCCTCTTATTAACGACCATTGTATGTAATAAAAGGAATATTAGGGGTAAAAAATAAATAGTAATCCAAGGGTAAAACTGATTAATTATAAATAACTTTTATTTCCTTAACTTATGAATACATAAGCTACAATCTATGCTATCCATGAACTAATTTATATCATTTATTCTTAGGGGAATTTTTTTTAATTCACTTTATAAGGGTTCATACTAATCTTATGAATTTACCATATCATATCCCCCGAGGGTTTCGTAAACAATAGAGCATCAAGGACTGTTGTTGTTCACCAGTTCCCATACGAGTCAAGCTCAAAGCGGTGTTTTCGGGTTTTACCCTTAGGATGCGGCTGTGCGAGAGCCGCCTCTACCTACTCGTATCCAGAAAGGGATGTATTTTCATGATAAAACACATACTCAAAACTCACCAACAGTTATGGTTGTTTTCATTATAATTATTCTTGTCCCTAAGTCATCACAAGGTTTTTCTAATCCTAATCCCAAAAATAACTAAACATATCCTCTAATACCAACTATAACAATCCTTCTTTCTATTAGAGACAAAAAAACTAATTTATTATATAAAAATCTCCAATTAATACAACATAGAAGATCAAGATGCCTAGTGTATTTAGGGCTTAGGAAAATTACATAGTATATTAGAAAATAAAACACAAAACATCTTTATTGAATACTTCCATTACATGACCACTACATTCTCTCGTACTTAGAATTGCATGGGATAACATTAGGACATGCATATGAAAAGGGTGAGCTATAAATACCAGTAAGGGAATAATCATGGAATAAAATGAGAAATAGAATACAAGATATAAAATAGGCATATCAATGGAGCACGATAGAGACATTAACATAAAGTCATGATAAAGCATGATAATCATAACATGGAAATGTGGAAACAACACATAACATGGAATAAGCATGACCCATGACTCACTGCACATGGAGCCTGACTAAACCCTCATTGAAAAAGAAGAATGAGTAAACCCTCATTGCACTTGTATTATCATGATTCAACAGTCATTTCACATGTTGTATCATGATACTATACTTTACCCAATGCATTGGAGCTCTATCAGTGTGCACCCTTCTTAAACATTTCATTCCATGCATAAGTTTTCCACATAGATCATATAACATGGAATAAATAAACATCATAAGTTATTAAATGATTAAGTAATGTGGAACAAATACATAAAAGTAACATTCAATATGTATATGTGAATAAATGTTAATACCATTTATAGAGACATGGGTATGTTATTCACTACACAATGATCTTGGTTTGGAAAAACACGGTGCAATTTTGGAAGCATAACGACGTGACAGAAGGATTCATGAAAATATTTGATGAGATAGAAAATGGGATCTCAACATATATACATAATATAGACTATAATGGGGTCATATGGATACTTTTCCCAACAAATGTAATGGAATTTAGATCCATAATACAAAAGAATTAATTGGATGTAAAAGAGGAGAGATAAATCCCTCACAGAATTTCGGCATGGTAACAGGAGTACATTGGGGGATTTAATGAGAGAGAAAGGGGTATCCCATAATACAAACATAAATAGGACAGTATGGGGGAGGTGAAAAATCATACCCCAACATTTTTAATTGAAAACAGAGGAATAACATGTTAATGAAAATTAGTCAAAAATGAGAAATGAAGAAACCCATTACTTGGAAGTGTCATCCCAATGGCATGGGAGAGGCTTGAGAGAGGCTTCTTGGGGTCTTCAGGGAACCTTGGGTGGATTCTAGAGGGATGAGGTCATGGATTGGTCAAACTCAAGAGGCTTTGAGTGAAGAGGAAGTATGAGTTTGCGTGGGTTTATATCGGAAAGGAGAGGGAATTCTTTATTATTTAGGTTTGGGACACCTCAAATTAAACTAATCAAAACCACAAACCAGGAAAAGTTTTTTTCCTATGTTTTATGACAAATAGGAGTGGAAAACATATTTTATAAGGAAAATGGCTGAACGTCTTAAAATTATAGGGTTGCTTATGTGGAAGTGAGTCACACTCTCATGGAAAACAATTTAAAAAGACAAAATGTTTTATAAGCCTTGAAAGGTCCACCAAAGCTTTGTAAAATAAATAAAAAAAACCCAAAATAAAATTATTTTAATAATAAAATATATATTGTGCGAACATAATTTTTACAGTATTTTATTACTTCACTATTGGGTCATTATGATGTCATAAAACACATTATATATTTAAACAGTATCTACATTTTTCCCAAAAATTCAACTGTCTCAAAAAATTATGAAAAATTCACCATTGGATAATTTCGACACCTTGATTACAAAAATAATATTCATTTTATCTAAATAAATTTATAAATATTTGAATTTTTTATTTTAAAATAAAAAGAGACACTTACCAAAAATTCATGGGTTTTGACAAAAACAGTTTTCAAACATTAATAAAAATTACAATTGCATTCATAAAATTATATGATCATTTATATTTAATAAAAAGTAAGGTAATAATAGTATTTTATTAAAATATTATTTAATTCAAATGTTCATTAATTTATCAGAATATATTTCACAGTTGAATATTAATTTAAAATACGATTTGTGCATTAAAAATTATTTGACAAGTAACAATAATAAAATGAATGAACATTATTTATACAATAATAATGTACATTGTAAAAGTGCTAAGGTCTTGTTACATAACCCATTATAACACCCACATAATATTGAATGATAAGGTGTTAGATGGTGACAAACTCTTGGGGTGGCTCGGATAACATCGCTTGATTGGTAATCTCTATTAACTTCCACTTCTCCCATAGTCGGTTCCGCTCAAGCTTAATGTGTTCAAGTTCAGCTTGGGATTGGTCAAGAGAGATGCCCATTGATGAAAACTCCTTTATGAGCTATAAAAAAGGGCTTCATATTTGGAAAGTCTGCTGGATGAGGCCATCACTTCCTTCATCTGAGTAATTTGAATTTTTTAAAGCCCAATATTTATACTAATCATGTGATCACTGTTCAACGGCTATATTAGCAACGGTAAAAAATCATAATGGTGTTTTAATATCCAGAAACATAAAACCGATGAAGTTCACATTTTATATAACCATAATAGAAATTTAATTAAATAAATATAAATTTCCAATAATAAATGTTTGGGTCGTTACTATCTTAGCACCAGGCTTTGAAAATAATCATAAAAATATTCCAAATTCTTACATGAAAAAACATGATACATTATATTATTGCATAATTCATTGTTTTTCATCCTTGAAAAGGAAAAACTATTAAAAATGTGGGGATACTGAGCTCCCAACTGGGTCTCCCTCTCCCATGAGCTCTTCCGAGGTTTCCTTGTGTTTTCAACAACATGTACCTCGAAAAAAAAACATTTTCCTAGGAATGGCCTTTCTCCTACCGGTCCTCAACATTGATGAAAATTTTAAAAAGGAAACTTCACACTCATGACCCAAATCACCCATGTCAGTATCATACAACAAGTCAAGAACATACCTCCACAAATTGTATAAGTTGATAACACAAAGAAAACCCAAAACTATTATAGACTCATGGTTAAGTGTCACACCACCTCACTACCCAAAAATGGTAATAAGATGAGAAAGGATTCTTGGAGATAACCTACCACCCCACATAAAACTATGTATCTCTCTAACTCAAAGGTTCCCCTTAATCTATCCTCTAAGGACTCCTAACTTTTACCTAGTAGTCCACCTCATCCTTCTATTTAACTACAACCACCACTAGCACCAAAACTAGGACCATGCACTACTATGCATTGGATCTGGCCAGTATAATTGTCTCATATAAGGACCCTCAAACATGTACTTGAAAATGCTCTAATCTAGTGATGGAGTGGTAATAATTATTATACACAAAACCCCAGTGATGGTAGATGATCCTCCCAATTGTGACTCAAAACTGACATGAAAACCCGAATCATGTTCACCAAAACATGAATAGTTTTCTTTTACCTAGCCAGCTAAATGGTGTAAAACAATATGCCTAATTGCAACTGATTCCCCAAAGTAATGAATCTATCATTATTTCCAAAATCATGTATAGAAGTATGTGTCATAGTATGAATATATTGTTGATATAAATCCAAAAAGTTGGACTACCTCTTTTATGCATGATAGTCATGAACTCTCTAAAAATCATTATTGGTCATCACTGATAGAAAAACAAAACTATAAGAGTTTAACTCAAAAACTTGTTGCAACTCCTTTAGAATTCCTATCAATTCAAATAAATCCCATTGCATCCGAACCTCAACTATATTTATTGCTAATGGAAAACTACCTCCTTAACACCTCTTATCACATCATGATTGGAATCATCACCCGTACCTGGAAAAAAAGATGAAGTGATTCCCTCCTTCAAGGAATTCCATCAGGAATGTATCCAGTGGATATGTGGTCACATAATTTTCTCCTAGAAGATATCCCAAATTCATTCATCCGTAACTCACAAAAGAATAAAATGTTTAATGACCATATACTGGGGGTACACTACACCAACCTCACCCTAAAACAATGGTCAACTATAAGGATGTCAACTGTTCCATCACCTCACTGGACAATATCATATAGAAAAACTCATTGTGAGAATCTTCTATAATAGACACACCATGTGTGGCCCTTGAACTCACTTCAACTAAAACACTATAGGGTCCACTACTACTCCCATATCTAATATAACATATCCCACGAAGTTGACCATTAAACATTTAATTGTCTACATGAGAGATTCCATGTGACTAACACTCCCAAGGCATGTTTAGAACCATTATCCTAAAACATTCTTGCTCTAAATATAATTTTTATGATACAAGGTTTCCATAGATGAAGACTATAATGAATTTCTCCCAGAAGGGTTAAAGATCCAATCCATAAATCTCTCAATTTCACTATGGCACACAACTCACCAAATTGTATCACCACTAACACAATCCAACTAAAGTATATTTAGAAGGATTCTTCTTGAATATCCTTCTTCCAAACTAGATATGTTGACTACCTACCTCAAGACCGACTCTATGATCCATCTTTCCTCCATCCACTAGGCAGGGGCATCATCAATTCTCAAGAGTGGATAGTTTCCCTCATTTCACCTGGCCCAAGTGACACCAATACATATCCAACCCCAAGATCTCATCTACCTCTAGGAGAAAAAAAATATGGACTCCCTAGAAAACACATTGGGACATAAAAAGCCGACTTTTATACAACCTCTTGACTGCACCTTCAACTCTTATATCTACTCAGGGTCATTTGATATACTAGTGTAGATATCAGGTAATCCCTAGTGAAAGTCTATAAAGGAATAAAAATATAAATGGAAGTTCAAACTATAAAATCCTCAATAAGAATCACTATTTACTACTAAACTAATGTTGGAAATAAAAACTCATAGAATCTACTTCTATAAGGGTAATTCTAGTAAAAAATTAAAGAAACAATTGTATCCTCTTGTGTATGAGATGATTCTACCCTGTCTGAGGATACCTTCTTATAAAAGGAGGAAAAATCCCTCCCATAAAACAAGAATCACTACTACACCCATGGTATAAAATATTTGATCATTGATGGTAGTCATCCAATCCATTCTGAGGAAAACATCATAGGATCCCACAACCACTATAGAATTATTTCCATGTGAGGCTCTTTCTCCTCCAAGAGTCAGGTCACAGTGCCCATATAAGTTTGAAATCACTAGTAATATATTTAGGATCATCCAACCCAAGGGTCAAAAAAAGGGCTCCAATAGTATCACATGGTGTCAAATAGGGGATACACTAAGGGAAAACTGGGTCATAACTCCCTTTGAAAATTGCAACAGGGGCGGTGAAGTCACACATCATTCCTCAAACTATATTCAAGACTCTAGAAGCTCCCACCACTTGGAACTAATTATTTTTCATCCCACCTTCTTAACACCACTAGGTATTTCTCTGAAACATCTGAAAACCAGAAAATTCTGACATAAAAGTCTGATAAACTAATCCACCATACATCGACACTGTCTGCTTTGGGTGGAACTGACTCTCTCGCATGGTTTAGGATCGCATCTCAAGAATGCTTCTTAGTGGAATAATTCTCTGTCGTCCTTTTATTTACAAACTTACATTGAAACATTCCAATACAAGGTTCTACCAACCACTCATGTCACTTGGGATATGTATTTCGACCAAGACCCCCATCAGGAAAGTGTCTCATTCAAGTGAGAAATTCACACCATAGGCTCATGCCAGTCATCCACCACCAAAGAAAAGGGTTCTAGACCACCATTAAATCTTGGTGATATTTAACTCTATAACTCATGATTATTACTTAGAATAGGTATTTAATACACTAATACCACCAGATACAACATTTAATCCATAGAGAAAAATAGGCATAAGCGCAACCATCTGACCAGTTAGAATCCAAACATTCCAGAAACCCAGAGCACTGCCTCGAGTCCATCCTTTATTGCCAGAGGTTTTGTCTCATCGTAGAACCTCAGTAATATGCATCCCTTGAGATTTTATAACACACTAAGATTGTCTGAACCATAATTATGTCCTTATTGATCTATCAATTTCTAATATCATGAATGACCATTTTCCTTCTCCACAGAAGAATCCATGTGTTCCTCAACAGGTGGTTGCACTGCTCGGTGCCAAACAGGAGAAAACACCTCAGGATTAGATCCCTTAACTAAAACCTCATCACTCATTTAGTCATAATCACAACTCAATATAATAATAATAGATTTCTATAATCATAGAGGCATCTTGAAGATAGTAACAATATAACATGGCTAATGAGTATATCTTGGGAGCTAACTCAAGAAGGGCATGGAAACCACAACCTATTCATATATGATTCATGTACCATTGTTTTCCCCATAACCAGTGTCTAAATATACCAATTCAACAAGCCAGTTATCAAGTTCCTAGTGAAAGAATATGGTTGTCGTTGCACCAACACAGGACACCCTTATCCTTAGAGCAATACTCAAAACATAGTAACATTTTATCCCAAGTTCCAAAACCAATCCTCGCAACTACACAATAGAAACTCCAAATTCCAATCATAAACCAAGGAAGGGTCATAATAATTCAGGCTAGGAACTACTTTGATACCATACTATCATGGCCTGATCTGATTGGGACTAAGACATGAAAAAATAAAGCCCACCTAAAATGGGTCATGGGATGGTGACTAGCACCAAGAAGTCATATCTCATGAATGGGAGGCATTATCCTTAAGTACCTCTATGCATGCACACTTATCCATTCATAAATATTGATTAAATCTGAAACAATTGAATACAATGTTGGCATATATATATAACTTTATGACTAGAGTATGAATTGAATGTTCAAGAAATAGTAAAAAAGGGTCCATATATAAGCATAATGAAAACTGAAATGTAATTCCCGACCTCCTCAAAAGAAGTAGAGTGTTTTCAAATGAAACACCAATTTACTCCTCGATATTTCTATCCAAAAATATCTATACCTGATCCAAGTCCACCCATGGACCCTAAAAATTGTTAATCATATCCATACAATAATATATGTTCAGCTAGAACCCATGCATGGGTTAGTATAAAATTACCCTCTTGGACATGCCGAAATAACCATGCACAAAGAAACAATACCAATAGTCAGTTGTACAAAATTATATTTCTATATAAAATATAACAATAAATCTTATATATAGTCATAAAATACATATATCCTCATTGTAAATTCATAACAATAAATCCGGCCTAGAATTACTTCTCGAAGGATCAATATAACACCTATTTGGGAGATCACACTCTATGATCTATACTTCCACTGAAGACACTCATCCTAAATGTCATGCTCATAAGGTCTCAACACAAATGAAATTAAGAGGGTTCATTTATTATATATACATGATTGTACTACACTTCATCAGAAAGATAAAATCTTGATTCACATATAGGGGGGTCATGGCTCAGGCCTCACTAGGGGGGACACCGTAACATATTGAAAACATCCGCTTAGATATGGGATTGGTTCCTGTGTAAATTTTATTCACTTAAATTCCAACAACCCCATATATGGTAGCATGAAGGGAAATGAGGATCCATCCAAGCCTCCTTAAGGGATACATGCTCTAATTTTTGGAGTTAGTAGTTAAAGTGGTCTGAGACAACTCACTCCAAAGCAAGTAAACTCACCCCCAATACAAATATCATTAAGATCTATATAGTAGTCATCCTCTATGATGGTAATGGGATACTATATCGAACCATTATAGTAATGGAACTATGGAACACACTCAAGTAATATTAGTCTATGTAATCTCATCCAGGCTCACAGTGATGTTGAGCTAATAAGAAAGAAGAATTCAACATATCCTCAAAGTAATACACAACATGTCCTTAGAGGTATTTGGTATATCTCACTATGTATGTCACCACTCGTTACTGGTCCTCACATAGCAAGTAAATTTTCGCAATATATGTATTGACCCTGAGGTACATGGAATTTAGGTTTCTAGGATGGAACTAGTCATGTAGCCTTCCCATTCCCATATACTATCCTGGGTACATGGAATGTGGATCACCCTACATGGTATGTAGGATCATACAAACTTCTTGGTGTCTACTCTCTATACACAGAAAATTTATTTATAGGGTGTAAACGACATGTGTTATGGCCCACACAGTGTGGAACTCCATCTGGACTCTAAGGTGTATACTACCTTTACATGTCAAATGGTTCACTGAGGGTCACATGAAAAGTGATACTTTTCTTCATTTCGAAACCCTACTGCTACAAAAAAGAGGATATAAGAAATTTTATCATAGGAATGTATTCCATGTAGTCTAGTTTTTCATATAACCCCCAAAAAGCATCACACATCTTCATTTGTGAACTCACAACCATCAATTCTACCTTGAATCGTGCCATAGTTCATGGGAATAGTACAAAAACCTTTTTTATGTGAGTTATTTTAGATATCTGACGTTGTTTTTGAGGCGATGTAATTGTGAGAAATGTTAAAAATATTATTTTTATATAATTGTTTTAATAACTGATGTAAAAAATGGGGTTTTATGCTTTTTAACGTTGGTTTTTAAAAAAATGTGAAAGACCTTCTGAAAATGACATTAAAAATAAATTTACTTGTTCGGTTTCTAAAAAACCTTTGTTAAAAGTAATTTTTAAAATATATTTTTAAATAATAGAAATAAATATATTTTAACATCTTGTAGATAATTTTCTAACATTTGATTTGATAGGTCGTAGAGCTTAAATGGAGTTTTGGATCAAAAGATATGACCATCAGATGTTTGATATATGTTTTTGAGTAAAGATTGAATATGCCAACCATAACTTCATCTTCAATGGAATTCTAGAGTCCAAAAAAGGATTTTTAGCTTTACCATGATATAAATAATTATCCATAATTATAATAAAATAAGAATAATTAAATGGTATATTAATTAAGAAAAGTACTCAAAAAAAATATAAATCATGGAAAATTAATTAGAAATACCTTGATGATATTGTTGAAAGAATTAATAGTGGATTCACATGGAAGATTCAACTAGTCGACTCATTGAAATGATGATGGTTGAAAGAATTGATAATTAAATGGTATATTAATTAAGAAAACTAATCATAAAAACCATAAATCATGGATAAATAATTACAAATACCTTGAAAAGATCATGGAAAGAATAAAAAATTGATTCAAATTGAAGATCAAATGAGTCAAGTTGGGAGAATGATGATGGTTAAAGGAAGTGATAATTAAATAAGGATATGTTTATAATGAAAACATATAATTGAGATGATAAAAGAAAATGAGGAATTTTAATTTTTTCATGGAAACTAGAAATTTCAATCATACAATGTAAAAAAATTGAAATTTCGCATTGATGGGATATTAAAACTATCTTTCACATTAGTTTTTTGATAACCATCGTGAAAATATATTAAAATTTTTACTAATGTATCACATCAGTTATTATATAACCGATGTGAAAAATCTATTTTCATCACTTTTTCACATCAGTTATTAAATAACTGATGTGAGAAATCTATTTTTATCACTTTTTCTTGCCAGTTATTTAATAACCGGTTTGAAAAATGTTTTCAAACATTTGTCTCATTTACCAATATTTGATTTGATAGGTCATGGATGACAAAGGGGGTTACAAGTTAAATGTTAGGGACATTGAAAATTGTTCTTCCATATGACTTCATTTACAGATGATCAACTTCTCATGACCATAACTTTTGATCTATAACTCCGTTTGAGCTCCGTGACCTGAAAAATCAAAATTATAAAATGAACTATATGTTTCTCAACATTTTTCATAGTGGTTATTAAATAAATTATGTTAAAATAACCTTTTAATGTCTGTTATTAAATAACCAATGTGAAAAAGTCATGAAAACTGATTTTTCATGTCTATTATTTATAACTGACATAAAATATCAGGAAAATAGATTTTTCAAATCAGTTATATAAAAACTAGCTTGAAAAATCATCAAAAATGGAGTTTCACATCGGTTATATCATAACAAATGTGAAAAATCAATGTTTAGTGATTTTTACGACGATTCTAAAAAACCAGAGTGAAAAAAGGCAACGTTAAAAATAGTTTTTGTGCTACTGTGGATCTATGGATGGCCAAACCTCCTTGCAATGATGACCAGAATCTGTCCATATCTAGTTCTCAAGAAACACCCATTATTTTCCTCATTGGTACATCAAGCCAAAAACATGAAGATCATGTTCTAATTCATTTGTGGACCTGATGCCATAATCGTATCTTGAAAATATGTAAAATAAACACCATCCCAACTAGTGGTATTGATCTACTGTGCCAATGATTAATTGTGAAACTATCATTCACTATGTATTATTCAAATCATAGGGCAATGAAATTCCTAATGATGAATGCATTTTGAATAGGGAGAGGAAACCATAAAACATAATAGTGAGGAACAAACATCATCCTTTTTTCATTTCATCATTGATCTATTATCATAGGGAAGATGAATGAATATGTAAATAAATCCAAAAATAATCAAATAAATTATTATACCTAAATCCCAAAAATAACCCATACCCGTAGAAACGATCGATTTATGAATCAATCCACTAGCTAATTGATTCACATTTGTCGTGGGATAACAAAATAGTGATAAATCCACAAATAACAAAAACTACCTGGAGTTTGGTTCAATCACAGATAAAGAACAGTCTTTGGATTCAATTTTTTTATGATCTAAAAACTATATTGATGCATAATCTTTGATCTGGTCAAATGTAATGTCATCTTCCTGCATAGCTCTTCTCCAATGGTCCTCTAAATCTCTATAGTTATGTGTATAACCCAAAAATTAAAACATAACCATGTACTTAAATAGGAGTAAGTTCATTGTATCACATAATATAATTTGATTTATTTATGTTAATTTATTTTGTTAATTCATTTCTCGCAACAAATATTTCAAGAATGTCTTGTATAGATAGGGGTTATGTCACACCTAGGGTAATACTCATTTTCTGAACTCAATTGTGCCCTTTTATTTTTGACTGTGTCCTTTTTTAAGATTTATTCCACCATTTCAGTAAAATTTTGTTTGATTTAAGTTTAATGTATTTAATATATTTCAAAACATTATTTTGGTTACACTGACCCTCAGAATATCATGTCATATCATCTCCTAGATCTAAAAATATTCCAAAAAATATTAAAAATTATTACTTTCAAAAAATAGGGATATTAAAATTCCACCAATTCGTTTGTTATATTTCATAATATAATTTATATTTGGAGCCACACTTATCTACAAAATCACATATGTAATTCCCCTATTGATCTAGAAGAGTTAAATAAGAAGCAGTGAGAGAATTTTCCCAAAGGGTTTATATGTCCTAGTTTATCACCATGGGGTGTACTGGTTCTCTTTGTAAATAATAAGGATGGAACAATGTGGCAATGTATATATTATCTGGATTACAAAAAGATCACCATAAACAACAGTTATCCCCTACGAAGGATTGATGACTTTTTTGATCAACTAAGAAAATCTTAGTACTTATCAGAAACGGATCTCCATTCTGGATTTATATAGCTGATGGTGAGAAAGGAAGATATTTATAAGACAACATCTCAAAAAAGTTAAAGACACTATGAGTTCCTAGTTATTCCCTTCATACTTTCTAATTCCCCTATAGTATTTTTAATTTGATGAATAAATTCTTTAGATAATACCTCAATAAATTTCATATAGTATTTATTGATGATTTCCACATTTACTTTATGTTATGGGAGGAACATGAATAGAATATAGAGACTTTGATGGTTAAATATAGGAAAGAGAAAATGTATTCAAAGTTCATAAAGTGTGACTGTTGGATGTAGCAAGTCACATTCTTGGGAAACATGATCATAATTTAAGGGACCTCTATGCACCCTACAAAGACAAAGTCTATTGAGGAATGACCTAGACCCACTGGTGTCACATAAATCTTGACGTTTCTTAGTTTATCTTGGTACTACTAATTATTTTGATAAATTTATCATGCTTTTTTCAATCACTAAATATGTTAAAATGGAAATGGAAAACATAAGTCAGGATATAATAATGTGGGTAAAGATCTATGAAGCTCTAGAATAGGCTAATAAATACAACTATACACACACTACCGTAAGTTGATGATTCTTTGATAAATAGTGTTGCTTCAAGGAAATTATGGGGTTGTGTGCTCTTGTATATTGAAAAATTGATAACCTATTCCTCATGAAAAATGAAGATCCATGAGAAGAAATATGTAACACATGATCTGGATCCAGTAGCTACGATATTTGCTATGATGATTTAGTGCCACTAACATTATGGTGAGATTCCTGAAATATATACTTGTCAAAATAGACTAAATTATATATTCATATATAATGAGATAAACATACATCAAATAATATAGTTTGATCTAATAAAAGACTAGTATTTCTATATTAACAACTATCTATGAAAGGTGGAAAAGGTAGCTGATGTTTATAGTAGCAAAGAACCTACAACCCTATCAACTTTTTGATTGAGAAAGATCTTATCTCCATGGATCTAGAAAGGATGGATCTGGAAATCATAAAATAAGGGAATAAATCATACCTTTCCCAATTGATTTCCGAACCATTTCTCCTAAGGAATATCATGGATGCATAATGGGGTGATCTAGATCACCATAGAATTGTAAAATTTATAAATTAAGGGAATTTTAATGCAATCTATAAAAATTATTATAGTGTTATTTGGTTTTGACCTAGGATTTGTGTTCCCTAATCACTTATGATAAAACAAATTTGGTTCTATGCATATCTCATCCTTTTTTCATCCATCCTACAGGTGATAATATGTGTTTTCATTGTTGATATCACTTATGGTGGGACAATATATAGAAGGATATTTTTCAGTACACCTCAATGTTATTGGTATGTTAGTATGTTAAATTAAACTGAAATAGTTAAAGGGTTATTATCTACCCATTTCTTACACCCATATGGAAATGAGATAACATCACCATGGTCTTTATCATTGTTATTATAATGATATTCAAAGAAAGAAACTCTATATGGGTTGCAGTGGATCGAATCACCAATACTTCCCACTTAATTTCTATTTAGGAATATTTATTTCATGAAAAACATTCCAATATATACATAAATGATGTTGTGAGGCTATATGGGGACCACATTAGATTGTCTCTAATCACGATCCAAGGTTCACTTCTAAATTCAATAGATTTCATCAACATGATTTGAATAATTAATTGAATTTATATTCAGACTATCACCCCCTAATTAAAGGACATTCTAAAAGGACTATTTAGACATTTTGAGAGCCTGATAAATGAAATTTAGAGGATCGTATTAACATCTCCGATTAGTTGAGTTATAAAGAAAATAATATCTCCCAATTGAGTATTAAAATGACTCTATATGAATCTCCATATGGAAAAAATATAGAAATCCTACTTATTGGGAAGAATTTGGAATTCAAAAGTTACACTTACTTGACCTTGTTAAAGAGATAACAGATAAGGTTAAACTTATACAATAATATATAAAATCTACTTCGATTCAATAATAGATCTAGGATGAAGATGTTTGAGAAAATGTTTTCCTTCGAATATATCCATGAAATATAGTCATGTGGTTTTGGAAGGAAAGGGAATCGTATACCTAGGTACACTGGCCCCTTTGAGATCATTGATATCCTTGGAGAAAAGGTCTATTAGCTAGCACTTCCACTAAATTTGGATTAATTTCATGATATGATCCACATCTCTTCTATGGATTTTTATTCTTGATCCATCACTTGTTCTGAATCAGAATGTTGTACAATAAGATAATGAACTCTCGTATGATGAGCATATGTAAATGATCTTGGACCATAAAGACAAAGTTATATACAACAAGAAAACTCACCATATGAAAGTTTTATGGAGGCACAATAAATATAAATAAGTGATGAGTGAACTAGAGAAAAAACTAAACCAAATTTACACTACCCTATTCTACATAGATAATATGAGTTGAAATTTTAGGTATGAAATTTCTAAAGTAGGGTTGAATTTAAAAACCCATAGTTTATAAAATAATTTCTTTAGAGAAATAAATGTGTGTTATATTATATAGTATTACACATCTATATAAAATTAATTGACCGAAAGAAATTTATTTAATTAATTAATATTTTTAAATTAATCTTTAATTATACATGTGAAAATTATAAAACATTATAATAGGAAAAAACATATAAATTAACAAAATTATAATAGGAAAATTGGGATCCTTCCAATCTATTAGAATCATCATCCTCATGTCCAATGATATAGAAATAAAACAAAATAATAGTGAACCAATCAAAATAATATAAAATGAAAATATAGAACCTTGAGGGATATTGATCTGAATGGTCAATGAATGAATGAATTAGCATTTATATGAGGTAATGTGACCATTTTGATAGTAATGTGATCATTGGAATAGAAACTTGAACATTGTGAATAGTAACAAGACTGTTGGGAATAATAACATGGTCTTTGTAAAAGTACTGTGACCTCAAAATAAACAAATATAATATAAATTACATTTATCCTAAATAATTTATGTAAATATATACATTATACTTCCATTAAATAAATATACTCATTAAAAACTCAAATAAAATAAAATCATGTTTTTAATAAACTGTATTTTAAGGAATTTCCTAAAAATGAAAAAAATTAATTAATGTAAATTATGATAGAAACCTATTTTGATAAAATAATTTTCATTTTTTAAGTCATCATGTGGAAATTTTCAGAGGGTGATTTTTTATATTTTCTGAAATAATTCAATTTTTAGGAGAATACATAAAATACTGATTTTTCGAATCCATAGTATTTTAAATTACATCATTCATGATGTCATAATGATTGAATATATTCAATAAAATTTGGACTGACCTACAAAACATTAAATTTTATAAATGATTAATTTAAAAATAATAAGCATATTTTCCAAGCCTAAATATCATTTTCCAAAATCTAAAGTAAAAATGTTTCCTTTAAAATAATAATGTTCATTTATTACACTTTCATTTTTAATAAATATCTGATTTAGAATTATAATGGGGTTAAAGACATAAAAAAATTATAATATATCTATATATTACTCGTTATTTAAAAATATCACTATTATAAGGTTTATATTTGAAAAACTATTTTATTCTGAAAATACCCCTCTCCTCAAGTATAAATAACCCTTTTCTAACACCTTAGAAACCCACTCCAATTCCACTTTAGAAATCAAAATATCTATCCAAATACCCCTTATTAAGCCCCCAGATAACCTTATGTAATTTTTTAGTAATCAAACTCCAATATTTTATGAAGTTAAGTGTCGTAGAGAACGAACCACATCAAGAAATAGGTAATGTATTTAAATCCTATTATTTCATTTTTCTCTAATCTCATATCATCATATTAGTTTATTATTATAACCATATTAAACCAATAGTAAATAATTTTGACATGATATTTACAATGTTAATATAATTTAAAAAAGATCTTATTAATATAATATTATATTATACATCTCATGCCTCCTCTTTGTAAAATGCCTCGTTAATGTTTAGTTAACCGCCTATGAGGATGTTTCCAATTCCTTTCATATCCCCAACCTTATGGATGGTAATAATAAATTATTTAGGATATATAAATTTAAATATATATATATATTATTAATCTAGAATTCATTCTTAAAATGTATAAATAACCTTGAATAAATATAGAAAAAATGAAGAAAATGGGAAATTGTTTAAGAAAAAATTATATCAAAATGTCCAACCATTAATGTAAGGGGATTCTCAAACCCATGCTATTTGTTTAGGGTTATCTTTTATTGCACATTTATTTTATTATTAAGGTTCATATAGTAATAATAATTTTTCATTTAAATATTCTTTCTCTTTTATTTTGGGTATATATGTGTTTCTAACCTTCCAAAAAAATTTCTAATCGATTTCCAATGCTTTTTCAAAAAGAATTAAATTTCCAAAGTATCTCTATAATACCCTTTAATTGTTTCTCCTTTAAAAGAAGAGAATTATATTTTATTCCAATGTATTATCTCCAAAATTTATTTGTGTATCCTAATGTTCATTTCATGAAGTATGATATGTTAGATATTTTACAAAACCTATTCCTTTACATGGGTTATTTAAGGAAAATGGTTATTATCCTTCCACATGGTATTCATGATTTTTATCATTTTTTGATGTGATGGGTGGACCTAGATATATATTTCATTCCAATTCATTGGTAAATGTGATATATGTACTAACATAATTTGTATTATGTGTGAACCTGATGCGATATTTTCTCAAAATCATGATGTATTGATTTATGCACATATGTTATACATGGACATGATACAAGTTTTATTCACAAATATATGTGTTATTTGACCATTATGTTTTGATGTATCATTATTACGAAAATCCCTTACCACATGGCTTTATCAAATGTTTCCCTAATGGTTTTAATCAAAACAAAATTTATGATATATGATTTTGATTATTGTCACTCATGTACTATTAATTAATGTCCCTTATTTCTCCTCATACTGGGATTTTAACTCTACCCTTTATTGGGTGTATATAATTATGTGAGTAATTTAAAAAAATATTTTTAGAGATCTAGAAGGATAAAGGTGAGTAATTTAAATAATTTTTAATTTTTATTATGTACTATTGATGTATGAGCTTAATTTTCCCAATAAACATACCTTTGGATATTGGATTGTATCTCTATTATGTTATTTATCTTAAAAGTGGTGTAGTCGATAAGTAAGAAAATGATACATTTCTATAATTGGTATTAGATAATATTTTAGTTAATTATGGAATTATGATTAAACATTGTCAGTGACAACCATAATTATTAGTCAATATATTGCTTAACTTCCTAGACGAATCATTTTATAAAAATTCTAAACAAAGGGATCCCATAATAACTCTAAAATAAAATCCTCAATACCTTAAGGTAGATATATATATGTAAAAACACATACTAGTGTGATCATTTCAATTCAAGAATTGGAATATTCCTTAATTATAATATGTGGGAATATTCTTCTAGTGAAACTAATTATTCTTACTTCGATGTAATTCAAATATATACTATGAATGGATTTCCACTCATTATATAGATAACACATTAGCTATCTTGAAAAGTAAATATCGTTCTATAATCCAAACCATCCGATGCTCCGCTAAAAATTCAAGGAAGATCATGAATCTCCCTTTAATAATCCATCAATTCTGTGGGTGATTATATTCTATAAAGAAGAATACCCTACCCAAATGGTTTTTTGGAAATAAATAATTAACCCTATGGAAATTATCACTGTTAGGGAATATATTGATGTATTCCTTGAAGATTTTATCATAATACCACTAGATAGATTGGTAGATTTCTCAATATAACTTACTTCTTAAGCCACTCCTATCCCTAAATTCACCTATAGTATGGATCCTATTGAATTAGAGGAGTTAAAGAAGAATGTGTATGTGAATTTGGAAAAATAATTCATAATCCCTATTATATCTCCTTGGGGTAAGCTAGTGATATTTGTAAAGAAAAAGGATGGATCAATTCAATTGTTTATATATTATATAGATCTAAATAAGATGTCCATAAAAAATTATACCCTTACAAGGATTAATTACTAGTTCTATTAACTAAGGGGGGATCAGTACTTATCAAAGGTAATTCTTCATTTTGGATATCATTAGTTAAAGGCGAATAAGGGATATATATAGAAGTCAATATTCTTAATAAGGTATTTCCACTATGAGTTCATATTTATTCCCTTAGTACATACTAATTCTCGTTAAATCATCATGGATTAGATGAATATATTTTTTAGATCCTCCATTAACAAAATATTGGTAGTCTTTATTGACGATATTATAAATTTCTCTACGATTAAGGAGGAACAAGAATAAAATCTTAGGATTTTACTAGAGATATTAATGAAGGAACAAATATGTTATAAGTTCAGAAATTGTAACTTTTAGTGGAATCAAGTCACATTATTATGGAACATGATCATAAGTGACGGAATTTCTATAGAATCCACAAAAAGGCTATTAAAGAATGGCACATACCCACTAGTGTCACAAAATCTATAGTTTTATTATCTAAGTTGGGTACTATTGATGTTTTGATAAAAATATCTCATGATTCTCTAAACCGATAACTATGTTAACATAGAATGATTTAATGTGTGTTTGGATAGAAGAATGTGATTAAATAATTAAGGATATTAAAAATAGGGTAATCATTATGTTTTTAGTCACACTACCATCAAGTGGAGAAGGTTTTGTGATATTTATAAATTCGTTAAAGGCAGTATTGTGTATTTTACTCATTAATTATTAAAAGGTGATAGCCTATGTCTTATGAAAACTGAATTTCCAGGAGCTAAATTATCTGACACATGACTTATAGGTATTATCTATCATCTTTTCATTTAATATTTGGTGACACTACCTCTATGGAAAGATGTTTGGAATATATACTTATAAAAAGTGTCTAAACTGTATATTCACATATAGTGATATCAACATGTTTCAAATAATATGTTCATATAAAATCAAGGACTATGATTTCTCTACTAACAATCATCTATGAAAGGTTAATAATGTAGAAGCTTATTTTATAAAAAAAATTATTTCTACCTCATCCATTATGTCTGTTATGAAGGGACCTATATTTATGTATATGAAAAGGTTGGATATATAAATCATTGTGGTAATTAATATATACTAACATTACAAAATGATTTCCCTACCGTCTATCCAAGAGAAAATCATGGAGTTATAAAGGTATTATATGGAGCATTAAACAATTTTAAAATATATAGCAGTATGGAAACATCATGAATTCCATATTGATGATGATTTTTTGATTTGTTTGGGAACTAGGATTTTTTATCCTTAATAATATAATATAAAAATTATCTATTGGATAATTTTCATAGATCATCAATTTTTACCCAACCCATAATTTCCATGATGTACTATGGAATCTAAGAACACTTTTGGTGGGACAACATGAAGAAGGAGATTGCTAATTACACCTCAAATTCCATGGTATGTAATAAATTTAAATAAGAGTTATATAATCCCAATGGGATGATGCTAAATTTATCTATACCCATGTGTAAATGAGTGTGAATAATCATGGTCTTTTTCAATGGTCTCCCTAATACATCCAAAGGAAGCAATGAGATATGGGTTGTAGTGGATTAGCTCACCAAGAATGCCTCCATAATTACTATTTGTTAAGAGTTCACTTTTGAGAAACATACTATGATTTTTGTAATTTAAGTGGTGAGGATATATGGGTAACCAGAATTGATTTTTCTGCTCTTCATCCAAGGATCAATTTTTTATATTGGAGAAGTCGGCAGTATACTCTGAATACTGAACTGAATTTCAATATTTTATGTCATCCCCAATCTGATTTTCAATCTGAAAAGTCTATTTAGAAATTTTGATAGATTTCTGAATGTAATTTAAAGTATGGTGGGATCAATATATCCCATTAGTTTATTTCTCATACCGAAATAGATTCCACTCATGTATTCAAATGGTTCCATATTAAGTTCTCTATGGGAATCAATTTATAACACCAACTTGTGAAAGATGTGACAATGATGTTTTAGGTTATCTAACTTCATATGAAAGCTTCTCAATGTCGAAAAAAGATATATCGTAACAACCCTCAAATGTAATTAGTGTTTGAATTTTTAGAAAATGTTTTCTTCAAATATCACCATAGATGAGATTCATTCGGTGTGGAAATAAAGGGAAGCATATCCTGACGCAGAATATCCTCTTTGGGATCATTTATCACAGAGTATTAATGGACTATATTAATTCACTTCATCCAAATATGGATCAAATTTATGATGTATTCCACATATTTCTCCTAAGGAAGTACATATTTGATCCCTCACATGTACTAAATTTAGAAGTGGTATTGCTAGAGAATGATCACTCTTATGAGTAATAGTAGGTGAAGATATTAGACCATAGATGAATGTTTTATAAACCAAGACAACTCTCCTTGTCCAAGTGTTGTATAAGAACCATAAATATAATGAAGCACAATTTGAAGAAGATGAAATAATGAAATAGATGTACCCTCACCTGTTATAAACATAGAATATGTGTTGATGTTTTGGATATGAATATTATGAAGGGGGGAATAATGTTACAACACATAGATTATAAATTGAGTTTTTTTATTAAAATAATTTTTGAATTGTTTAGTATTATACCCATAAAACACATAATAAATTGAAAAAAAATTATTTCATTAATAAAATTCATTTCATTATTCAGTAACTAAACCCATGAAAATTTCCAACATTAAAATTGAAAAGAAATATAAATTCATAAAATTCATATGAGAAAATTCATATCCTTTCAATCTACTAGAATCATCACCCCTTTAGCTAACATTATAGAATTGAAAAAAAAAATATTAGTAAACCTATCAAAATCCGTGAAAATGAAAATGTCGGATTATGAGATAACTTGAGGTCAACAATGAATAAACAAATGAATTATTATTTATATTAGGTAATGTTATTTTTTGAATAATAATATGACCCTTGTAATAGTAACCTAACCATTGGGATAGTAACTTCATTGTTGAAAATAGTAACATGACTTTTGGAAAATTAATTTTCCATCAAAATAATAACATATAATATAAATAATATTTTCCATGTAAAACTTATGAAAATATAAATATTATTCTTTTAAAAAAGAAATATCGTGATTAAAAACTCAGAGAAAATATATGTAGGTTTTTAATAAGCTATATTTTAAGGTGTTTTGTAAAAATTATAATTATTAAATTAAAAAAAACAATTTTTGAATATGATTTTGATAAAATTAATGAATTTTTTTAAATCATAAAATCAACATTCTCTAAGGGTTATTTTTTGGAATTTTTTTAATATAAATTAACTTTTAGGTGAATAGTAAGAATATAATTGTTTCTTAATTGGTATATTTTAAATTATATCATTAATGATGTAAAAATTACCTAATAAATTATAAATTATTTCTAGACAAAGAAGTTATTAAATTCGATAAATGAGTCATTTAAATACAAAAAACATGTTTTCTAACCCTAAAAATTATTTTTCAAATTTTAAAGTTAAAACTTTTCCCTTAAAATATGTGTTTTTCATTAATTACACTTTACTTTTTAATAAATAAGTAATTTAAATATATAGGGGTTTAAAGTATTGAAAATATTATATTATATTGATATATGACTCTATATTTCAAATATATAACTATTAAAAGGATAAAAATTAATATAATAGTTTATTTGATATATTATTCTAAAAATATCCCTCTTCTCAAGTATAAATAACCCCTCACCCTCCCATTGGAAAACCATTCAAATTCCACTTTTTATAGACAAATATATACAACCCCCTCTATTAATCCCCTTATCTCTCTTAAAAAAAATTTTAAATGAAACTCCAATATTTCAAGAATTTAATGATCATAGAAAAGGAACCACTCTATGAAATAGGTAATTTATTTTTATCATTTTATTCCATTCCACTTTTTTATCACATAACCTCATTTTATTTCCTAATTAAAACATTCTTAAACAAGTTATAAAAAATGTTAACGTCATCTTGATAATTTTAAGATATACTAATAAAATTATCTTTAATATAATCATATAATATACATAATGTGCCTCCTTTTGGGAAAATTTATCATTAATGGTTGGTTAACTGACAATGAGGAGGTTGTAAATATTTTTATTATCACTAACCTTATTTTTTGTAATAATAAATTATTAATAATCTATAAATATCTATATTTTTTAATTTGCATTAATTAGTTCTAATTTAAAAATTACCTTGAAAAAATATAGCAAAATCAAATAAAAATGTAAATTTTTTAAGGAAAACATGATACATCAAAGTTCTCCCTTTAACCAAGGGAATTAAGATATATAATACAATGATTAAAATGGATAAATATTTAAAAATATGAAAATAATTCACTTATATTTCAATGTTTTAATTAACTTATCTTCATTAGTTAGGTGGTGGAAAAGCGATAAAATAAAGTGGGATTTAAAATAAGGGGATTCTAAAACACATACACTTTATTTTGAGTTATCTTCTATTTCACATTGGTTTTTGTATGAATGTTCCAATAAGGTCCCATATTTTTTCTTTTAACATTACTTTTCCTTAATTTAGGGATATTCTGTTTTCTACCCTTATAAAATATTTTCTAATCCATTTACAATTCTTTTACAAAAAGACTTCAATTTCGAAAACATCTCCGGAATTATATTGAGTCGTTTCTCTATTTATATAAGAAATTAATATTTTATTCCAATTTATGATCCCCCGTATTGATTTTGGAATCCTAAATTTTATTTCAGGATATATGATATGTGAAATATTTTACAAAACACATTACATTCAATTTGATATTTCACGACTATGATTGTTATCATTCTATATGTCATGCATGATTATGATCATTTTATGATAAGTTGGGTGGCCCCAAAATTATATATCCCTACAAATCATTGGGTAATTTGGTATATCTAATTATATAATTTTTATTATCCAAGAACATTAATAAATTTATTTTCACAATGTTCATATTATAAATTTGACACATTTATTTTCCATGGGCTCGATGCTAGATTTATTCAAAACTATCTATGGTAATTGACCACTATGTTATAATGTTTAATTATTATACATTTAACAAATTAAATGACTTTATCAAATATTTCACATGTGATAATGATGATCCTATGCTTATTATATTATGGTGTTAATTATTTCCACCCATGTATAATTGATTCATGTCCTTTATTTCTCCCCTTATTGGTCATTTAGCCTTCCAATTTATTGGGTGTATATCCTCAAGTGACTACATGAAATAAGTTGATAATAATATATTTAGAAGTTTATGGAATAATAATTTAAATAAAATTTTTGTTTTATTACGTACAAATTATGTACGAGCCTAATTTGACCAAAACAATAAAACATTGGATCTAAGATTGAATCACTATTATATTGTTTATCTTAAAATTGATTTAATGGTAATGTAAGAAACATTTAGGTCACTATAATCCCAAAATGGGTGTACAATTTTCACTTATATTAGTATAATTCATCATTTTTTAATTATAACATAAATTTTAAAAAATAGATCATAAACTAACCATACATTTTGGCCCTTTATATATTTTTTGTATCCTTTCATCCTTCATCATTGATGATCTTTTCAACCAGATGTATGGTACTCTTAAAATTTATTTTATCCTTTTATTTATCTTAAAAACTAGTCACTTATTTCTTTTTTCAATCATAGTGGAATTATCTGACTTAAACATTCTATCATTGTGATGTTACTCTTTTTTAATCAATGTTATTTATTGCCCAAGGAATGTTGAAACCAACATGTTTACTTCCCCCCTCTAAAGTGTAGTTGTGACGCCCCGAGCCCACTCTTCCGGACTCGTTGCTTCAAAATGTTGTGTAATAATTTTTTTTATAAACATAACTTAAAAATTTCACAACACTTTAAACAAAATGAGGATCTTTTACCGGTCTAGGTTCTGGAAGATTTAGACATAACCCTATATTTATCAGAGCTGAAACAATAAAACAACTGTCCACTACTCTTCCACTGCGCGCTACAACAAAGATGACCAACTCTGGGATTCAAGGTAACCTATGAAAAACATTTCAAAATTATAGGTTGAGCACAAAAGTTGCCCAGTAAGGGGTTTTGAAAACCTTTGATAAATCACTTTCAGAAAAATATCCTTTCAATAATACATTTGAAAAATTTCAATTGTAAATTCATTTGTAAAAAAACCTTTATAAAATAATATAAACCCTTTGAAAAATAGTTATACTTTTAAAAAAACTTTTATACTATTCTAGTGATTTTATTTGGAAAATATTAAGCAAACATCATGAAAACAAAACATCATTTTGAGGCAACTTAATTCGTCGAAGGCTGTCTTGGGCCAACCCACTTAATGAAGGATTGGTTCACTCCCCAATGACCTTCTATTTTTACAACGAACAAGAGCCGATATTTTTAGAAAACGTTTAAAGTTTGCTTTACATATATACTAGTATTGGTCACTGAAGTTTTTGCCCTTAACTTATCAATGTATTTAAAGTACACATGTATTTATAAATACAACATAATTAAATAAAGACTTCTATATTTTTATAATCGACAAGTTTGGTTATGACCAACACTTCTACACTTTACAAGGTATATCCCTATGATTAATCATTCATTCTCAAAGCCTCTTTGTTTCAAATATGTGCAGTTTTAATTTAAATTAACTCGAACAATTAATAAAGTTATGAATAAAACATTATAAATTTGACGTTCAATTTTATAATGAAATTCTTTTAGTTGGTGAATTTGAGAACATAACCTTATCTTTTTAACTTAAATTATAAGTTTAATTTTAGCGAAATGAACGTCGATGATATGCATAAACACATGGAAAATGTATATGCAAGTGTGATGCCAATAATATTGATAAAACATGTTGATACGTAATGAAAAACATGACAATAAACTGAAAATAATATTATAAACATGGTAGTAGGATTATTAACACGCTAATTTAATCTAAATATATATATATATCCATAAAAATAATTCTTAACTTATTATAACATTTTAACCCTTTTGGGATTCTGTCAAATGAATATTAAAAAATACAGATTATATAACATTATATAATTTTAAAAAACAATTAGAATCAAAGATTGTAAATACTTCTAGAAAATAAATAGATGTTCTAACCTCGTATTAAAATCATAAAATACAAATCATCATTTTGAGAGTAAATGAGCATTACAACCCATACATAAACTATATAAATTTAAAAATCATTTATCCCTTACACTGATTTTAGGTATACAAACTCCAAAAAAGCATCACTAAACCTATTTGGATGATTATAAAAGAGGAGGGATTGAAGTCTACTTAAGATTATTAAACTAAATAGAATTATATAATAAACGTTTTGTATAAATTGAAATGATTGGAAATAGTTCTTTATGCAAACCAAGAAATCATAAAAACTATAATATTTTCTCATAATAAAATTTAGTGTAAAACAATTATTCCCTTACAAAAACAATAATATGTAATTGCATAGAATGTTTTTTAAAAATTCATAATTCCTTAGGGAAATAAGAGTTCAAAAGAACCAAATGTTGGAAAATTAATATTTTCCCCTAACCTAAAGTAAAATGGAATTGCATACTACGTAATTGAAATTAAATAGTTCCTTACACAATTATTATTCTGGGAAGGAAAATAAGTTGCTAAAATAAATTTTAGAAATCCCTTACCAAATTTTGAATGGCAGGAATAATTCACTCCTTAAAACATCTACTCGTATCTCATATTCAGGACCGAAAAACACAACACATCACAAAGAAAAATATATATCACATACCCCTCTCAGACTCCTCTATTTATTCATTTGGAGGGAAAAAACTATTAGTATATTTTATTTCCACTTGAAAATGAGCTTTCACTACAAGCTAATCAATGTCAAGCCAAAACAGTGAGATATAAATATTTTATACAATTGGATTATCCTAATAAAGAAACCAAAAAGTGTGTCCCCAAATTTATTATATTTAACTGATATAACATTGAAAAACCAGGCTAAATTCAAAGGATGCAGAAGAGTTCAATTAGTGTGAAATAAAAAAAATCCCAAAACGAAATCATCTGATAACAGGACCACTAGTTTCGAAGAAAATTGACAAACTAGCATCAAACTTCATCCACACAGAAAATGATCCAAAACAGATAAAAACAAATGTCGACCAGATAGATCACATATAATACTGGATAATGACTTCTATTTAAAATACCACAACATCAATGATCAGAAACAGAATGACGTACGGAGGTGGAAAAATCTAGAAATACAACAGATCAACATCTAAAAATTTGAATCTAAATCTATATTAGAATACCAAATTGCAGATCTAAGTGAAACAAACTAGGAAGAAAGAAAGGATGGCTTTTCATTTCATCCGCAACATAGATCTGTAGCTCGGACTCAACTCTCGGATGAACACCTGACGAAAATCGATGGCCCCCAAAGCCTCGACATCAACGCCCTTGGCATCGAACGCTACTCAATCCCCCGAATCGCGACCTGTGCCTGAAGGCTCCGCCTGGCTTGGTAGATCTCATCCGCGACAAACCCTAATACTCCTCTTCTCAATGACGAACCCTCCTCGACGAAAACCCTACCTCTGCACGGAACCCCTCTTCACCTCTATTGAACATATCATTTGTTTTCTTTACCGAACTAATATTCATATACTACATTAATTTTATAATTTCATTATTTTGGTTTTATTTTAATATTAAACACTTAATGTTCTTTATATGTATTTCTATATTTAAACAATGTAAAATTAGATGATGAATTACAACATAATATTAATATCTCAAATTAACAATATATATATATATTAGTTAATAAAATTTATTAAAAACACAATGGTTGTTTATTACATATTAATTTCAGTAATAATATTTAAATTAGTAATTTTTTTTCTTTCAGTTATTTTATTAATACAGCAATAGTCATTTTTATTTAAATTTTAAAAAGTAATAACGGATAGTTATTTTTTGGTAACGGTCGGATAAAAATCTATAAATACTAATGTTTTACGGGTCGTTCAAACACTTAGAAGAAAAATACCTCAACGCTCACGCCATTGCTTTGGGATATGGTTTTATATGTTCCTCTTATTTTTAGTTTTATTGCTATCATCCTTTCCATAAAATTTGTTCTTCTATCAGATCCAAGAGATGATAACTACTCGATTGACATCATTATGTTTCTCGGTAGTCTTCCAATTGTTTTATTATCAATAGCAGTGGTTTTAATGGGTTAGTTATTGTGTATCAAGGGTGTATTCTGGAATTTGTATGAATAAAGTGCTTGCTAATTATATATTTTCATTCGGTAATTTATTTTATTACATCTTGGAAACATTGGAAACACATAAAACTTAATTTTAAACCTGGGGTGTTACATTCTACCACCCTTAAATAGAGTTTCGTCCTCGAAATTCATTTACACTTATCGCTCTCAATTCTCATCTATTATGAGTCTCACATGATGTCCCCAAAGTCTGTAAAGTTGTCTTCCACGGTTTCCATGCCTCCCTAGTAAATTAAAGTTCAATGTGGCTTCAATATCTTCCATTTCCTTCGCCCATATGCAACTAGTGCAAGAGGGGTTGTATGGATGTAGGCACCGGAAGACAATCCTCAAGGAATGATAATCAATATAGTATCTGAGAAGTTCGTCTTAAATTTTATTCCCATAAGAAAGTATCATTACTTCTTCTTCGAATGTTTCAAATTCATCATAAATTCTTCCTATGAAGAAAAGGCTTAAAAGTTGACACATAACTGCTGCGCGAAGATTACCTTCTTCAGCTGCTCTATAAAAATTGGAGATTGATTCTGGTTGCTCAAACATTGTAAAACACCTAAAAAGTCCTTCAAAATATGCTCCTTGGCGTCGATAGAAATGACTTTGGATCTGCCTGATATCTTCGAAAATGAAACCAGAACCATGATGAAAATGAATTATATCTGGTGTTCCTGATATATTATAGAGACGTTTACAAGAAACGCTCATGGCTTCATAGGGATCAGATTCTTCTTTGCATGATTTTTCCATGATCATAGCAAGTAATTCATCCAGAAGACCTAAGAGACTTGTTTGAGTTCTCCTTCCTTCCATCTGAAAATTACAAAGAAGTATGTTGACTGAAAAGGACAGTCAATTTATTGAAGGGTTCTAAATTCCTAGAGTAATCTAGACCATGCCTCTGATACAAAGTGTGACGCCCCGAGCCCGCTCTTCCGGACTCGTTACTTCAAAATGTTGTGTAATAATTTTTTTTATAAACTTAACTTAAAAATTTTACAACACTTTAAACAAAACGAGGATCTTTTACCGGTCTAGGTTTTGGAAGATTTAGACATAACCCTACATTTATCAGAGCTGAAACAATAAAACAACTGTCCACTACTCTTCCACTGCGCACTACAACAAAGATGACTAACTCTGGGATTCAAGGTAACCTGTGAAAAACATTCCAAAAACGTAGGGTGAGCACAAAAGTTGGCCAGTAAGGGGTTTTGAAAACCTTTGATAAATCACTTTCAGAAAAATATCCTTTCAATAATACATTTGAAAAATTTCAATTGTAAATTAATTTGTAAAACAACCTTTATAAAATAATATAAACCTTTTGAAAAATAGTTATACTTTTTAAAAATACTTTTAAACTATTTCAGTGATTTTATTTGGAAAATATTAAGCAAACTTCATGAAAACAAAACATCATTTTGAGGCAACTTATGTAAAGACCCGGAAATTTCAAGGAAATTTTTTTTCTTAATTTTCTTTGGAATTTTACAAGAACACAGTTTCTGACAGCGCCTGATTCTGAGGCCCGGTGTACCCAGAATCAATTTCCGAAGTTTGGCTCGGGTACGTTCAGTGAACGAACGAGCGGGAATTTCTAACTTTTGAACCGGTGCCCGGAATCAAATTTTGAGGGCACCGATGGAACCGAAGCACCGGTTTTTGCTTAGGAATGCCTTTCCTGGAGTTGCGTTTGCTTGGGAGCAGTTGTTTATTAAGGTTGTGGTTTATGTGTAAGGAAAAATAAAATTTGTGTTACAAATTTTATTTATCTTCTTATGTGGTTATATCCTAAGTGTGGAAGTTGGGGTGGAATCACAAGTTCCTAACTAACCAAGTGAGGATTAAGGTGAGGTGGGGCCCACACGAGCCCCAACCCTTCACCTTCCCCTTAACTCTCTTCTACCCCCTTTAAACTCCCTTGCACTTAATGTGCCAAAACCCCTCAAATTCCTAACTCCTTAAACTCCTTAACTCCCTTGAACCCCCCCAATTAAATGTGACTCTTCACTTCCACCTTCATTAATTTTGGAGCCTCTCCACCCATTAATGAAGGATGTAACTTAATGAATTTGAATTATTTTGAATTCATTAAGCTAACCCTATAATAAGGTGTGTTGTTTTATTGTTTGGGGTTGGCTAAATCTTTGTGATAGAGTCATGGAAGGATTGAAGAGAATTCCACCCTCGACGAAGAACACGAAGGACATCTCCAAACATGGAACAACGTCTTCTCGACGAAGAATGCCTTTTCCAAAGAAGAACGTGATGTTTCCAACGTCGATCCCTTCTTGGATGCCTCCATCCCACTCCTTTCGGAATAAAGAAGGGAGCGCCTTTCACGAAGAACGCCGACGTCGTCAACGGCTTCTCTTTTCCGATGTCGACGAATCGCCGCCGCCTTTCCGCGACTTCGTCAACACATAACGAAAAGCGAGGTAGGGGTTTGTTGTTGCTTTATTTAATTATTTTCCGTTCTTGGTTCTAGCATGACAAACTTGAGGATGAAGGTTTAAGTGTTATCGTCTAACGAGAGGGGGACCGGACCGCACAAACACGGCGGAAACCCCCTCCTTTGTTCTTGAACGTTTCTTGCGGATGAAAAGAGATAGCGTGGTGCCGTCGCACCACGCGGGAATCACACGGAAATTATTGCACGGCGCCGTTGCGCCGCGCCGTGGAAAGAATTATCATGAACACGACGCCGTCGCGCCGCGTCGAAGGAAACCGAAGACGCCGCGGCCGGAGCGGGGCCGCGGCGGAGGGGCGCGGTGCCGTCGCACCGCGCCGGATGAAGAAGGCCGCAGCCGGTTCCGGGCCGCGGCAGATCGTGATGACCGGCGGCCAGCCGGGCCGCCGGTGCCGGAAGACGGAAGAGGACCGGCCCTTGCCGGTCCTGTTGACAAGAAGCCGGCCGGCCAGGTCGGGCCGGCCGGGTTGGTGGAAACCGAGGGAATTTAATTCCCCCGGGCAGTTATTTGGCCCCCCATTATGAGGGGGGCCGGTTTCACAAAAGGGGGGGGGGGGGCGGGCAGGCGGCCCCCCGTTTCCAGCAAGCTCGTCCTTCGGCCAAGGTGGCAGCGCGCCCAGCAAGCTGCCATGCGCCGAACCGGCGCGCCGAGCCGGTTCGCCGCGCCGGGCCACGCCGGGCCGGGCCGGGCCGGGTCGACCCCATCCGGGGCGGGTCGACCCGGTTCGGGCCATCCGGGGGGTCTCGGGCCGGGACGGCCCGGGCCCGACACCCCCGTTACCGAGCGGTTTGGTCAAATGCCCGTATCTTGGGCTACGGGCCTCCAAACGACTCGTCGTCAGCGGCAACGCGATCCTTGGATCGAGACGGTGGTTTCGGTATACTATACTCAATGTGCACCTTCTTTTTCGGGAGCCTACGTGGTTAAAACTCCGTAGTTAAGCGTGCTTGGCCCAGAGTAGTGATCAGGATGGGTGACCTCCGGGGAAGTTTCCCAGGGTGGGTGTGAGACGGAAAGGCCAATAAATAACAGATCAGGCGTCCGATTGACGCACCGTCTGTTTCATTGAATTACTCTAAGTGAGATGGATCTTTCGGCTTACTCTGCTTGAGGTTTGGATGCTGACGGAGTGCGGTCGGGTTGGATCACACCGAAATCCAACCGGGCCCCTAGAACGAAAAAGCCAATAACTCTCAGACCGGGCGTCTGATTGACGCGTCGTCTGTTGCGTTGAGTTCCTGTTGACGATACGAAACTTTTGGCATCCTCCGCCCGAGTTTTGGATGCTGATGGATAGTGGTCGGGTTGGATCGCACCGAAATCCAACCGGGCCCCTGGAACGGAAAAGCTGATATCTTTCTGACAGAACGTCCGTTTGACGAACCGTCAGCGGCGTTGGTGATTACGTTGAGTAACGGTCTCTATGAGTATACCCTATGGGAGTTCGGGGTACAGTTGAGATACGGCCGGGATTGGTTTGATCACGAAACCAACCGGGCCCCTGGGACGAAAAGGCTAATAACTCACAGACCGGGCGTCCGATAGACGCGCCGTATGTTGCGTTGAGACCCCTATGACGAGGCGGTCCTTTGAGATACTTCTTCGTGGGACCTTGAGATACTTGGAGTATCGACCAGTAGCTCGTGGAGCGGACCCTCCCGGAGACGAGCGTGCGGAGTACGGAGATCGTGTAGCCTGCTGAGACCTGACGACTGCTTGACCGACTCGACTTGGAGTAAGTCGAGTAGCCCAGTGGACGGAGCGCCCGGTATTTGGCGACAGACCCACGGCGGACGGAGCGCCCGGTAGTTGGCCGCAAACCTGCGGTACTCGACAGGAGGAGTACCTCTGTAGGCTATTGGGGGGAGCGCCCGGTATTTGGCGACAGACCCACAGTGGACGGAGCGCCCGGTAGTTGGCCGCAGACCTGCGGTACTCGACAGGAGGAGTACCTCAGCAGTCTTAGGTTAGTGAGCAGTACCTCAGAGTCGTGACAGGACCAATGTACACTCCAGAGACGGAGCTCTTCAGCAGTTACGGTTTCGATAATAAAAATCCTATTTTGAGCTGAGACTTTTGACCTTGTGTTTACCTCATGATTGAGATGGGTCACTTGCTAACTTAGGTATATGTATAGGCATATACCCGAGTAGTGGTTATCCATTGATTTCACAATCCTTGTGTTTCTTCATGATTGAGATGGGTTACTTGATAACTTAGGTATATGTATGGGCATATATCTAAGTAGAGGTTATCTGTTGAGATCTTCTTTGTGGTTATCCTTGTTGGTTTAGTGAGACCTTGAGGGTCTCGGGGTCCCTACTGAGTATTGTTATACTCACCCCTGCACGGGCTATGCCCGCACCTCGTTGTGTTGGTTGCAGACGACGGGAAGTGCTGACAGAAGCCGAGTGTTCGAGGACTGGACAGTACCTGGAGGTGGACTATACGAAGATATGGTACCCGGAGGAGGACCTCATGACGAGGCTGTACCCAGAGGTGGACGTGACGACGAGGCGGTACCCGGAGGTGGACCACTCGGCGAGACATACTCGGAGCGGACGGTGGGACCTGAGGAGAATATGAGCTATCTGTACCCACCCTTTAGGTGGGATTTCCAGTGGACAGCTCGGCGTAGCAGCTTTACTTTTCAGTTGCTGTTTTCCCTTTCGAGTTGGACTTGTATTTCCGGCCCCTTTTTACTTTCCGCACTTACTGTTGTACTCAGTTTTTACTTAGTGTTTACTTCTTCCGCTTGTACTCTGTGGTGCTTGGTTTCTTATATAAAGGCAATGCCTTCCCAGTTATCGGGATTTTACGCCTTTGGTGCTAGTCGCCAGCCCCTGGCCTATGGAAGGCGGGCTTGGGGTAGTCACGGCACGGGCCCCGAGGACGGGTCGTGACAAATTGGTATCAAAGAATTTCAGTTCTACCGCAGAACTTATAACTCTGATGTTTCTTTCTGTAAAGCAATAGTGTTAAGGGTACCGAGTGTGGTTTTCAGTTCAGGGAGTCCAGTGTTGGTGCGGCGGCCGACGTATCCGTACACCAAGACCCTGACTACTGATTTCCGACTTTGTACACAAAAACACTGATTGAGTGTGTGTTTCCAAAGTTTTAAAGTCAGCTCAAACTAGGTCAGTTCACCAGGTATAAGACGTTGACCGTGTCGCATCTGTTCAGGATGTCTCCACGCAGACAGTCAGTTGGAGTTCCGAGAGTGTACTCGATGACGGCTCACCGAGCGACGAGGCTCTGGTGCATGGCCCTTTTAACTATGTTGGCACCCTCGGGTGGTGTACTAGTACATCACCACCTATTGGGCAGCAGATGCCAACGGCTATACTAGCAAACTGTGCACGCTGGCGGAGCGCATTGCACGAGTTCCTGCAGTAGAGGCCTCAGAAGTTACGAGGCGAGGCAGATTTCCAGACAGGTGAGCAGTGGCTGGAGGCGATTGCTAGAGTTTTCCGCCTAGCTGAGACATCAGTAGAGTGGATGGTGTACTTGGCCACTAGTGATTTCCAGTGAATGACCATGAGGATGGTCCTCATAGTGATGAGGCTTCGGTACGTGAACTGATGCCTGAGATAGTGCCTTTGGGTAGTGTGTCAGCTATACATCACTACCTGTTGGTCAGCAGTTACAACCGGCGGTTCCGGTAGGTGACACATGTAAGTTTAATGCCTTACATGTGTTCTAACTTCAGATACCCTCATGTTCCGAGGTGAACCTGACTCATAGGCGGCTGAGGACTGGCTTGAGGAGGTGGCTGAGAATTTTCTAGAACTTTTACAGTTTCGGCGGGACGACGTGTTGATAGCTGAGAATTCATCGAGGCTTACCGAACATATCGGGTACTCTATGGAAGCGTTTCGATCAGTGCAATAGAGGCCGGACCTCTGAGCATGGTATGTTTAAGGGCTTCCGAGCCAGCACCTTTTCTCTATGCATTTCTACTTAGGAAAAGAGTGCTAGAAGGAACCTTTGTGGTTGAGAATTCTTTGCTGATCGAATACAGCCAGAGAATATTAGATGTTTGGAAAGCAGGAAACTGACACCAGTCTCGGAGACTTGGGCATGTAAAATGTTTCAAGAAGAGGAAATGTTAAGGACAGATGAATCTGCAGAGCAGCAGACATGGAGGCAGAGCTTGGAGAGCAGCTCGTGGTGGTGTACATTTCAACATGTTACCATCACCGGCCTTTGTAGTCCCCACTAGACTCAGGGAGTTGGAGAGCAGGGAAAGAGGGTAGCTGCTTCCGGTCATGGAGTGCGACCAAAAAGGGGCACTATGAACCGATGGTCTGCAAGTATCTTCATACATTTTCTATTCTTATTTTTCTGATTAATTTAAAATGAATTTACTAAATTTATCATAGGTATAAAATCGATCTAATGTGGGGAATTGCAACTAGAAAACCCAATTCCATGTTTGAGAACATCGGGGAGGGTATTTGATGAAATATCATTCCCCATGTGGGTATTCTAATGAATCTCCTTTCCCTGGAACATCTGGAAAAACCATTGTCTTCCAGAAATCCACATTATAATTTCAATCTTCAAGATGATGATACCTTTCTTCTAGTTGTTCAAAATATCCCACCTACCAAATTTGATATGTCTGGGGACTGTGTGAAAGTAATAATTTCTTCCATAGGGAAAATTATACCCAGTTTAAATCTAGAGGATGTCTTGATTATGAATGGATCTTCATGGATACAAATCAGCTAGCATGGAGATGATACATCTTTGAAATTAGATATTCAAGACTATCCATCCATTATTAATATCTCATGAGACAATCACAATGGAGGGTGGATATCTAGGTGGGATTTACATTTTGGAGTGAGTTTCTATGATAAATGGGCCTACAAATTCTGGGTGCACCAGAACTGTATATAATTTCTTGAACCACTAGAGGTTGTTGGATTATTCCATGCAGTGTGGGTATCTCAATTTTTAATTTATTTTTTTACTAAGGTGCTTCCCAAACTGATTATTCATTGGTTCTTGAGAACTAACACTTTATATTTATCCCATGGTGAAGTCGGGATAATTTTATGTGTTGTTTATTAGTTAGGGGGGATCACCCATCATAGAAATATATATATATCAATGTTATGCCTACCAACATTATCTCGGATAACACCAAACACAAATATTCACTATAAAGAGATTTTCTAAAAACAATAGCGAAATTTCTTTGTTAGACTCTATATGCCCGCTCACTTATTCAGTTTTCAAATTTGATAGAGTTGTTTTTGAAAAGTGGTGGTTTGAGGATGAAGGTTTTATTTAATATGGATCATCTGACCTAATAGAGGAAAATAATTCAGGGTTCAAACTAGGATACCCTTGAGGTAGTACAATACACCACATGGGGATACAAATATTTTCCATGTTTATCCCATGGTTTCAGACTGTGGGGGTTTATTTTCCATGTTATGTAGTGGATGGATCTTACCATCTCAAGATTATTATACTAGTGTCAGAGTTTGTACCCTCGTGATGGAGACCGAACTGGAAGAAGGATGTCCTATAAAGAAATCCATACCCACCTTGTCCAATATTTATGAACTATTATTCCACATGCAGGTGGGCAGGCATCTACATCGTTTCTGCGGGCCTTTCAAATTCTTGTATGGTTGGGTAGAGGAACACTTTCAATGTTATGAAAACAATCATAATGCAACAATTACTCACTCTACATGTCTCCCTATATTACTTAATATTTCTAGTTTTTGTATGATATCCCTTGTTATCAATAGTGTTTTTGAGATTTTGAGTGACTCACCCTGTTTCACCTTCATCCCATACCACTAACCCTTAGTCACAAAGGTCGATAATGGTGAAGGAACCTTAGAGGAGTGTTCTTATATCATCTTTCTATGAGATGGAGTTCTGGATGTGTGGGTACACAGAGTAACCATCTTTCAATTATATACTCCTTATACATTTCCATTATAATTTGGGTGTATACAAGAGGTTTCCTCTTTCCCTATTCCCTACATTCAAGAGATTCATCCAATCACTCTGCACCAGCTATGGATGATCATGATGCATGATGATTATGGCCTGAGAATTACCTTAACTTACATAGGAACCTCTTCTTAATCTATTCACATAATTATATCCTAATGGGATATTGGTAAAGGGAATTTAGAGTGTAATTATGTCATTGAACTCTACTATTCTTATGCTTGACATACCCTCCTCTTCTGTTTTATGGAGAGAAATAATCACATCCCAGTTATCTAAGCATCTTAGGGTACCCTCATCCTCTAATACCCTACTTTTTGATGTAGACTATTATTTTATCCTTTTAATGGATGTTGATGATAGTTCTACTGATGTTGGTCCTTGTGGGATGACCTTAGGGACCCTCACAAATAATTTTGAACATATCATCCCAGTTCCTCGAGCAGGGTAGTGGGTTAAAATGGAATATTTTCCATCATTGAAATAATTCATTAATCCAAATATCTTTGATTTAGATTCATTGCCTAGTTATATTCAAGTGGAAGAGAGTGATCAAGATCGGGATCTTTGTACTGTGGTCAAACACCAAGTCGTGTGAAGATGTGTATGGATCCAACATTGTATTATCATCACAGGGACACCATTTTTAGATATAACTAAAAAAATTACATCCTACACTAGTTTTTCCATGAACCAGGCTCAGGTGGGTTTGATTATTGACCCATGCACCTCTTTATCCATCGTATTGTCACAGATCGGGAAGATTTAGTTACTCATGAAATAAAATTGATCAATTTAATGCTACCCTTCATCAAATGGAGACACTACTGGACATAAATATTGAACTACACCACTTATATACTATGGAAGAAAATGACCATGATCAATTGGTTGTGAAAATTTTGTGAGGCCCATGTTCTATGTTTAATGGTATATCTTTCATCATAAATAAAAATTTTAATCCATCAGACACAGAGGTCAATATCTCAGGGTCATCGTCAGAAAAATGTCTCCAATAGAAGAGACCAAGGATGATAACATGATGAATTCGGAATGGGTCCTTGATGGCATACATCATACTATGGTCAATTTCTTAACAAAAGTTAGTCGGGTTCCATTTTAATCATTTTTGTTTCCATATGTCTCTTTTCCTTTTATTCTTAATAGTATTAAAGAGAGATTTTGGGACGTGGATGTTCCTCTATTTCCATTTCATCTAATGAAATAAAAATCATTAATTCTTCTTTTATATTTCCCAAAAATGTATATAAATTATAACTACTCTCATTTTTAATGAAAATCCTTAACAAATGTTAATTTAAGTCACCATCTGGGATAATCAAATTGAAATGATCATGTCATGCTCTAATATTTTCCTTATCTCAGGGACATAACATGTTTTTCTTTCACTATTCATAGGTTTATATAAAAACCCCTATGAACTTAGTGTCTTTTCTTCTATCACCATAATTGTTTTCATATTTCTACTATGATAAGGGATTATTGTGGATGACTTTCTTTTTACATAGGCTTCTCTTTGCAGGTATTTGACCTAATAGGTTTTTCCCTCTCTTATTTGTTTAATATTATTATTACATGAAATTTTTCATAAATAATAAAAAGAATAGGTTTAGTGAGTAGATACACTCCTTTTACCCAGGTTGTATGTTGCAGGTTTTCATCGTGGTGAGTTTTTCATATATTTTCATAGGGAGTTTAAAGTCATGGGAATCAGACTAACATTACTAATATATTTGGTTGAAAAACATTGAAAATGAATTGTGGGGAGTAGGCCTCATAGATTTTATAGGCTGAGAGTGTCCTAATTTCTTTAGAAATAAATGTGGTATTTTTCTTGGTCCTGGTTTTATGATTTCTAAATCTAAAACCTGATATGGGGAAATAAATCTATGGGGGTGTGTGGAGGTAGGAAAAGACTCTCATAAGGATGAATTTTACATTGGTTAATAGGCCCATTTTTTTATTTTCTTAGGAGACTTATACATATCCAATGGGGGAATATTATGTATTCTCAAATAAGGGTTTTCTTAAGACATTGGTCTTCTATTTCTGATGGATAGGTAATTTTATGGTAATTAATTTTTTTTTGGAAGACCACAGTGGGAGGCCTATCGAGGGGGGAATTTCTAAAAATTGTGAGTGCTTATGTAACATCTTTTGATAGGAAACCACTCCCACAAGAATATGGATTGGGTAAAGGAGGTTTGAAGCATGGTGAAGTTTGAGCTCATACTTCAACGACATTTAGGATTTTAATTAAAACCATGGTGTAAATGATTCACCTTATTCATGGTATTCTAACCGAAAATGTTCTATCATGTTCAGGTATGAATTTTGGAAAGGATGTAAACTATAATCAGGGGTGATTCTAAATCCAATAAGTAATATGGGACATAAAACTCATAGGGTGTATGGAGGTAGTAAAATTCTCTCGTGATGATGAATTTTATTCTAAATGATAGGCCTTTTGTGGAAATCTAATGTATATCCACTGGGGCATATTGTGCATAGTCAAATCGATGTGTCTCCGAGACATTGGCCTTCCATTTCAGATGGTCGTGGAATGTTATAGTGATTCAAAACATTCTAAATATAGAGATTTAAATTTTGAATGGATAGTTACTTAGCATGAAATGGTCATTTCAAGTCATAATTTCCCAATAATTGGATAAAGACGTTCCACTTATGTAGCTATGAAGAGGTTTCTTACATGGGTGTGACCCATGCATAGGGACGGGACATTAGTTGGACACTATAACATTTTGAGGTTAGGAAGTATTCGTAGGGGAGGGGATTTTTTTTACTTATGTAAAATCTCACCAATGCGGAGGGTTCATATTAGACATTACTATGAATATTTAATTCATGAATTGGAATGTGGGGGGAAATATTCTTTGTTGTGTCTGGAAATTTCCCCTGCAGTTCGGACCCATACACCGGGAATGAGCATTTAAAAACTATGATGTAGTTGGACCCTAAGTTAAAAATTGGGATTCAATTATCATGAAGTTTAATGTCCTGAAATTATGAAATTTTAATAGAATCCATGATTTAATAGAGAATAAAAAGATTAGGATGTTCTGACATGCCTCAAATGTGAGGAGGAAGGAAGGTGTAAACCATAATCCTAGGGATTCTCAGATCAGAAGGAATGATATGGGGAATAGAATCCATTAGGGCATAAGTAGGTAGGAAAATCCTTTTATGAGGATGTAGTTTCCCATAATTAAAAGTTGTTTTTTGTGGGAAACTAATTTATTTCCATGGGGTAATATTTTTCATAGTCAAACAGTGGTTTCCTTATAACATATACCTTCTAATTCTAGTGGTTGGGGAGATTTATAGAGATCTGACATTTCCCAAATTGTAGAGTTTGGTGAATGGGAAGGATGTGTCTAGGAATATAAGAAACATTGAGATGGAAAATTTCCATTGAATTGGAAACTACCTATATAACTCTAACTCATATGTAGCGATTTATATATTTCTCATTGATGTGTCTCTGAATGAGGGAAAATAATTTCAAATATCATACATAACTCTATACATAGGAGACATGAACATTTTTCACTTCCTAACTCCAAGGTTGGGACTAAGAAGTAGGTCCTATAAATCACTACATATATACCATATGCAAGAATAAAACTACATGTAGTTCTAGAGAAAGGGGATCCTTGTGTTGATCTGACTCATACATAGAGAGGAGGGAATTTTTGAACATGACATGGTGGATGGCCGATGTCAGGGGCAATGTTCTCTATAGTGAGGGAATCATAAAGGGGATATTTAGTTTATTTTTATATATTTGTGATTTCATCAGCATATTTTAATTTCATGTTATGAGGAATGGTACATTTCCACATTTTCCATGTTGATGGGAATCAATCCGTAATTATTTATTAAGATCAAAAATCCATGCATAGTTTTGGTCCATATGTAGGGGTAATTTTTAAATTGGCGGTGGCTAGACCAGGATGTATAATTTGTGTATCACTGTGTATGTTGTGTTGAAAAAAATCAATGAATACTTCATTATACTATACATCATGGTGGATAACATACTTCTAGGCGAATGTTATCTCTGGAGATAACATCATGGTGTTGTGAAGTTTAATGTCATGCAGCAAAGACATTTATCATGTGATCTAATGTCGTGAAATTAGGGAAAACAATTACAGTTTTTCATCTTGTGGGAAGGAAAAGTATTTCATTTATTTTATCGTCATGTGTTACAGATGACTTATCATAGAAACCATGAATAAAATAGAGAATAATCAATCTAGGATGTTCTGACATGACCCGAATGAGAAGGGGGGAGAAAGTGAAAACCATGATCCTAGGGATTCACATATTGGGAGGGGTGATAGGGGGTATAGAATCCATTGGGGGTTATAGAATTAGTAAAAACCTCTCATGAGGATGAATTTACATTTTTTATAGTCTTTTTTTGTGGGAATCTTATAAAGATCCACCAGGTAATATTTTTCATAGTTAAAAAAAGGTGTCCTCCAGACACTAGCCCTAAATGTTTTATGGTTGTAGGAGGATTGTGAAGATCTGAAATTATTTGAGGTTGATAATTTTATTAATTTAGTATATTTATTCTGAAATTTTATAAACATGCATACCATTAATGGTTGTTAAGTATGAATTTCCCTTCATATATCTGATTAATACGTAGGGGAAATTTGATTCTTTGATAGATCTCTTATGTGTGATTCAGACTTGAAACCTTCTGTATAGATTTTTATTTATTTAAAGAAGATGGGAAATTTTTAATTTTCTTTTTTTCTTGACTGGGACTTGAATTCATGTACTAGGATTCACTATGTATCACATAAAAAATAAGAATCAAGCAACACATAGTTCATTGAAACTTCCCGATTCATATCAGATTCATACACAGGGGTATTTTTATCCTTTGTTCTAAATGGGCCAATGTTTGGGGATCTGGCTGTCACAATGTAACCTATAAAGTATTGAATCAAGAACCTTTTAGATCTTAATAGTCTTCCTGTCACGTATCTTATTCATGCATTGGGAGTGTGTTATTTATTTGAAATGGTCTTATTGGTGGGACATACATAGGTGTCAATTGTATCAAATTTTTTTGTATACAGTGTAGGGATAATTTCCTATATTTTGTGGTTGGACCCAAGCATATGGTTTGGGAATCACATTGTATCTCATTATGATGAGAATCTAATAGGGAATAGATATTTAATGTTCCTGGTGAAAATATAACCGATATGTTGACAGGGGTCATTTTTTTGTGGAAACTAGACTAGGATATAGAATCTGCATGTCACTACATATCTAATTAGGGATAAAATCAATCCACATGTAGTTCTAAATAAAACCTTTTCTACATGGATCTTATCCATGCATATAAAAGGGGGAAATTTAACCTTTTATTGGGGGTCGATGGACCAAGATATAAAATTTGGGAATCTCGATTTGTCATGTATGGGTAGGAATCAAGCCATAAATAGTTTTTGATGAACCATGTAGTTTAACATCATGTGGTAAGGACATGGACCACCAAACTTGAAATATTATGGATTTGTGTAGTTTCACATCATGCGATGAGGATGAGATGGTATATTTTATTGTCATGTAAACAAGATGAAAGGTGCTAGTTGTGTAAATGATGATGCTTTAAACCAGCGAGAAACACAATGATAACATGAAAGGACATCCTAAACTTGAAGGCTAGAATGAAAAGCATCCCCTAGATGATGATGAATTTGTGGGTGGGCCCATATTGAGAATTCTGGGAACCGCTATGTATCTCATTATATTGAGAATCATTCAAAACGTATTATTAAATAAAAATACTCTATGTAGGTCTGACCCATTCACAATGAGAAACATGCATTTTTAACCATTCGTTTGGGGGGACTAGACCAATATATGAAATCTATGCTTCTCTTGGTATCCTATGTGTATAGGAATCAATACATATTTAGTTCTTATATATGGAATGTTATGTGACCAATGCTAGGGGAAATTTCTTCTCTGGTAAAAACATTGTGGGGCTGCACATTTTAACGCCATACTACATAGAAATTTATCATACAGTTTAATGTCATGTGATTTGGACAATTTCCATATAGTTTAATATCATGAAGAAATGATCATGTGCCATGTAGTTTATCAATATACAAAAACAATGTAGGTTGTTATATAGTTTACTATCATGAAGCTAGGACATGCACCCTGTAGCTGTATGTCATCTGATCATGACGTGAATGCTTTTTGGCTATAATAAATATTTCTTTAAGAACCTTGCATTGGTTGGGTCCATATTGAGATTCTCATCTATTGAAATCAAGGATCAATATCCATTATAGTATACCTTATGTATATTGTTAGGTCCTTCCCATTTTAGATCCATATTTGGAGGGTTCCTTTCAGATATCACTCAATTCTTGAGGAACAAACCCAACTCTCCTTATAGGAAAGACCAAATGTGGTCCTTTTTGTTAAAGTCTCATTAAATCTTGTTTTATTGAACCTCCAAGTGATGTATGGTTTGAAATCCTTTCTCATCCAGTCAGTCCAATTCATCCATCCGTTTCTGTGATTGCTCAACTTTAGATTGTTGATCACAGATGGCAATGCAGACTAAGGGAAATTGAAAATTTTTGGGTTGGACCACCTATATCCCTTATAGTAATGATTATGGAATTTCCGGAATGGCGTTGTGAGTTGTATTTTGGTAAGACCAAAAAGCATGGAAGATATTTTTTGGAAATGATTTATTTTACTTATCTACCATCTGCAGAAGTTTATTGGATATGATCTTGTTGAAGGCCTATATCTATCTGTTAGCCATTGTATGGTAGTCGGATGAATGGTTCCACTTGATACCATATTTCTGATATGGTTTCTCTAATTTTGTATAAATGAAATTGGTTTCATTGTTTGTTAGTATTTTATGAGGGACACCAAATCGGGAAATGATATTAGTTTTCACAAAGCTGAAAATATTTCTCTCACTGACCTTTTTGACATGTATAACTTCTACCCATTTGGAAAAGTTCATAGTTTCTATGAAAATATACATTTCTTTTATGGCTGTAGTGTGAGTATATGGTCCCATGACATCTATTCCCCATATAGAAAAGTCTATGAGTACTTGTGTGTGTGAAGTAGCTCTAGGGGTTGGTGGATGAAATTAGAATGAACCTGCCAGTAATGGATCTTCTTTGTAATTTTACTACAATCATGTCTTATTGTGGTCTAATAGTGTCTAAGCCTTTAAATTTGATGGGAAATATTGGAAACTTATTGGTGTGAACCATAGTCTTTAGTATTTTTTTATTTCATGAAAAAAGTAGTTTCTTCTCCATAGAGGCACCTAAGGGGTACCCCATAAAGGCTCTTCTTATAAAGAACCTTTTTTCGATTTGTTCCATTATATAAAAAAATAATAATTTCTCATCTCCAAATTTTCTCCCTTATATCCCTATTCGGTGGGAGATCATCCCTTTCAAGGTATTCCACAAATGGTGTCATCCAACTTCCAGTAGGACCATATGGCTTAAGGACCTGGTTAATATCATCAATCTCTTCAATGTTTGACAAAAAAAAGGTGAGACTATTTGGAAATTCACAATGCTGGTGACTATTTCATCCTAGTTTGGATCGACCAAGATTGTGGTTGCATTTTCCAATGCATTGGCCTATGAATTTAGTGATTTTTTGACATGATTTAATGTCAGCTCTAATGTTAATTCCACCATTATTCCTCAGACATTGTCTAACAGGGGTATAAGTTCTTCCTTTTTTATGGAAAAGTCTCTGTTAACATGCTTGATAAATGTAGAGACCCACACTTGATGTACATGGATATTAAATAAATTTTTTGGAATACTTAATACATGAAACTAAAACACACCCAAATACCATATTATTTTAGTGTCTTTGGAAACATGGAACATAATCTTTAACTTGATGAAATATCTTACATATCTCCAATAATGATCATCTCCTTTAGTTTACCAACCTTAAACCTTTCTTTATATCCTTGGGAAAAAACATAAAAAGGGTGAGATCAAATGTCCATTCAGGGTAAACATGAATAATATCAAACAAAACATAAACATAAGAATTTGAAAATGTAAACATACATATTCAATATCAAAATCATGAGTCGTGGAAAAAATCTTTATAGTGCGTAGGACATAGATCATAATGGTACATTAACCATGATAAAATAGAATTGGAATAAAGCGTGGATTTTTGGAAAATAAATAATCACATAATATTATTTCCATAGTATCCAATTCATTGTGTCCATAACCTTCATAGTGGACAAAGTCCATTACTGAATTGGGTTTACTTGTTGTTCCATCCATGTATTACTGAACTGGATTTACTTGTCGATCCAACCCTATATTACAAAACCATATTTACATTCCATTATAGTTATGTATTTATAATGAGATATAAATCTTCACCCAATTCATTGGAGGGAGATATAGGTCCCACCCAACTCATTATGAAATCATTCTTACATGTCCCACCAAAACATAATTCATTCATCATAGAAAACACCAAAAAATAAAATGGGTCTCTTAAACATCATACCACCATAATATAATCCATATAAAATATCATTATATCATTAACACAGTAAAATAATAGAAATAATGCAGATATAAACATGACCTTATTTAAATTTCATCATCTTATATGAAAAATAATTTTGATAAAACACTTGAAGTTATTCTTGAGTAAAATATCCTTTCTTATTCAAAAATATATTCTTTTATAAAAATGCCGAGAAATTTTAAAAGAAAATAATTAAATTGAAAATTAAAATAAAGTCATATAAATGAAGATCCATGTAAATAAGGCATTATGTAGATGTAAAAATCTATTCATTCCATATAAGATAAAAAATCATTCTTCTCGTACTTTTACTGGAAAAGTCAAAAGGTACATCGTATGGTAAATGAATGAATGATTACTTCCACACCATGTAATAAAATTTAAAATAGGTAAAAATTACTTTAAACATACAAAGAACAATTGTATAATGTTTATGAAAACATTTTTAGAAAACATGGACTTTCATGATAAATATACCCCCAGTACGCACTTACGTATAAATAATCTTAGTAAAAAATGTGATTGAAAATTTATCCCTTACCTTAGGTCCGATATACTTTGTATGTTTCTCAACCTCTTCTATAATGGGTTTAATCATATTATTAACTTATAATGGAACCATAATAATATTTATGATATCATATATTATTCACTTATGACCTTATATTACCTGTTCATTTTTCAATTCCATGTTAAAGCAACATTTTCTGTAATAATCATTTATTTATCATATGTGTTTTGAATTGATATTCATGATATTGTTACTTAGATCATGATTTAATAAATTAAAAAATGTAGACCATGATTTATATATAATATATAGTCATTATATATATATATATAATATAGATAAATGAAATAGAATACACCGTTCCGAGAGACAGTAAGTCGTACGTATGCATGAAGGTTGTTTACGTTTCCTTATTGAATTGAATGGAAGTAATTAAATGACACATATATATATATATACATAAATTCAATAGAATTAATATGTCATATATTTAATTCTTATTTATTTTATATACTTTATATTCAATCATGAATGGTTAATGTGGAGAATGAAATTCATCGAGTTGTGGAGACGGTAAATAGTTTATACGCACGCGTGGTGATTTCATTTGTCCTTGGATGGATAGATAGTATAATATGGTTATTTCATAATTTTAAGAACCTTTTAGAATATAATTAATACTGGAGTTATTAATTTATAATTAAAAAACTCATGAGTTGGAAGTATATAAAGAATGAAGTTGAAAAGAATTGGTAAATGATATTACCTCTTCTTCGATGTGCCTCCGTTGAATCTCCTCTTGGAGCACTAGAGTCAATTTTTGAATAAGACCAGGACCTATAAAATGTGTATAGGGAATTTTTTAACGGAAATTGGTAGGGTATGGTCGATCTGGAAGGCTCAATATAAAGTGATGTGATGAGGGAGAAAGTTCCCTTTTATAATTAGGGAGAGGGGAACTTTTGGAAGCCTCAATAATATTTATTTGTAATAATATTAAAATCAGTCCTAATACGACCAAAATGAGATATATTCTAAGATAAGATATGATAATATTGAAACCTCATCAACCAATATAATTTATACATGTTTTTATGTCAAGTTAAACATTTTCATTTTAAATGACAATTAGATATTCTATATAATTTTAATTGAGATAAAAAATGTATCAATATTAAAAGGGTGAAATATTTTCCTATTTGATTTTTATTATACATTAAATTAATAATTTATAACATTTTAAACCATATAATAATTATTATATATTTTTTAAATTGTATTATGATTTTTATATAATGTTATAAAACATTATTTTAACAAAATAACAATTGTGTTAATTTTGACAATATTCATTTCATAGTTTTTTAGAAATATCAAGATAAGATGTTATCCCTAAATAAAAAATAGTTTATTATAGACCTAATGGGTCAAGTTAATCGATAAAATTAATTTAAAAAATTAATTAGTGAAAATTATATTTATTTTAATATTTTTATAACATTTATTTGATATATTCATAATTAAAATAATCACTACATCAATATTATTTAATTATTTAATATACTTATTTGTAGAATAATAATTTTAAATAGAATACTAATACAAAAAAAATTACATTATTTCGTAAAATATATGTAGTAGAATTTATATTCTAGAAAATCCAACATTTAAAATGGTATACTTATTGAAGTATGAATGTGAAAACATTAACATTACTTAAAATAAAATAATAGAAAGGTCATAATATATTATATAGGGATCCAAATCATCACTTACAAGACATTTGGATGATTATGGTTGATATATAATTAACCAATAATATTTGGTCATCTTTTTTGGACCCATAATATTAACACCAGACAGATATTCCCAATACTTGAGTAATGATTCTTAACATCTATCATGGTTCAGCTAAGATAATGAAGGTTGTTTTTCTTGTCAATTTTTTTCTTCTATGCAAGTAAGGCACCCAAGAATCACTCTTGGGTAGTCAAATATAAAATTATAATTCTTCCTTTGATATGAATCATTAACATTGTAGGAATTAAGAGATATTTGATGAGACTATCTAATGATTCCTCACAATAATATGTCCATTGATATGAATCCCCATATTCATCAACCTTGTAATGGAAAAAAATTAATACAAGGCTAGATATGAAGCATTTAATATAGGCCAAGTTTCCCTTTAGTCAACTCAACTTAGTTAGTTTTTGAGTAGGTGACATTCAAAGGATATCCTTCATCTTCTCATGGTTGACTTAAATGTTGTAGAGTCATATGTAGAAGCCGAGAAATTTCCTTTAGGTACTTCCAAAAGTGAATTTCAAGGTGATCATTTTTAGACTGTCATATCCCAATTTAAAGAAGATAATATTGAGAACATCCAGGTGGTCTGAGCATTGTCATGATTTATCCACCGGGTCTTTAATATAGAATTATACAAACATTCCTAGGAAGGGATTGAAGATGCGATGCATGGGGCATTGATATGTTGTGTCAGCATTCTTCAGGCCAAAGGTCATCACCTGATAGAAAAATACTCCATGGGGCCCAATGGAGGTGTATTCTTCATCTTCTTAGGACATTAATATTCCATTGCATCCTAAATATCCATCCATTAAGGAGAGATTCTGATATCTGGAGGTTTCATTGATCTGTAGTTTTGTAATTGGAACTAGGAAATCATATTTCAGGCTGTGTCAGTTGAGATCTATGAAATCGATATAATCTCTGATTTTTAATATCTTCTTTTTGACAGAGATTATATTTTCTACCCATATGGGATGTTTGACCTCCTAAATGAAGTTGAATCTGAATATATTGTCATCTTTATCCTCTATTTTGGCATTATGTGGAGGGTGCATCCATCTGGATGCGTTTTTATAGTACTAACGATCTTCTGGTAGGCCTAGTTGGTGAGCAGCCACCTCAGAATCATGGTTTTGCCTTTCTGTGTAGTTCCATGAGAAACATATCAATGATACCCTATAAAGTAGGTTAATTACACTTTCTCTTCAGAATACATGGTCGTACTAATCAGTTTGGGTCATGGATCATCATTCATAACTAGATTTATTTCCCAAATATTATAAATTGTGGCAGATATTGCCTCCTCAAATGTTGTAGGTGCATCCCTAACGTCTTATTTATCTTCCTATTCATATTATTCATCTTATCCATCTTCATCCTCTTATTCTGACGGAGAAACAAATATTAATATGAGGACTTCATTGTTGGGAGAAGAGTCGAGATCTAGGTATTCGAAAGATGATCTAGATTCATCTTACCAGGCTGATAGCATGGGATTTTATAGAGAGGGTGGAATGAGGTACGAAAGGGTGACTTCTTCCTCTTCAACCTTAGTGATTGAGGCATGGGTTTCCTAAAGCTATAGGGATGGATTGAGTGCGTTTCCATTTAAGAATTTAACATATCCGTGGGGTTCAGTGGATTTTTCAACACTGCTAGACTCGGTTCCCATGACTGAAATCATGAGGACTACCGAATATGCATCTGGACATGGACTCACACCCCCAACCTAGTTGATCAAAAATTAATATTATTCACCAAGATATTGTAAGTCTTTATCTTGGACCATTTCCAAACCTTTTGGGGTGGTGACTGAATCAACACTGTCGACTGAGGGTTGCTTCCTTTTTTCTCACATAATCTTGTATCGATAGAGTGTGAATCATAGGATTCCAATGGGACTTCATCAGTATTAAATGTCACATGTTGTCCATTTATTAAATATTTGATGCACTGATGGTATGATAAGGGAATCAATGTGTGTTTTTGCAACCAATTTCTTCATAGAAGGACTTTGAAGGTCATGTTTTTCCGAACCACCAGAAATTATAATTCGGATATAAGTTCTACAAACAACTATTTTAACATGATTTAATCTAAAGGCTTTTACATAGTTTTTTCATAGAAAAATAGGGTTTTGGTAGAGGGATTTTGTTTCTCCTCACTAAAACCTAGCCGATTAATGTATTTTACTGGGATGAGATTAACTCCATATCCATTGCCAATGAAGAAATTTTAGATATCGACATCGTTTATCATGTCAGGAACATACAAGGGTCTTATGTGTCCCTAGATAATAGTGTCTTATTATTGAACTATGAAAGAGAAAACTAAGTGGAATTCTGTATAATTATTACTAGTCTGATAGACTTCTATGGAGGCCACTTTGGCTTCAAACTCCTTAGGTCATAGGAAAGAATCAATATGTTTTTACCTTTGATTTTTTGAAAAACTCAAGGATTCCCAGATTAATAGTTTGGTTGTTACCAAGGACAACTATTTCAATATGTCATATTTTTTAATCTAAAGGTAGGAGCTTCCCCATTTAGAGATTCAATTTGACAGGTAGTTTATGGACATGAGAACTAGATCAAGATGGATCGACCCTCTGTATAAGAGCTAGAAGGGAATTAATTCTTTCCAGGCTGGGCTGGGTAGGTCTACCAACATGCCAATGGTTATTAGACATATGTTACACTTTTGATGGATATTCCAGAATGTACAAGTTTGAGTGTCTTATGGATGGTGTTGGGGAATTTTACTATTTATGTTGGGTTCATTGAAGGGCTCTTCTGTGAGTTTCTACAACATTGATAGTTTGAGAAGGGCTATGTCAATAACCTTATTTTTCATCGTGGTTGAATCTTTTTTGGTATCCCGGGCTTCTACGGCCTCTTCCTCCAGTTCTATAATCCAATGTGTGGAACTTGGGTTCATATCCATACTCTTCGTCAGGGACATGATCCATTAAATGAATGACAGTGATGGAATCAAATATGAACTCCTCATCTTACGATGATTCTACATGTTACACTACTTCTAGTGGTTCTATTTGGAATGGTTGTTCTCGTTATTTCTAGTCTAATGAATTAATGACTAAGAGGGTCAATGATGACTTTGGCATTAGCATGTTTTCATCTTCATGCAAAGGCTATATACCTTTTTGGTTAATATTCTACTTGTATTATCAACCTTTGGAGGTTTTTGGGGCTGAAGGTGTCGGTTATGTTATAGTAGGAGAAGTTGGGGAATAGTTGGTCATTTAAAAAGTAAATAGATGATACCAAATGTTAGGTTGATTTTATTTAGAGTCATCCAACTAAATAAATTTTTTTCTCTCTTGCTAAAAACATATTTCCACTCATCTCTTTCTTCAAGGGAAGCAATGGATATATATTCCACTTTTTCTGGTGGTAGTCCCAGTTTTACTTTCCCTGAATATATCATTCTTTGAAATAGGTATTTAAAGTTGAAACACTCATCTGTGGTGTGTCCTAATATTTTTTGGAAGGTAAAATAATTTGTATGGTCTTCAATAATGACCACTTCATCTCTTTTTGGATCAGTTATATGGATAAAATTACAATTCATAGTGGCTATAAAATATCCACAAGCTTGTCCATTTCTGAAAGAGTAAAACTTATTCCTCTCTTATTTGAATTGATTTATCTCGGGTTCCCTATGCTCGTCTTATCAAGGAGAGGGGAATATTTAAATACTAGCGGGTATGCATGATTCGTTTAAGTCCTTAGAGCTTGAGAAGATGTATGCGAATACTAAATCATGACTTAAGCTACATTAGATCTCTATGATCTTTTTTGTCGAAACCAATGGTTTTACCCGGGACTTGATCTTAGTCTGTTGTATGGAGTCTTTTATTATTTGGGTAATGGAGGAGAAATTACGAAACACACTAGTATATTTAACTGGGATGAGTGGTGTTCATAGCTAATCTTTGAGGTTATTAAATCACATATCAAGCATCTCATGTTGGGGGAGTGGGTAATTCAAATAGTATGTCGGTCCTTTCCATCTATAAATGAAATATGAGACTCCCTCATTCTCTCATTGTTTTCAATTTGAGAGTCCATTGACTATTGTATTTGGTTGCATTGATATGAACATGAAAAGGAACTAATACTTGAGATCATCCCGTTTTGTTATCGACCAAGATGATAGATTGGTGTACCAAACAAAGCATGACCCTTATAGTGTTCAAATGAAGAATCTGAGTTTCACTACAATGTTTTTCTCTAGGGTTCCCAACATCGGATCACAATAAGATTCATAATGAATCAGATGTTGTTCCAGGTCATATAATTTATTGAATATCAGTAACACAAGACTCACAAAACTTGGCACCAGTGGAGTGTTACTCACCTAATCAGAGTGAGGTTTCATTACTGGTTGTATCAAAGCATGCCTCACTTTAATATCTTCCAATTGATTATTCGATGTCTTGATGGATTTAATTTTCCTTTAATGCATGTCCTGTTGAACCTGATCATGGGTGGTCATAACAAGGGGAAAGATTTGTCATGCTTGTTCTATGGGTACATGAGGCAGATATCCAACCATGGGCATCTTCAGAGGATTTTCCTTCTCATGTCAAAATTGTTTTTTTAATGGGGAGAAATCATTAAATTCATCTATGACCGGGTCTGAGTAGGTTTATGGTCAATGTACCATGTTGGGAGGATATGTTGGCCTTACTTAGTTTTACAGTATAAACCCTTGTGGTTGAGGTACTTCTACTAAAATTGTATATTGATGCTCAACCTAGGGATCATATTAAATAGGATTGCTTCCTTGAAATCTCTCGGTGTTTATTTTCCTGAACTCTTCCATTTCTTCTTTATGTGGAGTGAATATCTCCTTGAGAATAATAATATTATTTTCATTGAGATGAGGAAGTGGGTCATATGTAACCTTGTTCTTATTATTTTTGTTGTGAAGGATTTGCAGAGGATGTGGTGAAGGATTGATTGGGGTAACACCCAAATTTTGGGTGACTCTACAGTTTCGGTTTAGCACACCTTCATTCGTTGTGTAGATCATATTCTAGGAAGAACCATCATTTACTTTCTCTTTTTCATTTTCATCATTTTATGGGATGTATGTAGTATTTATGTCAACAAAATTCACTAATGCATAACGTGTTTTGGGTGGTGTACCAACTTCCTAGTGGTAGGGAAGTTCGCATCCCTTATTGGATTTTATCCTTCCATTCTGGTATCCTCTTCGGGATTCTAAGTGAAGGGTAACTCGATGGTAATATATATATGCATCAATTATAGGGGTAATGAGTCACAAGATAGAATGGATCAGGAAACCTATCTACATTTAGTCCTCCCCAAATGGGAGAATACTGAATTTTGTTAGGAAGTTGGTTGAGGTAAAAATTACCTCATCCATGTGGGATGGGGTTTCACTTGATCTCTAACTATTCTACATCTATCTAGATTTTTTGGTATTATGGGGACATTTTGTATTAACAAATTTCCCAACCCTGTATCCTAGGGTTTATCCCAGACATTTGTGGTTGCCTCTACAATATCCTCTTTATGGATCTCATGCATTCCCATTTGTGTGTGAGCTTGATATGGTGGTGGTTCTACACATGAACTATTTGATTCTGAGAACATTATAAATGCTTTATTATTATTATCTCATAAGTGACATGCATGTTTAATGATCTTGTTCTCCTATTTTGTGATTCTTTCAATGGATTCCGCCTTTCGGTCCTATCTTTGTTGAGGCTTACTCAAGGTCGATCCTTATTGGTCATTTCACCTTTTCGGAGTAAGGATTTTGTTTGATTTCCTCCTTTATATAATTAAATTATGAGATTTCACTTTCAATGGGTATTTTTAGATCGTACATGGGGTGAAATAAAAACTCTCAATGCTCTCCCCATCCCTAAATATGAGCAGCATATGGGGAATTAGTGATTAGTCCTTGTAACTTATTCATTGCATTGTGGTTGGTACATTCAATATTGTTCTTCCTCTTCTTCAATTATGGTCACTATGAAAATAGAAGGGCTTACAATTCAATCTAAAGATAAAGATATTTTATGATTTTCACATGGTATATAGACACATTATAGGTAAATAACATGATTTTTAGGTATGTTAAAGTTTTCCATAGACTGAGACGAATGTTATGTATGCATTCATCTAGAAACCTCCTTGTATGTCGAACTAAGAAGTAGTCATGGGGTAAAACATAACCAGTATGTCATGCTTGGATAATTTTCTTATCAATAGAAACATATTTTTTTTATTCTACCATGACATATTCCTCTAATTTATCTTCCAAACTTGGACACTTCTGGATTATTTTATGAAAAGTAGCAGGGTGATTAGGGGCCTTGTTGAAATGTGACTGGTCCGAAGGTGGATAAGATGATGAGAATAGTCTCATGTCGTCTCTTGGTTGATAAAGAATATCTCTTTTTATTGATAGGGTATCTGACATACTCTTCCCTATCCCTCCATTAATCTTGGCCTATGAGGGATTTCTTGCATTTTATTTGTAATGGGGAGGACCTTCTAACCGATATAGAACGTGACTATGGGGAGGAACTCTGTAGATGGTGCTACAATGATGAGGACTGTCTTCATAGTTTGTTTTCTGACTACCAGGATAATTTTTTTATTGTAAACCCTAGGAAGGGTCTCTAGGGAGGATGATAGAAATGGGAAGACCTTATTGTTAAACATATATGTCACTATAGATAGGACTTTTGCTTTTGATGTTATCGTGGTGAGGGATACCATCACATCGTGATGTCTAACTACAATGAGAATATATGTAACATATACCCTAGAGAGGACCATAATGGTAGACAATAGAAAGGGAATCACCTTCTTGTTGTTTGATCTTATAGCCTCATAGTGGGATACTATGATGCTCATCAAGAGATAAGCTATCATGATCGATTATTTCTTGTCCAGTAAATAAGCCGTCATCGTACATACTTTAAGGAGGAATTTCAAAGATGCTAGTAAAAATATTGTGGGGAGGACTTTGATAACAGGTACTTCCATTAAAATAATTTGGAAATGGATTGGAAGGATCCTGATCCACCAGAGATATGTGTTTGATAGCATCAAGATCTCCATCATCCAGTTGATTATGGTTATGAATATGCTCTTCATTTTCTAGCATCCTTTGGAATGATTTATTTTTCGGTGATCTATAAAAGGAAATCAGGGCCGCTTACTTTGGTTGATGGACTTTAGGTTTGGTAACTTATTCCAGTTAATCCCATAGTGTTTTTGGGATATAACAGAATGAATCTAGATTTCTGGTAGGGATATAAGCCTGCTATGGAGCATCCACTATGGTGGATCAGTGTCCCCCAGTTGGAATAGGTATTTATGCCTGATCTGATTTCCCATTTATTGTATAATATTCTTGATGACCATCCCAGATGGGAGAATGGATTGAAGTCTACTCCAATGTGACCACCTTATTGTGTGGATGAGACACCCCTCTTTATGAGGTGGGGTTGTGGGCCTGACTCAATGCTATTTTAGTAGACATGATTAAATCTTGGAAATTATATAGGATATGATCAAGAATTGATGTTTGGTACTCCATAATCACCAAGATGTGTTGAGATACATCTTTGGATAGAAAGGGAATATAATCTCATTATGATATCAGTGTATGAATATGAACCTCCTCTAGTCCTCTATTTTATACTAGGGAGTACTAATAGTTCTCCCGTGTGGGTTCAAAGGAATGAGTCTTAAACTATTTTATAGTTGGGATACACTGACTATTTTCTCTAGTTTCTACCATATTTTACTGATGGGCTTTGAATTCATGATTATGGATTTTTCCTCTTCTGTTTTTTCACTGTATTTTTCCAATGGTTTTGATATGAATCAATAGGAATTTGACTCTTATTGTATTTTGGTTCCATCTTGTTTAACTAATGGTACTATTATTTGGGAGCATGTATTTTTTGATTGCTTGTTTTTTTACCTATTTCAATGATGTTCTCGATATGTAGAAGGAAGTATTTGTACCTATTCGTAGCTGCTTCTTATCTGATTTAGTTGACAGTATTCATGTTCACTAAAAGGGATTTTCATTGGACTTTAATTTTATGCCCTACTAGAATAGTGGGTTTGGTGAAAAGTAGTTTGAATTTGTGCCTACTCATAATGTTCCACTATATTTACATCATGGGATTCATAAGAGTGAGCGGGAATATACGTCTTCTAATTAGTTTCTGACATATTTCCATGGTGGTATTCTTCTTCAAGAACTATGGTGATGATCTATTCCTGATTATATGATTGTCTCCCTTCAAGGGTTTCTCAGTGAACCTAGGTCTGTTTACTAATATCAAGGGCCCTATGGCCTATCCTCCTCAGAGTGAGGATGATGGGATGCATGGTATTGGAAGTGATGACTTCCGATATAGGCCCTCGAGTGGGGTCCTCGTGATGTAGGGGTGAAATAATTGGTGCTGACTTCACTAGCCTCTATATCATAAGTGAGTAACTCATTTTTGTTTTTTGGGGATAGGATCTATAAATAGTGGATATGGGTAGGGGATCCTCTTTTTTATGGTTCTCCAACTGTCATCAGTTGGATAGCTGACATGACATCAGGGCTGAGAGGGCCTGCTTATCTTCCTCTAGGGTAAGGGGAGTACCCTTCTGGTGGTACTATTAAACCAGTGCATCTAAGACCCATCATTGAAGACTCTGGGTGTTTGATGGATTTTTATACTTTATGGAGGACCTATACAGGGAAATAGTAGACATGAATTTATGAATAAACTGTCTAGATTCCATTATATTGAAGGAATACCTACATAGTGCCTAAAATATATGTGACAGATAAAGACAACAAAACCTCATCAATGTAGCATCTCATGAATGCATTCATAATTGATGATATTGATTATCCCTATTCTATTATGGATGTAAATGGGGCCTAATGTGTGGATAAACTACCACATTGGTTATGAATTCACCTCGGGTTCACTATTTTTGTTTCTACCTAAAGATGTCTATGTACTTGGAACACAATGGTCTGGCATGGAGTAGTCAGTGTATCCTTTTTATCTTAGGAATGAGGTGTCATAGTTAAGTCATTAATGTCCTGTTATCCATTTTTGTTTCACTCAGATATGGGTTTATGTCTTATTGGGTTGATTGATGGGGTTAACTGGAAAACAATCACTGGTATTGGGTATAACATCTTCGAGTGGTCTCCAACGGGTTTGTTTCTGGATCTAGAAACACCCAATGGATCTCATATATATGACTCTTGGACCTACTCTCCAAATCTAGTATTTTGTTGGATTATTTTTCCAACAACACATAAGAACTCACATTGGTCTATATGATGGGATTTTGGGATCATCACACCATTTTGGGGGAACTATTTCCTATTCCTAGACTCTCTTATAGATTTTTGATATGTTTATGAATCCTTAATTCATTCCCAAGAATGTTTCTCTAGATTACCCCAAAAGTAGTGGTTAATTATGAATACACATGGGTTTGGAATCATCTGTATGTATCTATGGTTATCTATTAGTTGATAAATTAGTATGTATCTAAGATTCTACATCAATGTTACCCTTTTGGGAATGAAATCTAATATTCCTTTATTTATTAAGACAAAACTAGTTTTAATCCACATAGCAGGGAACTCTAGAGTTTAATATCATCCATGGGGGTGGGATTTGTTTTGAGGTTGGGATCAAACCCATCATATGGTATTTTTCAATATATCCTCATGAGAGGATTCAAAAACCACAACGCTCAGTGTCTCTTAACTAGACACATCACCTTCTATGGTCATATGATGGAGACTCAACCATGCGGTTTAGTATAATTTGGAAAAGACATCTAGGAGAAGTGTTCCTGGTCATGGATGGTAGTGGGCTTATGCAGAGGTAACCTCGAATATCCAGAAGATATACAGTCTCCCTGGTGGATATGAACCTACAGGGAATGTGGCTGGAATAACATTAGGGTGATTCAGGTGTTGGGTTGGGACGTCAATGGGGATTCCTATGTATCCTAGTCAGTTGGTAATCAAATCGCTCATATTTCGTTTGATCTAGGACTAAAAAATTATCGGAGACTGATTAAATGGGTCATGATTGAGGATTATGCATAGGAGTGTCCCACTTGGTGATACATCATTGCGAATATGGCCCTTTAAATGTTGGGATATGGTTTTGGGGCATACACTGTATAGGAGGCCCATTAGGATTAAAGTTGGGGATTTAATCTATAGAGAAGTCCCATTTGATAATTTTTGGTAATGGATATGATAGGATTACCACCAACCTATTAGCCCATGTGAGTCTTTCTTAGTGTGAGAAACAAGAGGAGGAAATGGATCTAAAGATCGCACATTTGGATCCATCCACTACTAATAGATGGTGGTATAACCCAAAGGTAGAGGGAAATAGCGTGTTGAATGTTCCCATATATTATTCTATTTTGTTAAGTAGGATGTTCAAATATAAGGATTTACCCAACTACATCCTAGGAGGATGTATATTGGAGAAAACGTTCTACCACCTGTAAGAAAATATAGGGACTTACCTCAGGAGGAGTTCCCTAAAATTGGTTCCTGGAGGGACGAAAATGTTAAATGTTTTCCCACATCGAAGAGAAATTCTATTGGTTCTTATCAATTCCTAGAAATTTGAAGTTCATGTGACCATCTTGAGATTGAAACCCCCATTACCATGGGAATATAAACTTGGGGACATTCCATGAATCTATCTTCCAATAGAGATTACCCACATGACACCTCTTACCATGGGTATGTAAACCTAAAATGGAATTTCAATGTGCCAGATGATCTTATCATACAACTTAGGTAGCTTTTGAAGGGGCATTGTCCTAATACAATTGGAATGGTTCATGGGGGCCATCATGGAAGTTTCTAACATGATAGAAGAGGATGGTTGGATCTATAGGTTTGAATGCCCTCAGTTTCCCTAGTTCACATAGAATTTTCTCACGTGGGGTGGGGTTCCATTCTCTTATCATATTTCTATGCAGGAATGTAGTCATCCACATACCATCATGGTATTAATTATTGGGTTCATTCCATATAGCATTGTTCTATGTGTTGTCTGGTTTTGTCTGAGTGACATTTTGCAGCGTTGGGATGAGTTCATTCCACATAGCATTTGGCTATATGGGGCAAGGATCTTCCTGCATGAAATCTTCTTATGCGAGATGCCTATGCACAAAGGGGTCATTGGTTTTCATCCTACTAGAATTACATCCACATAGGGTATTTTGGATTTTTTTGACAACTGAATGTGTTTTTATTTCATCGTTAATGTTTTGTGGTGGGATTTACCTATGGAGAATTTTTAAAGGATTATATCTTTGATGGTGCCTCACTTAGTCTTTCTTCAACTGTGTTTGTCCATGTGTGACCCTCTCTCAATGTGTTAATGATCTTTTTTCCCTTTGGTTGTATTTATAGATAAGTGGGAAAACTGGATACCGGAATATCCTGATATCCATGGTGGTATGGGGAGCATCTTTTGTGGGATCCCTTGAAGGAATTAGTTAGGATGGGGCCTTTATGGGCATTGGAATCGTCTTATGTTCCTACAAATGACTTCATATCATATCTGGTAGCTGATAACACTGCCTCCCTCTATGAATTATTTAGTACATATGGTGTGGTTGTGTATAGAAGAGATAATCAAAATCTCCTTCCAAAAAGGACTCATTCCATTTTCAGGTGCTACTGATTCTGTTTATGTGTTTTTCACGGAGGATCGGAACACCATGAGGAGCGGCGGTCCATGAAGGGATTTTCCCTTCATGGTTTTCTTTCTGATTTTTTATTTCATCCCATTAAATATTTGTTCTTGAATTCATTATTCGATTTATATTTATTATTTTTCCAAATTTATGGAAGTATCTTCATACTCTATGAGGAATTTTCTAGACCCAACAATAAATCAACTAAATCAACATTCCATAACATTCAATAACTATATATATTTGAAGAACAATATTACAGAATCTCAATACATTCCCCCAGTTAAAATTTTGGTAAAACAACCAAATAAATATGGTAGATGGTATCATTCAATTATATCCATAGATTAAGATTCAAAAATTAATTTTCACATAGATTAAAATACATTAAAATTTTCATAGGAAAATTTATTGAGGAAGATATAATTTATACTTTGAAAATCACTTATAGAAATCTTAAAGCTACAAGATTTTGAAATAAATAATTTTATTTGAAAAAAAACATGTAAACTTTTGAAGGGAGATTAAAATCCATGAGGTATCATGATGGAATGAAAATACATTCATGTTGTATAAGTTAAAAAACATTACTTTCACACTTTTTAAAGAAAAGTAAAAATGTAAATCGTTCAAAAAATGATAGGAATATTTATTTTAAAAGAAATTTAAAAAATAAAAAAGGGTAAAAATGACATTAAAAAAAATTAGTAATAGTAAAAACATTTTGGAAAACATACATATAAAACATGAACAAGGAACGAAAATATTCTTCAGCTGAGACTTAAAAATAAATACACTAGTATAAACATTCTTTTTAACTTCTTTTTTTTACTTTTTTTCCTTGATTATTAGCTACAATTATTAATGGAGGCATTTTAAATATATCATTAGCCTGGGTTTTTTCATTGTTTAATTAATAATCACCTTAAAAAACATATTCCACATTAGTTCCTATATAACCGATGTGATAAATCTTTTCCATGAAGGATTTTTTAAATAAATTATTAAATAACTAACGTAAAAAATACTATTCCACATCAGTTTCTACAAAATCAATATGAAATCATTGAGATGAATATTTTTTTACATAAATTTTTATTTAACTGATGTAAAAAACCAATTTTAAAATAAGTTATTTAATTGGTGGCATGGAAAACCATAAAAAATAGGTTTTTAACATCAGTTATAATATAAATGACGTATATTTTTTTAAAAAATATTTTTTTTAATCCTTACTTTACACGTCTAACCAAACCAATAAACAAACAAAAACAAGAAGAAAATACACTTTCACAATTAAAACAATAAAAATTACAATATTAACAAAAAAACAAACTAAAATCCACCAAAAACAACTGTAAAATACACATTTAAAATTAAAACATTAAAAATAACTATATTCACTAAAAAACTAAAATTCAACCAAATGTATAAAATTATTTTTTTCATTCCACTTGTAAGTGTGTGATATATTATGAACTATAATGTTGTGAGTCATTAAAAAGATAAAAATTAAAAAAGAAAGGATTTAACATGAATAATGAATAAAACGAATGTAATATTAGGGAATAGTTTATAAAGAAATCTTACCTAGTTGAACTTTGTAACTTTTCTTATTGTAACTACTTCATGCATCAATATTAACATATAATATTTAAATTCTTATATGCATTCTTGTTTGTGAAAATATGGTTTAAATGATTTTTTCAATTAAAAAGAACATTTTTATTTAATATATCTAAACTGTACTAATTATAAATAATAATTGACCTTTACTTTTACATATATGATCTTGGTACCCTTTTTTCATGGACTCTTAAAATAAATTCCATCCCCTATTAAAAAATATTAACAACGAAATAAATGTAAAATTGATTATAATATAAACAGGTATTAAGATATTCAAACTTATATTTCCAATACATTCTTTAAATTGTTTTTCACTTCGGTACAGATAGAGAATAACCAGTAAAGTGTCTTATCCCTTAGAAGAAATCACTTACCATCCAATGGACACTAATATAAAATAAAATTTCTTGTTAGTGGTTATTATTTTAAAAAATATATAACTGTTTGGAAATTACCTTTTTATTATTTCATAAAAATTTAAGTAAAAATTGAGAAACCAAACATTCAACCACAAAAATATAAAACAAAGTCATTGAAATTAAATTTAGTACTACTATAATAATTTTCCCTAAACAATTTCCAAGAGATATTGGTTACCTGAGTTCTTGGTTTATCCCTTATAATATCTTTATATTTAGAGTTCAGCTTGTCCCAGGACTGTATTTACTCCTCAATCCTGATCTTTCCATTATTTAATCCCCCAACTAGAATATATATCACATGTAGGCTGATGTATCCTATTGCAAAAACTGAAATCAGATGTGAGGGTTGACTTGAAATCCCTCCATCTCCTGGTAGAAAATTATAATCATCATCTCTTGACTCTTCCATTGTTAGGTACATTGTATGTGATATGATAATAAGGGGAAAACATATATTACAAAAAAAATTAATGATTGGTAAAATAATAATAAATTTACTTACCAAAATGGTCTCCCATAACTAATATAGTTTTACTTTTTAAACACTTCTTCAATCGTTAATTAAATTACTAGCTTTTATTTTACCCTGAACTGATACAAAAAATCTTGAATTATTTTTTATTAGAAGCTCTTGAAATATCATTATCATTAAAGTTTACCACTATCATCTGGTCTTGGCTATGAGCAACTCATTGTTTTGGTAAATGTCTTCTTCCATGATTACTAACCCTCAAACTCTACTTTGCCTCTTTGGGAGTATATGACTCTATCAAATAAGGATAGGGCTCATCATGAGGGGCATCATCACATTCCATCTTAGTGGTATGAGTACACTCATCTCCAAAATTATTTGGTTGATCAGCTAGTTGATATATCATTATCCTACAAATTAAAGAAAAAATAAATTAGTACTCACATATACAAATTCAACTATTACAATACTAATGTAAATAAACAAATGAAAAATTATGAAACACAAAAGTAAACTAAAACATAACATGTTTTTATTCATATTTTTATCATTAATTTAAATTCTAACAATAGTAACGATTTATGAAATCTCATGTAAATGAATGAAAACAAATCCAAAATTGGTGTTGGAATATTAAAAATGGTTCAACCTAATAAATCATTTTTTACAGACAAAAAATATTTTTTCAATATATTCCTATAAAATATATTTATTTTTATTTAACATATTAGATTAAAAATAATTTTATTTAAAAAGTCAATAAATATATAAGTTACATAATGGTAAACATGGTAAACTGGACAAAACTAAACAAATATAAAAAAATATTTTAACTTATTAGTTTTAAAATGTGTTTTAATAAAGAAAAAAATTACATATTTAACTTTTTTTTGAAATTTATAAAATTAAATGAGAAATAAACATATATTACTTATAATATTATCAATGTACTAAAGGATTTTTGTCCAAAATTCCTTCTTCATGATAGTTTCTTATGGAGCAAACCATATATACTAGGTTCTCATCCTTATTATCTATTAATATTTCCATGAAAGTAGTGATCTCACATAAATAATCATCTTTGTCTAGTTGATCTTCAACAACATATTGTTCTTTTTTAAAACAATAGACCACTATATATTATATTTATCAAGACCAGATAAATTTTTTTTCATGTGTTTCCATTATAAAAGGATCAGTTATATCTTCCAATCTATTCATATTAATAAGTGTCATTCCAAATTCATCGTGGCTAACAATATTCTTAATGACAAATAATTTCCATTTAAATAATGGAATTTTAAATTTAATGTAACCAACCTACTATATATCATTAATGAGTCTATAATATTCACTTGATGCATAAATTGGTTTTTTTAGAACTCGAAAAAATGCATTACTTCTGCAAAAACCAATACACCACTATTCTGAATTACACATTTTTTATCCTAATAATTAGTAAGAATTGTATAGCCATTAATGTCATACCCAAACCATGTTATAACATTTAAATATAGACCACCCACTAACCACTGTAATGTTTATGATGAATCTGATCTACCAAGAATTGTATTTTTAAACCATGACAAAATAGTTTTGTTATGATCATTCAAAATCCACATTTAATACTTATTTTGATGAAATTGTTTCAACACCGTAATATGCAGTGTTATATATGGTTGAGCATCATCTATGTAATTCAAAATGTACCTTATTTATCTATTCACATGAAAAATATTTTCATTTCAAGCCACGAATCATCCTTCCCCCATAATTAACTCATTCATGGAGAGATGGAGGCAAACAAATGGGATCCGTTGCAAACAAGTAGCCTATTCAAAACTCTACAAACTCTAAAAAAATATAATTTTCAAAAATGGAGGATTTAGGTTCATATGGATGATTAACATACAACTTCAATATCTTCACATACCTTTCAAAAAGATATATCTAGTGAACATATACATGTATGTAGATCATTATTTCTTGACCTGAATGAACCATTAGTTGCACCATTATATCAACAAAAATACAGAGAAAAATACAATTCTAATGGAAATAGTATATAAATTTACTTGTTTTCCAAACGTTCAAAGAATTTTGATCAATCTCTATATTAAAAATTGAATTAAAAAATAATAGGACTTCATGATAGTATTTCTGTCAGTGATGGGAAATATTATATATAATGAAACCAATAGAAGATGTTCTGTCATGATGTGAAAATAATGAGACTTCATACCTATCAACTTCAAATCCTTTAAAGAACCAAAATTTATTACATTATAATATTAACCTCATAGAACTTTGATATTATGAAGATGATGAAAAAAGATAATTTTCCCCCTCTTAGATAATGTATGAAATGTCAGGGAAATAAATTTTCTCCTTTCATTAGGAGTTGGGGATAACTTCATACTTTTTCCCATTGACAGTAAGTCCAATCTTGCATTCAACCCAGCTTTAGTCATTCCTTTAGTATCTAACAATTCTCAAATAAAGTTGTCATAGATATTCATCTCCATGTGAATATCATCAATGTTATGTTTCACCACATGATATCTATAATATTATAGCTCAAATAATGTTGATCATTTTTGAAAATATTTATATCATTACAATATTGATGTGGATTTTGAAATTTGACATTCAGGTTTTTCACCCTCTCAAAATACTGATCAGTGGATAAAGGTTTTGGAGAAATATAAAATTATTATGAACCATTTAATGACCTTTATAATCTTCTATATGAGTGATCCATGGAAAAAAACATTCAATGTCCCATTTATAATATTTATCTCCCATTATGTAATTGGTAATATGATTATTTTTATTCGCAAATTGGACATGCTTTATACCCATTATCACTATATCCAGAAATATTTACATACTTGTGGAATTCATTTATAATGAACATAATCATTTCATTTAGTTGAAAACATTCCCTTTTATAATAATCATACACCCTAATAAAATCTTCCAATTACAGTTTTAAATCATCAATCAATTGGGATAAAAAAATCAATATCATTTATCGGTGGTTTTTGTATAAAGATAATTAAACTGAAAACGAATTGTCTTCATTCCATACAAAATTTAGGATATAAGTTTCAAATTACCCAAAAAAAATCCATTAACTATGTGTGCTACTAAGTCTTAGATATGGATTCATTACATCTATGCATAGCCCAATTTTGGGATTTCTAATCTCATTTCTGAATATAGGAAACTGGTGATCAATTTTCTTCTACTGTGGAAAATCAACTAGATAATGTGTTGTTACATCACATATTCGATCATCAACATGCCTTTTAATCCTTTTTGAAGCATTTTAATTAGAAAATAAACATTTCAAACAATTAATTAAAGGAAGATACCAAAATAACTTGGTAGGGTTCTCTCTAACATATAAATCAGCCTGTGATTTTTTTCAACTTATACTGTGATGTCCCACAATTAGGATACTATGATAGAAATTTATATTCCTACCTATAAAGAACATAGTAATTCGAGTAGGCATGCATTTTTTTTATACACTAATCACATTGGGATTAGTATTTTCTTCTCTTTATAATGTGAATCAGGAATATAATTGTCTTTAGGAAGAATATCTTTCAACAACTTTTGCAAATAACTAAAACTTTTTTCACTCCAACCATTGTTCTAATTCATGTCAACAAATCTTAACACTGAAGATAAAACCATAAAATACATACAACCAGGATACAATGGTTTTTAACTATCACTATATAGACGCTCAATTTTTTATTCTTTCTCAATTACCTCTGCTAAAATATCACGAATCATTTCTTCAATTTTATTTGAGTTATCTTCTTTCAAGGTATCATCTTCAACACATATGAAATTCTATACAGTTTCACCATGCCAAATCCAAGGGTTGAAACTCATATTAAAAGCATGAAAAATTAAATGATCTTGTATCTCTCTACTTTTCAACATCTTCATATTTAATCATTACAGGTATGGGAAAAACATTTCATTTTTTGGAGCATTTCATTAAGAAAATTCCAAAAAATAAGCAACAACTTCCTCATTTTCATCATTCATTTGAATTTTCTTAATCCAAAATCAGTTCATTATTTCATATAACAAATATAAAAAATATATATTTTTTTCAAGATAATACAATTTTATATTTATATAAAATATTCCATAATTTGAAAGTAACACAATTTTGAAATATAAATCAAATATATGCATATTTGAAAAATATACTTATAAATTCTACAAAATATTGGAAGAAAAGTTTAAATATTAATTATAAATCATAAAAATATATACATGGAAATAATTTAAAAAATATAATATAATTAGATATTCCAATTTTATATTTATATGAAATAAGACATAATTTTAAAGTAATACAATTTTGAAATTTTAAAAAAATATGCATATTTGAAAATAATAATTATTAATTAAAAAAAATATAAGATTAGTTTAAATATAGATGGTAAATCCTAAAATGATATGCACAGAAATAGTTTTAAAACGAAAATGTATTTTGATAAGGTAATTTAATATTTATATGAAATATGCCACAATTTTAATGTAATATAAATTTAAAATATAAAACAAATATATGCGTATTTTAAAATTATAATTATTAATTCTATACAATAATGGAAGTTAAGTTTAAATATATATGGTTAATCATAAAAAGACTACCATTGAAAAAAATTTAAAAATAAAATATAGTTAGGATAAATTTTGGCACCTAATATACTGACTCCTTAATATATTAGAAATGCACATTCATCAGGGTTGAAAGTTGTTTTGTCGATAATTTATTTAGTTACGGAACTATATTGAATTAAATGGGATTTGGTGTGGTGATCAAGAATATATGTTAATTCTCTTACATTTAATGATATTTCACTAACTCGACTAATTTTTTATAATAACTCACTCACATTTTAATGATAATTTTTAGCAATGAGATAGAATATCACTATATTAAAATAAATCACCATCCACTAGTGTGATGTATTATTGACCAAAAAAACCTTTTCTGTCAATGTAACTCATGTAAAAATCAATACATAAGAATAAAACCCTTGAATACATATAATAATCCACTCACATTTTATGTCACACTATATTTTAACATATTTAAATGATATGTGGTCTATGAATAATTTACAAGGGATAGCATATTGAAATAATATTCTATAATTTATCATAACACTAGTCATCGCTATCGATTTCATGGGATGAGGAACTATACTTAATGAAAAAAAATCAAATGTTGTATTTGGTCATATGTTAAAATCTAAATATATCACCACAGGTATATAATACTTTGTTTGGTGAATTTAAAAATATATTCTATGAAATAACTATAGATTATAAAAAACTATGTTGTAAAAAAACATGATAATATAACATGTTGAAATATATTGGTTTTATGTATTAATCTATATAACAAGACCCATAAAATTGAATGAAAATCATATCAAACTGTTGAATGAAATATGAGATTTTATGACCAATAAAATTGTAAAAAATGATTTTCATGACCTAAAGTAAAAAAATAAAAATCATGTGTTAAGGATAACATGTATTGTAAAACATATAAAACCATTATTTTTTTTCCATGAAACAATTATTGAGGAACATTTCGGGATATTCAGAAGTACAATAGAACATTATTGCGGCTAGTTAGTGAAAATGATGCTATTGTATGGAGAAAATTTCATGTGATAGATATGGATACAATGAAATAACATAATAAGAATAAAAAAGAGGGTATTTGTATTAAACAAAATAAAAATATAGAGAGTTAGGGAATACATGAAATTGAATTCCTGAAAGCGAGTAATATGAGGCTAACTTGGGAGTTTTGAGTCGATCAGATAGATGCGCCAATGAAAAAGAGGATGAATTGAGATAAAATTGAATTTAGAGGCCAAGCGATAGAATTATTGATTTTTGGGTTTCCACATGATAGAGAACCATGTTTTCCATTTACTGATCAGGAAACACTGCAATGATTCAAAACCAAAATTTATAAAATTTTAAGTGATTTATCACGTCATTTATTTCATAACAGACCTGATAAATAATTTTTTATTAGATTTATCATGATTTATATTTTATAACTGATGTGGTAAAATTAATTTCCATGTAGTTTATAGAATAAATGATGTTGTAAATCAATGTTATTTTCTTTATAACGTAGGTTATTCTATAACTGATGTTAAAAAAACACGCTTTATCACATCAGTTATAGAACAATCAACGTGATAAAACGAGATACTTCATTTATCACATTGTTTATATAATAACTGACGGAATAAATAAATATTCATGTATTTTATCTTTGGTTATAAATAAACTATGTGAAAAGTCTGATATGATAAAATCTTTTTGTACTATTAATAATCCCAAATAATGAAGAGATTGTGAAATAAACACTTACCACTTGGGTATCTTTTTATTTATAAGCCACGCGAAAGAAACAATTCAAATGAAACTTTAAATACCATGAAATAAAAGAGACACAATATATATAGTATAGAAGGATGAGTATATACACCACACCAGACAAATAATTTCTTAATATGTCATATATCTCACAGAAGTGAAGGTGAGAAGAGAAACTCTTACCTTAGGCCCGACTTTCTTCGTATGTGTTGGAACCTCCTATATAGTAATTATAGATTTATTAAAAATATATTTCAGAACCATATAAATATATATCATACCATATATGATTTACATGTATCCTTTTCTCATCCATTTATTAATAATTCTATACTAAAATCACTCTTTCTAATGATAAATGCTTCATTTTTCCTGTGTGTTTTTATTTGGTTGTTTCAGTCCTTATACATTTATCATAGTTAATTCGTATACATAATGATAATAATGATATAAATAAAATATATATTCATTATAACCATATTTATAGTTATCCAAAACAATTCTAGATAATAAAATCAATTGCACTGTTCATGGAGACGGTAGGTCGTATGTACACATGAACATTGTTTTTTCTTTTTGAAAGATGGATTGATATAAAGGTAAATAATAATCAACATTTATAGAATATTTATTATATCATATAAATAATATATTATCATCAAATATATACTTATTACCATCAAGTAAAATAGAAATTAAAAAACAAATCACATCACTTTGTAGAGGTAGTAGTACACATATATGCATCAGCAACAATATTTTATCCCAAAAGTTTGAAAGGTGATAAGGAAAATATGATATTATAATTAAATAAGTATAATTATTATTTAAATATAAAATATAAATATTAAACCCATCATAATTCTCATCTGTAAAATATAGTGATGAAAAATGAATTGTATTGCTATGTGGAGATGGTAAGTCCTGCGTATGCACGACCGATTCTTTCACTTCCCATTTGATGGGAAATATTGTAGACAATGGTGGTTCAATAATCATAATAATATTTAATTATATTAATATTACAGAATTAATTATTTTATGATAAATAGAAAATAATTATATGATGTAAAAGAATATGTAAAAAAATAAAGTGATTAGTAATGGCGATCACCTCTTTTTTTGGAAGAACCCCTTTAGATGTCATCTTAAGGATACCGTGTTTGGTATTTTTGGGATACAATAACCATAATAATATTTTTATGGTGTTTATAAAATAAATGGGTAGTTTTTAGTCAATAAATATGCCTCAAATTGGTGTAAATAAGTGAGGCAGGATGTTCCCTTTTATAATTGAGATTAGGGGCACTTTCGAAACTTCATAAAATATTAAAAATGAATATGAATATTATTGAGAAAAATTCATGAAAATGGTCATGAATTAAGAACTAAGATATTTTATGATTTTAATATCATAAACCAACAAATTTTTACTAGTTTAAGTGCTATTTTAAACCTTTTATTTTGGTTTAGCACCTTAATTAACATATTTAAACATTATCCACAGTAATGTCTTTTTCACTCTTATAGGGTTATAATTATAATTATAAGGTAAATATTGACCCATAAGTACAAATTAGAGGATATATTTGAACATATATTATTCTAATTTTCTACTTTCATGATTTTTATAATTTTTAAATAATTTAATAAAATATCATTTTGATAAAATATCATTATTATCAATTTTGAAACTATTTAATTAATTTGACATCAAATATATCAATAAAAGGTTATATTTAAAATATAATTTCTATAAACATCCCAAATATGTCACATTTTTCTATAAAAATATTATGACACATTATATCATTCAAATTATATCACTTCTGGTATTTTTAAAATCATTTACTTTATTTTATTTTTAATTAAATACATATTGCATTAGCATTGCACAAGCATTTAAGGTAATTGTATAATTTTTAAAAATTATAAATAAATCTACATCAAGAAAATAATATCATTAATATCAAAATATACATTTACTTTCATTCATATCTTCATTTTTTCCCTATGTGGATGCATAATAGATATTAAAGAGAAAGAGAGTGACATTTTGTAACTTTCTTTTATTCAAATAATATATAATTAATTTTCGTGGAAAATTATAAAAACCCGACCTTAAAACATTACATAATATTGAATTACACAAATAATTCACATGGAGGATATTTTTAGGTTTAGGGTTTTATAGAATTAGGATATAACTATTACATCTCAAAAGATTACAAAGTAGACACTTCTACTCAGTTTCCTTTTTTTCATAAAATAAAAACTCTTAAAAAAGAGTCATGTCTAGTTCCATGTTTAAGATAGCATGACTTTTCTTTGATCCCATCTTGGACCTTATTCCACATTATGTCCTGTGAAAAACATTTCGAAAACTTGGGATGAGCATAAAAAGATCATTAAGGGATACACAAATATGGAAAACTGTTATTTTTTCAAAACAACTAGTAAACCATGAATACTTTTACATAATTAATACTTTTAACCTTTATGAAGTAGTAAATACTCTCCACTAAAATAAAATATCACTACTGTCACGACCTGCCTTCACCAAAAGTAGGGAAGGGATAGCAGATTGCCAGACCATTCCTTCTTTAAGTTGAAGGAGAGATAATGACCCCTTATACCCGCCTTCGATAGGTCCCAGGGTGGCGACGAGCACCAAGGGTATAGAATCACACACAATATGGAAGGAATTACCCTTTTTATTTTTATAGGATCGGGAGATAAGAAAGAAACTCCAACAACACCAAATATGAATGTAAAGGTAAAGCCAAAAGTAAACCATTCCCATATGCATGTACAAAACTAAAACATACAAGCCACAAGAACTCCAAAGGTAAAGTACCAAAAAAAGGAAAACGACTACAGCAATTGCCCCAAGGTCCGAGCTAGTACTGTCATGCACAATCACTAATGTCCTCCTAAAAACTTGAAAGAAGATTTATATATGTAGGGTGAGCATACATGTATAATCAGTAGGGAAAACCAAAGACTCTAATGCACAAGTGGGGAGGAATTCTAATGCCCTGTGAGAAAAAGACAACCACATCACCTAGCAAGGAAAACTCTCCACCCGAACCTCACCAAGGCACACTCCCCAAATAATGCAAGTCAAGTAATGTATAGTAATTGCACATCGACATTTGGGTACCCCGCGCCACTTCCCACTAGTTATTGAATACATCCTACGCATCGTACCAATCCCACCATTCTCACCACAGTGCCACTGCTACACCCGTCCACACACACCTGGGCCACAACCACACATCCCGCCCACAAACATATGGGCCACAGCCACACATTCTTCCCACAAACACCTAGTCCACAACCATCATGCATAACCACGCCCGCAAACACCTGGTCCAGAACAACTACTTCCATGCCTGAAGATACATGGGCCTCATCCCGAAGATTCTTTTGAACAACCTGCCCGCACACACCTGGGCCAGCCACCACAATTACCCTACCCGAAGAATCTTGGGCTATAATGGACCTTAGGCCATCACAGCCTGCCCAAAGAGTCTTTGGATATTCTAGAAAAGGGTGATGAAAAGGAGCTAATAACAAACCACTTAGAGGAATGTTGGAAAAAACACCCTCCATCATGAAATGGGGGTGTTCGACATTATGTTCTCAACTTGGTTGGTGTGCGAATAAGAAACAAAAAAACTACAGATATATGTATAGGTAACAAGAACTCATCCCAACCTAAGGGTTCCAAAACCTAAGCACAAACACCCTAGTTACTATTCATTCATAAAATAATAGCAGAACACTCAAGGCCAAGTCACAACTCATTCCCAAAACCAATTCCCCATTTTAACCCTTCATGTTTTTACGTTCAAGTGATCCAATTTGGTGAATTCTACACTATTGGGAAACTAACAGGCATAACCACAAGCCAAGGAAAGAGAAACAGCCAAACAACAATTTAAGCATTCACACTTGGTTCTCTTGTAAAGTCACAACAACAAAGGGATAAGTGAGATCCCTCGAATTACTGGAACCAAAGCAATCCTCGTGATACATCCCATGCAGCTTCAACTTCACAACCAACAACCGTGCCACAACAGAGGATCTCATCCCTATTCACATCATCCCATAGGCACCTAGTAGAACAACACACCTACTACAAAAATAGATTGGGAAACTTCTAGGCTCAAGCACATCATTCATTAGGTTCTTCTTTCTGTTTGATAACTGAGGTGGTCACACAAGGATTCTTGTTTTACTGAACATCCATTTATACCAACCGAATTTAGGTGACTGGCCAGTTTCTATGTTACATTAATTCAGTCATCACCAAAGACAAGGGTTCATTAGGTCACAAAGAAAGACCACCAACAGCCATGATTTTTATTGAGCACAAGACCATATAGTTCACAACACATATCAACATAAACGAGCAGAAGATCGATCACACCTCCTTCATTATTTAATGGTCCGTTCATTATCTTCATTATGTTTTGTTTCTTCAATCCCCACAGAAACAATAGAATACCCACCCCGTATGATACACAATAAGGAGAGGAGAAGGAAAAACCCTACTTGGATGATCAACGATCGAAGTTTTCCACATGCCAAGAACGTCGGGGACTCCAAGGGTGCGTAGAAAGGTTCCGGCACTGGTGCACCTCGTCTCAGGAAGGGAGACTCCAAATGCAATGGGAAGAAAAGGAGGCCGACCAAAAGGAAGAAGATGAATAATAATAATAAAATTATTGTGGGATATATAGATAAGATCCCATTATTTCTTGATATGGGTATCTAAACGGCTTTAAAGTCGGATTGTGGTATCACCACGAGGTTGGGTGGTTACACACGATTGAAATAATTGTTATTTAATGATTACCATCAGAAAAGGTGGTAACAGGTGTGACTTTAAGGATTTTATATAAACAGAGGGGCAAGTTACGTGGACACTAACTGAGTCAGTTGAGGGTCACCCAACTCTTTGGAATTTGAATCATTGACTATGGGCTAAAATAAAACACCCTTGAACCACTTCAAAAGGTAAAAAGTGATAAAACAGGTGTTACTGGAGAAACCGCATGAGAAAAACATGACAAGGATGGGTGGCACCGATCACGCGACACACCAATCGGTCACACGAATCGGTCGCACCGATCGGGCCACACAACGATCAGTCGCACTGATTGGAGAGGCACTGTTCGGTCGCACCGATCGGTGAGGCACCGATCGGTCGCACGCCGATCGGTCCCACAACGATAGAGTGTCCTACCACCGAGTGCCACCCTAGGATCCGTATTTTCACAAAGGGATAGATCGTGATGTTCTGGTCCATCACATCAAATTCCTCTCAAACTATTCTCACCCTCGAGAATTAAAACCAATCCAGAAGAAAAAAAGAGGGTCTGAACAACCACCTCAAAAGATACCTCTCAGGAGTGAACCTCTCCGACATCTAGAAACACCTCTCCCCCCAATAAACCATGAAAAATTAAAGGTTCAGGCTATCTAGTCATATGGGTTAAGGATTTTCTTCCTCCATGTCAAGATATTATCCGATTTCGGTGGCACTGACTCACCCACACGGGTTTAATCGCATCCCCCATAATGCATCTTGATTAGGGATCGGGTCCTCCCCTCCCCACAGTCAGGAATTTTCACATGCATCTAGAGAATAAGGAAAACCATACATCCCATAGTTAATAAGGTAAAGTTTTCCATCACAAAAAATTACAAAACAAATGGGACAAATCACAAAACAGCTCTGGGTACTGGGCACGCATCTGCGTCTACCATTCCTAGGTACTTTCCTCGAGCATGCCATGCCTCCACAACACACGAACTAATGGGATGGTCCATCCATGGAGCACCTTCTCCCCATATTCCTCGATCCTCAGTGGCCTTTCCAAAAAAGTCACATCGGCCTTGATGTTCATATTTTCCTAGTAGAGGACGTGTGAATCATCGCGCAGATACCGTCGGAGTTGTTACACATGGAAGACGTCATGTATCATTAGTAGTGGTGGTGGTAACGTTAGCTGATAAGCCACATCTCTGACCCTCCGAAATACTTCAAAGGGTCCGATGAACCTGGGAGAAAGCTTACACCCCCTACCAAACCTCCGTTATCCATGCCTAGGGGAGACCTTAAAGAACACGTGGTCCTCGACGCCGAACTCCAAGGGTATCCTCATATTATTGGCATATGACTTCTGTCGGTCTTGTGTAGCCTTCATCCTCTCTCATATAAGATAAATCTTCTCCACCGTGCTCTACACCACCTCTGGGCCAAGAACACTTGTTTCTCCAACCTCGGTCCAGCAAACTGGTGAGCGACATGGCCTTCCATACAAGGCTTTGAACAGAGCCATGCCAATGGTAGAGTGATAGCTATTATTGTAGAAAAACTCTACTAGAGGAAAGTGTCACACCCATGATCCCCCAAAATCTAGTATATATTCCCAGAACATATCCTTCAAGGTCTGGATGGTGCGCTCTGTCTGTCCATCTGTCTGGGGATAGAAAGTAGAGCTAAGACGTAGCTGGGTTTCAAAAGCATGCTGCAATCCTCTCCAGTCTCGTGATGTAAACCGTGCATACCTATCCAAGACTATGGATCTCAGAACTCTATGCAACCTAACCAACTCATCCACATACCTTCGTGCTAAGGTATACATTATTACTGATTCTCTGATCACCATAATGTGAGCTGATTTCATCAACCGGTCTACCACTTCCCAGATAGCTGCGCAACCTCCTTGAACCCTGGGTAGCCCTGTGACAAAATCCATTGATATGTAATCCCACTTACATTAGGGGACATCCAAAGGCTGGAACAAGCCGCCTGAAACACTGTGTTCATCCTTCACCTTCTGACACACTAGTACCTAGCCACGAACTCTGCCACCACCCGCGTTACCCCGGGCCACCAGAATTTAATCCTTATGCCCCAATACATCTTGTAAACTCCTTGGTGCACTGCTAAGGGTGAGTTGTGCAACTAACCAATAACACTTCCATTCATCGCCTCTGGGACAAACAACTTCCCACGGAAAAGCATCTGGTTCTGACCATCCTCTGTCCACCCTTCTGGAGCATCACCTTGGCTAAACTGGTCATGCATCACTTCACTTTCAGAGTCTCCCTACTGGGAATCCTCAACCTACCATAGTAGAGAAGACTGCACATTCATCTGATAAATGAAACCTCTACCACCATCCATCCTTGAATCCAGGTGCAGGGTAGCCAACTCCTCCATCACCTTCCAAGCATCTCCCGACTCTCAAACCACATCCTTATGTGACTTCTTTCTCAATGAATCAGCCACCACATTCCCCTTTCCTGAGGTGTAGGAAATCACGAAGTCGTGGTCCTGAAAGAACTCCACCCACCCACGCTGTTGCGAGTTCAGGTACCACTGGGAAAAGATATACTTCAAGATTTTGTGATCGGTGAAGACCATGAAGCGCTCCCCGACGATGTAATGCCGCCACAACGTTTGTGAAAAAATGATGGCCGCAATCTCCAAGTCATGGGTGGCATAATTACGCTAATGGGGATGTAACTTCCTAAACCCATAAGAGATCACCCCTTACCGCTACATCAACACACATATGAGGCCTTGCCCTAAAGCATCACAGAACACCTCATATTCCGCCCCTTCTTCTGGAAACCTCAGCACTGTGGCACTTACCAACTTCTCCTTCAGATAACTAAATTCTGCCTTGCACTTCCCATTCCACAAGAATGCCTGGTCCTTCTTTTTCAAGGATGTCAAAGGTGCCGAAACATGGGAGAAGTTGGGCACAAACCTCTGATAGTAACCTACCAGACTTAGGAAACTATGAACTTTTGTCACGCTCTTGGGTGATGACCATGAAACAACCACCTAGACCTTTGATGGGTCCACCGTTATCCCCTGGTCGAACACCACATTCCCAAGGAAGTGTACTTATCACATCCAGAACATTCACTTGGACAACTTCCCATAGATTTGGTGCTACCAGAGGACTTCTAAAACCGTTATTATGTGCTCAGTGTGATACTCCTCTGATCTTGAGTATATCAGAATGTCGTCAATAAACACGACTATGAACCGGTCCATACACTCCCAAAATACGGCATTCATGATCCCCATGAATACAGCTGGAGTGTTCGTAACACCGAAGGGTATGACCACAAACTCAAAGTTCCCATATATGCATCTGAATGCAGTCTTTGAGATGTCACCCTCCTTTACCCTAAACTGGTGTTATCTCGACCATAGGTCAATCTTTTAGAACCAACCTTCTCCCCTCAGCTGGTCAAAGAGATCTTCTATCCTCAGGAGAGGGTAGTGATTCTTGACTGTCACCTGATTCAGCCTATGGTAGTCTATACACCGCCTGATACCACCATCTACCTTATTTGAGAACAAGACAAGAGCACCCCACAGTGACGCACTTGGCTTAACAAAACACTTCTTCATCAGATCGTCAATCTGGATCTGCAACTCCCACAACTCAGAATGTGCCATCCAGTATGGATCCATCGAAATCGGACAGCACAACGTTGTAAGTCTATCCCGAACTCAACAGAACATCGAGGGGGTAGAGTCGCCACCTCTTCAGGGAAGACATCCATGAACTCACTGATGATCCCTGGGACTTCCAAAATCTCTGCATCCGCCAACTCTATTGATAGTTCAGCCAACAGGGAAAGGAGGGGCTCCTATCATCCGCTGCCTTTTTGACAACCCCGCTCGCTGATGAAAGTTACACGTCGTCTGCCCAAATCTAAAAACACAACCCTTTCTCGATAGCAGTAAATGATGGAATATACAGAGAATATCAAATAAATTCCTAGGATGACATTTTATGGATATATATATAATAGTTGGAGATCCCTGATAGACTGATGTCGCCCAAACATTAGTTTACACCCTCGGCAAACATAAGACAAGTCGGTCTGACCTCCGACCGGTGTGCTCAGCACTAGGGGCACTGGATGTCTCTCAGTGTATAAAACGAGAGCACGGGGAAAACTAAGTTCAATAAAGGAGTGTGAATATCCTATATCGAACAAGGCATAGGCAAGAGTACTAAACAGGCTGATCATACATCGAACGACTTCTGGCCCTGCTGGAACTGCCGCCTCTACGGCGTGAAACTGTCCATGCCCATCTCCCCTGTCTCTCAGATATCATCCGCCTCCCCGAACACGCCCTGGTCGAGGTCCCTGAGGGGCACCCTAAGGTCGTCCACCTCCCTCCACGTCTGGTCTCGGAGGGGTGGGGGCCTGCTGTCCCTGCTACTAATGCTGAAGGGGCCTAGCTGGAAGCTGTTGCGGCTGAGGTGGGTGTTGAACCTGCCCACCCACACTGTATTGTACTCTGTCTGAGCACTGATTCTAAAGGTTTCCATGGCTACCATAGAAGAATCACCTCGGTCCATGGTCCAAAGGAAAAGGGAAACGACCGGGGGATCAGAACTGGAACTGCTAAGGCATGCTTCTTGCTGGTCAAAACCTAGATGGTCCTGACGTTGGAGGCCTGCTGCTGACGGCCTTCCCCTTCAACGATCCCAACTAGATTCCCTCTTGTGGTACACCTCCTAGTGTGTGAATCATTTCCACCACTTCAGCTTTCTAATGGACCTCTAAGTAGGTCAGTAAGGTGAAGGGAGTGACAACATACTAAAGATAAGGTCGAAGGGCCTCCTCCAAATGTCTCGCCCCTGACTCCTCATCCAGAATGAGGTCCAGAGCAATGCGATGGAGATCCTTGAACATGATCCCCAACTCTCTTACTTACATGCTCCCCTGCTGGAGGGAATGAAACTCCTACCTCTATTTAGCCTTCATCGTGGGAGAGATGAATTCCACCCAGAACTCCCTCTCAAAGTCAGCCCACGCAACCTAATCCTCATTCCTTTCCCTGAGATAAAGCATCCACCACTGACGCACTGCTCCCCGCATCTGGCTAACATCCAGAGAACCCAATACTCTGTCAGAGCCTGAATCAAGCCGAAATCTATCTCTAGCTCTTCAATCCAGCTCTTTGTCCCCACATCTGAGATGCTACCCTCATACATCCCAAGGGTCTTCCGCTGAAAGGCACGAAGCATCCACTACCACTGATCGTCCTCCTCTCGGTAAGCCCTCTGTCGATCAGCCAAAGAAAACTCTGGGTCCTCAATTGTCCGCACTACTCATGGTCATCTCCCTAGTTCCATAAATACAAGGTAAACAAGGAATTCCTAATCCCGAGTATTGTAGAATATTTTTCTTAAATTTTTATTAGACTTCTTGTTCATTTTAAATCACCAAAATACCCATAAAACACATGAACACATGTCATTATGATGCATGTACCTTTCCTATGGTCTCTACCCTGCAATTAGTGTAGCCTCACTTGGTCGTTCAATAGGTCCAGAGTCCTTATATTGGATCATGGGGGGCCATAAAATCCCATGTCCTAGCCAGTCTTTCCTGTCCTATTTCACGCACCAAGATCACCCAACACTACTACCCTACCATCCCATACAATCCTTACCGTTCCTAACTCTGGGCATCATCCTATCTCTCAACCATCACCTCTGATACCATTCTGCCATGACCTGCCTTCACCAAAATGAGGGAAGGGATAGAAGATTGCCAGACCCTTCCTTCTTTAAGTTGAAGGAGAGATAATGACCCATGAGACCCACCTTCGATAGGTCTCGGGGTGGTGACCACCACCAAGGGTATAGAATCACACACTAGATGGATGGAATTACCCTTTTTATTTTTATATGATCGGGAGATAAGATAGAAACGCCAACAACACCAATGTTGAAATTAAAGGTAAAGGAGAAATTAAACCATGCCCATATGCATGTTCAAAAGTAAAAGATAGAAGCCTCAAGAACTCCAAAGGTAAAGTACCCAAAAAAGGAAAACGACAACACAAACTGCCCCATGGTCCGAGCTAGTACAGTCCCGCACGATCCCTAAAGTCCTCCTGGAAACCGGAAAGCAGTTTTATATACGTTGGGTGAGAATACAAGTACACTCAGTAGGGAAATCCAATGACTCTCATCCACATGTGGGGAGGTATTCTAATGCCCTGTGAGAAAAAGACAACCAAAGCACCTAGCAATGAAAAATATCCACCCGAACCTCAAAAAGGAACACTCCCAAAATAATGCAAGTCAAGTAATGTATAGTAATAGCACAAAGACATTTGGGTACCCCGCACCACATTCCACTAGTTATTAAAGACATCCTACGCATCGTACCAATCCCTCCATTCTCACCGCAGTCCCACTGCTATAGCCGCTCGCACACACCTGGTCCACAACCACACATCATGCCCGCAAACACCTAGGCCACAACCACACATCCCACCCAAAAACACCTGGGCCACAACCATCATGTATACAAACACCCGCAAACACCTGTTCCAGAACAACTACTACCACGCCCGAAGATACCTTGGCCTCATCCTGAAGATTCTTGGGAAAAACCTGCACGCACACACCTGGGTCAACCACCACAACTACCATGCCTGGAGAATATTGGGCTATAATAGACCTCATTCCATCACATCCTTCCTGAAGATTCTTGGGTTATTCAGTAAAGGGAGCAGAAAAGGAGCTAATAACCATCCACTCAGAGGAATGTTGGGAAAAACACCCTCCCCCATGAAATGGGGGTGTTCGGCACTATGTTCTCAACATGGGTGGGGTTCGAATAATAAACAGAAAAACTATAGATATATGTGGAGGTAACAAGAATGCATCCCAACCTAAGGGTTCCAAAACCTAAGCACAAACACCCTCGTTACTATTCATTCGTAAAATAACAGCACAACACTCAAGGCCATGTCCTAACTCCTTCCCACAACCAATTCCCCATTTTAACCATTCTTGTTTTCACATTCAAGTGATCCCATTTGGTGAATTCTACACTACTCAGAAACTAACAGGAAAAACTACAATCCATGGAAAGAGAAACAGCCAAACAAAAATTTAATCATTCTCACCTGGTTCTCTTGTAAAGTCACAACAACAATGGGATAAGTGAGATACCTCAAAGAACATGAACCAAAGAAAGCCTCGAGATACTGCCCACACAGCTTCAAATTCACAACCAAAAATCGTGCCACAATAAAGGATCCCATTCCCATTCACATATTCCCATAGGAACCTATCAGAACAACACACCTACTATCGAAACAAATTCGGAATCTTTCAGGCTCAAGCACACCGTTCATTAGGTTCTTCTTTCTATTTGTTAACCTGGGTGGTCACACAGGGATTCTTGTTTTACTGAACATCCATTTAAACCAACTGAGTTTAGGTGACTAACCAATTTCCATGTTACATTTATTTAGTCATCACCAACGACAGTGGTTCATTAGAAAGCAAATAAATACCACCAACGACCATGATTTTCAGTGAGCACAAGCCCATACAGTTCACAACACATATCAACATAAAAAATCAGAACATCAATCACACCCCCTTCATTCTTTAAATGTCCTCTAATTATCCTCATTAAGTTTGGTTTCATCAATCCCCACAGAAAAAATAGCATACCCACACCGCATGATACATAGTAAAGAGAGGTGAAGGAAAACCCCTACTTGGATGATCATCGATAGAAGTTTTCCTTGCGCCATGAATGTCAGGGACTCCAAGGGTGCGTATAAAGTTTCCAGCACTGGTGAACCTTGTCTAGGGAAGGGAGACTCCAAACGCATTGGGAAGAAAAGGAGGCTGGTGACAAGGAAGAAGAATAAGAAGAAGAAGAAATTCCCGTGTGATATATAGATAAGATCTCATTGTTACTGGATATGGGGATTTGAACAGTTTTAAAGTCAGATAATGGTTTCACCACGCGGTTGGGTGGTTACACATGATTGAATTAATTACTATTTAATGATTCCCATCGGAAAAGGTGGTAATATCTGTGACTTAAAGGATTTTATAGAAACAAAGGGGAACGTTACACGGACACTATCTGGGTCCGTTGAGGGTCTCCCCACTCATAGGAATTTAAATCAATGGATATGGATAAAATAAAATTCCCTTGAACAACTTTAAAACCGTTCAAATCCCCATATCTAGTAACAATGAGATATTATCTATATATCGCACGAGAATTTCTTCTTCTTCTTATTCTTTGAGGGTCACCCAACTCATAGGAATTTGATTCATTCTCTATGAGCTAAAAGAGAACACCCTTGAACCACTTCAAAAGGTAAAAAGAACTAAAATCAGTGTTATAGGAGAAACTGCAGAAGAAAAACGCGACAAGGCCAGGTGGAACCAATCGTGCCACACACCGATCGGTCGCACCGATCACTGAGGCACCGATCAGTTGCACTGATTGGTGAGGCATCGATCGATTGCACCAATCATGCCACACACTGATCAGTCGCATGCCAATCGGTCACACACCGAAAGAGCATCCTACCACCGAGATGCCACCCTAGGATCCGGATTTTGGCAAAGGGATGGATCGTGAGGGTCTTGGCCATCACATCTACTTACCCTTTTGTAACCAAAATATTATCATAAACCCCATAAAAAGAACACATAACATATAAAGGTATCTTGGGTCATAAAAATACATAATTAGAATAACCATTTGGTCGACTTCCACACATATCACTAAATGGAATAGCCATACGACTATCTTCCATACCCATTGCATTGGAGGTTATAACGTAACCACTCGTCCTGGTTTATCAGGGCACCACCCATCATATGGTTTATCATGTGACCACCCATCAAGTGCCCAAGTACCATCATAACACATAAAATATTTCAAATATAAACATTTCACTAATAAAATTTCATTTTCAATCACAAGAAGTAATTTCAAGATATTAAAATAATCAATCCATTTTCATAAACCATGTAAAAAGAGATTTTTTTAAATCAAGGTGTCCCATACCACATTGAAACTTTTAATGGAATTAAAATTTTAAAACATTAATGTCCATATAAATAAATAATCAAAACCATTTTTAAAACATGGACATTAAAGATAATGATTTAGAATAATAAATATTTAAAACATTTAAAATGATATTTTAGTTAAAGAGTTTTTAACAAAATGAGAGACTCTTGAATACCTATAATTGAGTAGTAACATTTAATCAGAAATTTATAGTATCATGAGAATAATTGGATTCATGATATAATATGAAAAAGGACAGTATATACACCATATAAGAGTGAATTTGTTCATAACAACAATGAAGCCTCAATGGAAATGTAAATTGGGATGAAATACCTTATAAAGATGGTATCCTTAAATTAAGGATAAATCAATCACATACTTTTGTGTGAAAAATATAAATAAACCCAATATAAGTGGATGGTATTTTTAAACAAATCCTAGGTCATTCACACATATTAATAGGACGACATATTCAAGATGTACAAGTTTAACCCAAATAATTGAAATTGGGTTAAGAAGTTCTCTTGCAAAAATTCGACAGCCTAACGGCATCACATTAAAATTCAGAAAATAAGTTGATGAGATGAAAAGGGTATCTCATCAATTGTAAATAAAATTTAAATCAATAAGGATATAGAATAACATATCCCAAAATAATAAGGTGTAAATTAAAAGAGATAACAAAGAGAAGTCTTCTAAAAAGTGGAGGGTGAAAGGTTCCCTTACCGATTTGGTAACGTACAAAACATACGCCACATGAAAGAAGGATCATACAATGAAGATGTAATTACTCATAAATGAATTTTTATAACACAAATATTACAATCATGGGAAGTAGATACACCACAAAAAAGTAAATAGTGGCAAATAGAGCATGAATATAATGGGAAACAAATTGAGATGAAACCCTTTACCACGTTGTAAACAACTGAGTCGTATGACCAAAAGTTAATGACCACCAAATAATCACAGAATACCATGAATAAAATGATAATAATTATAATATATATCAAATTGAAGTACACAATATGCCACATGCAATGAATAAGTGGCGAACAATAGAAATCTCAAGGAATTAAAAGTGAGAGAAGAAAATCCCTTACATTGTGTCCGATTTGACTTGTTTTTTCCCAGTTTTTCCTGAATAATAAACATAAGTTAATTTTATAATTGATTAATAAACCTCTTTAAATTTTATTATTCCTTTTATACCACTTAATACCATGTTATAAACATTTTGTTGGCATTTACGTTAATAAGGGTCGTTTTGTCGATATTTAGTACTTGAGTAAAAAAATGAACACCTTATAATTACAAGTTGTCCATGTGGTCAACAGTATGTTATTTTTAGAATGAAATTCATGATATAGATATCATATATATCATATATATTTATCATATATATTTATTTATAATAGTACATAACATTTGAAGATAAGAAATGAAATGCACCGTTCAAGGAGACGGTATGTCGTATGTACGCATGAACGCTGCTTTCATTTCAATTTCATATTTTAATTGAATGGGAACATAATGATATATAGTTATATTATAATTCCAGTATTATATCATATATTATATCATTAACTCCTACCTTTATACTCCCCACATATGGAATTAACGAGTCATATCACTTGGAGGGGGCGGTAGTCCACACTTGCTCAAATGAAATTATCACGTCTAAACATAATGGAAACATTAATGGTATACAATAAAAAAATACATAATCATGAAGAAAACATAAAAATAGTATGTATCATATATAAATATAGTTTCATCTAAATTTCCACCATGATACTTGGTTCGAGATAATCGAATAATCACCCTCCTGTGAGGCGTTAGTTTTCCATCCACAGAAACAATATTTTTTTCACCCATTAGATGGAGGTGTGTGTAAGTGTAGTTAGAATACTTCTGTTAATAAAATACTAGTATATTTAGTATACTGGTGATGTTATAAAATAAAGTAATAAAAAGATTATAGGGGTTGGATAAGTAAAATAAAAGAAAAGAAGTTAAGAGAAATTGTTACCATTAATTTGGGTAACTTCCTTTGGTTTGAACCAAAAGGATTTCTGGATGTTCCTTATTCCTATGGTAAGGCTTATTGGATGAGGAGATGGATGTAGGGTGCCTAATTGGGTAGAGTTAGGATGATCCAAAAGGTTTGAGAGGTGTCAGTAATTTGTTAGAAATGGTGTCCTTTTATAAGGGTGTGGAGGGGCTCTTTAAGAAAGTGTGAAAATATTTTTTTTTTATAATTATATTCGGATTATAATGGTCCAAAACTAATCAAAGTCGATGATTAGATGACTCATGGTATAAATAATGTAATAAAATAATAATTGGACCGGTTTTGGATGTTATTATAATATTTATAATATTATTTATTTAACACATTTATTAATGAGGTATATACTACATCATTATTGTGTCATAAATAATTAAATTTATTTGTTTTCTACATAATATAAAACAAATAACATGATTTATTAAATCATTTTAACTTTATAATTAATATTTATAGTCGAAAATATAACTTATATAACCCCATGTAAATATTAATTTACTAATAGATATTTGTTTGTGTCATTTTTTCCATTACAATAAATTAATTAATCGAAAGTGTCATTATCACTCTTAAGTGGCTCAATGGGGTCCCAAAATAGACCCAAAGATGCATCTGGTCGGTCATGACTCATGCAATAAGGTTAGGACAAGTGTTAAGGTAATTTTTAATTATTATAATATTCTTTTTACCTTAAATTACCCTATTTATCTTTAACCGTGGTAAATAAAAGTCAAATGTTACCATTCACGAAAAAAAAATCATCTTATTGAACCACATTTTACTTACCAATAAAAACCATGTATGTCGGATTTTTGAAATTCAATTCACAGAAGCGTTACAATTTCATTTAAATGAAAAAGTCAGTTTTTTAACTACTACTATGTGGTTTCATTATTCATCAAAATTTGATGTTTTTCAGAAAAATAACAAAAATTAGGCCTAAGATATATTTTATATTACAAATCCCAAAATTATGTCTATTTTACAAAATTCAAAAAATAGAAGTTCCATTAATTAATTTAAAATTAATTCTCGTTTTCAAAACAAATAGAATGTTTTTAATAAATAATAACTATCAAAAGATTAACACTTGTTTATGTCTAATTTAAAAATGAAGTTATTTTTAATAACCAACATTAGATTAAATGGTAAAAATATATTCTAATTACACTTTGAAAACAATTAAAAATATAATCTAACCATATAAATAAATTAGATTAAAGGGCACTTTTGAATTAAAATACAGTATTTTTCATTATTCATTAAAAAATGAACTTTATCATAAAAATACCATAAATTTATACAAAGTATATTTTGATGTCCCAATTATAAAGAAGGATTTTATATTGTCAAATAGAACATTAAAAATGACCAAAAATAGATTTAAATAGGGTTCTCCATCAAAAGGCGGCAAATCAACCGTTTACTGAATATTAGAGTATTCATGCTTAAAATTAGATTCATTCACATTTTAAGCCTCTATATTTTATTGGATAAAAGTAAAAACATTTAACAAACTTGTATAATAATATTTTAGTTAGTTGTATTCATTCCCTACAATTACAAAGCGAGGCATTAACTACCATTTAAAATAATAATATTATATTATTAGTGTGCAAAGTATGATTTCAAAGAATCCTTTTGTTGCATATCAGGTAAGCCATCGAACATAGCATCCGCATTAAAGTAAAATTAATAATGACTTTACAAATATTAATAAATATGAAAATTTCATATTCTTTATTTACGTTGGATGTTACAACCTTCCCCCTTTATGCGAATTTCATCCTCTTAATTTTAAAATTGGGCTTGAAAACATCATTGAAAGTCCCACATCGGAAAAAGAGTCAATAAAACTATCACTTAAAATTAAAGGAATATAAGTTCAAAGGTCACCCAAGATAACCCATACTAGGATTCCATGTAGGAAAATATGGATATCGAAGAGAGAAAAAATGGTCATGTTCTAATGGAGAGTGATAGAAAAACATGATTAGGAGAAATTTAACCACCAGAAAATAACAAACATGTGATGGGTTCAACAGTCCTTGATTACTTAATATGAAACGCAAACAAACAATGTTTTTTTTACAATAATTTTCATAATTTTGAGGAATTAATTTACAACATAGAATAAAAACATAATGAAATATACTTACCTTCAAGTAGAGTTTCATAATTCAATAAGTTTCTACCAAAAACTAATCATCTCTCCAGGAAATGAGCACTCAAAAAGACTTAGTCACATCAAAAGCGCTGGAATAATCTTATAGAGAATCACATAATCCACAAAAGAAGAACTATATATTTTCCTTGTCATTATAAATCAACTAAAACCAAAAATGGATAGTGACAGATCAAATAATCCCCAAAAAGAATAAACATTCCCATAAATAAAAACTACGCATAATCTCCAAAATTTGTCTAATAATACCCAAAGTTCAACAAAGACCATTCAATAAACAATTGTCCCTAAAATTCTTCAAAATTAATCCAAACAGAGATTGTAACCCAAATATCATAAGGATTTTATTGCATAGACTTCCAAGATACATCTTAACATTTATCTCCAAGTAACACCAGTTACTCATAAATTCTTATATTGAAAAGTAACTAACATAATCACATATTCTCAAGGATAGTTTAATAATTTTCATAAATAAATCAAATCATCATATGTCCATAATAAAAACATAGATTCTTCTAAACTAAAATTTCAACCATTATTCCACAATTGAAATCACATAGTATTCAATCTTCCTTAGGCATATAGTGTTTTCTCAATAGAGATAACGTCTTCCACAACAACCTTTATCACTTAATCACTAAATCATTTTTCAATGCTAAGTATATCGATTTGATAAAACATAAGTTCCAAAAATCATCTTATTCTTATTCCATAAAATCATTTTACTAAAATAATAAATCATACTAACTAGAGACTTCAAGTAGACTAGTAGTATGTGATGCGCCCTTGTCGCCCTTTGGTTGTGGGTTCGATTCCTGCATCCCTGCCCAATGCGAGTGGTTGTCACACATCCTACAGGTTGTCGTTTTTATAAAACTCAAAAATAACCCTAACATGTTTTAACGTCAATGGTTTACTTATAACTCTCATTTTCATCCAAATTCATTATGATCTCAACATCGTAATTCTTGAAGTCTTATTTCACCACCATACGATAAAATAAAACGATCCCCAAAATGATGAACATCATACCTTCATCATGGTGTCCATTTGGATTCATCGTCATCTTGTTCATGTAGGTAGAGGTTCCATGAATTTAAAAAATGATTTAGATATCCTTAAAAATCATTTGTTTCCTCCATCCAAATACACCTTTTACAACATGGGTCATACAGGTGTTCATAGAAAAAACGTTTTGGAAAATAACCATGTATGACATATAATTTCAAAACATCTGATAAAACATGATTTTTATAAAATAGTTGAACCGAATTTGAGTTGAAACATTCAATTAATAGTCCTTTTAAAATTCCATAAGTATGTGCTGAGAGACTATATTGTAAAATCAAATATAAATAGGGTGCTCAAGGGTATCTTTCTTCAGCACCTTTTTAAAAATCATAATATTTTTCAAAATCATGCGATAAGGTAAAATATTTTAAAATTCATTGAATTTATTTACCTTTCTTGAAAATACGAGAATATTGTGAAAATGTGATTTTTCTAAATAAAACCAATTATCCACAATGATAATGAGGTTTAGACAAGGTGTTTGATATCTCAAACAACTGCTTGCAAGTGAGTTGTATGCTAGAAAAATTTTCACAATCATCTGCACATGAAATTGCAATAATTATTTCAAGCATGTCATCAGGAAGAGATATCAATGTCATTTTAGATCCTCCTCCTTCCATTTGTAACTGACTTTCCATGATCTTAAAAAGTTATAAAACAACGATTTAACTGAAATAATAGACCTAGGGACTAACCATATGTCTAATGAAAACTCCAAATCCCTAAAGATTTCTAAATTGACCATTGATACCAACTATAAGGACCCGACCTTAAAACATTACATAATATTGAATTAAACAAATATTTCACATTGAGGATCTTTTCAGATTTAGAGTTTTAGAGAATTAGGATATGACTATGGCATCTCAAAATATTACAAAGTAGAAACTTCTACTCAGTTTCCCTTTTTTCATAAAATAAAAACTCTTGATAAAAAAGAGTATTGTCTAGTTCCATGTGTAAGACAGCATGACTTTTCATTGATCTCATCCTTGACCCTATTCCACATTATATCATATGAAAAACATTTCAAAAATGTGGGATGAGCATAAAAAGCTTAGTAAGGTATACACAATGAAGGAAAACTGTTAGATTCTCAAAACAACAAGTAAACTAAAAATACTTTTACATAAGTAATACTTTTTACCTTTATGAAGTAGTAAATTCTCTTCATTGAAATAAAAGATCAATACATACCCTTTTGTAACCAAAAGATTACCATAAAACCCATATAAATAACACATAACATATAAAGGTAACTTGGTACATAAATATACTTAAATGGAATAACCATACGGTCGACTTCCACACATATCACTAAATGGAATAGCCATACAACCGACTTCCATACCCATTGCATTGGAGGTTATAACATAACCACCCGTCCTGGTTTATCACAACACTACCCGTCATATGGTTTATCATGTAACCACCCATCAAATTTCCATGTACCATCATAAAAAACAAAATATTTCCAATATAGATATTTCACTAATAACATTTCATTTGAAATCACAAGAAGTAATTTCAAGATATTTAAATAATCAATCCATTTTCATAAAACATTTAAAAAAATATTTTTTTGAATCAAAGTGTCCCATACCACTTTGAAGCTTTTAATGGAATGATAATTTTAAAACATTAATTTCCATATAAATAAATACTTAAAACCATTTTTAAAACATGGACATTAATGAAAAAGATTTAGAATAATAAATCTTTAAAACATTTAACATGATATTTTAGTTAAAGAGTTTTTAACAAAATGAGAGAATCTTGAATACCAATAATTGAGGAATAAAATTTAATCAGAACAATATAATATCATGAGAGTAAAGGTATTAATGATATAATATGACAAAGGACACTATATACACCATATAAAAGTGAATTGGTGCGTAACAATAATGAAGTCTCAATGGAAATGTAAATTGAGATGAAATCCCTCATAAAGATAGTATCTTTAAATTAAGGATAAATAAATCACATAATTATGTGTGAAAAACATAAATACACCCAATATAAGTGTATATTATGTTTAAAAAATCATAGGTCATTCACACATATTAATAGGAAGATATATTCAAGAAGTACAAGTTTAACCCAAAGAATTGAAATTGGGTTAAGAAGTTCTCTTGCAAAAATTCGACAGCCTAACAGTGTCACATTAAAATTCATAAAATGAGTTGATGAGATTAAAAGGGTATCTCATCACTTGGACATTAAATTTACATCAATAAGGATATATAATAACATATCCCAACATCATTAAATGTAAATTAAAAGACATAACATAAAGAAGAATTTAAAAAAGTGGAGGGTGAAAGGTTCCCTTACCGATTTGGTAACATACAAAACATACTCCACATGAAAGAAGGATCATACAATGAAGATGTAAATACTCATAAATTAATGTATATTACACAAATATTACAATCATGGGCATTATATACACCACACAAAAGGAAATAGTGGTAAATATATCATGAATCTCACAGGAATAAAAAGTGAGATGAAACCCTTTACTACGTTGTAAACAAATGAGTCGTATGACCATAAGTTAATAAACACATAATAATCATACAATACCCTGAATAAAATGATAATAATGATAATATATTTCAAATGTAAGTGCACAATACACCACATTCAATGAAAAAGTGGCGAACAATGGAAATCTCACAGAATTAAAAGTGATATAATAAGATCCATTACCTTGTGTCAGATTTGACATGTTTGTTCCTTGTTATTTCTGAATAATAAACATAATTTAATTTTATAATTGATTAAGGAACCTTTTTAATTTTCATTATTCCTTTTATATCACTTACTACCATGCAATAATCATTTTTTAGTCATTAAAGTTAACAATGGTCGTTTTGTCGATATTTGGTACTTGAGTAAAAAAATGAATACCTTATTATTACAAGATGTCCATGTGGTCCACAGTAAATTATTTTAAGAATGATATTAATTATTTTTATATCATATATATCATATATATTCATCATATATATGTATTTATAACAGTACATAACATTTGAGGATAAGAAATTAAATGCACCGTTCATGGAGACGGTAAGCTGTATGTGCGCATGAACGGTACATTCATTTCTATTTTATATATTAATTTAATGAAAAAATAATTATATATAGTTATATTATAATTCCAGTATAATATTTTATATTATATCATTCACTCCATCCTTTATACATCCCCCATTTGGCATTAATGAGTCATATCACTTTGAGGGGGCAGTAGTCCGCATTTCCTCAAATGAAATTATCGCGTTTATCCATAATGGAAATCATAAATGTATGATATATAAGAAAAATATAGAAGCATGATGAAAACAAAAAAAATATATATATAATATATAAATATATTGTCATCTTAATGGCCACTATGATAGGTGGTAGGAGATAATCGAACAATCATTGTCTTGTGAGATGTTAGTTTGCCATCCAAAGAAACAGTATATTCTTCACCCATTAGATGGAGTTGTGTGTCTGTGTAGTTCTAATAAATCCCATAAAAAATCCTAGTTTATTTAGGATACTGTTTTTGTTATAAAATAAAGTAATAAAATGATTTTATGGGTTGGTGAAGTAAAATAAAAGAAAAAAAGTTAAGAGGAATTGTTACCATTAATTTGGGTAACATTCTTTGTTTTTAACCAAAATGACTTCTTGAAGTTCCTTCTTCCTAAGGTCAGGCTTCTAGGAAGAAGAGAGGAGTTTAGGGAGATTAGTTGGTCAAAGTTTGGAAGATCCAAATGTCTTTAGAGGTGTGAGTAATTGGTTAGAAGTGGTTTCCTTTTATAAGGAGGAGGAGGGTCTCTTTTGGAAAGTGTGAAACTATTATTTTATTATATAATCATATTCGGTTTCTAAAGGTCCAAAACTAATTACAGTCAAAGCTAAGATGACCCATGGTTGAAATAAAATCATCCAAAAATAATTGGACAGGTTTTGGATGTTATTTTAATATTTTTAATCTTATTTATTTAAATCATTTATTAATGAGGTATATACAACATCATTAATGTGTGATAAATAATTTAATTTATTTGTTGTCTAAAAATTATAAAACAATTACCATGTTGTAAGAAATCGTTTTATCTTTACAATTAATATTTATAGTCGAAATTATAACTTATATAACCCCATTTAAAAATTACTTTACTAAAATATATTTGTTTCTGTCATTTTTGCCTTTACATTAAATTAATTAATCTAAAGTGTCATTATCACTCTTAGGTGGCTCCATGGGGTCCCAAAATCGACCCAAAGATGCTTATGGTCATCCATGACTCATATAATAAGGTTAGGAAAAGTTTTAAGGTAATTCATTATTATTATGATATTATGTTTACCTTAAATTACCCTATTTATCTTTAACCGCGGTAAATAAAAGTCAAAGGTTACTATTCACCCAAATTTATTTTAATCTTATTGAACAAGATTTTACATTCTAATAACAACCATTTATGTCAGATTTTTTAAATTCAATTCACAAATGCTGTAACATTTCATTTAAATGAAAAATTCTGTTTTTTAACTAATACTAAGTGGTTTCACTATTAATCACAAAATTGATGTTTTTTAGAAAAAAACAAAAAATTAACCTAAGATATATTTGATATTCCAAATTAAAAAATGATGTCTATTTTAGAAAATTAAAAACATCAAAGTTTCATTAATTATTATAAAATTAATTCCCATTTTCAAAACAAATAGCATGTTTTTAAGAAATAATAACTATCAAAAGATTGAAACTTGTTTATGATCAATTTCAAAATGAATTTATTTTCAATAACCAACATTATATTTAATGGAAAAAATATATTCTAATTACACTTTAAAACCAATTAAAAAGATAATCTAACCATATAAATAAATTAGATTAAAAGGCACTTTTGAATTAAAATACAGTATTTTCACTATTCATTAAAAACTGAACTTTATTAGAAAAATAACAAAAATTTATCCAAATTAAATTTTGATGTCCTGATTATAAAGAAGGATTTTATTTTGTCAAATATAACCTTAAAATGACCAAAATTATATTTAAAGATGGTTCTCCATCAAAAGGCGGTAAATCGACGTTTTGATGAATAATAGAGTATTCATGCTTAAAATTAGATTCATTCACATTTTATGCCACTAGATTTTATTGGTTAAAAGTAAAAACATTCGACAAACATGTATAATCATATTGTATTTAGTTGTATCCATTCCTTCCAATACCACGGAAAGGCATTAACTACCATTTAAAATAATAATATTATATTATTAGTGTGAAAAGTATGATTTCAAAGAAACATGTTATCGCATATTAGGTAAGCCATAAAACATAGCATCCCCTTTAAAGTAAAATTAATAATTATTTTACAAATATTAATAAATATGAAAATTTCATATTATTTATTTAACTGAGATGTTACAAAAAGTTTCTATTAAAAATGTAAATTTTTATGATAACGTTTTATGGTTATAGTTAAATTCATCCAATAATAGTTACTATGAATAATTATGGCCTTATAACTTAGTTTTAACCTAAATTAACCTGATTTATCATTTATCTAGGTGATAAATTTTACCACAATTGCTATTAATAATGCATTAAAATGAAAGGGACCTACTTACTAAGATTGAGACTCATGATTAAAAATATATTAAATATTTGATCAAATTAAATTTTAATAATTTTCATAAATTAATTTTAAAATAAGTGTACAAAACATGATGAAAAACACGTTTTAGAAGAATATATTTGTTCTTCAAAATGCATTTCTTGTATAATGTTTTTTACGAAATTCAATTATAAAATAGATTTCATTTAACCTAATTAAATTATTAATAATATAATGGTAGTAATTTAGATTTTCGAAAAATTTAAAACAAAATGAACCTTTTCTAATGGTTTAATTGAAATACAATTTTCAATAAAAATAAGTACTTTTCACTATTAACTGGAAGATAAATATATTCAGAAATATACTAAAATATCACCCTAATATAATTTTTAAATTATAATTTATAAATTGAAATTATTTTTACAAAATAAATTTAATATATGTTCAAAGATTTAATTATAATATTTTCTCACAAAATGAAATAAAAACATGTTTGAAGAAAACGTATTTATAAAGCCTAAAATAGGTTTATTGAAAATTGAGAACTTATTCCATAAGATTTAATCAATGAATTTTTATTGAGTTGGTATTATATATATATATATATATATATCATAATTTGGTTAATATTATTCATCTACTATGATTTAATGGATAGGTGATAATGGTGATGTCTAAATACAAATATTTTAGGGTTGGTTTTAAGCTTGGTGTTTCGTGTTATGTATGATATCAGACATAATGTTCATAATTTAAATTCTCAAGGTGTTACGCCTTTATCTTAAAATTCATCTGATTCAACCGTGAAATTCATATTTTTATATATTCAAATAATCCACTAGAAATCTTCCTCATAATGAGCTACTAATTACTGCAATTTTGTTGAGGCTAGGGAATGGAAATTTTTCATTGGATATTTTGTTAGTTAATTTATTTATTTACAGAACATTCATGGGGTGTACAGTGCCAGGATCTCATCTATTTTCACTTTTTATTTTTATGATGAAACTCAAGCTTGTATGTGTCTTCAGCATGGCATGCAAGACACACCATGACCTTAGATGTGGGTGTTTTGATTTCAATCTCCTCATATGACCCATGATTCTAACCTCCATGGTGAGTCCCTGACCTTTTCAATATGTCTAATACCATGATTCAACCTTCCTTCTTCAATTTCCATGAATTCATTCCTTCATCATCATCACTACTCTGAAACACTCTGTATTTGGCATTCTACCTTGTCCTATCAGCCATTATATTTCTAAAAATGGCATAAACCAATTATTATTGTAATTTTTTCGTATCAATGATATAAACTATGACCAATATCCCATTTTAGTGGTTATGTTGGTCCCTAATACTCCCTATGAAACAATTATTGGCCTTCTATACCATAATGGTTGTCGTGGTATAAACAATTCAAGTGAGGTATTTTTCTTTCTCAATCGAATTTATAGAGGGAATCATTCATGATGATTTTAGATGTAGTGGAAGCACCTATTGGAACAAAGTCCAACTCAAACTTTATTAAATTTGATGGATGATTCTCAATGTTCATGGGGAAAATTTCCTGACTGAAAAACAATTTCTGAATAATGTTAAAAAATAAAACTCTGGAACTAAGATGAGATCCTTTCACGACAATTTTATAATTAATTTAAGAAAATAAGAAAGGCTGACTCAATATTTAGATCTTTCTTAATTGAGTTTGTTGATCATTCTCATCTAATAATTGTATAATCATTGAGTTTCAAGTTTCTAAATTAGCACCACTATATTCTTGATCCACACATGATCATTTCAATATTTGGAAAATATCGATGAATCTATATGTACTAGCATGACCAATTGATCATATTAAGTCATTCACATATGAACACTTTATGTTCCTTTGGGATTAATGGAATCTCGCTTATTATTTTCATTTTTAAGAGGATAATGGGAGGAGGAAGATCTTGATACGAATCTCTTGTGCACAATGATTAACCTTCTCTAGATGGAAATAGTAGTATATATATAGACTTAAGGATGGGATTTAATATTTAAATAATTGAATATGTATCCTATAATAAAATATTAAACCCCATTAGACCCCATTCTGTGTGGTAAAATAATATTAATATTTTGTTATATGGAATGAACTAACAGGAAAAATGATAAATATTATTTTACCATATTTCAAATTAATTTCTATTATCAGGCCTAATATTGGTTGGCTAGTCCTCCTCAACATTTATTGAATTCCCAAAGAAGTATTGTTATTAAATATCCTTCATCCAATAAATAAATATTCAATTCACATTCTATTGAATAAATATTTATTTAATATTCACATAACTAAATAAATATTTATTTTGGATCGAATAATAAGAGATAAATAAATATTATATATTCACATAAAAAAATAATTACCTTGTAAATAAATATTTAGTTAATATTTGTAGTCATTTAATAAATACTTACTAAATAATAATTTTCTGTCTGAAATATAATATTTATTCCCATTTTTAAATTTAAAAAAATATTCTACTCTGATCAAAGGAAACATTTAGTGTGTATCCCTCTAGAACTCTTCATGAATGTAATTGGGTTGGCTTTAGTAATGTCCAATTTTAATTTCTAGAAATGGTTCAAGGATCCCACAGAGGAAAAAAGATATGTTGCAATGATAAATCAACATAAAAACTATCACTATGTAATATACTCTCTTTGACTCAATATCTCATTAAGCATGTTTCATACTTGTGTCATCAACCTTAACTCTTGACATAACTTTCTTTGATTATCCTGAATAAAAATTTCTACATCACTATGTCCATGGAATTTATTTTTATAGTTCCATTACAATAAATGGTTTGAGATATTAGCTTCTATAAAAATAGAAGGTAAAAATCCTTCCCCAACTTATTCATTTATACCATATCATTTTTAATGCTTCCAATGTACCAAACTTCTCTATGAACCATATAATCATGGATTAGGGAAAAAATCAAAGTGAGAGATTCAAGATATGAATTAATAATAATGACAAATTATAAAGATTGTATCCTTAATTTCCTTAACTATGGACCATTATTGGATCTACTTTCAATAAACAAACATTGGTGGGGTTCCCCTTTTTCAAAAATATTACAAGAGTACCACTCACCCACCACTATAAAAGGCCTCCTCTCCTCCCACATTATCACACCTCTCAAACCACTTTGGATCAAACACTACCTAAATATCTCCCAAACAAACTTACCTTCCTCTTTGAAGCCTCACTTTGGTTATAAAGAAATCCAAGGAAGTCCTTTTGGGAAAACCAAAAGGAGTTACCCAAATAAGAGGTAACACCCTCCCTCAAACTCCTTAATTTTATTTTCATTCTCCACTCAAAAAAATATTATTATTCAATGATTGTATAAAAACACAAGTATCCAAAATATACTATAATTTTTTATGCAATGGTTTCAACCTACACTTATACACACTCCAATCTAATGGATAATAAACATACTATTTATGAGTATGGCAAAATAGAGCCTCCCTAAATGAAGACTCTTCATTTTTCCTTTAACGCCTATCATGGTAGAAATTAGGATTGAAATTATGTTTATATATGTTATGTATTATATTTATTATTTATTTAATATTATATAATTATTTTACAATAAATATCATTTTTTGTATCATTTTTTGTTAAAAATATAATTTCATTTGAGGAAGTGTGGACTATCACCCCCTCAAAGAAATATGATTCATTCATAAACTACAAGGAAGGTATTAAGGGTTTCTTTAGTGAATATATATAATTTAATTATGATATATATATACATATTTATTTATTTTACTCTCATTATTTTAAAACAATAATTAAACGTAAATAGCGTTCATGCGTTCGAATGACTTACCATCACCATGAATGGTGTATTGTGTTTCAAACTTATATATTCCTTTTATTATTGTAATGAAATTATACTGAATATAAATTCTATTTAAATCATGTTTTAAATTTTTTAAATTTTTATATAATTGTAAGGACCAAATTTATAACAAATTAACACACATATGAAAAACAAATCATATATTACCATAAGTGAAACCTTAACATAGAATTATTAACAAGTGGTTAATATAAATCCATAATCAAACCATATATTGTATTATAAGTAATAATATGGTTTTTTAAAGGTTTATAATAAATTTATATTTATTATATAGGTGTTTTAATGTGTATGATGAGAGTCAAGACACGAGGTAATGGATTTTCATCTCACTTTTTTATATCCATGAGATACATGTCATGCTAACCACTCTTTTTATTTTTGTGTGTTTTATATAATGATCCTGAATGTATTATGTTATTATTATTATTATTTAATTTTTGGGTATTTACATAACCATTCTATTTTATCTTTTTAGTGGGGTTTATGGTTCAAAATGTTTTTAAGAGTATATTGTATTTTTTCATGGAAAATGGTTTTGAAATAGTTTACAAGGATATTTATAAGATTCATGGAAAAATATTTTAAAATTTTTTTCAAGATTAATTTATAATTTTTTGAATTTATTCTCAAGGAAAATATTTCTTATAATTTTTTAGTCTTTAGAAATCATTTTTCAAAGAATAATGAAATTTTCCTCAATAAATATTTTTAACTGACCTTTCAAAAAAAATTCTCATCTAAAATGACATCTGTTGGTGTTAATCAATATATTATACAGAAATTATTCAATGTTTCTGTTAATATTATTTCTATAAATGGTTTATTTTTTGATGGAATGATGTTTATGAAAAACATTTCTCTTTTATTGGGTTTATACTTTTAAACACTTCTTCTTTTCATGGGAAATAATTTTGATAAAATGATTTTGAAACATATATGTTTTAATAGGTTGTGACATGATTGCAGTTTTATGATAGAAATTTCATTTCATATGCTAATATATAATTATGTAGGATTTTTCGGCACATCTATGTATCATTTCACTATGAGATGGGTGGGACCTATATCTCCCCCCAATGCTTTGGGTAGAGATTTATACCTCATGAGATAGACATAACTGGTATGAGGGGTGAACTTGGTTCGGTATTATTGGGATAGAACGAATAAGTATACTCAGTTCATTAATATAGGTCCAGAATGGGGAGTGAAATTAGTTCAATAAATTAATTTTTCCACTAATATCGACATAGTATTAATTCCTTGACTACTATATAATTCATTATATATTCTTATGTGTCAGTCAAAATTTCATCTTCTGTTCCTATGTTGTGATTTCATTGATTATGTCATTTATTTTCTTATTATACAAGTATTATTAACTACCAAGAAATATACCATGATTCTTGTTTACTATCTTTGATATGCAGGTTATGATCTTTCATTTTCATGATAATGTTCTCATACGCTTATTCTTATGATTAGGCTTATGTATTTTCCTTTTTAAAATTTTTGAGCATCTAATCTCACCCATTTTTATGTTTACTTACCAAATTTTATGAAGATATGTATTATGATTTATGTGTTTAATAATGGTTCTAGTCAAGACTAACCTAGTGGTAGATTATGTAGCTCATTTTATGTACCAATGTTTATGTTTCCATCTTTCCAAATGCACCAGACTAGTGCGGTCATTGAGAAACTATTTTTATAATGTTTTTTGTATTTCACAAAATTTATGTATTGTTAACATATGAAAATCAAGGGTTAGATGCACCCAAATTTACTATATAGGTATATGAGTTTTTTTAGTACAGGTATGGATTGAATCTATAGGGACTAAAGATGAAACCATGAGACAGTCATATTTGATGGATGGTTTGGGCTATGAAGTTTCCAACATAGGGGAATTGATTTCGATTCAAGAAAAATTACATAATTTAAAGAAAAATAAAAAAAATTAATTGATCTAAAACAATTAAATAAGATTATTCGATCATAGGTTGTCTCTTGGGTTAGATTGGATGTATTTATTTTCTTAGAAATTTTTGGGTTACTAATTCAAGATGTATACACAAAATGATAAAATTAATTAATATAATTAAAAAATTTAATCCCTAAACTATTCTAAGTATAATCACCAATTAACTTATAGTATCACTTAAATGATAACTCCAATTAATTGGATCATACTAGCACTCAAGATGTCTCACCGTTAAAGTGGCCGAAGATGAAGAAGAAAATAAATCATTGAATGGAAATATTAAAATAATTATTTGAATTTAAATCACATGAAATAGAATTCAATAAAAAAAGATGAAACTCCATAGTATTAACCAATAAAATTTTATCCCTCCAATGATTATATTCTATCAACGGAAGTGGAAAATTGACTTAAGGAAGTGGGATTACAGAAGAAAAACATTGAAATAATGATCACTCCACCATTGTGTAAAGAAATTTAACAAAATATGATGTGAATAAAATCCCTAAATAAGGAAAAGGTATAAATTTTATATTTATAATAATAAAATAAGATAAAAATAAAAAGATATTTTATTAATAAATGAATGTGAATGGAAAACTTACATGAGAAAAATTGACTCTATGATTACAAAATGAAAGCGGAAAATAATAATTGAAAGAAAAACATGCACCTCCAAATACCTTCTCCAAAAACACATTATATAGTTATATTAGGAGCATTATTTTCACCCCTAAAAACAATTCATCTCTCTATTAATTAATAGAGTCAAAAGGTGGGTGAAAATAGAAGAAATTGGACGTTACATTGTTGACCAAACATATAGGACTACATTCATCCCCCTTGTTGACATTTATATTTCTAACTGAATATTTCTGAATAATAAAGGTTATTAAAAGGATAAAATATTATTCCTTGTTTCCTCTAATAGTTTTAAAAATTTCATTCCAATTGGATCATCCATTTAGAAGTTATACATGATATGGTGGGATGACTTTATGGGCGTTTAGATCATTCCCACTATTTAAATATCAAATTGGATTTAGATTATCTTAATGAAAACTTCATAATTAGCACTGCCCACAGATGAATGAAATTTTCCCCATATGTTTATCTTTCTACAGTTATAATTTGAGCTTTATTGTCCATAGATTGTGTGCCCCACTTTTGTTTGATTGGCCATCGGCACATTGTGCTTTTTCCAGAACATTTCTACATTAATGAACAAAAATATTCATGTTCCCTTGGGAATTATCCATTAATTTTTCAAGATAGAATGTTCCAAATAAAGTTATCAATCATATCAAAAAATTTCAAATTAATAAAATTGACGAAATTAATTCCACAAATAGATGATTGATTGGGCCCAAAATTGAATTTTAAACATGAATTACACTTGAGATAAGAAATGAAGTTCAATTTCTATAATGAACTAAAAATGATTTTTATGGAAAATAAAACACATTAATATTAAAATATTAAAAATGAATATTATCCTCTTCCATTGGATAATGATACCCCCCCCAACTTGATTTTTTCTTGTCCCGATTAAAATGTATCTAAAAATATCATATTTAATTACATTTTTCAAAAACATTTTAACAAGAATCTCTCATAGAAACAAAATTCCAAAAAATCATTAAACCATTAAAATTAATTTCACACAAGATATTTCAACAATAATATCCCAATCCTAAGACGATTCCTTTGTTAAAATTCATTGTCCCATTTTATCCAGTCTCAATTAAGAATTATTATGTGTTGTGGATCACAAAAGACATGGGGAATATTTTCTTATTAAAGGGGGAAAAATAGAAGCACTATGTGGGAATGAAATTAAACCATAAAACAATTGTCTAATTATGTTTTATTTGTTTTTTGTTTTTTGTTTTTTTAACCATGATATATATGAAAAGACTAACTCAATGAAGACCTCTATGGAGTCACAATCCCCAAGTGTCAGATGCCATGCATATTTCCAATTCCATGATCTACAATATAGATATAAAGACATACTCTAGGCATGAAAACTCGGAAGTCATGATCCTCAAGTTTCAGATGCCACACATTTGAACAAAACATTTCATTATATGGTCATTTTTCATTTTTTTTATACTAAAATTAAAATTAAAGTGGCCCTAAACCCTATGTTTTGATAAAGGGACCCAATAACTAAAATTTACGCCCAATATCCAATGGACATGCATTGTGAAATTTTAATTAATAGGATGAAATGTAAACATTGAAAAATCACATCGGACAACCACACTTTCCAAAAAATATTCTCATGAACTTAAACATGCATTCAAATTATAATGAAGGCATTAAAATGATTTAAAAATCCGTTTTCAGGCTTCAAAATGTACATTAATGAATTAAAGTATAAGGAAATGGAGTTTTTAATTTAAAATTTTATCATAAAATCCAAATATTTTTTAAATCTATATTTTTATGCCCCCCCAACTTTGAATGAAACTTCCCATATTTTTAAATGAGAAGAAAAATGAGAGAAAAGGATTTGGAAGAAATATGGGAGATGTGATTTTAAATTAAATCATGTAATAAGACCAACTAGTTTTCAATATATGACCTATCAATAAGAAATTTATTAATTTGAATTCATGTCATTTATTGACTCCTTAGGGTTGATTTAAGGTTGGGTTTGATCTCTCGATTACATGGGTTTTATTAAAAATGATAAAACATATTCAGCTATTAAATCATACAAATAAAATTTTAAAATACATTGGAAACTTCAAGGTTTACCCTTGAAAAAAATAAAATAAAAAAATTATAAAAAAATCATAACATGAGCTACCTCCTAGAAAGTGCTTAATTTTAAGTCGTTAGCTTGACTTTGACCCCCCCCCCCACCTAAACTTATCCAATTCTATCTTTAAACATTTTAGTTACCCCATCTTTCCCAACTTCAAAAATATATATATATTTATTATTTTTGTATAATTTGTGTAGTAATGCACTGACCCCAGTTACCCAGAGTCAGTACATTATTTTAATACATTGGCAAGATTACAAGGAAACACGTCCTGAAGGACCGATCAGTTAAGCAGTCTTGGAAAATAGATTACAAACATGATTGTTACATTACACTTATAACATACAAAACAACATAAATAATCCTTGATTAACGCCATTATTCCCTTGAATTAACCCTAAATATAAAATCCCAATACACTTCTTGGAATCATGGGAAAATTAAACCATTGAAAGAGGTGAGCTCAGATGCTCAGTAAGGATAACAATACAGCAAAAGATTTAATAAATAAGCATAAAAATTTAAGGCAATATATAAATAAAAAAAGCCTTTTAAAATTGAACTTCATAATAATATTACAAAATGGAAATTAAATAATGCCATTTACGTATTAACATGGATGTTATACTAGTCGAATAATCACAAGAAATATCAATAAACACTTTCATAATGATGGAATGAATAATGCTGAACTTTAATTTCTGTGTCAAGGCCTCGTGCCAAGACCTAAGGGATAACTATAACCGGAACCCAACCTGGAGAGCCTCTATAACCGGACTCCAACCCGGAGTGCTCTAATAACCAAAAAACAAGCCTGAGTGCCTATAATTACCAGAAACCAACCCGGAGTGCCTCTAATAACCAAACACAATCCGGGAGTGCCTCTAATAACCGGACACCAACCTGGAGTGCCTCTAATAACCGGACACCAACCCGGAGTGCATATAATAACCGTACACCAACCCGAAGTGCCTCTAATAACCAGACACCAACCTGGAGGGTCTGTTGTAACTGGACCCCAACCCGAAACATACTAGTCCAACACATTCATCTTAAGAAGAGGATGAAATATAACTTAAATATTCATATTAAAACTAGCATACGAAATGCCAAAACATTAATCATAAACCATTAATGGCATAAAAATAACTCATCCATAGTCAGACATATCACAAAACCTTAAATACAATATGGATGATTTTATCATAATAAATCAACTTCAAACAACTGTAAAATTTATCAAAGGATATTGAAATAGATGAAAATTATTTGTAAATATCTTTGAGAGAAATACCTCTTTTTCACTAAAACATTTAAAAGTCACACAATTTAGAAAATAAGTCATTTAAAGACATTTTTGAATCAAATTTTCCCATAAAACATTGAAACTTTTGAATGGAATTAACATTTTAAAAAAATTTATGTCCATATAAATAAATCCATAAAAATCATTTTGATGACATGGATATTAATGAAAAAGATTTAGAAGAATAAATATGTAAAACATTTGAAATTATGTTTTAGTAAAAATTACCTTAAAATAATTCCTTTTAAAACTCTTTCATAAAACATGAATATGGATAATAAATATGTCCCAGTAGATACTTACGTAAAAACAACCTCAGATAATATAGAGATTGGGAAATTAACCCTTACCAATTTTGTAACATACGAAACATAAAACCCATGAAAGAGGTATCATATAATGAAAATGTAAATACACATAAATTAAAGTGTATTACACAAATAATACAATTATGGGAAGTAAATACACCACACAAAAGGTAATAGTGGCAATATGGTATTAATCTCACGGGAATAAGGAGTGAGATGAAAACCCCTTACCTTGCACTTTCCTTTAATCGAGGTTACGTTTAGCCTCCCGTATGAATACTATAGTATGTTATTAAATTATACCAGCACCATATTAATATTTATGATATTTGACATTATTCATTTATGACTTTATACTACCCATTTAATAATAATTTCCATGTTATATTAATATTTCGTGTAATAATCCCTTTCTTTATCATACGTTTTTGAAATTGTTACTCTTTATTGTATCACTTAGATCATGATTTAAATACATCCATAATATAAAACATTGTTTATATATCATATATATTTAGAATATAAATATGTATAATATACATATATATGAAATTCCTACCTGCAAATCATTTTTTTCTTCCATTTATGGGGACGGTAGTCCGTACATACGCATAAACGATGTTTCTATTTTCATATAGTATTGAACAGAAGTAAGTGAATAAGATATATGTAAGTACATAAATAATTATATATATAAATATATATATATCTCTAGTATCATTATTATGTCATATATTTCACACATATTAATAATATATATATATAATCATTGATGAATGGTGAACTTGGAAATTAATCTCATCGCGCCGTGGAGACGGTAATCTGTACGTACGCTTGATGGAAAATATCATTCTTTTGATATTAATATAATATATAATAGGATTGTAAATAATATATACATAATCCTTATCATTTTATATTTATTATTTACATCAAATACACATCATTATTATACCCATCCAAACAGTAATGTATTGAATAAAAATTACACCACGACGTGGAGACGGTAAATCGTACGTACGCACGTATGGTGACATGTCATTTAAAGGGTGGATAGAATAATGAATTTTGTTGTTCCAAAATTATAATAACATCAATGTATATAGAATATACTGGAGTTATTATTTCATAATGGAATCAAAAAAGAAAAAGGAAGTTGAAGAAGAAAGGAACTTGAAAGAGGCTGGTGAAATCATTACCTCTTCTTTGGGTTCTCCCTTTTGATTTGATCAAAAGGGATCCTTAGGATGGCTTTGGGATCAAACTAAGGCCTCTAGGTTGAATATAGGATAGTTGAGAGGGTATTTGGGCAGTGGTTGTCTGAGCCAAATGGCTTAGAAGGTGTGAATTAGAGTGAAGGGCGAGTTCCCTTTTATAAGAGGGGTGAGGGGCACCTTAGGAAAAACATAAAATATTATTTTATAAAAAATTTATATTCGGTTTCTAATCCCTTAAAAGTTTTTTATTTAAAGTCTTTGTTGCGAATAGGTCGAAATAAACTCATCCAATATGTTTTAGACAGGTTTGGGTCATTTTAGTAACCTTATATTTTAGTTTTAACTCTTAGTTAATTAGTTTAACATTTACCTTGTCTCTTTGTATTTTTTATTATATAGTTAATAAACTAACTATATACTTCCAAGATACCCCCATGTGGTCCATTAATGATACACCTATCATGATATAAGTACCTTGGACGATCTTTATATTTTTTTGGAATAGAATATCAATTAATACTATAATATTTGTCTTAAACACTCTTTTATATCAATTTTGACACTATTGGGTATTTTGTTTTTGATAAATTCATAACAGATATATTACATCGAAAATAAAACATATAACCAATCCTAATCTGTCATAGTGATCTAGAAAATTATTGGAATTCATAAAAAGTCTCAAATTACATTTATTTGGAAATTTATAATATCAAATATTTTAATATTTCATTAATTAGGTAATTGGTGCATCAACATTGTGTCATATATAAATTAAATTATTTAATATCTAAAAATTATAAATAAAATATCATTATGTATGAAATCGTCCTAGCATTAAAATTAATATTTACAATCGAATTTATCTTATGTATAACCCTATATTTAAAATGTTTTGGTAATTAAACTTTGATTTTAACTCTTTTAACTCTCCTTTGAATTAAATAATAATAAATGCCCAAATCTAATCCAAGTGGACCTAAAAGATAATATTTTATTCCAAAGGTTGATTTTGGTCGAGATACAGTTGTCCAATAGAATTATGACATGTGTTAGGGTAATGTCAATTTCATTTTTACCCTTAATTACCCTATTTATTTTTTACCATGGTAAATAAAAGTAAAAAGTTACTCTTCACCAAAAATTATTTTTATCTTATTGAAACACATTTTACTCCTTAATATTAACTGTTTCTCGCAGATTTTCGAAATTCCACTCACAGAAGCTGTAAAATTATGTTTTACGTGAATTTCCAAATTCTCCTAGGAGGTGGGTAAAAGACGGTGAAAAGGTTCAATAAAATTTTTATATATCTAAAATTATTCTAAACTAACTTCAATGAATTACATTGAACATATATAAGATTATGTATCTATTTTGACCTTAATTAAATTTAAATAAAATAAATAATTATTTAAATAAAAATTAATTTTTAAACCATAACTCAGGTTTTTTAACTATTCATCAAATATTGAAAGTTTTCAGAAAGAATTAAAAAAATTTACCCCAGGATAATTTCAATATTCTGAAACCAAATATGATGTCCATTTTTAAAGATAAAATTTATAAAATTTCAAAAAGTGGGTATTACTGTTCATAACGGCTACATTGATTGGTCATAATGTGTTAGAACTCGATATTGCGTATAAGAAATGATATTGTATTATTCAAAGAGAAGCGTAATGTGAAAGCCTTGGGTGTTACATTCTCCACTCCTGAAACAAATTTCTTCCTCGCAATTTATGCGCGGTATTGGAATCTTTGGGTTGACATTTCAAAATATCAAAGTTGAAATCCCACATCGAAAAATGGATTAATGATGCTTCTATTTAAAATAAAGAGTGGTATGTATGAAGGTTACTGAAAGTAACATATAATAGGGTTCCATTTAGGAAAATATGGATATGGAAGATAAATCTAACCATCAATATCTGATGGAGAGTAGTAGAGAACATGGCTATGAAAAGGCCAACAATCCCAAAGCCATAAATTTGTGATGATCTAAGGTACCATCTAGGACAACATTTTTGTTCTGTGTTCCTTTTTTAAATGTTGAGGAATTTATTTATGAGATTGGCTAATATCATAAGGAGATATATGTACTTTATATTTAGAGTTTTATCAATTAATAAATTTCTACCACAAAATCATCTTTCACCCCAAAACATAATACAACTCAAAAATACTCTATTTATCCTAATCGTATAGGGTTCCAAATATAATTCATTTATAATTCACATATCATACCCTTTAAAAAACTACATTATTATATCCAAGAACATCACGTATTCCAGTGGTAGGCGATAAATCCCAATTGTACTATGGTTGTGGGTTCGATTCCCGCAGCTTTGTCCGACGCGACGGGTCATCACACGGTCTGTGTGTTGCCCTTTTATAAAAATCCAAAAATAACATTTCAAAAATAATCCATTCAAACCTTTAGATATATCCAAAATTCTACTATCCAAACTCACAGTCCAAAATTTATAAGGAACATAAACACAATGAAGATCCTTTTTTTCCATGTAATAACATGTGAACACCTTCATCACGTATTATTTTAAAACATGGTAACATCCTGAATTACCATAAAACCTTATTGATTACATTCGTACTCCATTATTCTTTATAGAATACTGGATATACTCCTTCTATCAAAAAAATTTGTAAACTCCAACAATGACAAATCATTAATCAGTTTCAAGGTAGTCAAGAATATCCAACATAATTTATTCAAATCAACCATCTCTTATTCCAAAATCACTACCTCATTTTCAAGACCATATTAAGGATTACATTTCCTTCATCCATGTATTTTAAAAAAACAGTTTATGTTGCTGTTGAGTCACTTTTCATAGTACCATATAATCTCCAATCCCCAATGAAATAGTACTACAGTACAATCCTTATTTATCTCCATAATTCATATAACCAGTACATCGTTGATACAACACTCAAATGAAATAATTCTTTAATAAAAACATAAGAACACTAGTCATTACTCTTAATATGTGGTAGTATCATAACTTTTTTATTATCCAATAGCATCATTTGTGGCATACTCTGATGATTTGAACATTGATTCGCATAGTGTTGCCACTCCTTGCAGATGAAGCATTTTACATTTGAAACCTTTTTCTTACCCTTGCAATCACGAACGTGGTGTCCTTTTTCTCAACACTTATAACACACTCCCATTCCCTTCATGCATCTTCCAAAGTGATTCTTTCCACAGTTATCACATATGGGAAAATCCTTCTTTAACTTCTTCCCTTTATTTGTCTTTCTCTCTACCATCCTTTTCATCTCTGGCTTCCCTTCAAATCCATAGAACTTCAAGAACACTTTTCTTATCTTATCAACACATGATACTATTTCTTTATATGATAATAATACATGAGAGACTATTTCCCTTATAAATGTTGGATTAATACCATGAAAGATATGATCCTTCTTACTCTTTGGATCATACGTATTGATGTATTTCTCATTCCTTCTACTAGGCTCCATTTCTAAACAATGTCATATAGTAGATTAGTTTATGAATAGAAATATCTAATCTCAAACCTTTAAAACACTTAACATACATTAAACAGTTTATGGATATAATCCATTATCATAAAAATGATTTCTTTGAGAATGTATATATTCATAAACACTTCATAATGTTTTGTAAATAAAATGAAAATTATCCTAGGCATATCCCTCGGGAGTGTCGTAACCAATAGTGCAGCAAGGCCCCTTTTCGTGCACCAGTTCTCATTCGAGTTTAGCTCGAAGCGGTATTTTCGGGTTTTACCCCTAGGTACGTCTATGCCAGATCCGCCTCTACCTGCTCATATCCAGATATGGATGTATTGCTCGGAAAACTCACAAAATCTCTACAATACCAAAAATATAGGAAGTTCATCTATAATAATCCTCAAAGTATATCTTAGGGTAATCTACTCTAATCAGAGTTTATCTCAATCTAGTTTCCAAAGTTATTGATAAACTTCCTCTGATACCAACTGTAATGCCCCAACCCCAGTTACCCAGAGTCGGTGCATTATTTTAATACATTGAAATTATTACAAGGAATCATGTCCCAATGGACCAATCAGTTTATTAGTCTTGGAAAATACATTACATAAATGAATGTTACATAACACTTATAACATACAAAACAACATAAATAATCCTTTATTAACGCCATTATTCCCTTGTCTTATCCCTGAATATCAATCACAATACACTTCTTGGAATCTTGGGAAAATTAAAACATAGAAAGATGTGATCTCAGATACTCAGTAAGGATAAAAATACAGTAGAAACTATCATAAATAATCATAAACATTTAAGGCAATGTATAACTAAAACAAAACCCTTTTAAACATGAACTTCATCATAATATGGAAAAAATGAAATGAAATAATTCCATTTACTTATTCACATGGATATTCTACTAGTCAAATAATCACAAGAAATATCAATAACCACTTTCATAATGATTGAATGCATAATGCTGAACTTTAATTTCTCTATCAAGGCCTTGTGCCATGACCTAAGGGATAACTGTAAGCGGAACCCAACCCGGAGAGCCTCTGTAACTAGACTCCAACCTGGAGTGCCTATAATAACCGGACACCAACTCGAAGTGGTTCTAATAACTGGACACCAACCCGGAGTGCCTCTAATAACAGGACACCAACCCAGAGTGCCTCTAATAACCGGACACCAACTCGGAGTGCCTCTAACAACCGAACACCAACCCCGAGTGCCTCTAATAACCGGACACCAACCGGGAGTGCCTCTAATAACCGGACACCAACCCAGAGTGCCTCTAATAACCAAACACCAACCCGAAGTGCCTCTAAATACCGTACACCAACCCAGAGGCTCTGCTGTAACTGGACCCCAACCCAGAACGTACTAGTCCAACACATTCATCTTAAGAATATGATGAAATGTAACACAAACATTCGTATTAAAACTAGAATACGAAATGACAAAACATTAATCATAAATCATTAATGGAAGAAAAATAACTCATCCATAGTCAAACATATCACAAAACATTATATACAATATGGATGATTTGTTTCATAATAAATCAACTTCAAACAAGTGTAAAATTTATCAAAGTATGTTGACATAGATGAAAATGATTTGTAAAACTCTTTGAAAGAAATACCCCTTTTCATGAAAACATTTAAAAGTCACACAATTTAGAAAAGAAGTCATTTAAAGAATTTTTTTAATCAAAGTGTCCCATACCACATTGAAACTTTTGAAATCAATTAACATTTTAAAAACATCCATGTCCATATAAATAAATCCTTAAAATCATTTTGAAGACATGGACATTAATGAGAAAGATTAAGAAGAATAAATATTTATAACATTTTAAATGATGTTTAAGAAAAAAGTACCTTAAAATAATCCCTTTGAAAACTCTTTCATAAAACATGGACATGGATAATAAATATGTCCTGGTATATACATATATAAAAACAACCTCTGATAATAAAGAGATTGTGAAATTAACCCTATCCAATTTGGTAACTTACGAAACCTAAAACCCATGAAAGAGGTATCATACAATGAATATGTAAATACACATATATGAAAGTGTATTACACAAATAATACAATTATGGACAGTACATACACCACACAAAAGGTAATAGTGGCAATATGGCATGAATCTCACGGGAATAAGGAGTGAGATGAAAACCCCTTACCTTGTACTTTCCTTTAGTCGAGGGTACGTTTAGCCTCCTGTATGAAGACTATAGTATGTTATTTTATTATAACATAACCATATTAATATTTATGATATCATATATTATTCATTTATGACTTTATACTACCCATTTAATAATAATTTCCATGTTATATTAATATTTGGGGTAATAATCCCTTTCTTTATCGTACGTGTTTTAACTTGTTACTCTTGATTGTATCACTTAGATCATGATTTAAATAATTCCAGAATATAAAACATTATTTATATATTATATATATATATAATATAAATATGTATAATTGAAATATATATGAAATATAAAACACCTTTTATGGAGACTGTAGTCCGTACGTACGCATAAACATTGTTTCTGTTTTCATATTGTATTGAACAGAAGTAAGTGAATAATATATATGTAAGTACATAAATAATATATATATATATATCCAATAGCATTATTATTTAATATATTACATACTTATTAGTAATATATATAAATTTATAATCATCGATGAATGGTGAACTTGGAAATGAATCTCATCACGTCGTGGAGTCCGTAATCCGTACGTACGCACGAGCGAAAATATCATTATTTTGATATTAATATAATATATAATTGGATGGTGTATAATATATTCAGAATCCTTATCATGTTATATTTATTATTTACATTAAATACACATCATTATTATACCAATCCAAACAATAATGTATTGAATAACAATTTAACCACGACGTGGAGACGGTAATTCATACGTACGCACGTATGGTGACATGTCATTCAAAGGGTGGATAGAAGAACGGATTTGGTTATACAAAAATTGTAATAACTTCACATTATATAGAAGATACTGTAGTTATTATTTTATAATGGAATCAACAAAGAAAATGTAGTGGAAGAAGAAAGGAACGTGAAAGAAGGTGGTGAAATCATTACCTCTTCTTCGGGTTCTCCCTTTTGATTTGATCAAAAGGGCACCTTAGGATGGCTTTAGGATAAATCTAAGGCCTCTAGGTTGAATTTAAGATAGTTGAGAGGGTATTTGGGCAGGGTTTGGCTGAGCCAAATGTCTGAGAATGTGTGAATTAGAGTGAAGGGGGAGTTCCCTTTTACAAGAGGGGTGAGGGTCACCATATGAAATACATAAAATATTATTTTTTAATAAATTCATATTTGGTTTATAATGGCTCCAAAGTTGATTATTTAAATTCTATGGTGGGAATAGGTCTAAAACAACTCAACCAACAGGTTTTATACAGGTTTGGGAAATTTTAATAAACTTATCTTTTAGTTTTAACTCTTAGTTAATTAGTTTGACATTTACCATGTCTCTTTGTATTTTTATATTATATTGTCAGTAAACATACTATATACTTCCAAGATACCCCCAAGTGGTCCATTAATTATATACCAATCATGATATAAGTACTTTTTCTGAGACTTAGATTTTTGGGAATATAATATCAATTAATAATATAATATTTGTTTTAAAAACTCTTTTATATCAATTTTGACACTACTGGGTATTTTGTTTTTGATAAATTCATAACTACATTATTACATCGAAATAAACTCATATAACCAATACTAATATGTCATAGTAACCTAGAAATGTTTTTAAATTCATAAAAAGTCTCAATTTACATTTATTTGGATATTTATAATATCAATTATTTTAATATTTCATTAATTAGGTAATTACTACATCACCATTGTGTCATTAATAAATTAAATTATTTAATGTCTAAAAATAATAAATAAAATTACATTATGTAGGAAATATTTTTAGGTTTCTAATGAATATTTACAATATAATTTATCTTATGTATAATCCTATATTAAAAATGTTTCAGAAATTAAACGTTGATTTTAACGCTTTTAACTCTCCTTTGAATTAAATAATAATAAATGTCCTAATCTAATCCAAGTGGGCCAAAATGATAATATTTTATTCCTAAGGTTGTTTTTGGTCGAGACAAACTTCTCCAATAGAATGAGGACACGTGTTAGGGTAATATTTATATAATTGTTACCCTTAATTACCCTACCTATTTTTAACTGTGGTAAATAAAAGTAAAAAGTTACATTTCAAAAAAACATTATTTTTATCTTATTGAACCACATTTTACTCCTTGATATTAACTGTGTCTCTTTGATTTTTAAAATTCCACTCATATAAGTGGTAAAATTAAGTTTTAATTGAATTTCCAAATTCTCCTAGGAGGTGGGTAAAAGACGGTGAAAAGTTCAATAAAATTTTTATATATCTAAAATTATTATAAACTAACTTCAATGAATTAAATTGAAATTATATAGTTATTATGTATCTATTTTGACCTTAATTAAATTTAAATATGATAAAAAATTCATTAAATAAAAATTCATTTTTAAACCATAACTCAGTGTTTTTTCACTATTCATAAAAATTGAATGTTTTTAGAAAAATACCAAAAATTCACCCTAGGATAATTTAAATATTCCGAATGCAAATATGAAATAAATTTTGAAAGATACAATTTATAAAATTTCAAAAAGTGGGTATTACTATTCATAACGACTACTTTGATTGGTTGCGGTGTGTTAGTACTCGAAGTTGCGTATAACAAACGCAATTGTATTATTCAAAGAGAAGTGTGTCGTGAAAGCTTGGGGTGTTACATGTGTCGTTTTGAAACCTATGTTCTATAATGAGTGGGAAAATCCATTTAATATAAAAAATTGTTGATTTAGTTTAATTTCTAGTATTTCATAAGACATCAATTACGAATCATATTTTATTGGTTATATGAGAATAATAAGCTACAGCTGCAAGGTCTTTCTTTTCACAAACTATGGGATTATTGATTTGGGAATGAAGTAAAATAATTTTGAGCTTGGGATGATTAAAATTTCTGAAATATGTTTGAGAATTTAGATCAAAATCAGTTTCTTTTAAAACAAATTAGAAAGAATTGGTTCATTTTAAAATTGTGATTCCTCCCAAAATATTTCCAGTTGAATGTCAGGAATGGATATAGATTCTATGTTTGTTATCTCCCCCAATGGTTTAGTGATCGGTAGTCTAAACAAATCATCCTTGTAGAAATATTCCAGACACTAAATCCATGATTCCAATATTCCCTCTTGTGAATACAAAAAATAAATTTCATCATGATCTAGACTCCCTTCTACAATTACCTATGGTTCCTCATGTTGACTCCTAGATTCAAAGGATAGTTCATCAATAAATTCAATAGATGTTTGTGGGTAACAAGATTCTTCTATCAAGGTTGAGGTGGGAAGAACATGAGTGGTATTGGGTTGTATTATTATTTCAATTCCTTGTAGTTCTAATATCAATGATGAAACTTATGAAATCATTTTATCTATTTTTTCACACAATTGTTCAAGAATTTTTTGGGGATTAGGTGGGATAATAAGTTCAACATCATAGACTTCATTAAGTTTTTTCTCTTCAACCATCCCCAATATGGATGGAAATTGATCCTTTAAACATTCATCATCACATTAATTGTATATTTCCTCAGGTGTAGGGTAATCATTGAAGGATTTTTCAAAGATATTACCTTTTTTGTGGAATACCAATATTTATTATCCATTTAATTCCAACATGGGTTTATGTAGGGGTAATTTGGAAGAAATTCCATTGGAGTATAATGAAATTTGGATTGTAGATTTTCAGGATACTCACAAATATAAAGGATAACAAATAAGAGAAGTGGTGGTGAGAATATAGTGGTTTGGTGAGAATAGAATGTGAATGTCTAAGATACTTACTTTGGTCCCTATAAATGGCATCAAAATTTTGTTGTACTCAAATTTACCCTACATGAATATATGGTTGTTGTAGTATTGGTTTGGATAGAATCTACCAGTACTAAAGAAGAAACCTTGAGACACTCAAATTTGATTGGCGGTTTGGGATATGAAGTGACCAACATGGGGGAATTGATTTGGATTGAAGAAATAATTATTTAACTTAAATAATAATAAAATAAACAAATTAAATTGATCTAAAACAATTAAATAATATGAGTTGATCCTAGGTTATATCTTTGGTTAGATTGGATATATTTATTTTCTTATAAATTTTGAGGTTACTAATTCAAGATGTATCAAAAAAATGATATAATTCCTCAGAAAAATTTAATAATTTAATCCCGACACTATACTAAGTCTAGTCACCAATTCACATTGGGGATCACTTAAATGATCACTCCAATTAATTGGATCGTACTAGCACTCAAAATGTTTAATCGTTAAAGTTTGTGAAGGTGAAGAAGAAAATAATTCATTGAATGGAAATATTAAAATAATGAACTAAATTTAAATCACATGAAATTGAATTCATTCCAACCCCATGAAATTCCCCAGTATTAACCAATAATGTTTTACCCCTTAATTTATGTTATTCTATCACCGGATGTGGTAATTCTACATAAAGAAGTTGTATTGAAGAAGAAAAAAATTGAAATAACCATCACTCCACCGTTGTGTCAAGAATTTCATAAAAAATGATGTGATTAAACTCGGTCACTATGAAAATGGTATAAATTTTATATTGAAAACAATAAAATAAGAGAATAATAAGAAGAAATTTTTTTAATCATTGAACATGAATGAAAAACATACATGATAAAAATTGACTTTGCAATTACAAAACTAATGTTGGGAATTACAATTGAATAAAAACCTGCATCACAAAAATACCTTCCCCACCAAATCCTTATATAGTCTAATTAAGAACCTTATTTGGACCCCAAACAATCAATTACCATCAACATTAATTATGAGAGTCAAAAGTGTGTTGAAAATAAAAGAAATAGGATGTTCTAATGTAGACAACAAAAATTGGACCAGATTCATCACCTTTGTTGACATTTAAATTTTTAACTGATGATAACCGAATATGAAGGTCCAAATGAAGGAAAATATCTTCTTACATGTTTCCTATAACAACTTTAATAATTTTAGTCCAATTGGATGAACCGTTTGGATGTTATTATTTATATTATATGATTACTTTATGGGTGTTTTGATCTAACCCACCATTTAAATGTCAACTTAGGTTCCCATTATCTTTATGAAATCTTTAAAATTAGCTCTATCCATTATTTAATGGAATGAACTACATAATTTTAACTTTCTACATTTAAGATTCTATTTTCATTTGGCATGGATTGTGGGTCCCACATTTGATTAATGTGCCTTAGTCCCATTATGCTGTGTCCATAGCATTTCTTCATTCTTTCCCAAAAAACTTCATCTTCCCTTGGGATTCACCCATTGATCCTCAAATACAAATTGTTCCAAATAAATGGATCAATCATATCCTAAAAATATAAAAGTCTAAAAATTAAATAAATAAATTCCACAAATAGATGATTTATTGGGCCGAAATTTGAATATTAAACATGAATTGCACTTGAGATAAGAAATAAAGTTCAATTTCTATAATTAACTAAAAATTAAGTGTATGGGCTTTGAAGAACATGAATTTTAAAATATTAACAATGAATATTATCCTCTTTCATCATCTAATCAATGGTCATTATTGATTTCATAAAATCCCCTATTTTTATATAGAAGCAACAACCTCAACTTAAATTACTAAAAAGATGTTTAAACAAAAATATTAACTATGGATCATTGGACTACTATGGAGTATCCATATGAGCTACCCAAAGTTTATCCAAATACACTTTTAGGTAAAAAAACGTTTAAGTAGGTTTTGAATTATAAATTTATGAATAATTTGTATTTTTCTATAAGTATAAAATTCTATATCATTGTTTCATCTTGTAGGACAGCCTATGACTTATAGAGAATCCTTAAATTCACTCACTACTGAAAAAAAATGTAAAAGAAAAATCTAAAAATTCTATGATTATAATTCTTTGAATAAATATGAAATAATAAAAATTAGTGAACCCGGTATTATATCAGTTTATAAGTATTACAAATGGTATGAGTTCTCTTAGTGATGTATTATGAAATAAAAATCAAGTTGAAAGAGTACTAGGATCTCTAACAAAAATATGGCATGAAAAGAAGGTTTACATTTATTATATTAATACTTTTTAAGAGTTCAAAATTTGAAGAACTAATAGGCTCTCTATTTTTGTGTGAGTTAGAGATGAAAACCATAGAAAATGAGGATTCTAAAATGATAAATTCAATAGCTTTTAAGTATAACGATAATGAAATATCTAATAATTTTGATTCTATGTTCTAGGAAAGTGAAAAATATATGGAACACATTTGTAATAAGTTTTTAATGTTTATGAAAAAATATTGGAAAGATTAAATTCAAAATAAATTTTAAGAATAAGTATAAGAAAGGTAATCATAAAAATAATATTGGTATTTTAGAATTAACTAGTTTTGAGTGCAATAATAATGTTCACATTAGGAAAAAACATCTGAAAATAAAACATCCAAATAAATAAAAATCCAAAATGTGAAAAGAAAATATATATTTTTTCTTTAATATGGGAGTTATTAAATACTTCTAACTCAAGAAGTAATTCTGGATGTGAATAATAGAAAGATAATATTTCTCTAATGGGTGTACAGTATGATCTAACTGATTCAATTTTCACTTAATTAATTATTCTTACTAATATTGATCATAATGATATATCTGAAGATGAAAATGAAACTAATTCTGATTCATGTTCTGATTCTGGTTTTTTTAATTCTGATGTCAAATCACTTAAAAAAACCAATAATTAAGGAATGATGGAGTTAGGATAATTGAAACATACACTGACATAAAAATTAAAAATATGTATTTATATGAAAATTAGAAACTAAAAATGGAATATAATAATTTTAATATATGTGTTTCCAGAATAAATAATATAAATGGAATTATAATTATGAAATATTGAAACTAAAATAATATAATAATAGAATTAAAAACATTATGGAAGTAAATGATAAATATTAATAATGAAGTGTTAATTATATTTTGGATAACATAAAAATGTTGAAAATTATTATGAGAAACTTAATCAAGAAACTAAAAAGCTGAGAAATATAGTTTGGGGATCTAATATTAAATTTTATAATTACTTATAATCTATTAAAAAATTGAAAATAAATTTGAAAAATTAAGTTGTTAATCAAAAAGTAACTCTATCTACATTTGTTCAAGGAAAGAACAATTTGATAAAATTATGTCTATGATGAAACCAAACAATAAAAAAAATCAATATAAGATTTTATCACCAAGTATAAATAAAAATAACTTTTTAGAAGTTCAAAAGAAGTTATTTCAAGTGTAACATGATTTAAATGTTGAATTAAAATGAATTATAACAATAAAGGTTTGCTAATATTTACACAATCATTTGGGAATACAAAATAATTTATTACTAGAAATTAATTTTAAAAAGAACCCACAAATAAATTTTCTAAATCTATTTGGGTCCTAAAATTTTTTTCTACTAAACTAGTTAGATCCAAGTTATCCTGAGTACCAAAATATTCTTATTGATTATTTAGTTTCAAGAAACATTCCTTATAAGTCTGAAAGACTCAAGGTCCAACCACTAACCATGATTGAGGGACTCAAGGGTGGAACCCATTGGAAATCTAATCCATGGATCTTAAATGATGTTATGTATGAGTTTTGTACATGTATTGGTGGTAGAGGAGTGAAGGTAGTGCATAGTTTCCACATGATTTCACATAGAGCATTCTTGGAGGTTCCAGATTCATCGTGTGGGGAGGCATAGTGGTATGGTGTAGTGTGTGTATTGTGTTTGAGGGTGTTTATCCCCTGCTACAAAATCAATGTGGTTGTGACATGAGATTCTTGATATAGTGGAGGATAGAAAAAGTGAAATTCTAATGTGGGACTTGACCACCAATAACACTTTAATCTATATTAAACATTAAAAATAAATATAAGGTCGTCTGATTTGATACACATGAGTTGTTCAACGAAGGCATCATCGTCGTATACCTCTAGTCACACTAGAGTGTTCTAGTTCACCTATGTGGATTGTCAGATCAAAGAACATCAAAGATAATGTCACATTTGTTTTCTCCTAAGATGATATACTCACTCGACAAGACAAACAACCTCTATAAATGCATGAAACACTTTTCATTAGTTATAAGAACATGCTACTACTGAAATCAAACTTCTTCCATGCATTCTCTACACAAGTTCTTTTGTACCTCTTACAATGCAACATTTTCTTCCACTAATGGATTCTCTTGTATACAATTGTAACATATTAATCCAATTTCCAATAGAAGAAGCATCACGTGTGCTGAAAAATTAGCAATATCGTTCTTAGCGGTAGATCTTCTACACTAATGGTAGTTTCATCTATTATTTCTCCTTATTCAATGATGGTAGATCATCACAATAGTAGCACCACCTTCTGCCTTCCTTTAGTAGTGGTATAATCTACTTTCAGTGATTTTAGTTCGTTAATGGTATATTACACTACTGCATGATGATGATATATCATTCATTTAGTGTATAAACACTATGTGATGGTAAATCCCTTGAAGAGTAGCAGCATATACCCATCCTCTTCGACAATGGAATATCATCCTAATGTTTGATAGTAGCTCATGCGATGGAATATCCTATGATGGTAGCTCATGTAATGTTATCATGTTAGTGGTAGCAACAACTTTTTTTCACAAAGTATTTTTATCTACCACAAATTATTTTTATTTAAAAAAATATTTGTTCTTATTTTACAAAAAATATTGAATAAAATATTTTAATTACTATTTTATTTGTCTAAAAAATAAATTTTCATGTTTGATTAAATATTCTGAGAAATATATATATATACATACAACAATGTATAATATTATTTACCATACATTATTTTTTTATATTTTTAATATCTTAATATAAATAATTATTGTTTAGATATTTTAATTGTTTTCTTAATATTTAATATAAATATTTATATTGATGGTCTTATTAGAATTTTTTTTAATAAGTTTCTTACAAAAATAGAATATTGAATATTAAGATTTTTTATTCACTAAATAATGGAATTAATTTTTTTGATAACAATATGTTCATAGTAGATATTTTATTTAATGATGATATAGGATTACTCTACTGGCATGTGATCAAGGGACAAAAAAATTTCATATATTTTCTTTGAGAGGACTTGAAATTTTACATTCTTTCTGCATATATGATCAAGTAACTCTGTAACTTCTATTCCAATTTTTGGATCATGAAGCTACACCATCTCTTCTATCCTCTACTAATAAAGTGATCAAAGTTAAGCAAGTGATATCATCTTCATCTTCTAATAATTTTCATTTTTTGTTTTTTTTTTCTATCATGTAATCTTTCTTTTATCTTTTAGTAATCATAAGATTCACTTTATGCTTTTCCCAATCAAAATCAGGTCTATTCTTGGTTATTCTACCACCTAAAAGGATGTTCTTAGGTTTTTACTTTTGAATAAAAGATAGGTTCTTTCTAGATTGAGACTCCTGTAAAAAGAATATGTTCTGCCTCTTGGGAATGTAAATGGTAGTGTCTGTAATAGGTTATCACACCTCTAAAAGTTAGTTCTTATTGGGAACCAATCTTCTCACCATGTAGTGGAGGATGAAAAGTAGAGTAAGATATTGGTGATTAAAAATACAGTAAAATTATTTTGTTCTTCATTTTTATTTTCACTACATTGTATAACTTGAACACATCACTCACTATAGATTCCTTAATTAATAAACACATATTGTTTTTTTGATAATTTTTTTAAATTAATATTCACCCCTCCCCCCAACCCTCTTGTATATTTTTCATTATCATTGATCCAAAATTATCACCCATCATAGTAAATATAAACCACCTCTTTGGTTATGACTTAATATGCAATATGTTCCTCAAGAAAAACTCCTCACACTATGCATTGTGGAGTCTATAATTCCTATGTAAAATCATGCTTATCCTGGGACATAACCCATAAAAGTTAATTTTTCTCCCATTATCCAAAAATAGATGGGTTTCATTTATGGAAACATATTTGATCTTGAATAAACATTAATATCCTTAGTGGTAATAATATTTTTAAGTGGTATATACATTGATGTATTTTTTAAGCTAAAACTAATTTTTAATAATGTTTTTCAACAAACACTTGATATTATTAATTAATATATTATTATTAATTCATATTTTTATATGACATCCATTAGTAAATATAGTTGTCAAATGCTTAGTTGTTTCATACATATTCCCAAAACATGCCTTATAATAATATATAAAATCTTTTCAATATTTATAACAATAATCATTGATATTCCTTTTACTACCACAATTTCATTGATGTATATAAGGAAATGTGATTTTTTGTCATATCATTTTTTCAACATGTATATGACCATTGATTTCTTGAATAATATTTTATCTGAATATATAGCTCAAAGGAACCTATATCTTTACAAAGTGAACTCATTTACTTTACTGGGAATTTCTAAAATTTTGTAATTGAAACTCATGAACTATATGAATTTACCATTAAATTTAGAAATATTCAAATGTTCTTGAAAAATTAACTCAAAAATACTTGTTTCATACCATTATATTTAAACGTTTTTTATCTAAAACATGATAAATAGTTTTTCATCATTCCTAGTATCATAGGTCAAAAGATACAAATAATTTTTCTGGATATAAATAAGTCAAATAATATCAAGTTTATTTAAAAAACAATTATATTTCCAAAATCAGGTAATTGACTGTAATAATTGTATATTTATCATTCATTTCAATGGATATCAATGATTCATGATTTATTAAACCATTAGGGTTTTATAAAATACCATTTAAGCATTTTTTTCCAAATATGAAAAAAAATATCTTGTTGTATCCGGTTGAAAGTTGGGATAAATTTTTTTTGTTACACTCATTAAAAACATGATTCAATCCATTTTTGTAAAATTAGATGTTTTCTTTTCTCGCTACTATTTTTGGAATCACACATTCTCAACCTCAAGATGAATTCACTGTATTTATTATAATATTTCTCATATTTCCTAATTCTTTAATGAGAATATATATATATAACATAATGTGTTCACTCCCCAATAAGTCCAATTTAAATATTATATTAAATGTTGAATGTTCTAGATGTTTATAACTAATTATATATATATTTATTTCAATTCTTCCCATAAATATTTATTTACATGTGAGAGGTAAATATTAATTTTTTTATTACCTCCATTTGACTGCTTTATATATTTAAAATTCATTTTAATGAAAAGATTGGCTATAATTTTTTTTGGTCTTTTCAACTATGTATTTTATTCTGTTCACCATAAAAAGTCACGATATAAATTTTTTCTAAAACTAATTTCATTTTTGAAGTATATAAAACATTATATTTGACTAGTTTCTCTATACTATTCATACATACATGTATGAATAAGAAGAACGTCGGTTTTTATGATGATAGAATGAGATTCATGGATACTCACTTATCCTAATAGAGGCATTGATTTAAAAATTTACTTTTAAGCTTAAATAAATGATTAAAAACTAAACACATCCCCTTTCAATTTTATACCAAAAAAATAGAAAAAATCACATTTTTATTTAAGTATCTCTTTGTTCCTATAGAGATATAATGTATAAGATATCTTGGAGAAATCACCCTTAATATATCTTCAACATACATCCTTTTACACCTCCATTTGGTGGGAAGATAGTTAGGTTTAGATAATTCCAAAAATTTGTACAAGTTATTTAATATTAAGGTAATGTACAACAAATATGGAACTCCATAAAATTAGTTATTGTTAGGACATTTCTGGAGTTAGAGAATAAGCATGGTATTTTATATGTTATTATGATTTCCATTTTTCATTAATAATTAAAATATATGATTAATAATTTACTTGATTTCAAAATTTCTTATATGAAATAATTTTAATCATTTTACTAAGTCTCCACTTGTTTCATCAAGTCTCGAAGGACCTCACAGTTGAACTCAAAATGTCATCTCACTAGGAAATTCATGTGTAAATGATCCATATTTACCTCCTTATTATCCATTCTATTTCCTTGAAAACTATAAAAAGGTGCTTAGATAAGATATATTTTTAACTGAGGGCTTGTAATTCCTTTTTCCATTGAGTGGACCTCCCAATCCAAGAATCCAAATGTGGATTTCCTCAACACATACCTTAAAATGTTTATCGAATAGAGTATGGTTGTTAAAGTCAATACAAGTTCAATTAAGTCACCCATTATCTTAGTGTAGAATAACCGATAATTAAAAGTTCCCCTAACTATGGCCTAAACTAATACTTTATCTATAGTATGTCTTAATTAAAATAATGGAAGGTGAAATGTCTTAATATTAACATGAAGAATTTTTTTCATTGGCATGAACTTTATCATTTTATCTTTTATATATCTTATTAATATTAGGTGTATTTTACTTAAGTATGTAACCATGTTATGATAAAATATTTATGCATAAACATTTTATTTTAATTCAAAGTTTAAACATTAACATATTAATTTATGTGATCGCAATCATGCATCCATAAAAGAAATCATTTAATAGATAGAAATAAAATAAATAAAATGTTTCATGATCATGATATTTAACAAGAACTATTTTATTTAGTGTACAATAAATAAACAATTGAACCTAGAGAATAAATTTCTTATAAAGTATCAGATTGAGTTTATATAATTCGACATATGTTATGTGTATCTCCTTGGTTTGGTTTCGTCTCAGTTGTATCTCTAGCCAACACCATGCTCATAGGATCTACATCCTTATAATTATTTTACATCACATCTGGGTTAAGAGAAACAAAAATGGGGGTCTTACATAAAAGGAATAATATGCATGTATATGTGTACATAATGAGGATTGGATGACTCACAATCCGTCAATTTAATGTTATAAAATAATTGAAAATCCCCATAAAATAATTATATTGAAGAAACAAAACTTATACATAGTCCATTATAAGTTTCTTATTATCTAACAGTAAAATGAATAAGTAATTAATATTTATTTCCAGCATTCATTATTAGTCTTTCTTTTATTAAAAAAATAACCATGAATTAAACTGATTAATTATGTGACTATTCAGTTAATTTATGTTATCTTAATATTAATTCAATCAGCCTTAGAGGCACTCATCCATTGTAATTTATAAAAATAAAATTAAAAATTTTAATTAAAAAATAATTACATTCATGGATTGTACTTGGAGAAAGCATGGAGTGTACCCATATACACTACCTGACATGGTCCTTTTTTTACAATAAACTTATATGAACTATCATGCAAATGAAATGTGATGTAATTTCATGGTATATACTATCAAATAAATGAAATAGGTAACACATGAGAATTCTGATGTGTGTATAGATTTAATGTTGGGGAATATATAGCATGTATTGACTAGGAAAAACTTGTAGTTGTTTATTTTATATGAAACTAATTTATAATTTAATGTAATATAAACAAATTCCAATCGACTTGTATTATTGAATTAATGACACTGGGAAAACATTATGATGGGGTTTATGGATTAATGAATTATTTTTTAGATTTTCGGTGTAAATTAATTTTATACAGTATATATCCTAGAATATAATGCATTCCACATAATGGGGTACAAAATAATTATTTCTTGTATACTTAATTACATTGTGTGTGAATTAATTACATGGAATGTGAATTAATTTCACTATATGTAAATTAATTACACTGAGTTTGTATTATTCATAATGCATGTGTATTAATTACCTATGTTTGAATTAGCTTTTCAACATATGAATTAATTACACCATATGTAAATTAATTATGTGTCTTGAGAATTAATTTCACCCCATGTAAATTAATTGCATCGTGTGTGAATTAATTGAACCACATGTGTATAAATTACATTGTGTGTTAATTAATTATAATTCAGGTCATTAAATTAATTATTATCCATTTGTTGACTATATGACCACCACATTGTGTGGGGTTACAAAATATATGAGCGAGCTATGTGTTAGGTAACCATATAACCATGTTCTATATCCATATGGTTGTTCGATCATTCTTCATTTATTTTTTAACTTGTTCTAGGTTATATAAATGAGAAATAGAGAAAGTAAGAAGATATCTTGATGAGCATATTTAATAATTAATTTTCATGAAATGAAAAAACTAACTTTAAATATCATAAAAATCAATAATACTTCAATAATTATAAATAAAACATGACTTATCTGATTCCACTTGATAGTTTTTGATGTAGCGGAAGCAACTATTGGGTCTGAGGACAATTTATCTTTATTGGTTTTGATGGATCATTCAAAATGTATAAAACATATAAGTCATGACCAATAAATAATTTTATAAAGGACATTGGAAGATAAGACTCTAAAATGAAGAGGTTATATTTTTAAATAAATATTATAATTATTTTAATCATAAGAAGAACGGTTACCTTGTTCTTAAGATTTTTCTTCCTTGTGGATGTTGTTCTTTCTCACCTGATAAGTGGAACGTCATTGCATTGCAAGGATCCATAGTAAATCCCCTATAGTATTGATCTATGTGTTCTCATTTCAATCAATGAATAACACTGAAAATCATTTCATGATATGATGGTCGATTGGTTGTCTTTTTTAATTCACTATTTATCTATTCAAGTTTCTTCAGGCTTAAAAGAATCTCTCATGACCTTCTCATTCTTAAAAGGATGGGAGGAGGAGGAGGAAACTCGTGAGAGGAATCTATTATTCATAACAATTAACCTTCTCTATAATTTGATAATAGTCTATTTATGGACTCAGGATTTAGAGTATAAAATTTAATTAATTTCAAAATGTGCATTTAATAAAATATTAATCCTTGAGAAACCCTAGGCCATGTAATAAAATAAAATTATTATTTTATTCCATGTCCTATGCAAATTGGAACAAAAAATATTATTTTACCATCTTGAATATTAATATTTATCATCAAGCCCAATCTCAGTCTACACATCCCCCTTAAAATTTATTGAATAGTTGATTAAATATTACTTTTAAATAATTGTCATTAATTAAAAAAATATATATTCTATTCCAAGACTGTAAAATGAATATTTATTTAATATTCACATAAATAAATAAATTTTATAGTTAAAAAAATAAATGATTATTTATTAATCCATGAATAAAAAGAGATAAATAAATATAAAATATTCACATAATTAAAAAATTACCATGAGAAAAAATATTTATTTAATATATTTTATCACTTAATAAATATTGAATAAATATTAATTCTTGGTCCATATTATAATATTTATTAAAATTTTAAAATATAAATAATATTTTATAGTGATCAAAGGAAACACTTTGTGTGTGACCATCTTGGGCTCTTCCTCGGTGGAAATATATGAGCTTGACTGATGTCAAAGATTACTACCTTGTAACAGGTCAAGGAACCCATAGAGGAAGAAGATATGTCACAATGACAAACCCACATTGAATACTCATTGTGTAATATAGTCCCTTTGTCTCCATATCTCATCTAGAAGATTGTATACTTGTGTACTCAACCCTAATTCTTGACATATCTTTCTTTTATTATCTAGAATGAACATGTCTATATCACCATGTCCACTGAATTTATTTTGATGGCTTCATTCCAACCAAAGGGTGAAATACCAACTTTTATAATCCCTTCCTCGACTTGTTCATTAATAACATATCATTATTAACACAACCAATGTACCCAAATTTTCCTTAAACTATTTCATCATCATTTTTGGAAGTATATCAAAGGTCATGAGTCATGACATGCATTAATAATATTCTTAAAGTCTATATACCATTACACACACTCACTGATTAGAATATCTGATGACACTTTAAAATTCATAATTCCTATAAGTGGTTTTGTTCTTATAATATCCCATCTTAGAGATTAACAAGTGAAAAGTTTTTAGATATGGACCCATATACTTATGACTACTTACACATGACAGTAAACATACTCAGTATCCCTTCATAGAAAGTTATCCAAATATAGAAAAATATTTAAGGATATTTTTCGGACACATCAAGATTCTCATCAAAGAAGCACAATGATATGAACTTTTAAATGTAACTGATATTCAAGTACATTATCACAATTATTTTATGAAAAATAAAAATCAATATGCAATAAGGTGTTATTCTTCAAATCCATGAATATACAAGCAATATTACGTACCAAGATTTTGGTTCTAGGGAATAAAATCCAATAGACCAAGCTTACAAGAATAAGAAGGCGCTTCCATCCTTCTCAATGGTTCAAATATTGATCCCAAGATTTTCTAGTAGTGGCTGTGGTAGTTTCTAGACACTTGTAACAGGTGTTTGACAATAACAAATGTAGCAATGGTAGTGGGTTCAATCAGAGAAAGGAATGCATGAGGTGGAATGAAATTGTATCTTATAAGTTAAGTTAAACAATGATCAATGGAAAATAATTTCCATATAAAAATTTTCATTGAGATGTATCCACTTTATAAGATATTTTCTTTTATTCGCAGGTTTAATAACTAACTTAGTGTCACCTCATTCCATGTCTCCCTTACAATGTTCATCCCAAAATGTTGTCGTATCCTACCTAAGATGGTCGTTGACCCACACTATTCATCTAATATACAACCTTCTAACCCCATGCATGTGTAACTATTTCAAGATCCTCTTTAAGCAATGATTAAGGTCATATTTTTCCAATTCAAAAATATAAACAATTTTTTTACTATTCACAAAACATTAACATTTGTTTTTATTAATTTAAATTCATCTAAAATATATATATATATATTACATTTTTATAAAATCAAATTTAAAAGGAAATTTTTTCACAAAATGAAGGAATTAATGAATTAAAAGGGAAGAAATTGAATATAAAGGAAATTTATCATTTTAAATTCATACTTTTTCATGTAAAAAGTTTAGGAAACAGTTTTAAAAGTGGATTAGTGGGAATGAGGTTGTTATCCTAGTAGTATATGTTGATTCAATATTATCTATTTTAAAAGAATTTTGAGTTTTATTATCATTTAAGTTCCAGTTAAACAAATTATTCTTTGTGAAGGACACATGATAAGTAGCCTATAGACTTAGAATCAAGACCATTAATGATTAATCTAAGAGGATTTTTTCAATAAGTCAAAGTACATACATTGACCAGATACTAAAGAGGTTTGGTTTGGAACAATATAATATGGGATTGATTCATGTGTCTGGTGGTATATTACTTTCCATGAAAATGTATCCTCAGACACAATAGGAAAGAGAGAGAGTAATTAAGCTCTCATATGCTTCTATGATATAATCAATCAAGTATGTCATGTTATTTATGATTCTTGATGTTGCCTATGCCTCGATCATAGTAGGAATATATCAAAATGATATAGGTGATCAACATTGGTTTGTAGTTAATGATATGCTTAATTATTTATGGTGAACAAAAGATGTATTCTATTCATAAATAGAATATTAGGATCTAGTCATCATTGGTTGTACTAATACTATCATTCAGATAGATCATAATGATATGATTTCATAGATAGGATAAGTCTCTGGTCGCAATAGAGGGCCTATAATCTAAAAGAGTTCAATGCATCTAGTTGTTAATAAAACTATAGTGGAGTCCGAGTATGTATCAACCTCTAGTGCATTCAAATAAACTGTTCGGAAATGAAAGTTTTTTCAAGATATTAAGGTGGTTCCATGATGTAAATTATATTGTGATAATACTATAGTGGTGGATCTTAAAAATAATCCAAGGTCACACCAAAATAAAAACATACCCTAAAAATATCACATCCTGAGTGATTTTTTTTAGAGCAGTGGTGTTTTGGTGAGTAGAGTTTCCATGGAAGAGAACATTGAAAAACCCTTATCTAAAGACTTATCTTCTTAGAAGTGTGAGTATCATATGAGAGCTGGTGAACTAAAGGTTGTTAATAGTTGGACCAAGTGAAATTGAGTGTCTTTTGGAGTTGGATCCCTAGATCCAATATATATATACATCATTATTACATGTAGTCATTGTTTTAAATAATGATAAACTTTGTATAACATTTTTATTTTCATTATACGTATCATATTATGTGATAATGTCCCAAGAGTATCTATCACACTGAAAAGGAAATAACAGTTTCCTGCTATGATGAGATCCTGGAAGTACTAAATAATAATTATTAAATATATATTCTATAGTCATTGATATAATTTTTTAGTACATAGATGATACAGGCTACCATGGGTGTAGACTCATAGAACATTGAGTAATTTTCTCATTGTGTATTCCCTTTATAATTTCCAGAGTAATAGATTATGAGAAAAAGACCCACTAGAAGGAAATACACTTTTATATGTGTCATTTATGGCTTCTATATATGGATTCCAGTATTGATCCTTAATCTGTAATGTTATTATTTATGTATATAAAAATTCATGTACTTTGATGAATTGATGAAATTTTTTCTGACATATGGTCGTATTGAATTAAGATATGTTAGGTGCATCATAAGTTACATTACTTGATGGATAATTTGAGAAAGGTTTTATCCCTTATGTTATTTAATAGATTTTTATGTATAGTTCCCATTTACAGGAATGGAAATACATAAAAAATAATCCTTTCATGTGATTTTATATGTGTAGGATTATTTTTGGAAATTCAAAGAAAGAGACAATGAGCACATTGTTTAATGACATTATCATGAAGCCTATATGATTAGATATATCATGAAAAATGGATTAAATTAATCTATGAGTGTTCATTTGAGGTTGTAAGTCATTTAGAAATTTTAATCTTTCTCTATGAGTTTCTTGTCGCTTTCTTAAATGTTATCCTTTTACTTTAGGTGGTTCTTCATAAGGCCACTAATAAAGGGTCCTAGAGGGTCACACAATAAGTGTATATGGAATATTTTTTAAATTCAACTTTTAATTTAACAGTTTAGACTAAATATTATTCCAAATTTTTTATAATTATTTAAGAGTTGGTTAATCTCAAATATTAAATTATGAGTTATTTCAATGAATAAATATCTGTGAAAAATAATAATAAATATTTATTCACAACATTTAGTGAATACAATATTTATTACGTTTATCATAGAATAGTGGTGTAATACTTTTTATTAAATAAATAATAATTATTCAATGTTTGAAAAATACCAAGGAGGATAGACTGATTAGGTTTAATGATTCTGGTGGAATTAATATATTATGTATCATTTAAATAAATATTAATTAATTTACCTAACATGTGATATTTTTTATCCATAGGTGTCACATATGTCAAAATCATAATATTATTATTTATATTATTATGAAACATGGGTTATCTAATAAATAAGTAATTGGATAAGGTCCATTATGTAATTAACAAACCCTAACCTAGCATTACAAATACTTGGTAATATCTCCTTTTAGGATTATCCAATTTTTGTGCATAATAAACTAAGAAAGAATTCATACCATCCCTATGAAAGAATTATCTCAAGAACATGCTCAATAAATGGATCATGAATCCTCCTCCATTATCAAGTCTTAAATATAATGAAAATAATTGTTTACCATTAATACATTCCAATTGCGATAAATGACAAACAACGCAAGCGATCAGAATAAACAATGCTAGAACCCGACAGTTCTATAATGGTGTTTCAATATTTGTTAAAACATGTGGTTAATATCTATAGTTGTTATAAACATGGATCTTTTGACACAACAATTGTATGAAGAGAGTGGTGTTCCAATTTTCTAGTGAATAAATTATTCTAAGACCAGGTAACTATCAAACTATCAGTAAATTAATTATAAATTATATATCATGATTGTAATGTTTTGGATTTATCCCGGCACATAACATTTAAATTTTTTATTTATTTCCTTAAACCAAACTAAAAAAAATGATTCATAAGAGGTTAAAGGGAGATATGGGGGGTTTATGGGCCTTGTTTGATGCTCGTGCAGTGAGAAAGGAGGAAGTGAATTAGTTCACATTATTTAAATAATTGTCTGATCTTGGGAATGTGTCCATGTGGCCTACTATGGGTTCCAGGAAGTGGGAAGATGCACAAACTTCCCATTGTGATTTAAACTATGCATCTTTCTCATGCATAGTTTTTTGTATAAACAAGAAAAAAATAGGTTTTTTACTTTTTATTTTATTTTTCTTTTACTTTATTTTATTACTTTTTTTCCTTTTCATCCTTTATTTTTTTTCTTTCTTTTATTACCTATACTCTTCCCTCTACTTGTGGATCACCTCTCCTCTCTCCCTCCAAGCACACACACAAATTCCTTCACACCTCTTTTGGGTTTTTATATTACACCCCTCATTTCTCCTCTATGTTTCTTATCGTCGGATGTGTTAGAAAGATCTCAGAAATCTCTATGATTCACACTCATTTTTTCTTGTTTCCTCCAATTCTTGTTGCGGTATTTAGAAGTAGAAGGCTTTTTGGACCTATTTTGTGGTTGTCAAAAAATCATTCGATTTCTCCCATTTTAGGTTGAATCAAAGGTCGTTACCAGATGAATGGAGTACCATGACATTGAGGTATGGAATCTACTCTTTTCCTCACTCATTTCGTGTCACTTGGGAGTCACACCGTGGTACCGATCATCATGACCCTATGGGGAATATCGATATCACGTATTAAATTAATTTAGATTATTTTTCATGTTTATAGTGACCTTTTCATGCTGTGAAACCCATTCAGGTGTTGTTCACTTTCCTTTTCCCACCCCTTTGACATTGTTCCATTGAGCGGCTCTTCATAACAACCTAGTGAATCATTTATGTCATATATTATATATTTTTTAATACCTTTTATTGTATGTGGTGACCCTCTATTATAAAAAAACACTTCCATGGTGTGTTTGCTTCCCCTTTGGCAGCCCCTTTTCGGCGCACTATCCATTAGGCCAAATTCTCCATCTTCCTTGAGTGGTGTTTTACCATGGTATATTGTTTTAAATTTATAAATGGTCTAGAATTCATAATAGACCTTGAATTTAGGATCACTTGTGAAATTAACATGTTTAAATTATAATTAATTAGACCTTGTAGTATTCCCTTATACCTTTGGCATGCTTTAATAAATTCCTTACATTCTAAATTGTTCATTTCAATTACATGAACAAATTTCCTTATGATAAATGCTTATACTTCAGGAATGTTCATTGCTTAGTGATATAGTATTGAACTGCTTAATATTTATTCCATATGAATTGTGGAAATTCCTTGTGCCATGTTTAAGGACTTGAATTATTTTGTTTGGAAATCTTGTTAGCTTGTGAGTTTTTGATGTTATTAATGGCTTGTGAACTATATATCTTTTGATGTCTTGTTTAGTGGATTGAATTATATGTGTGGAGCTTTGGTAAGCTTCTTTAGTTGTGAAATTAAAAAGTAAGTGGTGAATGTGTTTTCATGCATTCTATGCTTGATGCTTGTGCCTTGACATTTTACTTTGTATTTTGTTAGTTCTAAATTAATTTTTAAATACGAATATGTGTATTTTTTGATAAAGAAATTATATGTTTTTATAATAAAACCCCTCCAATGGAGGTTTGCCGGCTTCAAAACTAAAAAACAGTGACTAGTTTTATTTTAAAGTTTTTGTTTCCTTGCTATATAAATTGTTGCATTTTTTTCTTTAATTTCAAATCTTGATTAAATGGTATGTTTTTTAGCTTAGTATATTAAATTTCATGTAATGAAATGAAATTGTTTAAATTTTGTGCTTGTGGTTTATTCCCTTCTTATGATAATGTTTATTGTCTTTAAATATAAATGGTTGCATTGTTGAATGGCTTAATGTGAATAGCTAGATTAAATGGTAATCATGTGATATTGATATTATTCATTGTTGGAATGAAATTATATATTTATAAAATATCATTTTTTATATTCCTTGCTTGATATGGAACATTCGATGCGGGGTGGGAGAGAACATGGATCCCGAGTTAAGGATTTCCTTGATAAACTCACTGCGCTCGGGTGGTTATGACATGATGTGTTGGGAACGACACTTTGGATTTCTAGGTATGGGATCGTTAGGTAGTTTATGATAACTCATGAGTTAGGCCGGTTCCCTAGGGGACCAAATCTGGATGGACCTATTGGAAAGATGATTACACCAAACCTCTTGTGAGACTCAGTCCCCTATGTGAGATATTTGGAACAAACTCAAAGTCACCATCCTTGAGTGAAACAAGGGACGTCTTATGGTTTTCCTTTGATTGGATCAAGGTATTGGGTTATATTGAATGTTTATATTGTGACCCTTGGGATTCATATATGATCACAAAGGACGGGCACGAAGCTCCACCTAGGTTTTGATGTATTTTTTGAATTGCATTGATTGTTTCTTTGATTGATTTCTTACTCATACGAGGTACTTCCTTTATTATTATTGTTTGGAATGCTTATACACATTTTTCACTCTTACACTTATTGTTATAACTCTTTTATGTATACTTGGATGTGAGATCCCTAGCCAAGGCACAATCTTGGGGTTTCCTTATTAACATGGCTCTCATATACCTATATATATATATATGTGCATATATGTGTTCTTTTTGGCACCGGTAACCTATTAAGACTTCTTTCATAGGCCGAAGCAGGTGGTATGGGACGGGTGTCCTCTCTATAACCCAGACAAAGTTATAATTATTTTATTTATTTAACTACATGCATCTTATTATATTTCAGCACAATTCTTTTGTTTATAGCATGAAATGAAAAATTCTAGACATCATCGGAGATGGACCACTAGGATTTATATATCACACCCTATATGGGTGCTATTTGGTACCAAAGTAGACTCTATACCCATATGTATGGATAAAATAAAGCATTCTTCCTCTAATTCTTGAGTGTTTTCTTACTTCATATGATGGAGATTGGGGGTGGACTAAGTCTATGCTTGAGATTTTTTTATTGCATTTTTTTCACTTTTATAGTTTTGATAGTATGTTTTTTATGCTTATACCCCTATTATCTTGCACTCCAATGTTTGTGTAGACTCATGAAATCCACATCATCATTTCTTTATCTGGTATTATTACTCATCTTCCGATGTTATTTGGTTATTTTTCTTAGGTTGTTTTTTTGTTAAGATGTTTCCAAATAATTCTTATACTTATTCAATTTATTATTTATTTTTTACCTCTATGTTATATCAAATACTATGAGGTAATGGTATTTCCATGGACACACCTAGGGCCCTCACTGCTAGTCAAAGGCCTCCGACATTTGAGGAGATACGGTTGAGGTCATGTAGTACACATCCAGGGCCCAGTTCTGTGGTAATTAGGGTGGGTTGCTACAGTGATCATTACCTTTGGTTCTAGAATTCATAGGTTAATTAACATTCCATTTAAATATAACATTAATGGAATTATTTTTAATTAAAATATCATATTGTTCATAAATTATGAAATAAATGTGCGTTGGTTTTTCCCAATAAGCAATTCTATTGTTCTCGGAACCTTCTCTCCTCTCGGTGGACTACCTCTTGAGGAACTCCTTTAATGTGGTTTTAATGAGATTCTTATCCATTTAAATCAATCGTATTATCCTTTTAGAAATACAAATTAGATATAAAAATTTATACCTTAAAATTCCAAAGCCTCTAATCACATGAAGATAAGGCCTTATCTCAAAAATTGATAAATAAAAATATATCTATGAAAATCCTATGTGTGCAACAATAAGAGAGTTTGAAAAAAAAATTGTTATCTTTCATTTCAAATAACATAGGCTAAACTATATTTAAGGGGGATTTACACATTCATTGTTAACATTTATACGATATAAATATTTTGATGGAATTTTTATCACAGAAATTCTAAAGATTGGACTATTTGTGAATGCTATTTACAACAGAATGACTATTTGAAATGGGTATTTGCGATGTATAACATATCTTTCCCAAATACTTATTGCAAAAAATAATTTTTCCCACTCATCAATATATTATTTTTTTGGGGAAAAGGCTCTTAACAAAAAAAAATATGGATGGAGTATTTGTGACGGTGTCATCACAATTAATTGTATTTGCAATGGATTTCATCACAAATATCAGGTTTTAATATTATTTATAATGAATCCAACGCAAATACTTCATATATAAACTATCTATTTGCAACATATATATCAATCCATCCTAAATACATTTTCTGAAATAAACTAGTTTTGAAAAAACATTTCTGTCGCAAATAATTCTTTCACACCACTTAGATCACAGGTGCACCAAAATTATTTATGACATAGTACACATTCATCGCAAAAATCTATCTTGAAAAAATTATTTATGATGAATGTACTTTTACATCATATATAAGTAGACCATGCCAATTATTTGTGATAAAATAGTAGTCTATTAAAAATAACCCACCATTCAAAAAATCTATTTTCTTATATTGTAAGAAACCTCCATTTTTTATTTTCCTCCCTTTGTAGCACTCCATGCCTACACCACTTTTTTTATTCATCCTTATGCACTACTCCACACCAGCACCACCTTGTTTCCCTTCATGTGTGTTGCCCCATAGCCCATTATCGTTGCATCCCATGGTCAATCGTATTTGGGGCTTCCCACTTCACCAACCTTTGCTAGCATCATTGCTAAACTCATCAGGCATTCCCATGCCTTCACGCACAAGCAGTGAAATTTTGACACTAATATAATTGGGTGATATTAGATGAATAGTCAAGGTCTGACCCCTTAACCGATATGATGTAATATAGAAGTTTGTTCCAACAAGGTCGAGGCATGATTGCACTAAGTAATAATAATTATTAATTACATATTAAATACTAAATATTGCATAGTAATTATTAATAAGGTAATAATTATTTTTATTAATTATTTATAATAATTATTAATTATTTATATTAATTATTAATTAATTTTTACTAATTATTAAAATAATATATGTAATAATTTCTTAATTAATATTTATAATTATAAATTATTTAATTTTTAATGAATATAAAATTAATTAATAGTTTTTAATTAATTAATAGTAACTCATAATAATTAGTAATTAATTAATTATAATGAATTGTAATAAGTGATCAGTTAATAACTAATAATTATTATTTATTAATTATTAATGTTTAGTTATTAATAAATTACCAGTCAGTAATTGTTAATTAATAATAATTTTTAATATTTTAAAGTTATACATTGTATTAATTAATCATTACTTATTATTAATTAATAATAATATTAATTTTAAATATATATTAGTAATAGTTTAGTAATAGTTTTAATATTTATTAATTAATTTTTAATAAATTAATAAATGTTAATTATAAGTTTGATAACCGGATATTTTAAAAGTAAATACTATGTTTGATAACATGCAAGATACAAAAAACTGACTATAAACGATTGAAAAAATATTTTTATTTAAATGTGATTGTTACAACCTATCCATTAAATTAGTGGGTATTGATAGTAATAACTAATTAATTAATTAAATATAAAGTAGTTAAATCTAAAAATAAAATTATAATGACTATAAAATGACTGTTACACTTTAATTAAATTTAATATTCGATTTAGTTTCATCCATACTCAACCAATATTCATTTATATGGCATGTTGTTTCCATTTGGATGAGATTATTCCCATTATAATATTTTTTAAAGTAATATCTATAATGTCAAACTCTTGTTTTTAATAACTATAATATTTTTAATATAGAGTTTATAATAGGATATGTTCAGTTTATAAATATTATTTCTAAATATAATAGATATATATTCGTCATGGGGATTTATTTATTATTTATATTAAAAAAATTATCCTTAATGATTAATCAATGCTAATGAGGAAAGTATTCTATTAATGTAGAAATCAAATAAATAATTATAAAAATATTTAAATAAAGTAAATTTGAAAAAAATAATGTGATCCATGAAATTGATATATAGAAATGACATGTTAGGGATATAATAAAATATTTTTATTTGAATTTTAATTTATTTTTAATGTTATTAAAATCAAAGTAATGAATTGTTCAAAAAATTGACATTAATGATATATTATAATAAATAATATTTTATTAAATGATTTAAATTTCCATAAAATATTATATCTGGCCAATTTATTATCATATGGTATATAACATCTACCATGCTCCATTTATTGCATATTTGTTCATTTATAGTAACTATATCGACCCTCAAATATTAAAAAATTTTGTTGTCAATGTAAGTATGAAAAGGGATAACGATATGTTAAAACCAATATAAAAGGAAAAAACATTGTCAATAACATGTCTAATTTTGATTTTATGAAGTTATTTTGACCCATACTCATCCTATGTTTTAAATAAATTAGGTTGGTGTCATTTGAAATTAAAAAGTAATTTAGAATTAATTTAATATTTCATGAAATTCAAAGAGTGGACCTCCCCTCTCTTATAAAATAGTACATATTCTTCACAATCCTCCACACTTAAAAAAATTTCTAGAAACTATCTACCCAAATCCATTCTTATAGTTTACAAAATGCTTGTTCTATTTTTTTTTCTTCCACATCCTTATAATATTTTTTAACCAAACAAGAATAATAACATGAATATAATTTATATAATAATTTATTATTATTTTAATATCATAATCTATATCTATATCCAACCTCTATCAAATGGGAGAGGAATTCATTTTTTTTGTGTCGGGTGGACTAATGCCTCGCAAACCGATGTAATTTGTTTTATATTATCATCTCTTAATAATCGTTATAATGATGGAATTAATTTTAAAATATGATATTAATGACATATTTATCATTTGGAAAAGATAATATATCATTTACTTCAATACTATTCCATTAATTAAAAAATGATACTGTTATTCGTGTGTACATGTGGACTACTACCTCGACGAAGCAAAGTGATACTTCTTTCAACACCACATAACATAGATGATTTATATAAGTATATTTAAATAATTAATATAAAATTTATAAAATAATGATCAATTTTTAAATATAAAATAATATTTACCATCTTTCAACGATGATTATTCAAGAATGGAAACGTTACTCATGCATACATATTGGTCGCCCTGATTGTAATGTAGTTAATTTTTTCATAAACATATTTCATTATGGGTTTTAAAAGAGTTATTGATATATAAAAATGACAATTATGTCTTGATTATTTTTTTTATGATGGAATACTATCCTCTTAAACCATAGTCAACCTACCGATGTCATTTGGGGCATATGAGCTGAATATCATCAAAATACATGAAGTAAATTTAATTACTTATTTATTTATTTATAGCATGGTATTAAATAAAATATAGTAATAATGAACTTTTAATATGATTTAAATAATGTATATAATTAACACAAGTTTATTATTCTTTAAAAAAAAGAATATATGTGACATGTTAGACTTAAGGTAATAGAATTTCTTCTAAAAAATAATTTTTTAATTTTTCCCGTAAAACTATAATTTTCTTCCATATAGTTATTTTCTAAAAAAGTTTTAGAAAATGTTTTTAATATTATCCTATGATTTTTATAAACCTATTTTTACCCATTTTTTACTTTTAAAAAAATATTTTTAATGGAATCTTCGGGTATTTTTTCAAATGGTGTAATATTTAACCTTTTATTCAACAGTGTGAAAGGAATGTTCATTTAAATTATACGACATAAGTGGATTTTTTCGTTATCATAATTGATATTTTCTTTGAAGTGTCCTTTATAAGTTTATAGTGCTACTTTCAAATGAAATTTTTTCCTTCATATTTGAGTCATTTTAATTAAATATGTTATTTAAAAATGGAAGGGTACATTCCTGAAGAAATGTTCCATGTAATTTTTCAAAATCATTTTTCATTTAAGATGGAATCCTTTGATGTTATTTTATGGTGTAATACTTTATAATATTCTATATTCTATTCAAATAAAATCATTATTTTTCCTATTTCTAGGTATTTTTGTATTGAAAATGGTTCTTTTATCTAAAGATGTTTTGTATAGGGGTAAAAAGAGTTTTTCAATAGTTTGTGGTGAAAGGTTGAAAGAATAAATTGTTTTTAATTATATAGTTTTTGAGAATTATATTTGAAAATTGGTTGCTCATAATATATCATATATGAATGTTTGAGCCACATTATAGATCACGAGTGATCCCAATACAGCTTATACATAGGTTAATCGCCAATATATCTCTCCAATGCATTGGGTAATGTATGGAAGTTGATTGTAAATCTTATTTCAATATTAAACATGATGATTATTCCTTGTATAGTGGTGATAGTTACTCTAAGTTATTGTTTATAAGTTAACAATGAAGGTATTCCATGAGTAGTTGGGATGGTTACTCTTAATTTAACTATGGTAGTTATTCCATATGTTTGAATGAAAATAATAACTTTGTGAACAGGTTTTCATGTGATTTTTTAATTTTCAAAGAAATCATTATGAATTTATTTTTCCTTAAATATTTCTAGTGAAATGTTTTACGAAAATTTTTGTTCATAAAAGATTATTTCTTAGGTGATAAAAGTGTTTAATTTGAGAAAAAAATTATTTGAAAAAGGGGAAATTTTTATACTTATTCAAGTGTTCATGACTAGTTTCTTTCTTTTAATACCATAACAAAGATTTTTATGTCCATTCGATATTTTTAAAAGAAACATCACATGGTTCAAGGGTGGGTAAGATAAAATAAGAATCTATGTTAAAATCATTGAGACTTATTTATAAAAATAAAAAAATTATTATAAATGTTTTATATAGTTAGATAAATGGATACTTATTAGAAGATTTAACATTTTAATTTATAGGTTTCTTATGTAATAATTACTACCTAAATCAAGAAAAAAATAAACCTAAAAGGTATTTGGAATTTAAAGTAAGTGATTTATAGCCTATATACACTTAATTATGTAATGTTTAATTTTATTTCTTAATGGTTGGTATCATAGAAAATGTTTAGATAACATTATGGGTGAAGATATTGATTATTGAATACACTTAAAAGATTTTAATTAATGTTTAAGATGATATGAAAAAGAATTTTAACATTACCATTTTACTTCATCAAAACAATGTTTGTTCGGAATGATTTTTCATTGATTAAATAGGGAATTTGTAATAGGAATTCACCAAGAGGAAAATATCCTTCTAAATCAACATCCCAGAATGGTTGGAATAGGAACTGAGTAGTTTGTTGTTGCCATGTCCCAGTTTATGCAACATATAAATGGTGTTGTTATCCATGCCATAGATCATCCAAATCTACCACAAAAAATAGGTCAATGGTGTAATATTTTATAGGACAGCGCCCTCTTGTATTTAGTAGATCTTCTAACCTAGTGGTAGATGAGGGGTGTATTAAAAAGAAAACATATTTTATGTCATTGGTTTTTTGGATAAAAAAAGTAAATATATCCATTTAAAAATATTAGGTGAAGCATATCAATAGTATTATTTTTTTATGAATACCCAAGTGAGATATAAGTTTGATTCTATGGAATGAGAAATATTTAATAATATTTTTCTAGATAAATTTATCTATAATATTTTTTAGCTCTATATAGAGAAAAACATTTTCGAATTGAGAGGAAAATATAATGATTTGATGGCCACATATGTAGAAAAATTAAAATTATTGTCCAAGTGTGTGAAAGAGTTTATTTAATAAACTAAAATTAAAATTAATTTATTTTACTTAGGATTGAAAGTGTGTTTATGGAGAGTATTGGTTGCATAATAATTTAAAATATTTCAAAAAGTTTTTTGTGCTTAGAAAATTGGGATGGAGTTTTCTAACACTTATGTGCCTTAATATGACATGGGTAAGAAAAAATCATGGTGGTAGGAAACAAATAATAAACCATCCTAGAATAATGGAGGTAAACCACTAATATGTTCCTAGTGAGTTAAATTACATTTCAATTAATGTTTGAAAAGTTCTAGAAATTGTTACTAATGCGGTAAGTCGGGGATATGGCTCTTGAATTCCATAAAAATATCATAATAGTGGTAAGACAAATTTTTATAAGCAATTTATAAAGTTTTTTAAATGTATTGAGAGGGGTCATTATTCATGAGTGTCCAAAAGATGTCATGACCACTAGGAAGAATAATGACTATAAGCATAAGGGTATGGTGAAACCCTTTGTAACTACTTCAACACATGTTTGGCCATACTATAACAATAAGGGTGTAGTGAAACCCTTTAAAACTACTTTTGTAAATGTTGGTTCATCAAAAAAAAAGTAGTAATAGATTTTGGGAGATCAGTATTTTTCAAATACTAACCAATGCTCTGGGTACCAACAACTGAAGATGAAGGAGGATGGAATTTTGAAAATAGTATTTTTGAATAGAAATAGATGTTATGAGTCTATGTATGTGTCCTTTGGATAGAAAAATTCCCTTGCTATATTTATAGATCATATAAATAGATTCTTCCATGAAATATTTGATATTTTTTAGTTGTTGTTGTTAATGATATCTTGATTAATTCATAAAATATATTCAGATTGGAAAACGACAAATTGTTATTCTATTGTAGGCTATAATTTCAGTAATCTGAAAACTTATATTAGAATAAATTGATACCTTTAAATAATACTATAATAAAATGAAGATAATTTTTTAGATACATTTATTTACATTCGATAAATGTTTGATGTATATGTAACCCTTAAGTTTAATATATTCAATAAGGTAATTTTAGTAAGAATGACTTTGATTTTGGTGGACATAAGTTTAAATGCATTAGTAAACTTTAGGGTTTTTGTGTTCTTTGATTTTGGTGTAATTCTGGGTTATTATAATTTGAGAAGATATGTTTTATTTTATATATTACCATGCAATTGTAAATTTATTTTTGTTGGTTATTTTTATTTTGGAAGAAGATCACTATAGTTTGAAGAACATTATAATATTAAGGTAAAAAAATTAACATGGGATTATATTTGAGGAATTGTTGATGAATTATCTTCTGTAATAATATATGTTTCTAATTTGACTTTATGGTAATTCAAGATATTTATAGAAATCACAAATTGATATTATGTGATTGGGGAAATTATATTTTTAGCATGAGACATTAAGACTGATTGATGTTACTTTGAGATGAATATTAAACTATTATTGGAAATCTATGTGATAAAATCCTTCTAATATCTTAGTTTCAATCGATGTTTGGAATATTTTAAGGAATTTTAATGATAGTTATTTATTTAATTATATATGTTCAATTTTGGGTATTAGTTTTGAATTATATAGATTAATGTAGTTTTTCATCACTTATCAGTTTATTTATTTTGATAATTATATTATCTTTTTCAATAAAGTTTGGTTTTGGTCAGTATATAATGATGGGATGAATATACTATTTTCATTTTTTGGGGATTATGTGGTCTATTAAAAGTTTATTCTAGTGATTTAGACATGAATAGATCAACATGAATACTCATAGTTTGGAGAAATAAGATGAGATTGTGGTGGGAATTGATTAAAAGAAGAAATTACTCTTTTAAAGTAAGTATATTTCCTCATGTTCTTAGTCTAGGTAGGAAAATAATTCATTAACTTTAGTAAAATTATTTTTTTTAAAAAAATTATTTGTTTACTTTTCTTACTAATAAATAAATGGCCTTTTAATCCACCACATATTTACAATTTTGTAATTGTAATATTTCTCTTAAATATGTTCTCAATCAATCTATATTAGTCCTTGGGAGATATTTTTGTCTTCCATATACATTTTTTGACTTCCCATCAGTTCTTTTTTATATGAAAACCTAGTTATGTGTTTTCTAGATGACCTCTGTAATTCCCTTTTCTCTCTTCTCATATAGAAATTTTATTATTCCTTTTTATGATGTGAGATTTCAAAAAAAGGTAATTCGAAAATTCAAACACTAGTTACCAAGTCTGAGTTTAAATTTTGAGGATGAAAATTATTAAAGGGTGTATAATTTGATATCCAAATATTTTAAAGGTAAATATTATGTTCAATGGCATACAGGATACGCAACCTCGAGCATACACAGATAATGAAATATTATTATTTAAATGTGAATATTTTAACTAGGAAATTAAATTGATTCTTATGAATAGAAATTAATAATATATGAAATAAATATACTGGTCCTAATCAATATAAATGTATTGATAAATTCATATAAAATTATATATTCAAGTCATTTTATTTTTCAAAAATATGATTTCATCAAAACAAAATCATTCTTTCTTTAAGTGAATATTATAATTTAATTCTAAAAAAATATTTGAATAAATTAATTTCAAATTTTAATTAAAAATTTAAAAATTATCTTAAGGTGAGTTTTTGATAATTTTCTAAAAATATTTAGTTTTTCAATGAATAGTGAAAATAACAATTCTTATTAAAATTGTATTTTCTTAATTTTAGTATTTACAAAGTCAAATTATATATTGGATAATTTTTAAAATTCAATAAGTTTATTTTTATATATAATTATAAAATTATGGTTTTTAAATGAATTTTATACTTGAATTTAGTATCAAAATATTTTATACTCAGAAGGGCATTTTTATTAAAAATTATTTTTTGTTGCATATTATAGATTTAATTTTAAATTAGGAATGCTACTTATGTGTTATAAATTTTGATAAAACAATTCCATATTTTGAATCAGGAGGTTCAATTTTAGTAAATAGATCCCTTTTATTATTGTTAAATATGAATTGTAACTTTAGTAATTTTTTTACCATGGTAAAGGGTAAACCAGGAAATTGAAGAGAAAAATAAAATGATATAGACTATAAAATCACTATAACACTTGTATTGAATTTATTTTATCAATAATTTTCATTCATAATATTCCAATATTTATTTATGTGGTATTTTTCATTAGGATGACATTATGACAATCATAATATTTTATTTAATGAAATGTCAAAAATTTGAAATTCTTATTTTTAATAATTATAATATTTTTAACATAGATATTACTGGAAGATATGTTTTATTATAAATAATATTTTAAATATAAGTATTTATCTTCATAATTTTAATTTATTTTTCATTTTTTCTTAGAAAATAGTTACCATTAATGCTTTTACAATGCTAATGTCGTAATTATCCAATTAATGGAAAAATAAAATAAATGATATCAAAAATATTATAAAAAATATATAATTTCATATAAATAATTTGATCTTAATGTATGAAATATTAAATTTATATTTTATAGATATAATAAAATAGTTCGTTCATTTTTTACTTGTCCTTTTGATGTTATTAAAATCAATGTAATGAATAGTTCTAAAAATTTATATTTATGGTATATTTATTAATTTATTTTTTATTAAATGATATAAATATTTTAAAAAACTTATATTAATCCAAATTATTGTTATATGGTTTATAATATGTATTATTTCCCATTTATGGGTCTTTTTTCATATAAATTAATTATCTTTACCCTCAAAGACTAAAACACCAAGTTGTTATGATAAGTTGAAAAATGGTTAACAAGGGGTAAAAACCAAAAGATGAGGATACAAATAGATTAAAAATCATTTATAATTTTAATTAGATAAGTTTCTTTCTACCCATACTCATCATATATTCAAAATAAATTATTTTTGATCCGTCTTTAATTGAATGTTTTTTTATATTAATTCAATATTTTATGAAATTCTAAGAGTGCCTCAACCCTCTCTTATAAAAGGACACCTCTTATTCTCAATATTTCACACTCCAAAACCCTTTTTCAGAAAATATCTTCCCAGATACATTCCTATAATCCATTAACTTATTTCAAAGGCCTTATTTTTTGTATAATACCAAACATATAGGTCATAAGGTGTTAAGAAACGAGGTTTTCCAATGAAGAGGTCTAATTTTCATCTGAATATTTTAGTTTTGTTTCATCATAAACATACTTAATACAGTTATCAACAATGATAAAATAATAACAATAGTACCCTACATATATGAAGAATATATTATGTTAATGGAATAACCTATATCCATCTCCAACCTCCATCAAATGGGAGATGAATACCTTTTTCATGTGTACGGGGAACAACCGCCTCGTGAACCAGTGTAATTCATTTTCCATCTAAATCTATCAAGACTAGTCATAATGATTTAATAAATTTATATATAAAATATTTATGACGTATTTATTATTCTTAAAATATAATATACCATTTAATTTCTTACCTTTAAATTCATTAAAAATGATAAATTCATTCATGTGTACGTGTGGACTACCACTTCCACCCAGCGTTGTGATTTGTTTTTTAGCATCACTTCACATTGATGAATTATATAAGTATATTTAATAAGATAATATGATATTTATGATATTATGGTCATTCAATAATGATAAAATTATAATTAACTTCTTTTTATAATGATTGTTGAAAAATTGTAACATTATGCATGGGTATGTACGACCAACTGTATCAATGATTATAACGTAGTTCATTTTTTCATAACCATATTTTAGGATTGGTTTTAAAATTATGGTTGATATATAAAAATGCTAATTATTTCATGATTATTATTTTATAAATGATTTTATAATGATCTTTTTTATCATAGTCAACCAATCGAATTCATGTTGGACATTTGAGCTGAATATTTTCTAAATACCCAAAGTGAACTAAATTAATTAAATAAGTTTCCATAGCATGTTATTTTTCATGAACCAAGTCAAATACATAGGTTCCCTAATACTCAATACTAATATGTTATATATCAAAGGGCATTTAAAATCTACATGAGTTTTTGACATGCACCTAGAATCATACAAGATACAAGAGAGAATAATTTTTTCACAAAATAGTGAAAGATAAAATATAAAAGTCACTATGTGAAACAATCCAAATGAAGAAAATAATAGAAACAAATAGGTAAAATAGTACCTAGATAGAAATATAAACATCCCAATGTAAATAACTCTGTAAACCAAAAAAAATTATAAAAACATCGTGTGTAACAAGTGGACAATAGATCCAACGGTCACCATTATCAATCCATGATCTTGAGGATCAAGAACATCCATAATATCCAAGTGGAGTTTTCCATTTACTTGGACCAAGAATAAGAAAATATAAAATTTCTCAAAGGAAAGAGTACGGTTTGATGTTTTAATCCCATTAGTTTCCCACCAAATGTTCCATAATCAATTCCATAATAATTAAACCTATTATGATTTCATTTAATATTAGACAATGCATGTAATTTCATTCACATATTTTTATCCAAAATATTTTTCCATATAAAATAGGGTGGATATATAAAAACCATATTAAATTATAATTTTATATAAAATATATATATATATTAGTTGGTAGGAATAAAACAGTTCAATAATTGATGGAAAGTTTATCCAGGTTAGCAAATCATATCACTATATAAAAAAGCATCATCGTATGTTAAATCAAGTAATGGGATCCTCAATAATCACAATAATGATCTCAAATCAAGATAGGTGTGCTCACTCAAATCAATCAACACCCCAATCATGGAACCCTCATGGTCCATCTACACCCCCAAAGGGGAACTCTCGAGAGCATTCATTCCATAATTGTTTAGTTATAATTTTCATCAACAAACAATTTCTAGGGAATCAAGGTCATAGAATGAATGTATTAGTTTCCACTATATAATCATGATAACATGTTCTTCAGAAAATCAATCAATAAATCATGGGAAAATAAATAAATTCAAATTACAATTTTCCAGTTTTAGTTTTCAACAAGTCTTTCATTTCAATACCAAAATAAAGGTTTTAGTAAATTCATTCCATTTAAAATAATATTCCACTTTGACCCATTTTTCTCTAACTTCAACAAAAAATCAATTTCAAAATCAAGCCATCATTTTACCAAAAATTCAACCCATGTTTCAATTTAATTAAAATTAGTGGTTTTTTTTCGATTCTGTGCCAATATAAAAATAAAATATCAAATCCTTTAAAATAAGGGTTTTAAAATAAATTAAAATCTAATTTCAATTAAATACTACAATTTATTGTTTAAATAATATAGAAAATTATTATGAAACCACATATCTTTTAAATTAAGAGATCATAACACACTATACTCATAATGGAGAATGCCAATAGAGAAATAAGGAGACCAATATCAATAAATGAAAGTGAATATTAATATCCGTCAAATTATATATTAAAACCATTCATAAAATAATGATTCTTAACACTATATAGAGGATAGAAAGAGAGATCAGAAGAAACTACACAAGAGGAGATCCACTAACCTAGAGGAGAGAGAACGCAGTCATCAAAGCTTTGATCCACGAATAAAATGGTTTGTAGGAGTGAAAATCACCTATTAAGAGCCTTGAATGACCGAGGATTTTATTTAGGAACTATATAGGATGACTAGGGTTTAGATAAGATGGTTTTTTATTTTAATACAAAAAATTAAGTGAATTAAAACGTGTGCACATGTTTTACTGGGTAAGGTCTCATGGTTAAAAAAATTGTGTGCTTGTGCCTATTAGGTACATTGTTTCTACAAAAAGGGCACATTATTTTTTAAATCATGTGAATCCTATGAAAACCATTACTATTTTAGGTTTTACAGTTGATAGGGGTTTGATGCAGGGTTTGTAAAAACCATGTGCCCCTTCTAGTTTCTCACAATAGGGCACATGGTTTTTTGGGTCAAACTACAAAGATTTCCCTAACATTGTATCAACTATGAAAAAACCCCTTGGGATTATAAAATTCTTCAAATTTCACAGAAAAACGTTTATAAAATAGCCAATCAAAATGAGATCAAAAAAATGTTCAAAGAATAACTAAAACAAGGTAATGGTATGTTACAACCTCCCCCCCCCCCACATAAAATCCCCTTTTCCCCAAAAACCTCAACAATAAATATCCATATCAAATAGGTGAGTCCGTTACAACCTCATCATTTCCCCATTCTCCAAACTCTCTTGAGAATCAAAAACAAACTTCCAATACACTAGGACAAAAGTTATCATCTTCCCATGAAGAACCCTTGTCTCTGAATCAACAATCCTGACTGGATGCTCAATCATGGTTAAATCTATCTCAACATCATGGTCTTCCAAACATAATACATGGTAAGGGTCATAAAAATACCATCATATCTATGAAACATTAAAAAATTTATGGATTGATAAAAATTTTGGTTGAATTTCTATATGGTAATCCACTTTCCCCACTTTCTCAACAATCTTAGAAGGACCCACAAAACACCGATCAATCTTTCTATATTTTCCAAGATGTTAGTGACCCAAATGAGGTGAAACTCTTAATAACACCTTGTTACCAACAGGAAAATACAATGATCATAGATGAAAATCAATAGAAGACTTACACCAACTATGTTCCATATACATTATCTAAAAAATCATATGAATCATTATCATTGTCTCTTAAGAAAAAACTCGGGTCAACCAAGGAGGTTTCACGAAACTCCAAACAACATAACAATGATATTCATGGCCTACCATATAATGCCTTAAATGGTACCTTCCATAATGAAGAATGGTGAGTATTATTATATGTAGACATAGAAATTCCCAATTGGATATCCCATGCTCCACCCAATTCTATAACACAAGAATGCAACATTTCCTCGAGATTCTATTTGCATCATTCTGTTTGGCCATCCATCTATGGATGATATGTCATGATCAAACAAACATGAGATCCTTGTTCCTCATAGAGGAATGTCCAAAAGTGAGAAGTAAAATAGTAACCCCTATCAGAGACTATAGATGAAGGGACTCTATGTAGTCTGAAAATCTATTGTACATAGAGATGTCCCACGTCCTCAACTTTGGTTGTTTCCTCAATTTTGGAAGGATCTGAAGTTAACATAAAGGTTCTTGCTTCTCAAATTTTACCTGTTGATAGGTATAAGAATAAGAAACAAAGTATATGATATATTTTCTCACTCCATGACACTATAATAATCACCGCATATCATAAAATATCATCATGGTTCTATGTTTCACCTCTCATTGGGAATTATAGAAATCACCCATTATATCTTTTATTTTGTGAAAAGGTACTAAAAACTAATTTTGAAAACCTAGGATATCCTATAAAAAGAAAACCCATTCAAGGATGGTATCCCCATCACAAAGAGAGTCTAAAATTCTACAGAATTCATTATCAAGCAGTTTCTATTAATGAATCATATCAAGAAGACTATGTTTTAATATAACACTTTCCAAGAAAACCACATCCTCCCCCTCCCAAACTCACAAATGAAACTGATCAAAGGGATCCATCAAGTCCCACTCCTCTGATAACTCTTTAAAAAAATGGGTTATAATTTTCCTTCTCAAAGAATCAGTAATGGCATTCCCCTTCCCTAGGGTATAGGCAATTTCAAAATCAAAATACTATAAGTACTCAACAAAAATCCTATATGAGAGGTTTAAATATTTTTTATATAATGTATAAGTCACGATTTTGTGGTCAGAATAAACCTTAAACCTTTCTCAAAATATGTAATGCATCTAAATCATAATCTCGTGCATTACAGTTGTGAGTTCAATATGATGGGTTAGGTATTTTTTCTAATGTGGCCTAAGTTATCCAAATCCATGGGATACCACATAAATACCCCACCTAAGAACACATCCCAAACCTGAACCTTATGCATCACAGAAGAATAGATAGTCCCGCCTAACCTATAGATGAATTAACACTATAACAGAAGTCAAAAAATTCTAAAACTCATTGAAAGAACTCGGAAATTTTTCACTCCATATGAAATTAACTCCATTCCGAGTTAAAATTGTCATTGATGAATCCAAATTTGATAAATATTTGACAAAACTATGGTAATACCCCACCAAACAAAATACATTCTGCATATCAAAAACATTACATGGTTTCTCCCATGTCATAACAGCTTTCACCTTCTTAGGATTAACTAATATTCCATGTTCTGAGACCATGTTTAATAAGAAATTCATTTCTGGTATCCATAAATCTCATTTTTAACTATCCATATAAAGTATGTAATTTCTCAATATTTCTAAGACTTCTCTCAAATGACTCACATGGCCCTCATCAGTTCTAGATAAACCAAAATATCATCCATAATAGCACCATGAACAAACAAAGCAAGTCATAGAATATTTTTTTTCATCAAAGCCATAAAAAAATAAAGAGCATTTTTCATAACAAAATTCATAATATGATAACAAAAGTGACCATACTAACACCTAAATGAAACATTTAGAATGTAATATTCATTAATTTTTAACAAGTGGTAACACTACCCAAAATAAATCTTCAAGAACCAATTTTCCCATTTCAACTAAAAAAATAGGTAATTTCTCTAGGGAAAATGATACTTATTATTCACCATAACATGACTGATTTTTTGGTAGTCAACACATAGACAATGTGTTCAATGATATTTATTTATAATGATATTAGGAACTACCCAAGGTGACACACTTGAATATATAAATCCATCATCTAAAATATTATTGATTCACGGTTGTCATAGGGCGTGGAAAAGGAAAAATTATATTCCTAATGCAACATAGAGGATGACCGGGGTTGTCTCACTTGAGGATCACTGCAATCGATTCAGTCACTGATTCTATTTCAACTATTCTAGTTTTTTTTTGTGAAAATTTTGGTTTGGGTGGTTTTGGAAAACATTCAATTAAAATAATGAAATGTATAATTCAAATATAAATGCTGATGTAAACAAAATTAAATTATGTAAGGAAGGTCATGGTTCAGGGATAGATAATGTGGGTTCATTAAATATTTATTTTCTCTTTAAATTCAGTTTGATAATTCATTTTTTGAAACATCAATAATTAATTTCATTCCATTTATTTATTGAGTGTGTGATTTCAGCAAGCCTCTGGCACACTAAACCACACCTCCTCCAGTAGTCTAATAGGGTAACACCTCAACCAAGAGTGTTATTCCTAGAACATTGGGTTCCATCGTACTTTTTTTCATCCCTTAATGTAATCCAAACTCCACCTTATGAATTATTTTCCTAGGGGAAGGGAGGGAATATAATGAATCAATAAAAATGAATAGATTTGGATATAGTTTCATGGTGGACAATTGCCGCACCCGTTCAATAGTCTTGCATCCACCACACATAAATTTAAAGAATTATTAATTAAATAAAAATAACAACGAACATCATAAAACGTCTCCCAGGTCCAAGCCTTAGGTTATTCACTTCACATTTCAACGTGAAAAGTGATCATGGAGGAATATGGATGAGAGAGAATGAAATTAATATTGTAAGAGAAAGAGAGATGAAAAAAATGGAATCACATTAATAAAAATGAGAATGTGTTACAAGGGGAAATAAGACAAAAAATTCATTAATGTACATCAGCCTCCTCTTATTAGTTCCCTAGATGGTGGGGGATGGAATGGAATGGGATTCTTTGAGAAGTAGGAACTCCCCTCCTTTTATATGTAGACTTTTTCCTATAAAGGATGACACGTTTTATCCCAATTGAGTGATAGATTAATGCATTTTATCCTTTATAAAAGTTGTTCATAAACATGGTTCTAGTTCACCCTCAAAATTTCAACATAATTTTCCACCATATGTTGGAGTTATGGATTTTTTATTGACCAATACTTTTTTTCTGAGATTTCCAAGTAGCATCTTTTAATGTATATCATTAAATTTCCATCATAATGGATGGATCACTTCATAAAACTAAATGGGATAAATATTCTATTATCCATATTCCATATCCATGTGGAATCACCTAAATTATATGTCTCTATCCCAAAATATGCTTCCATTACTTAGGTGGGGTCCACACTATCCACAAAGAAGATTTTACAACATTAATGATTCTTCCGGGCCTCTAGATGTTGAAAAAATATCATGGTCCAAAAAAATGATTAATAAAATAAATCAATTAATAATAATAAAATAATCACACATATTGGATTAATATTTTAAAAATTATTCCTAAAATACCCTTGTGATTAAAATATGTTAAAATTCTAGAAATAAGCAATTTTCACATTTTAGCTCAAAACACACCATTAATCCATAATTGTTGTCAATACGCTGATATTGATATATTGGGAGGGTTGAAAAAATTAAAATTCATATATAAAATTAGAAAATTATTAGATCTATCAAACTCCCCACACTTTGTCACGACCTGTCCCATGGGGTCCAGACGTGACTACCCCAAGCCTACCTTACATAGACCAGGGGATGGTAACTAGAACCTGAAGTATTTTCTCGAATAGGGAAGGAATTTTTATAGAGATCTATACACACTAAAAATCTAAAATGAGTAAAACAACAAAAAAAGTAATGTATAACCAGGACAGTAGAGTACAACCACAAGTACAACTATAAACTAAAACAGTGCGCCGAAATACAAGCCCAATAAACTGAAAATAAAGTAAGAAAGTTGTCGCATCTTCCCTAGAGATCTATATGGAGGGTAGTAGCTATAAGTCTGAAGTCTAAGAAGATGATATTGATAGATCCTATCGCACTAAGCTCCACCAAGTCTCGAATCTCCAACTCCTTCCTCGAAGCTTCAGTAGTCTACACCAGACACACACGTGCGGGTGGAGCCCGAATAGGGGTGAGTATAACAACTCAGTAGGGGACCTCGAGACCCCAGAAGGTCTCTCAAAAATCAACAAAGTAAATTATCACTAGAAATAAAAATAATTTAATATCACAAGAATAATCTATATCAGGAAACACAAATAAAAGGAGATGCTCACTCTAATGGTATAACTTCAAGTTTTCTGGGATAGGGATGACTTGTCGTAAAGCTAGATCAAACTATCCGTAGTTACTCTACTTATGACATGTATAGGTCACTGTATGATGTCCCATATTAGTTGCTAGATTTTGACCTGTATCAGTCGGTGGTGTTGAACTGTATTGTTCACCGGTGTTGACCCGTATTGGTTGCTAGTGCTGACATATATTGGTCGCTGGTGCTGAGTCGTATTGGTTATTGGTGATTACCTATATTAGTCACTGGTGATGACCCGTAATCGTTGCTGGTGCTGCCCCGTATTGGTTGTTGGTACAGAGGTAGGAATTATTAGTCATAGATCTAGATCATCCCACTATGGAGTTTTTTATGTTGTCCTGTATTGGTCGCTCTTCTTCTTCATGCCACAGCCAGCCACTGTATTCCCACACAAAGTATGCCTGATCTCCAGAGGACCCTACTCCTCAATCCATCGGTCTTATTTCAATTGGAACAAAGTCCCACAAAAAATCATACCCAAGGGACTGCCCTGTCATTGGGGTCCCAACGTGATAGACGGCGCGTCGATTGGATGCCTGGTCTGTGAGATATGGGCACTTTTCTAAAAAGGGTCTGGTTGGATTCATGTCTAACCCATCCCAGGTCATACATCAAACTCTTTCAATACTCACTTAGAGTATCTCTAAAGGACCGCCTTGTCATAAGGGTTCTTATTCCATAGACGGAACATCGATCGGATGCCCAGTCTGTTAGTTTCACCCCTTTCCGTGAAATAGGGGTTGTCGCACCTCGGTCTGGCCCTGCTCGATCGGGAACACCGGAATATGCCAATGGGATTGCTTCCAAAAAGGGGTCATGATGCCACTGACGCTGTGTCAAACAGACACCTGGTTCATCAGTTATGAGTGTTTCTTTATTCGGGGGTCATTTGGGTCTGGGCCTGGTCCGACTCGGTCTAGCTGGCCCGACACAATAGGTCTCGCGGTCTACCTGACCCCACCCGAGTCCAGCACATTAATGGTTGGCACGGTTCACACGGTATGTCCCATCGAGGTTGGCCCGGCTAGTTCGCGGTCCCAGTCCACGGTTGGCCCGGCTATCCAAGTGGGGCTCGACCCACCCACGATAGCCCACTGGGTGGCGGGTCTTTCTTATTCGGCCGACCCGCGTCCGTCCTGGTCCTCCTGAAGGCATAACGCTATCTTCAGCTAGCCCCGCGGACTTAGGGCCATTTCATCCGGTCAGTGGGGCATTTCCCCATCACTTGCAATGGTCGGCCAGGGGGCCGACCGGCCTCTAGCCGACGCGGTGCGGTGCGAGGTTATGTCGCCCCTCCTGTCGTGGCTCGCTGGTCGCGGCTACTACTGCTAGCAGCTCCAACGAGTGTCTCCCTTCTCCCACATGGCTAGCTCGGGCAGACCGCCTCTATCCACCGCAGCGCGCGACGGTGCACCACCTTCCCACTGCCTTCATCCAGTTTCCATGGACCTCCTCTAACCTCCTCCAGCCACCGTCGGTCGCCACCAGCATAGATCACAGGAGGTTCTTTCAAGGGGCCACTGGACGTGCTCTGGTGTTCTGTTCTGGGTGTCGTTTTCACCTACGATCCTCTCAAACTACCGTTGTCACAACGTGACCCTCTATCCTATGTTTCCATCAAAATTAAGGAAATACATACCCAATGAACACAACATGAACAAAATGATGGAGGGTATGGGCCTTGTTTATTGGGCATGCTCCCTTTGGGTTAACATGATAACAAGAAGTATAATATTTATCTAACATTAAAGTTTAAATAAACTCGTTTCAATAATGTTAAACCAAAACCAAACTTAAACCCCCTACCTGAAGATCTGTAGGAGGTTTTGTGGTTGTGGCAGGAGGATAATCCATGTTGGATGGAGTCTTTGAAATTCATTGATCACAGATAGTTGTTGAAGAACTCTGCTAGAGTTTACTAGATTGAAGAAGTCGTGCCAAAACCCCACCCCAATCTCCATTTAAATTGGAGGGGGAAAGGTGATTAACATGTTGAGAAATTAATGAGGTTCATTATATGAAGTAATGAACCACCTATAATTCACAACGGTGTAGTTACACAGATGATGAGTCAAACCATTAATTGTCTTTACAAGTCATGGGTATTTCAACTTCCGCTCATCCGTTGGAGAAAAAGGAAATAGAATAACAATTACATGTTAATTTACTTTTCTTTAAAATTTCCAAAAACTATCTTTTTCTCCCGACCTACTGCGGTCAAAGTGAAACAACCCTTCAGTGAATCCCGGCACTGCAGATTCAACTGTGCCCTCAGATTTTTAATACAATCACCATTTCAAAAGGTTGAAAACACCACCCGCGGGGTTACTAAACATATCTTAAAAAAATTCAAAAATTCATTTCTGACACATCGAGTCTCAAAATAATGCACCTTCAATTTTCACAGACTCGTAATAATACCTAATAATTAAAATAATACATGGAAGTTTATGGGGCTTTAAATTCTCCCTACCATGGGGATTTACATCCCTGAAAGATTAAAAAGGCTACACAAACAAAGAGGGGGATTTGGGCTCACATATGAGCCTCTCACTCCCATGTTCTCTCTTGGAGATTCTTATTCTTCCACAGAACGTGCACTAGGGATATCAACATCCCATGAAATATCTGCTTCTATTGATCCTCTATATCCACTGGTTAGTCCGCAAAAGTGTCTCTACCATCAATCTCTAGTTCTCCATGTTCGATGACGTGAGATGGTTCATGCACGTATCTCCTCAGTTGGGATATGTAAAAGACATAATGAACCCTCTCCAACTACAGTGGTAGTGCCAAGCAGTACGCTACCTTTCCAATCCTCTGAAGTATCAGGAATGGTATGATAAACCTCGGTGATAGTTTTCCACCTTATCCAAATCTCCATAGTCCCCATCGAGGGGATACTCACAAGAATACATGGTCCCCATACTAGAAATATAGTGTTCTCTATCTCCTATTAGCATAGGACTTATGTTGCCTCTGTGCATTCTTGATCTTCTCTTGGATGACCTGCACCTTCTCAGTAGTAACCTGTATCGTCTCAGGTCCCACGAGTTCTAGATCTCCAAGATCTTTCCCACACAAGGGTGATCTCCATAGTTGTTCCTACAATGCCTCGAAAAGGGCCCTACCAATGGTGGATTGATAGTTTTTGTTGTACGCGAACTCCACCATGGGTAGGTGGTCATCCCAACTATGACCAAAATCTTGGACACATGCACGAATTATGACCTCCATGGTTTGGATTGTCCACTCAGCCTGACCATCTGTCTACAGGTGAAAAGCTATGCTCAAGCGAAGCTGAGTCCTGAAATCCTCCTACAATCCTTTTCACAACCAAGATGTGAAACATGTATTCCAGTCTAATAATATGGTCAAATGCACCCCGTGAAGTTGCATGATCTCCTGAATGTAGAGTCATCACAAGATCTCTATCGAACCCTTCTCTCAAATAGCAAGGATGTGAGCCAACTTGGTTAGTTTTTTAATGATAACCCAGACCATATCATTCCCTCTAGATGTATGTGGTAACCCCATTATTATGTCCATCGATATCTCTTCCCACTTCCATTCAAGTATCTTGAGTGGTTGGGTTAAGCCTGCAAGTACTTGGTGATTATCCGTCATTTACTGCCATGTGAGGCATCTAGAAACAAAATCTATCACAACTTTCTTCATACCTGGACACCAGTACTTACATCATAGGTCCTGATACATCTTCATCACACCTAGATGAACTACCAAGGGGGTGTATGGAACTCCCTCAGCACCTCCTCTCATAGTGACACTGGTATAATTGTACGTCCTCTAAAAAGGATAATGTTATCCCCACCTTCAAAATATTTGTTAGGTGTGTGGGCTAAAGATATATGTGCACATGTAGTCTCGCAGCTGGTGTCTCTGAGTTGTGCCTCCCTGACTCACTGAAGGAGTGTAGGAAAAACTACCATCTACTGTAGGTAATCTTTCTCATCTCTATCCACATAGGATATTTGAAGTGAGGATAACTTCTCTAAATCCTCATTCAGTAGCTGCGAAACTGATCTCCGACTCATTCTGTTTGCCACTACGTTCCCCTTCCCAAGATTTTAGACTATCTCAATGTTATAAACCTGGTGAACTCTAGACAATATCTCTATCTCAGATTCAGATCTTTTTGTGTGAAGATATATCTAAGACTCTTATGGTCTGAGTAAAGAATTAAATGCTCACCCATCATGCAATGTCATCATATCTTCTGTGAAAAGACTATTGCTGCCCACTCCAAGTCATTGGTCACATAATTCTGCACATGAGTCCTCAGCTGTCGTGAACCAGAATCAATCACTACATCACCCAGCATCAGGACCTAACTGATTCGGATCCCTGATGCATCACAGTAAACCATGTAGTCAGTTCCCTCCTCCAGAAACCTAAGAATTAAAGCATTGGTCAAGCTCTTCCTCAACTGTTGAAATCTCTTCTAGCATGTATCTGACCATATGAAGGGTTTCCTCTTCTTTCTCAAGGCAGTCATGGGTTCTACTACTCTGGAGAAATTGAGTACGAACCATTGATAGTGGCTTGCTAATACAAGGAATCTATTCACCTCAGTGACACTCCTTGGTGACTCCCAAGAAAGTACAGCCACGATCTTTACTGGATCCACAACAACTCCATCTTATGAGATAAAGTGTCTCAAGAAGTGTACCTTTCATATCCAGAACTCACACTTCAATATCTCCCCATTTAACAGGTCCTCCTGGAGTGTGTCCAAAACTATCCTCAAGTGTACAGCGTGATCTTCCTCAGATCCTGAGTACACCAAGATGTGGTCAATGAAGACAACCAAAAAGTGATCATCGTATGGCTAAAAGATAATTTTCATGAGCCCCACGAACACTACTATAGCATTGGTCACGCCGAATGGCATCACCAAAAACTCGTAATGGCTATACCAACATCAGAAGGTTGTCTTCGTTAAGTCCCCATCCCGTATCCTAAGCTGGTGATAGCCTGATCTGAGGTATATCTTCGATAACCAGTTCTATCCTTTGAACTGATCAAACATATCATCAATCCATGGCAGAGGATACTTATTTTTCATGGTCACCTAGTTTAGGTGCCGGAAGTCCACGCATTGCCTCAAACTTCGGTCTGCCTTCTTGGAAAACAACATCATGGATGCCTATGATAAAATAGTGGGCCTCACGAATCCCTTCCTCAGTATGTCCTCCAACAGTACCCTAAGCTACCAGAGCTCTGTATGGGAAATTAGATATACTGGCATAGATATTTGGGATGTTCTTGGGTACAAGTAAATGTAGAAGTCTACCTATCTACGAGGAGGTAGTCCAGGGAAATCTTCTGGAAAGAAGTCCTCATACTCGTCCACCACCGTTGGGAGATGTGGAATTGCCTCATCCATTGTGTCGAAGGTCATTCAAACTAGCTAACATGTAATTGGATGCACCTTCCTAAGTGAAAATTCAATCTCATGCTGCTCTATTTTCCTTCTCACCAATAAAGGAAAACTGGCCTCCATCTCTGCGTGTACATCACACTATACGTCTCAAGCAGTCAATATGTGCATGAACTACTAATAGCCATTACATGCCTAGAATGACATCATAGGGCTTCAACGCCGCTACTAGAAGATCTCATCTAAAACTCTCTCCTCTAAGAGTAAGATCGCACTATCGGCACCAGTGTGTGACTATTGAATCTCCTCCCATAAGAGTATCCAAATGCAATGGTCGAGATAAAATCTCCGTCAGAATCGTAGAGTCCCGAACTAGGTATGTGGAAAGGAAATAATGTCTAGAACCTATGTCGATAAGTATTGCTTATAAAGTAGAAAAGATATAGATCATACCTCATATCATCTTAGTGACATAAGGATCATGAGCCTATACTGCCTTTAGTTGGTCCTGTCCCCATCCACCTACTCCCTGAGCTCATGGTGGACCGCCAAGGTGTGGTGGTTGTAGTTCCTAATGACCCCAACCACCTTCTGCTACATTTCCTACTCCCCAGCCTCGTCCAATGCCTGGAAGACGCACATGCTTCTACTACTGTCACTGTCTCAGTGGCCCCTCCACTATCTTCCGATCATCCGTGCAGGGAGTTGGATAGTCAAAAGCTCTGTAACCCTATCCCCCATAGCAAAAATATATCATGCCTCACTGGTGGGTCATCTCACTTTAGGTGCCTTCTCGACAAGGAATCTCCCCATCAACAAATCACTCTATAGCACCCCATCATACGTCGGGATGCTGAGAGATACGGTCATAACTCTAATCTCTCATCGGAGCCCCTTCTCAAAGGTATTGGCCTTAAAGTAAGGTTCATGTACCATGTCGGTGGAGTATCAGGAGAGGTTATTAATTCTCATCAAGTACTGAGCCACGGTACGGCTATCCTACTGTAGATATATCACCTCTTGAATACGCATAGAGTGTAGTGTCACTGGCATGAAATTATCCTTGAATAGGCTCTCAAAATTTGGCAAGGTGAGGGTCGTCTCCTCATGCAATTGGAGTGTCGACCTCCACCATCATGTATCCAAGCCCTGAAGAAGGCTACCAGCCAAGAATTCCATCTTTTTAGTGGGTGTCTCTACTAAACGAAAGACCCACGAAACTACCTCAATCCATTCCCCTACTGCATGGGGGTTCGCATCACCATAAAACCTCATAGATCTCAATCTCTAATCTCATGAAATGCACTCAGTCAGTGTGCGTGATCCACTGGTAGCATTTTCTGCTCAATGGGTGGTGGTGTTTCCGGTACACCACCTAGAGGTTTCATCACTATGAGTAGTCTATGTACCGATGCCTCATTGTTGGGTGGGCCACTGTCACAATCTCTATATAGAATCCTGGCTAGCTGTCTTTGTGTAGGAATCCTATAAGAAACAGATGTTCCACGGTCAATAAGTTATACCTGGTTAGCTGACTCAAGAATTATCAAGAAGAAAAACATTTCCAAAACACACGAAATCAGTGTTATTGTGCACCGAGTCAAAAATCATAATTAAGGGTCCTTGTGTATGGATACATCGGCTGCCACACCAACATTTGGAATCCTCGAACTAAAACCCACACTAAAAACACTTAAAAATATTTCTCCATTAAAATTAGACTCTTAGTTTTTCTAGTAGAACCAACCATCCTCTGATACCACTTTGTTATGACCCGTCCCACGGGATCCGGACGTGACTACCCCAAGCCCACCTTCCATAGGCCATGGGATGATGACTAGCACCTGATGGATTTTCATGAATAGGGAAGGAATTTTCATTGAGATAAGTATACACTCAAAAAGGAAAATTGAATTAAAAAACCAACAAAAGTAAGGTATAACCACGAGAGTAGAGAAAAACCACAAGTACAACTGTAATATGAAAGTAGTGGGCTAGAATACAAGCCCAAGAAACTTAAAAGAAACTAAATAGATGTTGCATCTTCCCTGGAGCTCTACCTGGAGGTTAGTAGCTATAAGTATGAAGTTGAAGAAGAGGATCTCGACTGCTCCCATCACAAAAAACTCCACTGAGTCCCGAACCTCCAAAGTCTACCTCGAAGCGTCAGTAGTCTGTTCCAGACACACACATGTGGGCGGATCCCATACAGGGGTGAGTATAACATCTAAGTAGAGAACCTCGAGACCCCCGGAGTTATCTATGTAATCTTCAAAGGAAAACATCACAATAAATACCAAAAAGGTAATATCAGAATCATTATCAAAATCATTAAGCACAAAGAAAAAGAGATAGCTCACTCTAACGGTATAACTTAATGGTTATTAGTATAGGAATGAATAGTCATAAATCCATATAATCTTATCCATAGTAACTCTATTACTATCCCATATTGGTCATTGTATGCTGACTCATATTGGTCGCTTGATTCTGACCCGTATTGGTCACTGGTTTTGACCTGTATTGCACGCTTGTGCTGACCCGTATTGGTCGCTGGTGCTGACCCATATTGGTTGTCGGTGCTTACCTGTATTGGTTGCTGGTAAGGACCCGAATTGGTTCCTATTGTGCACACGTATTTCTCATTGGTAGAGAGGTAGGGATTAATAGTCGTACAGGAAGATCATCCCACCCTGGAGTTTCTGATGCTGACTCGTATTGATCGCTCTTTTTTTTTCATGCCACAGTCAACCACTAGATTCCATCATGAAGCATGCTTTGTATTTGGAAGACTCTATCTCTCAAGCCATCAGTCATATTTCAACAAGTACTATGACCCACAAAAATAATTCCAAAGGTATCTCCCCATAATAGGGGTCCCAACGTGATTGACGGTACGTCGATCGGACGCCTGGTCTGTGAGATATGAGCACTTTTGTAAAATGGGTCTTGTTGGATTAAAGTCTGATCCAACCAATGTCATATGTCAAACTCCGTCAAAACTAATGTAGAGTATCTCCAAAGGACTATATTGTCACAATGGTCCTTATTCCATATACGGTGTGTCAATCAGACGCGCGGTCTGTTATTAACACCCCTTTATGTGAAACAAGGGTGATCATACCTTGGTCCGGACTAGCTCGGTCCGGCCCGTCGGAATATGCCAAGGGGACCACTTCCAAAAAGGTGTCCCAACACCAATGATGTCATGTCAAATAGACACCCAGTTTGTTAGTTATTGGCATTTCTTTATTCGGGGGTCGGTTGGGTCTCGGCCTGGTCCGACTCGGTCAGGCTGGCCGAACGCAATGGGTCATGGGGTCTACCTAACGCCACGTGAGTCTGGCCCTTTAATGGTCGGCCCAGTTCACCGGTTCTATCATATTGACATCGGCCCGTCTAGTTCGTGGTCCTAGGTCGCGGTTGACCTGACCCACTGGGTGGGGCCCGACCCACCCACGCTGGCCCGCTAGGCCGAGGGTCCGGCCCGGCCCACTGGGTGGGTCCGTCCCGTTTGGCTGGCTCATGTCCGCTTCATGGTGGACCATTGTCTCCAACTGGCATCGTGGATTCGGGGCCATTTCATTAGGCCATTGGGGAACTACCCCAAAGTGTGCAACGGTTGGCCAGGGGGACTGACCGGTCTCTAGCTGACGTGGTGTGGTGTGGGGCCGCGATGCCCACTCCTGTTGTGGCCGGCTGCGCGCAACGGTATACCTACTTTTCACCACCCACATTCGTTTTCTGCGGTCCTCCTCTGGCCATCGTCGGCCACCGCCGGCATGGCGTGCCATTAGTTCTTTCCACGGGCCACCAATGGTACTCTGGTGGTCCGTTTGTGGTTTCGTATTAGCCTATGAGCCTCCCAGACTACCGTTGTCACAGTGTGACCCTATGTCTCATGTTGCCTTCAAAATTGAGGAAATTCATCCCTGAAGAATGCTACATGAACACAATGATGGAGGGTTTGGGCCTTGTTCATTCGGCATGCGCCCTCCACGTTAACATGATAATAAGTAGGAGAATATTTATCTAACATTAAATTTTAAATAAGCTCATTTCAATACTGTTGAACCAAAACCAAACATAAAAACCCTATCTCGAGATCCGTTGGGGGTGTCGCAGTTGCAGTAGAAGGAGCGTCCATGTTGGATGCAGTCATCTTTCTTCATCAATCATAGATCAATGTTGCATAACTTCTCCAGAGTTTCCTCGCTTGATAATGTTGTGCCAAAACCCCTCCCTGAGCTCCATTTTAATAGTAGGGGAAAAGGAGACTAATGCATTGAGGAATTAATGAGGTTAATTAAATGAATTAATGGACCTATTTTAATTCACAACAGTGGTGTTACGTAGTTGATGAGTCAAGCCATTAATTGGCTTGATATGTAATTGGTCCTGCCACCACTGCTCATCCGTTGGAGTAAAAGAAAATAAAGTAACAATTACATGTTATTTTACTTTTCTTTAAAAAGTCCAAAAACTAACTTTTTCTCCCGACCAATTGTGGTCGAAGTGAAACCACAATTAAGAGAATCTCAGCATGGCGGATTCAATGGTGCCCTTTTATGTTTAATCCAAGCACTCATTCAAAAGATAAAAAACATTAACCACGCGTTTACTGAACATACCTTAAAAAAGTTCAAAAATTCATTCTGGGAACACCTGGCCTCAGAATCACGCGCCGTCAATTTTCGTACCCTTGTAATAATCGAAAATAATTAAAAAAAATACATGGAATTTTCCAAGTCATTAAACACTTAAATCATTCTTCTCCTCAATCATTTAATCTCTACGTGGAATTCAGAGGACACCAATGTTACCAATATTCAAATTCCAACGTATGGAAATTAAAAAAATAAATGTCACATGCAATTTTAAAAAAAACCACATAAAATATAAATTTAATTTCCAATTTTTCAAATAAATAATAAATTTATTTATTTTACTTTTTCCCTTTGAAAAATGTAATAACATCTCCTTTCATTCATTCAAGCTTCTCAATTTATTATTATTAAAGATGTCAAGTTATGATTTACCTCACTTTTGATTATTTTATCTCATATCTCTATCTATAATTCAAGTAAATTTATTATTATTACGTGATAACATCATCCCTACCATATCCATGTAAATGAACTACTTTCTCTACTTTGTAAAGACAAAAGGCTTGTAAAATTATGTGGAATTTTCAACAATGATTCAACAGAATCTGAGGTTTAATGTTGGTAGGATTTGAAACTTTAAATATTAAAGATCAAGGAGGAGGTTTATCTCTTAAAAATAATACATGATATTAAAAATAAAATAGTAATGAAATTATCCCCATCAATATATCAACTCCCACATCCCCAAAACTCAAAATAATGTCATGATCAAATTATGTATAATGAATTATTTTTTCCCTCTCTTGAATAATAATTTTTTACTTTTATTCATTTTTTTCTTTTTTAAATAAACATTTTCATTTTTTATTTTTCAAAAGTTTTGATATAGAATAAACCTCAAATCTACCACCTAACCATGTGTGATATATTTCCTAGGTCTAGTAATGTGGAGTTTTGGTTTACCCAAATCACAACCCACTTTTCACTATTTTTTGTTCTTTTTGTAATTTTAATTTTTTTTTATTCAAGGGGGGGAAATAATCTGGAAAAATGAATGAATCAAATGACCTTTCTCATTATAAAAATAGCACCCCCACAGTTATTCCTTACAATGTTTATTATTCCTTCTAGCATGATTTTCTATACCCCTACACTTCAACATTAAAATATAATGCAAATACCAATAGAACGGTAGGAATGGATAAAAATGGTGTGAAACATGGATCATCACTAACAAGGTCATTCATGGTTTCTATAGTCTAATTAAGGATTGATTTAAAGGTGTAATTTTAAGTATAGGGGCTAATAAAAATATTCCCTGATCATCTTAAATGTGTTTTTGTATAGTCATGGCTTTGATAAGTTTAAATTCAAATTTTAGCATGTGGAATGACCCGAGTCCACTCTAGAAATATGCTCAAGATAAAATAAGAAGTACATGGTCTAAAATCCTTTCTAAAATGAGTCATATGATTTTGTAAAATCACTCAAGGCATGATTAATAATAAAAAATCAATTCAAATGAATTTCATAAATTCAAACCACAAAAAATGGCTTCGAAATTTCATTTACAAGAATCAATCAATTCCCTCTAATCGTGAGTCATCATTTCAAAATCCATGATTAACTTTAAACATTCAATTTTCAATTTTACTCATTTAGTTTCATTAAGATTGAAATTTAAAACATGAAATCATAGGATTCCTACGAATCTCAAGTCTTATATATAATTCAATTAAATCATTAATTCATGTTTTGGAATGCAATTATTATCATTAAAGAGAAAAACATGTTTTGGAACAAAAAAATGTAAGGAGTTTAAAAGTTTAAACAATAAAAATGAAATCCATTTTAAAATGAATCTTAGTCCTCTTCTTTCACTGTTTGGGACTTCCTTCTACAATCATGAACCTATAAAGGAAAATTAATTAATTAAGTACACAAATCAAGTGAGTAATGCTCAAAAATATAAGAGGGAGTGGGATCCAGGTTAGACTAATTCAGAGTATTGAATTTAAAATATAAATTTATAATATTAAAAATGAAATTACTCGAAAAAAAGTAAAAGATAAATCTTGGTATGATCCCCCAAGTGGGCACTAAATATTTACTACCTCCAGTGGGTAGTACCAGCTGTTATCCAGAATCTGATGGTTGAAGGATCTTCTTTGACATGAACCACCACATGTTGTTCTTCCCCAATTGTAGTTGTTTTTTCTTTTTGAGGAGGACTCCATGGATATAGTACATCATATCTTCCCCCTTCACAATGTGGTATAGCTTGCATGGTGAGGGAAGGATAATGTATGGAACCTCTTCCTCCTTCATTGTAACTTGTGAAACAACTTCATTTTCTTCTTATACTACCCATATTGAATATTCAATTTCCTCTAGGATGTCTAGGTGTTCCTAAAAATGTTCAATTTATTTTTCCTCATTATTCTTTTAGGCATATTAAGATTCAACAAATTATGAAAATTCGAAATAGTTGGGAGTAATACTCAAAGTAGTTTCAATAAAATTTAATGATTTTATGTTTAATAATTTATCATCTCAAGGAGTTGGTTCATCTTGAATATGTTATTTAATGGAAAGTGACTCGTGGATTTGATTATTGGCAGATGGAGGTAGGTATATAATATCCTCCACCTAAAGTTTGGAATTAACTTCTTGGATATCTTTAGAGAAATAAGGAAAGACCAGTGGCACTTACTTCTTGGCCTTGAATAATTTCAAGTCAATATATATTTAATCGATCAAGATCATCAATCCCTATAGTGATATCCATTTCTCTTGGCCTCTTTGAAAATATTTTAACATTATCATAAGATAATCACCCATTCATTAGAGATTCACATTAGTATAATCTATTTCTTTCTCTTGCACCAGGGAGTAATTGTTCCTTATATTGATAAAATGGTCAATTGAAAACATCATGGTAAATGAATTTTTTAAGTATTTTTTAATAAATAATTCAATGAAATTTTTTTAAAATTTTTGAATTTTGAAAAAGTGATCAAAATAACTGTTTAGATCCTCAACAACGGTGCCAATTTTGACACATGCATGTCATAGGGTGTGGAAAAAGAAAACATATATTCTTAATGAAGCACATGGGTTGACCAGTGTCATATCAATTGAGGAGTGTTACAGTTGATTCATTCACGGATTCAAATTCACCAATTCTAATTGTTTTTTGGTTTTTATATTATTTATTAAAATTTTAGTCTGGGGGGTTTTCGAAAACATGAAATTAGAATAATGTAATGTAAAATTTAAATCTAAATGCAGATGAAAACAAAATGAAATTATGGAGGAAATGTATTGTTCCTGGTTTTGATAATGAAGGTTCAATTTTTATTTATTTGTTTATTAAATTTAATTAAATTATTATTTTTTTGAAACCTCATTAATGAATTACATTCCTTCAATTTATTGAGTGTATGATTTAATAATGCCTCTAGTACACCAAACCACACCTCCTCCAATAGTCAAATAGGATAGCACCTCAACCAAGAATGTTATTCCTAAAAGACTTAGCTCCACCATATGTCATTTCATGCCTTAATGTAATACCAACTCCACCATATGAAGCGTTTTCTCATGATAATGGAAACAATATAATGAATCAATGAAAATGAATGGATTTGGAAGTAGTTTCATGGTGGAAAAATACCGCACCAATGCAATAATCACCACCACCACAAATAGATTTAAATCATATTTAAATATTGTGAAATAACATAGAAAATTGTGAAACCTGCACTAGGACTAGGCCTCAGGTTATTCACTTTTCATTTAAAAGTGAAAAGAGATCATGGTAGAAGATGGAAGAGATAGTGATATTAATATTGAAAGAGAAAGGTAGATTGAATAAAAAATGGGATCACTTTAACAAAAATATGAATAGTTAGATGGAAAAATAAAACTAAAATAAATAATAAAAGAAATGATAAATCCTAAATGGCCCCTTTCCTCCTCTCATTGGTGCCCTAGATGGTTTGGGGATGGAATGGGATGGGATTCTTTGAGAGGTAGAATCTCCATTCCTTTTATAGTAATATTTTTTCCTTCGAAAGTTGATTCATTTTACCCCTAATAAATGATCTATTAATGTATTTGAACCTTCATGAATGTTGTTCGTAAATTTAATTCTCACTCTCCCTCAATATTTCAATATAATTGGACACTAGATATAGGAGTTATGGATTTTTTATTGACCGATATGTTTTCTATATGATATTTCTTGGAATCATTATTTAATGTATGTCATTCAATTTCCTTAATAATGGATTAATCACTACATGAAATGTAATGGGAGATGCGTCTAGGATTCCTCTTCTATATACATTTGTAATAACTTCAATTTGAGGTGTGTATCCTGAATTATTTATCTGTTACAGAGGTGGGTTTTATGTTGTCTACATTGAGGATTTTTAAAATTCAATGATTTTTTCCGGCCACTATATGTTATAATCAGCTTTTTGTATTAAATAAAAAATTTGAGAAAATAAAACATGTAATCATAAAAAAAATCACTCAAATTGGATTAATATTTTAAAATTTATTACCAAAATACCCTTGTGATTAAAATATAATAAAATTCCAAAATTAAGAAAATTTCACATTTTAGCTTGAAACATGCTGTTAATACAAAATTGTTATAGATTATCTCATATTGATAAATTGGGAGGGTTTAAATAATTAAAATTCGTATATATAAGGATAAAAATATTATCTCTATCAATTATCCAACTGAGCCTTCAATTCTAATAAATATTTTAGTTCCTTATGCTATGAAGTAATTGAAATTGGTTGAGTACCAGGTACTAAATCAATTGATAACTCTACCTAAATTAATGATGGTAGATTAGAGAAATTAGAAGGAAACATGTCAGGAAACTCAATGATGACTAGAGGGGGATCATCACTTAAATATTATTTCTCCAAGTCAAAAATGAAAACCAATATTACCCTACCCAAATCTGGAAAATAAGGGTTATCACTACCTATCCTCAGGTCCCGTTCACCTTAAAAAACATGGAATATCCCAAGGGGTGTGGTAATGAAGACCCGCTAAATGTAACAGTCAATTAAATCCTTATGAGTAGTTATAAAATCCATCCCAAAAATGACGTCAGGAAGATTCAGTTTAAGAACCAGAAAAGTATAGGTAATCTCGTTCTCTAATAAAGATAAAACACAAGCCTGACAACAGAGAACCTTCCAAGGGGAATTTTAATATTAATCACATAATACAACATCTTTGTAGTAATATTTAGCAGTTTCACGATACAAGTCGATATAAATGAGTTAAATTATCTAGTATCAAATAAATAACTCACTAAAGTGGAGGAATAGTGATTTACCTCTCATACTCATTAGAACTATATCACTTTACTCATGTGACTCATCCACTACATAAAGAATATTTGATCTAGATACCTATGGTAGGAACCCTTAGATCTTGAAGAAAATGATTGAACTATAGTAATTTTGGGACTTGATGGGCTCGTGATACTATAAGGGTAAAAAAGAACTTGTAGAAATTATGTAGATTTCCTGAGTGACCAGAATAACTTATATCACTAGAACCTCGATTCCAACATGTATTTAATTCCCAACCTTACTACGCTGAAAGAAAGTCAATGGACCCCTTGCATGAACTATAGGAGGTCTAGAAGATGTCTACTATCTGGAACCACTATGAGACTCATCACACTTCCTCTATCCTTCAAAAGGACTCGTAGAACTTCCATTAAGAGAAAAAGGAACCCCTATCAACCCTAGATTTCTAGCCAGGTCAAGATCAACCAAAAATGACCTATCTATCACATCAGTATAAGAATCTAGCACTAGCATGAAAACCATTGATTAGGTTTCAAATTAAACACCCATATCATATCTTCAAGAATTCAGAATCGCATTAGTCCCTAAATTGGGAGAAAATAAATAATCTTAAAAATGAAGTTTTCATACTGGGTCACTATATTTTCAGTCAGATGGAGGTTGAGAAACTCCATGGATTTCACAAAGATGATATATTATGGATATAAATGATCAGTGAAAATAACATGAAATTCCTTTAATTCCAATCCATCATGTTTTCTTCTATATCCATCGAGTCCTTCTATATCCTTCTATGACCTTCATGCTTAAAGGTAGAACATCTCACCATAATATCTTCAGGGTCTTCCAAGAACTCAAAAAGAAAATCTATATTTTTTAACCATCCATGAACCAATTTATTATCATTAGAGCCTTGGAACGTTGGTGTATTTTGGAAAAGAAACTCTTGAACATCATCATGAGATTCATACCTTTGAGGTTCCACTACTGGATCCTAAATGGGAACAAGTTCAAGTAATTTTCCTAGATCTTGGACATCCTATACCACTATCTCAAAAATATTCTAGTCCACTAGAGGATATTCTCACTATGGTTCACCAGCTACTTCTTCCTAGTGCATACTCCCACATCTTTTCAAATGCATCATGTTACACAACCTCAATAGACAACACTAAATACATTGAAAATTTTACACATATAAAATATATAGGAATATCAATTTCATCAACAAGAAAATTAATATTGTAATATTATCATACTCAGACCAAAGGTAGGTAAAATACTACAATCATATTAAAACATTCCTCAAATTCACTATTCATAAAGTCCCATGGTGACTTAAGGCTTCTTAAGTTGACATTTGAACATGAAATTGCTCACAACTAGCTCATAAATATCATAGAGACATCCCAAACCACATACTAACATCACGTAAATATAATTAACCAGTAACTGTGATCCAACTTTTTCATGAACCATCCTGGATATCCCAGTACTATGATACCTAATCTAGCTCTAACATATCCCTAAGGGAATTCCCATTAACCACAGGTTAGTGAAAATAACATGGAATTATAAAAAAAACAAGAGGAAATGTATTTACCACAATACATTAGAAGATAAAATATACAAGTTAGTGTGATCAACACTCCAAAGGGAGAAAGAACCAAAAAATAGTTAAAATAGTACATGGACATAAAGATAATCATCAAAAAGGAAATAAATTTTCAATAAAAAATCCTCAAAAGATCCTTGTAACAAGTGAAAAACATCTACACTGGTCACCATCATTACTCTATGGTCCCAATGATCAAGAACATCCACCACCTCCAAGTGGCTATTTCCCTTTACTGGCACATGGAATATGAAAACCTATAAATAATCAATGGTAATGGTAGGTTGTGATATTTTATCCTTAATAGGTTCTCACAAACTGTTCCACAATAAAGTTTTAACAATTAAAACAATTATTTATTCATTTAGAATGACACAAGGGATGAAATTTCATTGACATATTTTAAACCAAAACATGATTCCAAATTAAAAAGGATGAAAGATATATCAAAACCAATATAAATGAAAATTTTTTATAAAAAACATATATAAATAATTTGTAACGGGTATAAATATTAAATAAATAATATCATGTGTATCCATGTAAAAAGATTCATAGAACCATGTCAAAATCCCCATAGTATGTTAGTTTAGGTAAAAATATCCTCACACATATTAATAATGATCTTGGATCAATATAGTTGTGCACACTCAAATAAATCTACCCCACAATTAAGGAACCCACATAGCCTATCTACAACCCTGGAGGGGAACCCTCTTGGGTGTTCATACCATAATAGTTAAGTTAGAGTTACCATAATCAATCCACTGTTATGGAATTAAGGTCATGGAATGCTTGTCCCAATTACAACTAACTACCAAGGATAACATGTGATTCAAAAAATAATTCAATCAAAAATGGGAAAATCAATCATTTCAAATAAATTTAAATTACAATTTCCCAGTTTCAGTTTTCAACATGCCTTTATCATTTCAGAACCATAATAGAGGATTTCATCAATTCATAAAATTTCAAATCATCTTCCACTTTAGTCCTTTTTTCAAGGTTTAACATCATATCCATTTATTAAATCATTTTCAAAATAAGTCCAACATTTTTTCCATAATCCTCAATGGGTTTCAATTCCATTAAAATTGAGGTTTTCCATCAATTCCAATACAATATCAAAATAAAACATTAAATAAATTTAAATAAATTATTAAAAACAATTAAAAATCATTTCAATTAAATCATGAAATTAATATTTCAATTATACGGAATAATATTATAAAACAACCTACTTTTTAAATCAAGAGATCACAACACACAACTCATGCAATGAGGAAGGACAATGTATAATGAAGGTGAGAGAGATCAAGAAACATAACCTATGATCAAGATCCATTAAAATGAAGATTAGATCCATCAATAACATGATGATCTATCACTATCTAAGGAGGAGATACACTTACCAAGAGAAGATCGAACACAAATACTGTTGCTTTGATCTACTAAGAAAAGGGTTTAGAGGAGTCAAAATCACCACTTGGGAGCCTTCAAGGACCATGGATTTGTTTTAGGGTTGAAATATGGTGATTAATGGTTAAAATGAAAGGTTTCATAATTTTAATAAAATGTCCTAGGGAATTAGAACCTGCACACACATTTATCCAGGTAGGGTGCATGGTTTTTCCTAGGAGGGTGGATGGTTTTTTAAATTGTGTTCCAACCATGGAAAAATTCACTATATTGGGTTGTACAATTTCAAGGGGATTTCTAAAATGTTTTTAAAAAACATCCACCCCCTTTTTGTGTATCACAAAAGTCTGCGCATTTTTTGGTACAAACTGTACGGTTTTCTCCAATAGTGAAATAACTATCAAAATCCCCTAGGGCTTCCAAAATTCTAAAAATTTCACATGAAACATCGTAAGATAAGACACGTGCATAAGGAGATAAAAAAATGGTTCAATTAATACATGAAATAAGGTAACATGATGTTAAAATCTATCTTCCATAATTGTTTTCAATCCCCTAAGATCCAGTCATGAAATCTGCATATCAAAGAGGTGAGGTCATTGCTCCCTCATCATTTCCCCACACTCCAATGAATCATAAGAATAAGAAACATGATTCCATATCACTTATAAAAAATGTACTTTAATTCCAAAATGGATCTTTTTCTCAGAATCAGTGATCTTGACTGGATTCTTAGTCACGGATATGTCTAGCTCAACATCAAGGTCTTCCTAACTTGGGATATGAAAATGGTTATAAATATACATTCAAAACTATGAAACATGAAAAAATTTGTGGAATGAAGTCAACTATGGTGGAAGTGACAAATAGTAATCCTCGTTCCCCACCTTCTCAATAATCACATAAGGATACACGAACCTCGATGAAAGATTAACCAATTTCCCATGAAGTTAGTGACCCCGATGAGGTGATATTCTCACGAACACCTAGTCACCAATCAAAAAATCCAATGGACATAAATGATGATAGTCATGGGACTTATATCATCTCTGTTTTATATAAATTTTATGTTGAATCAACCTAATATTTTTCATCATCTCTTAGAACAAACTCAGTCCGACTAAAAATAATTCACCAACCTCCAACCAAAAAAATGGATATTTAAATGGTCAGTACTTAAATGCCACAAAATGATCTATCCAAATTTTAGACTAGTACTTTTTTTATAAGAAAACTCTACTACTCCCAAATGAAAATAACAAACTCAACTAAAGTCAATAACTCAATCAAATAGAATTCCCTTGATAATATTCATAGCTAATTTTTTCAAGACATCCATATATGGATGATATGTCATGAAAAACATATATGAGATTCTAGTGCTTCCTAGAGGACTCTCCAAAAGTGAGAAGTAAAAAATAGAATCCCGATCAGAGACTGTAGTAAAGGGGAATCTGTGAAATATGAATACATCTTTTACATAGTGATGCCTCAATTCCTCAACATTAGTTGTATAAAAAATGGGTATAAATTAATTACATTTTTCTACCCTATTGATCAAAACCATATATAATTATTTCCCTAAGGGTTAAATGGAAACCAAATAAAGATATCTATATGAATCTCACCTCACTTCAATTTCGGCACTCAAATCACATAAATCAAACCCGAAGGTTTTCAGTGCTCGTATTTGACATATTGATAGGTACAACAAAAAGAAGAAAAAAACATTTATGTATCGTATCATACTTTACCATCAGAATAACCACCACATATCATAAAAACATCATTTTTCTATAGTGCACCACCCACTAAGAAATAGGGAAATCCACATTACAAAAAAAATTTAGGGAAATGGTACAACAAATTTAATATGAATATATAGGATTCCCTAAAAAGAGAGAACCCACTCACTAGCGGTCTCCCCATCATAAAGAGATTTCCTAGTGCTATAAAATTCATTATCAACATAATAGTACTAAATAATCATCTCAATGAGAGAAGACATAAAAACAATTATTTCTAAGACAACCACGGTCTCATCCTCCCTGACACCCAAATGTAACTGAAAAAAAGATCCATCAATTCCAACTTTTTTATGATTCTTTTGTTTCATAGGTTGGATATTTCATTCTCAAAACATTAGTAATGACATTCATCGTCCCTATGGTGTATGAAATGTCGAAATCAAAAGTCTATAGTTACATCACCCAAAGCCTCTATCAAAGTTTTAAATATTTTTTATAGAAGATATAACTCATGCTTTTGTGATTATAATGAATAGTAAACCATTCTCTAAAATGGTAATCCTACCAAATATTAAGTGAATACATCATAGATATGTATTCAAGATCATCGGTCAGTTAATCATTACTAAAAATTAGAGAAATACCAAAAAATCAATACCAATGATTTAGGAAACCATTGGTATAGGTACCTCATAGAAACCCTATAGAAACGGTTCTAGAGAAATCACATCAGTGTAGGTACCATGGAGAGACCCAATACCAACGGTTTTGGACAAAATTGTTGGTATATATACCTTTTAGAGACATTATACCTATGGTTTTTTCAAAACCATTCGTATGGGTCCCTTGATGAGACCGATACCCATATTATTGGCCAAAACTATTGGTATAGGTCCATTTTAGAAGCACTAAACCATTGTTTTTCTAGAACCATTGGTATAGGTCCATCTTATACACATAATTTATCAAAAACCGTTGTTATATATCACAAAACCTACAATACATATACCAACCATTGTCAAAACTATTGTTATATGTATATACCAATGATTTTGAGAATCATTGGTATTAGTACCCCTATTTTTTATGGATTATTTTTTCAAAGAAATTTAAATACATAAAATGAGAAATTACATTTAAATAAAAATACATATATTTATCAAAAAAATTCACAAAAATAATATTAACATAGTGATTAGGTTTTTGGAATATAAATGTGAGGTACGGGGATCAAAACCATGTGGGATTTTATTTTTACATAACATATACCAATGGTTTTTAAAAATTATTGTTAATGGTTTTTCATTTGACCTATACTAACAGTTTTCCAAAAGTGTTGGTATTGGTCTATAAAAACACCAAAATAGCCAACGCCCCATCAAACAATAAGTATAGGCTATACCAATCATTTAGAGACCTATACTAATGATTCCAAACTGTAAGTATAGGATTTTTTTTTCTAATATTGAATTCTTATCATGTGGCTTAATATGTTTGGATTCATAGGCAACCATATGATCACCCTATATAAGAACACCACCCAAACGTAAACCTGATGTGTCATAGAATAACATAAAACCCTATATATCCTTTGGAATAGTCAAAATAGTAGTAGAAGTCAAAATATTTTTCATCTCATCAAAATAACTTTGGATTTTTTAATTCCACAAGAACTACACTCCCTTTCGATTGAGAGAGGTCATTAGATGATCCATCTTCAATAAATCATAGAAATACCAATAGTAATTCCCTTTAAAACCAAATTATCTCCATATCATTAAAAAATTATGTGGTTTCTCCCATGTTATAACAACGTTCACCTTCTTGGGAACCACTAAGATACAATGTTCTGATACCATGTTTCCTAAGAACTTTACATCTCTTATCCAGAATGTTTATTTTGAAAATTTCACATAAAGTCTTTGATTACTCAATATTTCTAAGAATTCCCTAAAATTACACCCATGATCCTCTTCTATTTTTTCTTGAACCAAAATATCATCCACAAATACCACCACTAATAAAAAAAGGTACTCATGGAATATTCTATTAGTCATAGACTTAAAAATAATAAGAGAATTGTAAAATCTAAAAGAATTAATAAGATAGCCAAATTGACCATATCTTCTCCTAAAGTAGGTATTTGGAATATTGCATTCTCTAATTATTTACTGGGGTAACGAAACCAAATATAAATTTTCCAGAACCACTTCACCCATTCCAATAGATCAAATGGTTCATCTGTTTGAGGGAATGGATTCTTGTTCTTCACTGTAACTACGTTTATTTTTTAGTTAACAACACATAGGAAAATAATTATATCAAACTTATTCAAAAAGAGAACATATTTTTCCCAAGGTGATGAAATTGAGAATTTAAATCCTTTCTATAATAGATCATCAAACTAAGTATTCAATTCTTTCACCACTACTGGTTCTATATGATAAGAAGGAATATACACTAGCTATGTATCAGGTACTAAATCAATAGATAATTGTTCATCTCTTACCACTGGGGATATAGATACATTAGAGGGAAACACCTTAGGAAACTCGATGATGAATCAAGGGAGATCATCAATCAATTATTCTCACTCTAAGTTGTAATTGAACAACTATATTACCATTCACAACTCCAGAGAGGAATGTATAGCTGTAACTAAGCCCGGATATCATTCTCCATAAAAGAAATGGAACAACACATTGGGTGTAGTAAAGGAGACCTACTGAAGGTAATAGTCAATTTGGAACTTATGAGCAATAAACTAATCCATCTAAAAATTTTCTTCATGTGGTTTAATGTTGATACCAACATAATTTTTGATAATCTCAATCTCAAATAAAGAGAAAATACAAGGAGTAAAATAGAGACCATGCCCTCTCTTTATTCTGAGAGTAATAGTAATATCAATTACATAATAAAAAATATTCATAGGAATATTTATCATTTTTATGAAATTATTTGACATAAATAAATGGGATATATTAGCATCAAATAAAACAGTCACTAAAGATGAATCTATAATGATTAGACCTATCATACTCATTAAACCTATATAAGATTCCTCTCGAGACTCTTACATTGTATTATGAAATATTCATTTCATGTGTTTGTAGCTAGAACCCATTATATCTTAAATAATCTAAATTCGCTATATTAATTTAGGGAGATTATGATATCATTCCACTCTATGGAGAACAAAAATTTGGCATTAATTTTGTCGATGTCTTGAGTAACCATAATAACTACAAATCTTTAGAACCTCAGTACAAAAACATCTTTAATGCCTAACCTTATCGCACTAAAATAAATTTAATGTTCCACAGGGAGGTTATATAGGATGTCTAAAATTAATGTTAACTATGAAAACCATGAAACCCATCCCACTTTATCTTTACTTTAAATTAACTAATATAATTACTACTATGATAAAAATGAACTCCCATCAACCCATACTTTTCATCCTAGATGAGCTCAACCATCAACACTTTATCCAGCACATCATCATGAAAACCCATCTTTAGAATGAAAACCTAGTATCAGATGTTTGGTCGAAGACCCATATTAAATCATTATGCCTTCAACTTCTCATTATAATCCACCTTAGGAAAAAATGGAACAAGCTCAACAAAGTGGTTTTCATATTGAGACTTAGACATATCACCCAACTAGAGGTTGAGAAACTCCATGGATTTCACCAAGACCTTAGATTCTATGTATAACTAATCAGTGAAAGCATCATTAATATCCTTCCATTCAATGAAAAATTCTTCTTTTCCATCACCATCAAGTCCCACAATCTCTTCATAGGACCTTCCATCTTAGAGGTAGAATATTTCACCTTAATATATTTGGGAATTTCAAAAACTCATAAGAATTATATATATATTTTAATCAGTTCGTAGTCTCTCTAGGGTCATTAGATCCATGGAATATATGTGGATTATGGAAAAGAAACTCTTATGCATGATCAAGATATTCATCTCTCCATGGTTCCACTACTAGATCTTAATAAAGAATAATTTCATGTAATTGTCTTCGAGTTTGGATAGCTCATACAATAATCTTAAAAATATTCTAGTTTACTAGAGAATTTTCTCTTTGTGTTTTAAGAGAATCTTTTTCTCAAGGATTATTCACAAGTATTCATGGAGGCATGATTCTAAAAAACATCAATAGAAAACACTAAATATATCATAAAGGTTACATTTATCTAAGATATAGGAATGCCAATTAGACCGAGTATATATTTAAGATTGGAATTTCAATATACTCAGGATAAAGGATTGAAAATGACTAGATCAAAAAATTACTCAAATACACTTTTCTCATACTTCCATGGTAACTTAAGGCTCATTATATTGAGTGATATATAGGGAATTTCTAGCAACTAACTCATATGTATCATCAATACATCTCAAACCACATACTAGCATTAAGGAAAGATGCTTAAACTATACCTATGATACCCCTTTGTAATGAAGCAACGCGGATACTTGGTACCCTGATAACTGAACCAGCTCTAACATAACCTGAAGGTCCTTCCCAATCCCCTTGGGTTCGCGATAAGCACTTTTAATCATACAAGAAACATGAGAGAATGGATTTTTTACAACATAGTAGATGATAAAATATAAAATTAATTATTCTCAACACTCTTAATGGGGTATGTAGAAGAAAAAAATAGGTAATAAATACCTAGATAAAAATATAAACATCCCAAAGGAAGTAATACTTTCAAAGAAAAAAAATCTAAAAATAACCTATGTAATAAGTGGAAAAAGATCCATTGGTCACCATCATCACTATATAATCCCAAGGAACAAAAAATCCATCACCTTCATGTGGTGATTTCCCTTTACTTATAAATAGAATAAGAAAATCTATAAACACCCAAAGGAAATGGTAGGTGTGATATTTTAATCCCATTAGGGTCTCACCAAATGTTCCATAATCAATGTCATAATAATGAAACCAATTATTCTTTGATTTAAAATAAGACAAGTCAAGGAATTTCATTCAAATATTTGAAACCAAAACAAGATTCAAAATCAAAAAGGATGTCAGAAATATAAAAACCATCTTAAATATAAATTTTATATAAATCATAAATATAAATCGGTTAGAATGAATAAAATAGATCAAAAAAATTGGAATGAATATCTAGTTCATAGAACCCTGTATAAAATACATATGGTATATTAGATCAGGTGAAAGGATCCTAACACATCTTAATAATTATATTATATTAAGATTGGTTTGTACACTAAAATAAATCTACACCATAATCTATAAACCCCCATAGACTATCTACACCCCCAATGGGGAAACCTCTTGGGTGTTCATGCCACAATTGTTTAGTTATAGTTGTGTTCGTTAATCCATTTCTTTGAAATCATGGTCATAGATTGCTTGTCTCATTTAACACTAAATACCCAGGAGAACATGTTCTTCAAACAAAAAATCAATCATACTTGGGAAAATGATGAATTTCAAATTAATTCAATTTACAATATCTCAAATTCACTTTTTAACATTATATTCTCATTTTAAAAGCAAAAAATTTGATTTAATCGGTTCATTCCATTTCAAATCATCTTCCACTTTGATCCATTTTATCAATGTTTAACCTCAATCAATTTATCAAATCAGTTTCCAAATAAATCCATAATTTTTTCCAATGTCTTCCCCACATTTCAGTTCCATTAAAATTATACTTTTTATCAAATCCATACCAATATCAAAATAGAACATTGATTTCATTAAAATCATGGTTTTAAAATAAATTTAAAACTAATTTCAATTTAATTGATCAATTTAAGGTTTCAATCATAGGGAAAAGTATTATGGAACTCCCTAACATTTAAATCAATAGATCACATCACACTATGCCAACAATAGGAAATTATAGTATAGAAAGAAGGTGAGAGAGATCAAGAAACAAAAACTAGGATTAAGATCCATCAAAATGGATATAATAACCATCAATAAAATGATGATTGATCACTCTCTATAGAGTATATAATGATGTATCAAAATAAATCACATGATACAAAATCCATATAGTTGTAGGAGATCAAACGCAATCATCAGATCTTTGATCCACCCAGAAAAGTGTTTGGAGGAGTCAAAATCACCTCTTGGGAGCCTTCAAGAACAAAGGATTTGATTTAGGTTCAAAATAGGGTGATTATGGTATAAAATAGAAGATTTTCGTATTTTAAAAAAAATCATGGGAATTAAAACTTGCATGAATAGTTTTCTAGGTGGGGTTTTACAGTTAGAAAAATTATGCACCCCTAATTTTAGGGTGAACATTTTCTCGTATGAGGGTGCATGGTTTGCCAAACTGTGTGATAACCCTATAAACCCTCATTGTCTAAGGTTTCAGGGTTTAGAGGGGATGGCCACATAGTTTGTAAAAAAAACTATATTCCCCATTCTAATGGCTCACAATAGGGAACGTGGTTTTTTGGGAAAAACTGTATGTTTTTCCCTAATAGTTTTCTAACCTTGTAGAGCACCATGGGATTCCAAAATTATTGAACATTCACCCAAAACAACCCAAGACTAAACCCAAACAAAAGAAGATCAGAACAAGGGTCAAGGAATACCTGAAAGATGGTAATGGTGTGTTATTTCATTAAATAAAATAACGTAATAATGAACTTTTAAAAGGTTCTTAATCAAGAAGAAATTAACATAAGTATACTATTCAGGAATACAAAGAACAAATGTAACGTGTCAAACATGAGGTACATGACTTTATTTTAAAAATATCAACTTTTAATGTTTCCTTTATTTTTTTCCATATCTATATTTCCTAAAAAAGTTTTGCAAGAGGTTTTTACTATTCTATTATGGTTTTTTAAATTGATTTTTACCCATGTATAACTTCTTACAAAATGGTTTGAATGGAATCTATTTATTAATTTCCAAACGAGGTACTTTTCAACATTTTATTCAACTTTGGGAAAGAAATTATTTTTTAAATTATATGGAATGAGTTTCGTTTTCCACTGTCATGAATGAAATTTTCTTTGATGAATCCTTGAAATTTTACAAGGCTATTTTCAAAAGAATTGTGTTCCATCATATTTCCAACATTTTTTACAAATAATTGATTTAAAAATAGAAAAATAATTTTACAAAAGAAAATTTATAAGTGATTTTTAAAAACAATTTTCCATATAATATAACATCATTTGGATTTAATTGATATTGTATTCCTTTATAATATTCCATATTCACTTCAAAGAATAGATTTCTCTCCCTTTCTCTTGTTATTTTTGTATTGAAAATGGTTTTTTATCTAAATTGCATTTCATACGAGTTTATATTTTTCAAGGGTTTATGATTAAAGGTTGAAAGAATAAAATGTTTTTTAATGATATGGTTCTTGAGAATTATATATGAAAAATGGATGAGCCTAATATAGCTTATATAAAGGGTTGGGGCCATTATAGCTCATGGTTGAGCTCGATACAGCTTATACATTGGTTGATCCCCATTATAGCCCTTTAATGCATAGTGTAATGTTCGGAAGTTGTCTGTGAGGGTTATTCAAAGATTAACTATAATAGTTAATCCATTAGTAGTTGAAATGGACACACTAAGTTAATTTGTAGAAGTTAAATGTGATGTTCTTCCATGAGTAGTTGTGATGGTTACTCCAAATTTAACAGGGATGGTTATTTCATATGTAAGAGTGAAAAGTATAACATTGTGAAAAAATATAATGTGATTTTCAAATATTAAAATAATCTTTTTTGAGTTTATTTTTCCTTAAAAATTTCTAATGAAATGTTTTATGAATATTTTTGGATAGAAAATTGGATTTATTGGATAATAAAAGTGTTTATTTTGAATGAAATTGTTATTTTCAAAAATAATAATTTTTAAATGTATTCACGTTATAATGGTTTCTTTATTTATTTTATGTCCCTTATTAAACTTTTTGTGCACATCCTGGGTTTTTAAAAAGTTTTTTCATAGGTTTTAAGGATGAAACTTGTAACAAACCATTTTTTATTAGTAATATTGTTTTTATTAAAAAAATGTGTGTTGTATTATATTATATAAAATTTTACAAATAAAAAATATTGATAAAACAAATTTAAATTCTTGAAAACATCTCCAAGGAAAGAAAATACTACCATAAACAATTTGTAGATTGAAGAAAGCATTCCAACGGGAATAAAAAAGTAAATGGATTCAGATTGAGTTACAAACATCGAAAAAAACATAGAGGAATTAAAATCATCAAAGAATTTTATGTGACCTATGTACCAACACTGGGAAGTGTTCACAGACTGAATGAACCGCGAACCACTGATATAAGAAATGAACCATTTTGCACTGGACCACATCATGATGAAAAGTGAACCAAGAAACCCACGAACTGCTCCATTGAGGGAATCATGTTTGTGAAGTTCATCTGCATATCATCTCACAAACTCAGCAGTTCCCAAAAAAGACAATTGGAAGGGTTATGCGAACCATGACTCGCGAACCACAACTTTCACAAACCCTAGTTGACTGAGTCTTCTCAGGGTTAAGATATCTCTTCATGGTCTTACACAAATGGTTCCTCATGCCCATAGATAAAATATCCCCAATTCTCTATAAAAGAAGAAAATAAGGAATTGAGAAAGGACAGAAGACGAAAGAATGAAGGGAACCCTAGAGATGGGAAGAATGAATTTAGAGAGGATTTTGGATTCATTCTTGAATTATCGGTGAATCCCAAATTTCAAACAACATTTTTTGCAGGTACAACTAGTCGAGAACCATAAAATGATGGATCTTAATAATAATAAGAGAACTGCAAACCTAATTGGTTAAATTGTGTACCACATATTTCTCACGGATGAACTCCCCACGAATGATAGTTCCCAAGACCCTCCTTTGATTTGGTGTTCTGTGTAGTGTATCTCTATGCAAATTTAATCCAACGTCGCATACTGCATCAGTACGCAGCTTTGGCCACTGTCGCACCAACCCAAGCTCCTGCCTGGCTTGATATGCACCAAAGGATCTTGAATACCATTGAGAAACTAAATTCTCTATTATAATCTTTTGAGGGTTGTCATGCTCTGATAAAACTAGAGCACAAAACCTACCCTTATTGGGGGAGAAATGTTCTGTCACAACCAAAGTTCGAAACCCCCATATTTTCATTGTTCAATATATCAGCGGACCCGGAATAGAATTTAATGCACTATGCCTCTTACTGTGTCCCCATGACGAGCACTCTGGAGCATCAAGAAGCATTAAAACTCATATACTTTGTGTGAACGCTATAGGGATTGACCATCCTATGGTATACTAGCTTTCCAGTTAACTCAATCACTAGCTGGTAGGACCTTTGGCGACAATTTATCTTTCAGTTCTGTTTAACGCTGTCTAAGACAATGATTAGTGATCTCATGAATTGTACGTATTGAGATAATGATAGAGTCTCATACTTCATTCCTAGATGGAAAGGCCAAACTTATTCTATAAACTGGCCACTTCCCCAAGATGAAATTCTCTCCATGTGCATCGATAACCTTCATGATAAATTGCAAACACCGTTTATCCTAGTGATGTATGAAAGTGGGTTATGAGATTTCTCTCTCATTTTCCAAAGGATATAAGACTTATTGAAGTGCTCCAATATCAAGTGTTGAGTGGCCCTATCAGCCCCATGGAAAAGAGTAGGGAAAGCTGACCCAGCTTTTGTCATTCTTAAGCCACCCACAGCATCAGCTCTTGTTGTGATACCTCCACCGAACCGTGCGTATTCCTCTAGATTTCAATAGCCACCCCCACCATGGAAAGATGCGAAATGGGGTGCTAAAATAAATAAGTGCAAATAAAAAAATATTTTCTACTTGTTTGGAGATGACTAGGTTTGCGGCTGCTTAATAGCCATCATGAATTACAACTTGCTTCGACTACGAGATCCAAAGTGAGCCAATGAAGTGGGTCTCGATGACCATCCAAATTATTGTCCTTATCACCAGATATTGGGACACACTGTATAGGAATTCTTCATCTTCAAGGATATCCTAAAAATTATGGTGGATTTTGGGCAAGTGAATTTGGGCTCACCACCAGCACAAGTGGCATATGTTTCCACCTCAGACTCAAGAGAAAAATAAGAATGGAAAATATTTTCCTGTAAAAAAGAGAAAACATTTTATAGTTGGACTACGCAGAAAACGATCAACCATGTTCATGACATCCTACAGAAATAGTTGAAATAATTAACTATTCCCCCAAATGATCCTAATGCAAAATAGTCGTCACCCTTAGCCTCGCAGTACTTTTAAGGGACAGAAGTGCAGAAAGCTAGAGCAAGAAGATTTTATGCCACCAAAGACAATGCTAGTCCTAACACTTTTGGACTTCATGCCAGCAGACATGGTACAATGGGTGTCGCCCCACAAAATGGTACAATGGGCACCACCATGCCAAAAAGAACCATCATAAGGAGTCAGTTAGATAGAAACAATTTCAGATCAAGAACTGATATTCGGCTCTATTAATGTCATTAACATGATGGACCCCTTCTCTTATGGAGACTATGTCCATGAATGAAAACTCATCACGCCCAACCAGAGAGCTGGAGAAGGAAGCCACATAGGACAAAAGAAATTGGTAAGGCATAATCGTGGAAGGAGTAAAATTCCCAACCACACCTTAACTTAAAATGTTAACATTGTGGATACTCACAGAAGAACCTTCTAGTAGACACAATGAGAACTAGAATGTTCCTCCACCCACAACAGAAGAAATCTAAGCATAGTTATCTGAGATTACCCATTGAAGGAAGGGAAAATATCAAATCGCCCAAGGCATATGGGAAAACCCATCTCGTCGAACCCAAAAAGGACTGTAGCACCACTAGCTCCTGTCATAGAGGTCGGACCATCAACGTCCAAAGCCTATGCCCCTAATGTGTCTATGAAAGAGAAACCCTAAGTTGGGAAGCACCGACCTTTAGAAAATAAATATGATATTTTAAAATATATGGATTTAGTACTAATAAAGATTTTAATCCTATATTCTTTGAGTCTGTACATAGACAATAGGGAGGTGCTCATCAAATCTTTAATAAGTCCCCATTAATTTTAGGCTAAAGTAGTAGCATCCAAAGTCTACCGGATGGAACCAATCTCAGTGAATTTATTTCTGTCATCTCCTTCACAAACAGGGATGAAGACGTCATCATTAAAGGGAACATAAAACCCTTATATGTGTCTGGAAAGATAAATGGCATTGATTTCCTGAGGATTTTACTCACAACGGCTCTGGAGTCAACCTCCTCCCACTATGAACACTTCTTCTATAGGGCTATGATGAAGATAGTTTCACATCCTACACCGCAAATCTACTGGGATATGAAAAAAGAAAGCCAAATCTGTTGGGATGAATCAAGCATAAAACTTGTCTTGGAGAAAACATGTCATATTCTGAGTTCCTGGTAGTGAGGAAAAGTATAGAATTTAACATCCTATTAGGGAGGCTCGAACTTCATCGGCACGCTGCAATTACATTATCATAACTTTAGTATGTAAAATATTGCACAAATGGGAAAAACGGTATATTTCATGCCAATAAATCCCCATTTGAATCCTATGAGTAAAATTACATTGATGTATGGATATATAAACTAATTTAGAAGAAGTAATTGGCTGATGACGTTGAACGGATCACTGCACCGAATGAATTGAAAATGGCTCCCACCAGCCCCCGCCAATAGCTTGGGGAAGAGTATGTAATATCCATTAACCAAGTTGAATGTATATGTTCAAGCATGGATATAGACTCAATTGTATGCAAGATTTTCATTGCGGCCACCAAGTCTTAAGACATGGAAGAACAGGCTTACACCTATGATGATAGGAAAATACCTACCAACTATGCTCCTGACAAATCCTCGGGACATCAAAATGCACCTTCCATACTCTCTACGGAAAAAAGACAATTTCTCTCCAAATATTTGAGAGTTCATCTCGAGAATCCACTCTCAATAAGAAGAGGAAGAAGATGATGAAAAGAATGATAAATAAGAAGAAGAAGAAGTCCACAAATATATCCCTATCACATTCAAATAAGGTGTCTCCACCAGAATCGACGAACATAGGGAGATAAACCTGGGCACCGAAGATGACCCAATACCCACTACGATCTGTGTGGATATGCCTATCAAGGAGAATGAAACATATACTTATTTCATAAAGAAGAGTCGAGATATGTTTTCCTAGAGCTACATGGAAATGACAAGCCTCAATACAATGGTCACCACACATCATCTGGGATTTCTAGAAGATCACTAGGGCTATGAGCAGGCAGTCAGAAGGACCCACCCAATGCATGCTTCCAAAATAGAGGATGAAGTTGACATGCTGGTCAAAGAAAAATTCTTATGAATAGTCCAATATCTAACCTAGCTTGCAGACATAGTCTATGTCAAAAAAAAGAACATACATATTAGAATCTAAATCGACTTCATGGACCTTAATTGGCACTAACCGAAAGATGATTTCCCAATCCTGATGACAGAATTTTTTATCAATGAAACTGCCAGATATGAGGCCCTCTTTTTCATGTATGGCTATTTAGGATACAATGAGTTCCGAATGGCCTGAGGAGATGAAGAATCTAATTCTTTTAGGGCTCCTTAGGGATTTTTCTATTATATGGTTATGACCTTTGGTCTAAAAAATAATGGCACTACATATCATCCCTCCATGCATCTCATTTTTAAGCCCATCCTGAGAAAATTCATTGAATTCTATGTTGATGATCTAGTGGTTAAATCCCCACAATGCTCAAACCACCTAGGTGACCTTGAAACTATTTTTGACAAACTTCAATAGCATGGTTTAATGATGAATCCTCTAGAGTGTGCCTTCATAATTAACTCTAGGAAATTCCTCAGCTTCATCATATGTCATCACGACATCAAATTTGACCTCTAAAATACAAAATCCATCCATGGAATGTCCCTACCTCGAAACCCCACTGAGTTGAGAGGTCTCTAGGGGTACCTAGACTACATCTGGAACTTCATTTCCAACATGATGGGTAAATGTTTACCTTTCACCATGTTAATGAATAAAGGGGTTACGTATGAGTGGGATAATGATTTCCAAGAATTTGTTTACAATATCAAAAGATATCTCCCAATACCACTGGTGATGATGCCTCTAGTTGAGGGGAGACCACTCAGTTTTTATGTAACTGCCTTGGAACAGTCATTAGGTTCCTTCATTGCACATAATATTGATTTCGACAGTGAGAACAACATCTATTACCTCATCCAAACAACAATTGATGCTGAGATTCTATATTATTGGATTAAAAAGGACTTTCTAGCCCTAATGTTTGTAGTTCAAAAACATAGGCATTACCATTAGCAGCATGAGGTCCGCCTGGTCTCCCACTAAAACCCTCTCAAATATATCCTAAATGATCCCTTGCTAACTAGATGCATATCACGATGAGTAGTCATCCTATAATAGTTTTACATATGGTATGTAACCTAAAATTCCATCAATTGTTAGGTGTTAGAAGACTTCTTGGAAGGCACCCCTCGGAAGAAACAACACTATTGGATGTCGAACTTTCAAATGAAGAAGTTGTCTCTATCCAAACGGACCCCCATATAAGGGAAATTTACTTTTATGGGGCTTCCAGATGACCGACAAGAAAAAGGATGGAGGATCCCAAGATCCAAAATTTGGTGATGGGAGTTATAATCATATCCCCCAAAAAAGTTCATCTTTCATTACTCTTTCCTACTTTTGGAAGGATTTACAAATAATGAAGTAATATACTAGGCACTCATTGTGGGCCTAGAGCTGGCACTCCATGCACAAGACTAACACCTTAAGATAAAAGGTGATTCGGAGCTAGTCATCAGGTAGGCCAATAGTGACTATGCCATTAAGAAAGAGGTATTGGACCCCTTTATGAACCATGTTCAAAAATAGATGGAAGAATCCCCATCAGAACCAATGCTAACCTTTTTCCCCCAGTCAGAAAATTCTCAAGGCGATGCTTTGGAAAATGTATTCATAGCCCTAGCTGATCTAGATCGAGATGAAACGGTTATTAGAATTGCCCACCGCCATATGATCTTTCAATTTATCCAGAAAAATAATTAGGAGTTTAAAAAAAATAGCCCTGTTTTTTTAGACTTAGGGTCACAACACCGGTTGGATGACACACATTGAAAATTACCTTCAGAAGGGGGAACTCCCACCAGATAGGGCTGGAAGGGAACAAGTCTGAAGATGGGAAGTCAACATTGTCTTGTTCAATGGGGTAAAACAAGAAAAGGTTCTCTACAAATGAGGCCTTTAAAATTTCCTTCTTAGGTGCATTGATGTATAAGAGACTGTTTTTGTCATAAAATAAGTTCACGTCGGAGCGTGGGGAGCACCCCAATCAGCAACCAAGATCACTTATCAAATCTAAATTCATTGATTTTTCTAGCCCACTATAATATAGAACTTTCCCATATTCACAAAGAAGTGCCATTCCTTCCATGTTCAAGCCAATTTTATTCACAGAACCCCAGAGTTACTTTATACAGCTAAGTACACCTGGTCATTTTCCACCTGGGGGATGGATGTTGGGGGACCATGTCCTCACACTACAGCTAGAAAATTCAAGTTCGTACTGACTACAAATGACTTATTTTCCAAATGGGTCAAATCCATACCCCATAAAGAATTCGGGGAGAAAATAATTGTTATCCTTATGAATGGAAACATCATTACCAGATTTGGTGTCCCTCATACAATACTGATGAAAAATGGAACCAAATTTTTCTCTAATGATTTGGAAAAATTATACTAGGAGTATAGAATCAAATCCAACCATTCATCATGAAACCACGCAACATCCAGTGGGAATATAGAGGATTTAAAAAATACTATATCCAAAAAACTCCAAAATATGGAAGATAAGGATAATAAATCATGGAAAGAAAACCTCTTTCCTACTTTATGGTTTAATAGAACCACAACCTGCACTTCCACCCTAATGACCCCATACTCACTAGTATACAGGGCTCAGGTCGTTTTTCCAATCAAAATTCAAGTGCCATCACTTTGTGTGTCCATTTAAAATCAATTTTCCATGTAAGAGCAATCCTCAAGGAAGTTTGATGAGTTGAAGAATCTAGATGAAAAAAGGATGCACACTTTTCACCATTTGGAAATCTACCAAAATCAAATCACATGATCCTTCAATAAAAATGTTTTCCTTTGATCTTTCCTCGATGGAGAGATGGTGTCCATCCTCAGAACCCCGATGATACTCATGAAGAAGCCCATAAAGCTTGATCCAAAGTGGGAGGGACCATATTTCATACATAGGGTCTATTCCAATGAAGCATACACCATGATATCAATGGATGGACAGCTAAACGCAGATCCCACAAATGAATATTTTCTGATAAAGTACTTCGCGTAACATCAACTCCCACCTACAGTCCATACTCAATGACCCTAAACTATAATCTATAGTCTTATGAACAGGACATTAAACTGTATGGAACTAATCCTTAAAACATTATAATAAACTATGACCCATGTCCTCATTGCATGATCCTAAACTACACAACATAGTGTCCAAGATGCAAAATGTTAAACTGCATAGCATAATTCAGCCTAATCACATGATGGTAAACTGCATGTTCCTTAAAAGAACTGCATATGGCTTGATTCCCATTCATTAGTGGGATACAAAATGATTCTTCAATCCAAAATATTGGACCATCCCCCACCATATACAAAAATTCCTCTATCATGTCCTCTATCTCTCCATATTTATAAGGTAAACCCTTGTCACTCATTGTTTCTCAGATAGAGTGTAACTCACGTGAGATTAGAATCGGTGGTAAGGATTCCCTTACACAATAAAACTATAGAGATATATGGTAGACCTAGAATCCATATCAGATGAATCAAAAATTCCCATACCCCTATGTTCAAGAAAGTTCCGCACAGGAAACATTCAGAACTAGATGTGGCTTGATTCCTTCCTTTTCAGGATACGTAGTGATGCCTGAATTTGGAATCTTGGACTAGCCACCAAAAAAATTCCCTCACGTGTCCCTACGCATGGAGCAAACATTTGTAGGGAATGTTCAAAACTACGTACGTCTTGATTCCTTCCCTTGCTGGATATATAGTGATGCATGTATCTAGTATCTCATCCCAACCACCATTTAAAAGAAAAAAATTCCCCTTCCCCAATGTGTAGGAAATACTTGTATGGGGAGTCCATGAAAGGTCCTTACCACATGACATGAAACTACAAGATTCATTAGGTGTCAGGTGCCACCCAATTCTCAATGTTACAAGATCCCGAACATGCCCCAAATTTCCTACAAAACAAATTTAACGAGATGAAAGAAATTCATAGTCTGAATTCCAACACTGATAAGAAATAAAAAGATCTTACTTCACCCAACATATGAGTCAAATATATATGGAAGATTTTTTTAGTTCACAAATAATCACATTCTGGGTATTTCTTATGTTCCCAGACACATCTTTCCCATTTTTCAAACTCTATACTATGTGAAAACATAGATCCCCATAAACATTCATAGCCATCTGAGATAGAAGGCCAGTTTCCTGCGGATACCTTTGATGTCTATGCACATCATGCCCCCATGGATCTATATATTTCTCTTAAAAAATGGCTATCAATCAAAGGAAAATTCTTCCTCACGAGAGTCATCTCCTATCTCAATACTCTAAATGGCTTCCAAGCCCCATTCATCCCTCTTGATCCAGGTTTCCCCTTGGGACTATAGTTTACACCTTATTTCATCACTCATGTCCAAAGAATTCCAGAATATCCATGGATTACTCAAAGCTATTAACCATCTTTGTGACAGCATAATTTCCTCACCACATGATGTCAAACTGCAAGGCCAAAATCATCTGTTTTGTATGACGTTAAACTTTATAGCATTGGATTAATCCTAAATTTCTCTCTGACGTTGATTCTGTTATTCTTATGAAGTGATCTAAAATGCTTGTAATCCCTTATTTATCACACTACGAATATCTCACTTGAGCTTTGGGATCTTAGCGAGAGATCCACCATGACATTATGGAAAAATGGTCCAGAAATTTTGTCCTTACAGAACAACCCCAAAAGGCATGTCATGTGTTCCCTTCCTTATAAAGAACCCCACATCTTGGATGAATGACGCTAAATGACAGGGTACCCTAAAGACAGGATGAATGCATCCCCATGGATATGAGTCAGATCTTCTTAAGGGATACCTAATTCCATGAGTGATTCATAGATTGAATGTCTCTAATGTATCTGGATACAATCATTCCATACTTCAAACTATGTGCTCTGAGTAATCTTGAATCACCATAACCTTCCATGTCCATAGAAGATGGAAGGCCAACATCTTGTAGACATCTTTGTTTTACTATGAACATCATTCCCTCGTGGATCTTCATTTATCTCCTACAAAATGGCCATCAATCAAAGTCAAATTCATCCACAGGAGAGTCCTCTCTTATCTCAGTATGCACAATGGATTCCCAGCCTCGTGACTTCCTTCCTGATTAAAGGGACCTCAAAATCATGGTTTACATTCTCTTTCCTACCCACATCCTAGATATATCAGAACATGCTAGCCTAATTCATTTATGGTATCTATTGAGGTTTTTGTAAAATAAAGATACCTTGTTCATATGCTTTAAGTTGATCAATATATAAGAGGTAAAAATTCCCCCACTTATTTCTGGGTTCCCCAAAGAAGTTCGGCTAAAAGAAATGTCCCTTTTTTTGTTCAGATGCACACTTTGTTAAAGGTCATATGTCATTTTCAGAAAGCTCATGATATATAGAATCCTTTAGAGCCATCAGGGATGGAAGGACAGTGTCCTATAGACACCTTTTTTTGACTATACACATCATGACCTGGAGGCTCTGCATATATCACCTACAAAATGGTGGTCAATTATAAGAAAATTCATCCTCATGAGAGTCCTTTCTAGTTTGTATATGCTCAAAAGGACATCCATTTCCCATATCACTCCCCATATTTTCAAAAACCCCTCTAGATAATGTATCACATATCCTTCCCTTTTTTAATACCTCGACATGAAAAAGATTTCTAATTGAACTGACCATTCACCATATCTCCCTTACGCAAGAAAGAATCTCGTGGGAATAGTTCCCACTCAAATCCAATATGAATGTCCCTAATATATTCAAGAATCATCACTGAAACAGGCCACCCACTATGGCTCCCAACATCAAAATAAATTCAAAGTGTTGTGAATCCTCCAAGGACATTGGAAATGGAAGGATAATGTCCTGTGAACACCCTTGTTTGACTATATACATCATGCTCCGGTGGATCTGCATATGTCACCCAAAAAAAGGCCATTATTCAAGGAAAAATTCATCCATAGGAGAGTCGTATCATACCTCCATACACCTAAAATAGATTGTGAGCCTCATTCATGTACAGAACTCAAAAATTCTGGGTAAAAAAAGATCTATCATTCATTTCTGAAAGTATTTAGGGCATTCCCAACTGATAAATCCCAAATTAGGGCCCATGCCTCATCATGTTTGGTCAATGTTGTTCAACCAAAAACATTAGTAATATGTTTGATGGGTATGACTATGAACTGCCAGTGAAAAAGACTCCATACTCGCCATAGTGCAAATCCACAAAGGGAACCTCCAGATAAAAGTCAATTATCATCTCGTTAAACTCTTACTGTGTATGGTTTAAAAAATTATTCGGTCTATCAAAAATGTGTAAAGCATGTTGGATCTAAAACCCGTAAATGTAGGGATAAGAAAAATTTATGTTATACCCGCTAAGACTATTTCATGAAGGCTTAGAAAAAATTTATGATAACAATAAAAAAGTCCTGAAAGTTTGTGAGGCTTTCCATAAAACCTTAGTAATAGTCGAACTATGCTCGCAGAGTCCTATGGATCAAGAACAATATATATCCCAATCTAATTATATAAATTTACTGGTTTCAAGTCATGGTTTAAAATTAATAACTTATTGAAATTAGGTCTATATAATTGATTGTGATCAACTGACATGATAGGAAAAGACAAATAAAACACATTTGAAGGAGAATTAGATTCACTGAGTTCAATAAAAAATGGAGGAACATCCCTAGTTCGGAGTATCTCCAATGTATCAAAGGGAAAAAAGAGTTCACATCATGATCTAGGGAAAGGTAAAATAAGGCCCAGCTCACCCTTTCTAGAAAAATTTAATGTGACTGCCATGGTCCTTAAAGAATTTGTTCTAAAGTAGATCTCTCATACCCTTCATCCATTACCATTGGATGCACCCATTCCATAACGACTTTAAGGTCCTACCATTTCTTCTAGATAGCTTCATAATTGGAACATGAAGAGGCCATTTGAGCCCTCTACCTTGCTTAGAGGGCCTCGCACTCCCACATATCTTCCTTTTATGTGATCACTAAATCATGATCCTTCACCTCTTCAGCCATTAGGTGATCGAGTTCCTATGAAACTTCTCAGAAGGTCCTCAACTAATGATTAGAATAATTGAACATGGAAATCATGTCCTCACAAGAAGTGAGGTATTACCAGGCTATGAAGATATGGTAGATAAAGAGATGTAAGTGCTGATAATCAAATCCACCAGAACCCAGCTTTGTGAATAACCACTGAATGTTGTTAGTATCATCAGCGAAGCTAGCCATAGGTGATTATGTGATAAGGACACATAACTGATGCCATTCCTATTTTCTCACTACCTGGTGCCTCCCTGTGGCACTAGTACTTTGATCCCCCACCTCCTCAATGGGTCTATAGGTAGAATGTGTCATTACAGGAGTGGTAGGGGACCTAATATAGATTACGCAAGAAGTGGGGCTCTCCTTACCCTCAATTGGATTGACCACTGGAGCCGGAAACAAAGGACTAGACACGAGTTCTGAGGTGTTTGGTGATACTTTGTTGGGGATAGCCTCTTTAGGGTCATGGGTAGTATCCATAAGAGAGGAGTAGTCTAAATCCCTTCCCACTGAGATAGGATTTTTCGATGAAGCCCCTTCCAAATGCTTCTGGTGTAGAATCGAGCATCTTCTTACCAAAAGGGAAAGAATACGTGGCATATCCATCATGGCTGCTTCTAGGATAGGAATAGAAGACATATTCATCGCACTCATCACATAAGAAGGAATGTGTGGCATGGTGTTCGAGGTCAATTCGGGGTAAGGAATGGTTAGAGTCTTTTGGACATGCTGAACTGGTTTTCTCAGCACCCCATCAGCGTAACAGCCCACCCATAGTTGGGCATATCCTAGTGATAGAAAAGTGGATCACGTCATATTGGGGATGATAACTTCTTTAGAGGCACATTCCTGCATGATCCTAATCCATAACTTGAGAAGAATTATGGGATGAGGCTCTCCCTTAACTGAATGGAAGGAAGAAGATATGGTAGTTGAAGGCACCCAAATTACCAAGCAAACTGGTGGGGAGGTATGGCTCCCAAATGGCCACTCAGTCTATGTGATAAGTGAGCATACCATACCTAAGAGTGATAATGTATAAGAATTACTCCAAAGAACAACATGTGTTGCCTCTTAATGGACCATGATGAGTAGAATGTGATGAAAATGAGAAGAAATAAGTGTTGTTAAGCATCCCTACTACATAAATAATGCTTAATGTCCTGGGACGGATAATGGAAATGTCAGGAATGGATGTTTTAAAGTTAGAACGAGGAACCTTTGTAGAATTTTGATATTCGTAACAGGGGAAGTATTCTTCCATCTACCCATATAAGAATTGAACCCTTCTTCTATGAATATGTGGAGACCTAACTTCTAGTATCTATCGTAATATTTTGTAAAGTTGGGAGAGAGTAGGAATGGACAAATTAATTGGTCGACCCTCTTCCAGCACAGCCTCCATCATCAAAGTACATGACAGGACCCTGGTCTATACAATGCATGATGGTAAAAGAAAACCACTCAATACATGACCAATAAACCTCATAATCCATGAATAGCTGACATGTTAGGTTGAAGCTCATTTCCCCATGTGGTATATCATCCCACTTCGTGGGTAGCGTAATATGACGCTAGAGTCTGTGAAGACTGATTGGATAGATGTGTTCAACTGTGGTGAGCTCTCAGCTTCAGTCTGCTCGCCTTCTAGAATAACCATATCCACACCTCAAATGGGATAAGAGAGTGAACCTGAAGGGGGTGATCAAGTAATCCATCTTCCATAACCAGTAGGCCCCTTGTCAATTGGGACACATGGTCAGTATTATCCCATGTAGTGGTTGTTGGGAGAAACTCACCCTGCATATCTCCATGGATGGGGAGCCCTACAAGATAGTGGATATCATATAAGTTGATCCACACCTCCCCATGCAACAAATGGAAGATGTTGGTTCTTGAAAACTAGTGGATCAGTAACTCAGGAAGGATTTCACCAAGGGAGAAGGTTGTGAGCTGAGAAACCCAGGATTATAGATATAAGTTCACCACCTTCAACTGGTTAGGGGACTCCAAATAGGTTTGATTTACCTAGAATGCCCAGTCCCATCGGTCAAAGAAGCATCCTCCAGTTTGCAGATCCAATATGGTAATCCACCCACCATTAAGGTTTTCTTAGGAAATGTTGATAATAGATGGGTACTCTTGGGAGACTAGTCTCGAGGCAGTGTTGCGACACCTGCGATCTCCCTGAGTCCACACTAAGCCTTCTAATCTAAAAAAAATTTCTTGAATCAAAGTAGTAATGACTTCTCCTGTTAGGGAAATATTGGCATGATCAGGTCCTTGTAGTTATTCTAATAGAATGAAAGGGGTTTTGGGGTCATCCAATGACAGAGGAATGTTATTAGGAAGAACAAATTTGTAAAGTGGAAACTGTACAAAAAATGGGTAAGCTAGGAGTTCCAAAATGAGCTGATGTTTTAAGAATCTATCACAAGGAACAATGTAGGACCAAATATATTCTTCACTTTCCACCACTATGGCTACTCTTGTCTTCATAGATTTTTTCAAAGCCTGTGAAAGATCTATTATAGCATGCACAGGAGGATCCAAAAACCTACAAAAAGATAGTCCAATAATAATTATTGGATAAAGGCTACACAAATGTGTCTAAAGTACTTAAAAATATGTACACATGGGGATCTATGTACTATTCCCAAAAACTATATGTGGAAGCCATATCTCATGTTTTGTATCATATGCATAGATAATCCCCACATAATGATATGGTAAACGGAAGCATTATACCGCGTACATCTATGGTATGTGAAACACCCATTAGGCGCTGGCCCATGGAGCATTATCCAATGAACATGAGAATTCACATAAGGTGGATACCATGAACCAAGGCCTCGCCATGTCCATATTCAAAGTATCAATTTAAAAAGTTTATGTTCATATTATTAAGGTTTAACGATATGTTGTTCAGTGAAATCATGGTGTGCGGGACATGCAAACCACGTAGCATTATCTTACGTTGAGATATGAATTATGGATTTAAATTTCACAATGACCATTTTTTTAACAATAAATTGGATTTTCGAGCAGAATTAATGGTGATAATTTTGGTTTTTGGAACGTACAAAGCAATTTGTGAGCACGAATTTCGTAAAAGAGACGGTACGCAAAGGCAGAGAAAGCCGAGGGAGAGTCGAGAGAACATTTTTTCATGAGAAATGGTAAAAGATAAATGAAATGGGCCCCTATATATAGGTGTGGTCCCATCCTACTAGACCTATCTATTCTACCACAAAACACTTCAGTTCAGGACCACTTCTATATCAGAATAGTCTCCTCTTCGTTCCAAATGGACCCCATTCTGATGGGGGAATTTGTAGGGTCCTGAAAACATCACCAAGGGAAGAAAATACTCCAAAAAAACTTTTTAGAAGGAATAAATCATTTCTAAAAGTCTAAAAAAGATAATGGACTCATATTTAATTAAAAACATTAGAACAAAAATGAAGGAATTAAAATATTCATAGAATTTTAAGTGAACTGTGTACCATCATTGGGAAGGGTTCATGGACCGAATGAACCGCAGACCACTGGTATGCGGAATGACATGTGAGGCTCCAGCCTGCGAAGCAATGGCCAGTGAACCCAGGTGCCCAAAAACTAGATCACTGAGAGAATCAAGCATGTGATTCTCATTTCATACATTTTCTCAAACTTAGCAGTTAGAAGTGGAAGAAAATTAGCAGGGTTCTCAAAACTATGACTCGTAAACCACATCCTCCACAAACCCCAGTTGACTGAGTCTTCCATGGGTCAAGGTATCTCTTTATGGGATTCTAGAAATTTTTTCACATTCCCATAGATATGATTACCCCAATTCTCTATAAAAGGATCACATAAAGAATTGAGAAAGGACGGATGATGAAAGCATGAAGGGGAACTCAGAGGTTGGAAGAATGAATTTAGAGAGGATTCTAGATTCAGTCATGAATCATTAGTGAAGCCCAAATTGAAAACCATTTTTTATGCAGGTACAACAAGACATGAACCATAAAATGAATGAACATAATTATAGTAAGAGAACTGAAAACCTAATTGGTGAAATTGTGAACCACATATTTCTCAAAGATGAAATCCCCACGAACTATAGTCTTTTGGACCCTCCTCCAATATTGTGTTCTACATAGTGTATCCCTATGCGAATTTGACTTGTCATCGTGTACTGCATCAATATGTAGATGGAACCCGAAGTGGTGTGATAGACCACATTCAGGACTACATACCAGTGTGGTGTATGGTGGTTCATGTCCAAGCCTATGAATTGCTTCAAGATGCGGATGACCCCTCGACCCACATACCACTATGGAATGATGAGTTCCCCAATCCTACATAAGAAAACAATGTGCGGAAGGGGGTTTTTTCAGTTATTCTTCCATTTGGTTCCAATATCGCCCCTCCATTATTGTCCAGTCCCCCATTGTCCCTCCATGAACGTGTCCCCCAGCAATCAGGCAAAAGCCTCATCCAAAGCCACAGGACCCGTATGATCAGATCATTGGGAATATCGGTGTGCCCCTTTGAGTCTACATACCCATGGTATGCGGAGTCACAAAGGCTCTCCCCACAATGTTTTATACTCCATGGATGTCGGTAATTCTACATTCTCATGGAAACCCAGAGTCCAACCATGGGATGTTAACATGAATCTCTCCATTCTAGGGATTGAGGTTCATCACCAAATTTTCCATTCAATGAAGATTGATGATCAATCAAAGGATTTATGTTCAGTTCCCTTGTGATGAGGTCAACACTCCTCCCTTTTTTCAGAACACGTTCTGGGGAACTACCACTAAGGTAAGTCCCCAATCTTCCATGGGTCGAGTCGTATGACCTATAATGTCATCCCACCTTAAAAGGTTCATCACTATTTTCCCTCTCGCACTATCACCTCGGCCTCTTCCACCGTAGACATTCCCTATCCCATTAGCCAGGGAGGATGTATGTGGTTGGTTGGACCTCTCAAATCCACATTATTCTCACACCGATCATGACTCACATGGGAAAAAAAATTGTGACTATTACAACAACCACACAATTATGGACTATGAGAACTCTAATTCCTTTTCAAACTAGGATATGTAGAAAACCTTCTTGAAGTCCTGATCTCAAAAGTGTTCCCTTCCCAAATGGTTCACCCAAACATGACCACTCAAATGGGCAGCTTCTGTACGTATTCCCCAGCAATTCTGAACTATGAGAACTGTGATTCCTGGTCAAACTAGAAATGTAGGATGCCTGCTTCAAGGCCCGGTCTCAAAAGGGTTCCCTTAAATAATGTTCCACTCAATCATGTCCCCACAAATGTGCAGCTTCCATGCATAATCCCCAGTTATCATGAACTACGTGGGTTCTGATTCCTCTCTCGAGTATACATAGTATACCCATCTTATGGGTCCGATCCCAATATCAAGTCACATTATGTCCTATCTAGATGATGATAAACTCCAGAGTTCCTTATTGTATGGCTTAAGTCAGCATTACCTTTGAACCATCAAATCCATGTATGCCTATGATGATCCAATAAACCAATGGTAGCCCATGGACACATTCTTCATGATTGAACCATGTATTCACAAATATATGAACATTACTTGAATCTATAAGAGAGTCCCATAATAGGAAATAATTTCCCCAAAAAGGGTGTGATGAGCCTGACTTCCCTTCCTCTTGACCAAAAGAGTCCATATGTGTCGTTGGCCAAATAATCATCCAACGAGTGCCTTCATTTGGAATGAATGTCCATGAATCGTGGATAATAGGGTCATTAAGTGTTTTTGGCTCAATGAATAAACCCGTTGGATTCCATCTAAAGAAGTTATATCCTAGGATGACTGATTTCACAAGTACATGACCCCATGTAATCACCCATTGGGACCATTTGACTGTGGAACCTTCTTCGCAATACCCAAGGGGTAAACTACCCTATCCCTGCAGGATTAATCCAATCCTCCTTTAAAGGTAATGATGCAGAATGGGTTAAAACTAAAGAAATGGGGTACTTGATGTGAGAGAGTCTCTACAATAAGAGATGTGTGAGGAATCTCATCAGACCATTTTGTCATCACCCTAAACGCTCGCATTAGGTCGAAATAACCAAAAACATTATTTGATTACTAAGTATTATTACATTAATTAGCCATGAAACCAATTTTAATTAGAAAAAATTATAACTAAACAAAAAAATATAAAATAGAAGAGATAAAATTGTAAAATAAAAATCAACCCAATATATTAGAATCATCACCCCCACTGCGAACACTATAGAAAATAAACAAAATCTTATTAAACCAAGAAACATTATAGAAAATGGAAATATAGAACCTTGAGAGTAATTGAGGTGAATAATGAATCAAGGATACTAGAGGTATTTATATGAGGTAATGTGAGTAATGTGACTATTTGAATAGTAATCTGACTATTGGAATAGTAATTCGATCATTAAGAATAGTAACCTAACCATTGGGAATAGTAACCTGACTGTTGGAATAGTAATATTACCTCAAAATAATAAATTATGATACAAATAATAATAATAATGATTAAATTAAGTAAAAAATAAATATTATAATTCCATAAAATAAATATCATGGTTAAAACTCATATAAAATATAAGCATGTTTTTAATAGATTGTATTTTAAAGTATTTTTTAAAAATCATTATTTTTATATTAAAATTTAAAATTTTATATTTTAAAATTTTATTTTTAATAAATAAATATAATTTTTGAAACCAATTTTACAATTTTTTCCAAGGGTAATTTTTTGGCAATTTTTTGAAATACTTCAATTTTTAATTGAATAGTAAAAAATGCAGTTTTTCACATAACCAATGTATCTTAAATTACACTATTCATATTGAAATAATGAAATAATAATATATAAAATAAATTCAATGATATATGTTTTTCTTAAATTAGTCATTGAAATACAATAAATTGAGTTTCGAGAGCTAAAAAGAACTTCCCAAAACCTAGTGTCAAAAGTGATTTCGTAAAATAAAATTTCTCTTTTTTACAAATTCCATTTTAATAAACTAATGAGTTAAAATTATAAATGTGTTTAAAAGACTTAAACCCATTATATTATATTTATAAATGATTTATATTTTCAAAAATTCACTATTACAAGTTTTACTTTTGATATATTATTTTATTTAATATTTTATTCCAAAAATACCCATCTCCTCAAGTATAAATAACCCCTCTCTCTTCCCTTCGAAAACCTCTACATACACCCATTAAAATTCCAAATATATGAGAAAATACTCTCCCTAAATCCCCTTATAATACTTAGGGTTATTCTGGAGCAATTCAGCTTTATTCACTAAGGGACTTATAGGGCCATAAAAGAGAAGCTCTATTGACGAGAGTGTACGTCTCTGTTAACTGTTCCCTTTCTTCTTCTTCACTTTATTATTCCTTTTCCCGAACCCTTTCAAAAAATATAATATAAAATTATTATTTTTTATTTGTCAATATATTAATTATTATATCCTACTTTAATTATCATATTTATGAACAATATAAATTTCACACTTCCATTACCCGCTCTTTCGACAACATCCCATTTATGGTAAGTTAACCACCTACGAAGACAATGTTATATCAACATATATAAAAATAATATTGGATGGATATTATAAACTATATAAAATATATAATCATGTAATTATTATAATCTTCTATAATTTTATTATACCAATGTATTAATTACTTTGAATGAAAATAGACAAATCAAAGAGAAATGGGAAATTTTTATGAAAAATATGATATCAAAATGCATTAATTTCAACAAAATAAATTAGGAAATATTATCCAATGTTTATAATTGATCAATATTTTTATAAATTACTATAACTAACTTCTATATAAATGTTTTAATAAATATAATTTTATTATTTATGAGGTGAAAAAGTGACGAAATAATGTCGGAATTAAGGTAAGAGGATTCTCAAACTCAAATAATTTTCATTAAGTTATCTCTATTTCATGACATATTTTGTATGAATACTCATCTAATTTACCATAAATATCATTTAATTATTATTAATTTTTCTTTTTTAAAATATACATGTTTTCTACATGATAGTATAACAATTATATATTTCTTAGAATAAATATTCTTTCTGAGACACATCCTTGACTCTACTTCAGTTATTTATTCTTCTCTCAATAATGATGATTATTATACCAAATATATATTCCTTGTTTAATTTGGAAGCCCAAAATTTTATTCATGAATGTATGTTTTATTAAATTCTAATGAAACCCATTCCTTTATATGGTATATTTCATGACTATGATTGTCAAACATTCCATGTTGAATTCATGATTATATAAATATTATGATGTGACAGGTGGGACTAGAATTATATATTCCTCCAATGCATTGGGTAATGTGATTTATATCATGAGATTATATGTATTATTCATGAAAATGATGATGTATATGTTCAAAATTATGATGTTATCATTATTCGCATATGCTTTGTGTGAACATGATGCTGGATTTGTTTACAACTATGTGTGGTGCTTTACCACTATGGAATGATGTCTCATTTTTATGCATCGCCACATTCCGTGCCATTTTCACATGTTTCCGTCATGATTTTTATTATGGTCATATGATTATGGTATGATGATGATTGTTATGATCACCCTTGTTATATTGATTCATGTCCCTTATTTATCCTCTTATTGGGATTTTAGATCACCCGTTTATGTGATGTATATCCTCGAGAGTCTACATTTATTAAAGAGAACATGATTTTTATAAGGATAACGAATAATATTTTCAAATAATTGTTTATTTTTTATTTTTTATAAGTTATGTATGGTACCAATTTTCCAAAGAAACTAAACCTTTGGATCTTAGATTGCAATACGGTTATGTTGTTTGTCTTTAAGATTATGTAATATTCATGTAAGAAAAATTAGGGTCACTATTGTTTGTATCATATCATAGTTTATTAGATTTTTTATTTATTATTAAGATTTAAAAACATAAGTTAAATCCTATGTTTAGGTAAAAAATCCTATAGGAGTATTTTTAGAAAAATATAAACTTAGGGATTCTATAAGATATGTCATTAAAGATAATTTTGAAAAATAATAAATTATTTATTCACACACTGTTGACATACATTTTTCAACCCTTTTCTATTTTATAAAATAGTGGTAACTAAGAGAAATCAGGCCAACAACCCATGTTAGGGGAAACACAACGACTATACAAATTAAATCCCCAATGTCATGGGAGGTGGAGTTCAAAACATCATGGAAATTATTACCCAGTTATCTTAGGTTGTGAATAATATCTTAACCCATGTAGAACATCCTCCTTAGCCCAAGAAGGATCAACTAGACATTGAGTCCTTTATATGATAGTGACCACCAACATTTTGTGGAACTCATGGTCCACTTGTCACGGAACAGGGGGTTAACTCAATGGAGAAGATCTTTTTTGTGATCAACTATTCTGAGAAGGAGAATTTGAATTATTCTGTTTATTACATATATGCATAATCTGATCAATGGTGGTAATTAATAAAGAACACCATGAAAAATGATTAAATGGAATATATGGAAAGAGAAGACTTTAATAAAATGTTTCATACCAAGTATATTACTCAAACTCTTCAGACAAATATAGAGTGAAAATTCATAGAGCTTAAGAAAAAGGAAGGTGAATCTATCATGTACAATGAGGAAAACATTACCAGGGTTTCAAAATGTGTCTTAGGTTTTTTATGACAAATGATAGAAAAATTGATAGATTCTTCCATGGTTTCAAAAACACTCCTTCGAAAGGCTCTAGTAATATGATACTATGGGAGTTCTGGTGAAGTGGTTCTATGTGATCTCAAAGAATATTTGTTGTTTATATAATGGAACCATGGTTATTGGGATAAGAATAGAAGAATGGATTTTCAATACATTGGGTCAAATAAAAACGTAAAATAGAGGATACAACTTCCCACATTTCAAAAATGTGGGAAGAATCATAATAAGAATTATATCAAATGGATGGGTAAATTCTTAAAGTGTAGTATAGGAATCCACCAGGCTCATGAATGTATAAGAGACCTAAATAATTCAACCAACATGAATGCAGAAATGAATGCACCAAATAGGGTACCACCCGTGGTTCAATGCATCAATTATAGGGTGGAATAGAAATATGCAAGCCAGTGGACTACACTATGGGACCTCAAGGGTAATCAGGATTAGCAACAACTTAAGGAAAAGGATAAAGGTAAATCTTATTCCATCCCTAATATTGAGGTGGAGTGTAAAAATGAATTTGTAAAAGGTAAACTTCTTATTCACTCTAAAATGGAAAATATTTTATTAGACTCTGGTACTATGAATTCCTTTATATCCTGTTTTTTTCCTAGAAATGTTGAATCGAATCCCCAATACCTTTATGTATAGTTACATGTAAAAACACCTAGTGGTGAAATCATTGAAACCTAAGTGTTGGAATATTCTCATGTAAGCATCTGTTTGAATATTCGTTCAAAAAATATCATAATAATTCCCTTGGTGGAATTAGACGATATATTATGCATGTATTTTGTCTCATTATATAGATCACACAATACTTTTCAGTAAAAGGAAATATCTTTTCATATCCCAAACCATACAATTCTACTCTAAAAACTCATGGAAGATTAGGAATGAAAATTCAAATATACATTAGTGGTGTGGGTTATGATTCCCATTGAAGAAGCATACCATTCCCAAATGGTTGAGTTTAAGGAAGGTATCAACTTAGATATAATGCACATTTTTAGGGAATACACTAATGTATTTTCGAAAGAGTTTCCAAAACACCCCCCAAATCATGAGGTATAGTTCTCATTAGAACTTATACCCAGAGCTACTAATCTCTCAAAATGACCCTACAAGATGGCCCCAATAGAAATATAAGAGTTAAATAAGTAGCTACAAAAGCATTTGGTCCAATTATTCATACAACCTATTGCATCACCTTGGGGTGCACTAGTTCTCTTTTTCAAGAAGAAGGATGGATCAATGTGGTTATGTATCGATTACTGGGAGATCACCATAAAGAACAAGTATCCTCCTCTAAGTATTGATGACTTTTCTAATCAACTACAAGGATCGTGGTAATTCTTTAATGTGGGTATTCATTCTGTATATCATTAAATTATGGTGAAGAACATAAATACATAGAAGACTACTTTCTGTACAAGTTATGAGCACTATGAGTTCATAGTGATTCCCTCTAGACTTACTAATTCCCATAAAATCATCATATATTTTAAGAATATAGTCTTTAGAGTATACCTAGACAAATTTTTTGTAGTTTTAAAAAATGATTTTATCATTTACTCTAAAAAAAGGAGGAATATGAAGATCATCTAAGTATTCTGATGTTGAAATTAAGGACGGATAAATTGTACGATAAGTTTAGAAAGTGTGACTTTTTGATGAAACAAGTCACATTCATGGGGAATGTGATCACAGGTGAGGTAATTTCTCTGGACCCTTCAAAGAAAAAAGAATTTGAGGAATGTACCAGACCCACAAGTGTCACAGAAATACATAGTTTTAGGGGATTATCTGGGAACTATTGATGTTTTTTGATAAATTTCCCCGAATTTTGTTTACCACTAACTAAGATAACACGGAAAGGTTTAAATTATGTCTGGAGAGAAGAATGTGAGGAAATATTTAAGGACATGTAAAAGAGGTTAATCACTATGTTTGTACTCACACTACCAGCAAGTGGAAAAGGATTTGTGATATATAGGGATACATAAAATATTGGTTTTGGTTGCATACTCATGAAGAATGATAAAGTGATATCCTATGCCTCATGATAGTTGAAGATCCATGAGTAGAACTACCCGATTCATGATCTAGAGTTATAATTTGTGATATTTTATCGAAATATTTGGTAGAAATACATCTATGGTGAAATATTTGATATATATAATAATCACAAGAGTATAAAGTATATATTCACATACTCAACATTCATAAAACAATATTGTTATATATAATAAAGGACTAATATTTCTCTATTCACTACCATCAGAGAAAGGTGAATAAGGTAGTTGATTCTCTTAGAAAAAAACCTACTACTCAATCCATGATGTGAATTGAGAAAGACCCTATCTTCATAGATATAAAAAGGATGTAAATTGAAATAAAAATAATATGAAATACAACCAACCTTTCCCAAATTAGTTTCTAACTATCCATCTAATAGAAGATCAAGGCCCAAAGGGGTGATCTATAGAAATAAAAGAAGTTGAAATCTATAAAGGTAGGGAAACTACATGAGTTCCACATCGATGATGATGGTGTGATTTGGTTTAGAATAACGATTTCTGTGCCTTCATCACCTAATATAAATAAGGATCTATTCGATAATTCACATAGATATCCTATCCTTATCCATCCTAGATGTACCAATATGTATCGTGATCTTTAAGAGAACTTATGGTAGGAAAACATGTAGAAGAAGATTTTGAAGTAAATATAAAGGTGTTTTTTATTTTAGTAACTTAAATCAGAGTGATAGAATTCTAGATGATTCAATCATTTAATATATAAATATGAAAATATGAGAATTTCACCTTTAACATTGTCAATTCTCCAAAATACATCCAAAGGAAACAATACGTTATGGGTTATGGTGCATGGACTCACTAAAAATTCCCACATTATTACCATTCTGGATGATTTCTTACTGGAAAATATTTCCAAGATATATGTGAAGGAATTTTTTAAGCGATATCAGATTCCACTTTTGATCATCTCTAACTGTAACCCAAGGTTCACTAAATCTTCAACATTACTTAAGTACTAAATTGAATTTTAGTATAGCTTATCACCCCCAAAATAATGGACAATCTAAAAGGACAATTTAGAAACATGAGGACATGATAAGAATCTTTTAAATTTAATTCAAAGGAGGATCGGATTATCATCTTCCTTTGGTTGAGTTCTCATATATCAAAATCTTCTACTTGTGTATTCAAAAGGCTCTATATGAAGATTTGTATGGGAAGATATGTAGAACTAAAACTTGTTGGGATGAAGTTAGAGAATGAGAGAAAATTGGTCTTGACCTTTAACAAGAGATTTCAGATAAGGTTCAAGATATAAAAAAGCATAAAAAGATTTTTAGAGTAGGAAAAAGAGTGATGTTGACAACTATTGGAGGTACTTTGAGTTTGATGTTGGAGAAAAAAAATTCATTTAAATATCACCATAGAAGAGATTCATGTGTTTTGGAATGAAATAGAAGATTATCCCAAGGTACATTGTCCTCTTTAAGATCCTTATTCACATATGATCATTGGAATATCTTCTTTTACTTCTACTAAGTATGGCTCATGTTTAGGATGTGTTCCACGTATCTCTCAGAAAGGATGAACTTACCTAACCCCCCACATGTACTGAATCTAGAGGTGGTACAACTAGAGAATGAACTCTCATATGAAGAATAGTTGGTGAAGATCTTGGACCACAGATAAAAATTTATATGCTATAATAAACCTCACCTTATCAATGTTTTGTGAAGAAACCATAAGTATGAAGAGGCAATGTGGGACCCAGAGGACACAATGAAACATAATTACCCTCATCAATTCTCAACTGATAATATTAGTTTAAATTTCAACAAAACATTTCTTAAATGGTGGGAGAATGTAATTTCCTGGTGTATATTTGTTTCATTTCTTTCCAGAATAAATGTGTGTTGTATTATATTATATAATATTATAAATATTCAAAATATAGAGAAACCAAAAAGACATTATTTCATTAATAAATACTGTTTCATTAATCGATAATGAAACCAATTAAAATTCCAAAAATTACAACTAGAAAAAAAAAATTAAATAAAATATATACAATGGGAAAATGTGGATCACCACAATCTTCTAGAATCATCACCCCACTACAAACACTGTAGAAAATAAATAAAACATTAGTAAACCAAGTAACATTATAGAAAATTGAAATATGTAACCTTGAGATTAATTGAGTTGAATAAATAATGAAGAAGATAATAGGTATTTTTAGGATTTAATGAAACCATTTTAATAGTAATGTGACCATATGAATAGTAATGATACTATTTGAATAGTAACCTGGTCGTTGGGAATAATAACCAGGCCATTGGAAATAGTAATATGACCGTTCTAATAATAATTTTACCTAACAATAATAAATTAGGATATAAATAATATTTATCATGATTAATTTAAATAAATACAGATATTATAGTTCTAAAAAATAAATATCATTATTAAAAAACTCAAAGAAAATGTATGAATATTTTTAAAAAACTGTATTTTAAATTTTTTTGTAAAAATCAATATTTTTATATTAAAATTAAATTCCTTATTTTTGAAATTTATTTTTAAAAATAAATATCATTTTTAAAATAATTATGTTGATATTTTCAAATGGTGTTTTTTTGATAATTTTATGAAATACATCAATTTTTGGGTGAATAGTAAAAATATAGTTTTTCACATAACCAGTGTATCTTAAATTACATCATTCAGGATGTAATGATGAAATAATACTTTCTAGAACATTATTTTTGGACAAGATATTTTTTTATTTCATAAATTATTCATTAAAATAAAGTCAAATTAATTTCCAAAACTAAAATTAACATTCCAAAACCTAAAGTCCAAAGCAATTCCTTAGAACAACAATTTATATTTTTTTCACTTTCTTTTTTAATAAAGTAATGAAATTAGATTTATAAAGTCAATTTAAAATCATAAATGGTCAATATTATATAAATATATGATTTTTATTTTCAAATATTCTCTATTACATGTTTTTACTTTTATATATTATTTTATTTAAAATTTTATTCTAAAAACGCCCCACTCCATATAAATAACCCCTCTCCATTCCCTTGAAAAACCACTCCCACCCATTCAAAATATGAAGATCTATCCATGTTAACCATCTGAAGACCCTTAGAATACTTAGGTACATTATGGAGTAATATAACTCTTATTACAATGGTATTTATAGAGTCATACAAGAGAAGCTACCCTGAGGAGAGGGTATGTATCTATTAACTCTTCCCTAGTTTCTACTGCCCTTTATTATTTTTCCCAATTCCTATCAAAACCATATACTATAAAATTAATTATTTATTCATTATAAATTTTAATAATTCTATTAACCTACTATAATTATCCAATTTATGAGAAATATAAATGTCATACTTCCCCTTCCTGCTCTTTCGACAACGTCCAGTTAAAGATCTGTTAACCACCTACAGAGACATTACCATGTCAATACATATAACCATAATCATTTATGGATATTATAAAATATATATTTTATATAAAGATGAAATTATATTTATCATAATCTTCTATAATTAATGATACAAATTTATAAATTAATTTGAACAAAAATAGATAAATCAAAGCGAAACACGAAATTTTTAAGAAAGACGTGATATTAAAACACTTAAAATTCAAAAATGGTAATTAATAAATATAATCCAATGATTATAATTGATAAATATTTAGATAAATGACTATAATCCACTTCTGGTCATTGTTATAATAAATATAAGTTTATTATTCTAGAGGCACAAAAGCGGCGAAATAAATAGGGAATTAATGTAAGGGGGTTCTCGAACCCAACTCCTTTTCTTGGGGTTATCCATATTTCATGGCATATTTGTCATTAATATTAATATAATGTTCCATAAATATCATTTCATTATTCTAAAATTATATTTTTTAGGATATACATGGTTTCTACTAGATTTTATGACAAAAACAAGCATTCTCCAAAAGAACTCGTATTTCCAAGACACATCCTTGCCTCATTTTGAGTTGATTATTATTTTCTCAATAATAATGATTATTTTACCAAATATGTTTTTCTTATTTATTTTTTAAACCCAAAATTTTATTCAGGAATTAATTATTTATGAATTTCTTATGAAACCCATTCGTTTCCATGGTTTATTTCCTGACTATTATTTTTATACGTTCTCTGTGGCATGCATGATTATGTAAATATTATGATGTGATAGGCTAGGTTATAATTATATATCCCTCCAATGCATTGGGTAATGTGATTAATATTATTAGATTATCTGTATTATGCGTGAATATGAAGCTATATTTGTTCACAATGATGATTTTATGATTATGAACATATGTTATGCGTGAACATGATGCTAGCTTTGTTCACAACTACATTTGGTACTTGATCACTATAACATGATGTTTCATTTTTATGCATTTCTGCATTCCATTCCATTATCACATGTTTACCTCATTATTTTGATTATGATTATATGCTTATGATATGATGATTATGATTATTCTCACCCATTTTATATTGATTCATGTCCCTTATTTATCGTATTACAGGGATTATAGCTCACCCCTTTCTTTGATGTATGTGCTCAGGTAACTACATGTAATGAGGAGAATGTGATATTAAGATATATAAAGAATATTTTTTTAAGTTAATTTATATGTTTTATTATGTATAAGTGGTGTATGGATCTAATTTTTCCAAGAAAATAAACCTTTATATCCTAGATTGTAACCCTTTTATGTAGTTTATCTTAAAAATATAATAGTAATTTATAAAAATCATGATCATTGTAACACTACCCTAGATCATTTCATATGTAGCGCCTTCTTTTATCAGTGCTAAAAATAATGGTATGATAAAAGGGGTACCTTTATCAGCACTAGAAAAAATCACTAATAAAGGTGTCTTTTATCTGGGTTGATAAAGGTGTACCCTTTATCAAGGCTTTTTTTGGCGTAGCTATAGGTGGATCTTTATCAGTATGATTCTTAGCACTGATATAACCTTTTAATAAAAAATATTACAAATATATATATAATTAACATATTTATATTCAAAATATAATGTTTATTTTCATACATTAATTAAAAATTCATGTTTATAATTAATATAAATATGATATATTAATATATATATTTATTAATAATTCAAATATACATATACATAATGTTTTAAAAATTTTACTTATAAAAATATAAATAAATATTTTTTTTATTTAAATAATTATAATTTTTAATAAATATTTTTATTATATTTATAATAAAAAATAGAGGATCAAAACCCATTGAGCGCAAGTACTGTAGCAGTGGCAGGGTTCTGTTGTAGTGTGGTACTGTAGCAGTACTATTCACAGAATGAGGCTTGGGAAAAATAAATGGGCCTACGGGTCACGTAATGGGCTAAATGGCCACTAGGCCTTTGGGCTATGTAATGGGTCTACCTCTACCCAGTTAAAGAGGTCTTTGATTTGCATTAATAATAAATGAGGCTTCTTCCCTAACCATTAAAAAATATATATATTAATATATATACATAATTATATAGATATATATATATGTATTTATATATAATTATATACATATATATAATTATATAATTATTTATAATTATATAATCATTTTTTTATTTATATACATATTTTTATAAACATATTTAATTATAATTATAATTATATGACATGGATGGATGAAGATGATTGGATCCACAACTCTTGGTGATGGTGGGGATTCACTGATAGAACCCACTCAATACTTAGAAAGGATAAATTGAATGCCTAAATGGAAATCCCATGTATTATTGGATTCTGGACCTTGTGAGTGGTAGGCATGTGCTCACCTCATTCAGGGTGATGACTACATGGTGAATCATCGCGAATGGTTCGCTTTCCCTTGTTGATGTAAATTTCGTTGCAGTCTCAAAATGGATTGGAATGGGTAATAATTATATCATAGTAAGGTTCATTCTCCAGAAAGTTGAAAACCTATGGAAATTGGAGGACATAATTTCTAGGGATTTTGATATTTGAAATTTTTTAAACTAGAATTTTGTTTTGATCGGTATTGGTTTTTTCCAATGCTTCTTCCATAGGAGTGATGTCAAATGGTGAACCTGGAGATTCGGCTCTTTCTTTCTAAAGCCCAGAAGCCTATGGTTTCATTAATGGAATATAGAATTGGACCTTTTTAATTATTTTAATGTTTTTCACAAGTTTGGGTGAGTATCTATGGGCTCAATTGAATCTTATGGCATCCAAAGATATTACATAACATCACCACTACTATTGGTTTTATGAATTGGCTAGACCCTGAGATGGAACAATAGAAGTTTAGAAATTTCAGTCATATATTCGTCAAGGTTGATCTTAGTTCCATGATAATTTCAGGTTCTGTAGTAATATTGTAGCAGGTACTGATTCGGGAACTGTTCGATACTATCGTAGACAGAACTATTCATCCATATGGGCCTCCGGGCCACCGGTTTGGGTCGTAGATCCCGTAAGGACTTCATGCCACCCAAGGCCTTCAGTCTAGTTGTCTCTAAAGGTCTTCAGGCCACCTTAAGGCCATTGGGACACCCCAAGGCCTTTTGGCCACCTGATTATGCAGACGTACCAGTCTGACTACAAGGGACAAGGCTCTAGAGGAGGATTCGGTGTAGGTTCATTCAATAGACATGAGATAACTAAAATTCGAATAATGAGAGGGTATGGATTTTCCATAGTTAATGAGCATGTGCAGCATTACATAGGACAGCTAGCCGACCAACCCTATGAAGGTGGAGTGATGATCATCATGACATATGCTGGGGAGGATCAGTTCCATGTTTTCTTGTCTGGGTAATTCCCTCTAAGACCTATAAGTCATGTAATTGCCTGTGATCTTTTGTGCCTTGTAAGGGTTCCACCTCATCCCTTGAAAGGTTGATTATCCAAAATATTAAAAAACGAAGGCCTTTAGGCCATTCGTACTGTCTTCTCCAATTATAATTCAATATTAAATGTGGTGCGTGATTTCAAGAAGGTTTGGATGTATGTGTAGGGAGACACAAATTAAGGTGTGGAAAAATTTATTTCCCATGTTTTAGAGACTCAACACCGGCTTTGGGACTCTTCAGCACCGTGTGATGGGACGGCACCCCCCCCCCCCCCCCCACTAGTTTTGATGTGAAGCAACATGAGGTCCAAGAAACTAACCCCTCCTTTAAGGAGGTTCTGTGATTGAGGAATGACTCTAGTGAGAAAAGGAAAGGGCGGATGAAAGTTTTTGAAGAGGAGGGTTTCCATATTGTTGGATCGAGGAAATCTAGTACCCCCTCTCTTATGTCTAGACAGAATTTGATTGTAGTTTATGTGAATGAGAATAATATAACCCCTATATAGGGACCACTGGATAGGGATATTTTCCAAGTTTCCATATAGGTTGATCTTCCTTCAGATGTTCCAACCTCTTTGCTAATTGAGGGTGCGGGATCTGTTTTGATTGGTGATACAACCCAAGAGTACTTTGGGCCCAATGGAACTAAACTCTCCCTTCTAGACGTCTTCATTATATTGAAATGTAGGGAAGTATTTTCTGATGAATTTGGAGCTCCTGCTATAGGAGAACTAACTGAGGATATTTTTTCAAAATGGAAGAATAACATGTATGGTGACATTGAGTCTCTTTTTGATTATGGATCTTCATATATGGAAGCTCTTGATGTCACATAGAGATCTCCTAAGGAATTGAAAAGAGGAAGGCACCGAAGGGGTTAGGGCGACTCACGAGTAAGAGGTAGTAGACATAAAAAGTGATTTATGCTTCTCCTTTGTTGTTGATGGTGCTTTTGGATTATATTTTTTCTTTTCTACTTCACATTTCATTTCCATGTACTTTTATTTTAATAATAATTTTCAGAACCATGGTTCTCATCCATGGTTTGAACCGTTCTGAGTATAATTATATTTATAAATATATATATATATATATATGAAATTATAATAAATATATTTAAATAATATGTATTTATTATATTTATAATTATATATGTGTGCATATTAATGAATATATATATAATAATAATATAAATATATTTATAATTATATACAAATATTTATTAATATATTTATTTATACTTTTAATTTTATATATATATATATATTTAAATAAGATTTATATTAAAGTTAGGAGGTAGATGATTAGTTGTTCTTGCAACTTGAGGCCATCTACTGCATGATGGAAATGGATGTTTTTGGTTTCAATGAATACTAACTTGTGCAGAAGTTGTTGGAAATTAATTTTGAGGGTGCATTTTGGTCTAGCCTACAGATGGTCTTTCTAGATCTATCTTGAATGATACGGATCAGTTCTAGATTTAAATAATCCTCTGAATCATCACCAGAATAGTATCATGTGACCCCATAACTAGCCAAGACATATGGGATAAGAAAACACCTAAATGGTAGAGGATGATGTCCTAAGAATTTAGGTACTATAATTAATTTTATGAAGTGACTTCTTGTTTTTTTGTGGGAATATTGGTCCTTGGTTGAATATTTTCCTTTGTCTATGTTAATTTTTTATTAATAAATTTGGATTTATCGATTTGGTCTCCAAATACATGACTGAGCCATTTGGATATGTGTAAATATATATTTTTGTGGTGGTCAACCCAGAACGAAGGCCTTCGAGATTTTTTAATATTTTTGGATATTGATGCCCCTTTATCAGTACAAAAAAAATGCTGATAAAACCATTCTTCATCACCACTAAAATTTTATTATTGATAAAGATTCAGTTTATCAGTTATTTTTTAGTGATTATAAAGGTTTATCTTTATATGTTCTAAAAGGTTCTAATAAGGAGTAGTTTTATCAAGATTTTCTATTTTAGCATGGATAACACTACTCTTTATCAACACTTTTTAAAAAGATCAGATAAAATCCTTATGGGTTCATATAAAAATAACCCTAATAGGTTTATTCCACCATTTGCACCTTCAATCCCTCGTGGAATCATACTACTGTCATCCCCACTCTCTATGTCGTCATTGTTGTCCCATGTTGTCGTTGTTTCTCCCACTATTCGTCAAAACTCCATCACGGAACTAAACCATCGTTGAACTGAACCCTCGATACTCTTTATCAATGAATTGATCCTCTCAAGATCTAAGGTATGGTAATATATCTACTCATATTTTTTTCTCATACAAATCTCCTTATTACATTCAAGAGATTTTCTAGGGTTGATGCACTATGCCTCTATTTCATTCATCTTCCTTGTTGGTGAGTTTTTCTCTAGCCATCTTGTATAATCTTTTCCATAAAATGTGATAGAAAAACATCATATTGAATATTTTTTTCTCATTTCACATTCAGTATCAAATTTTATGGATTCCTATTTCAACTTTTGTTTCATTTAGTCAATGTTATTCATGATTCTGTGAATCTTGTAGTTGTACTCATTTATTATGAATTATTTTAAAAATGTTAACAGGTGTTATGATATGTATTTTTTAAAATGTAAATATTTTTTATTATTTTATGAGATAGGAACTCAATATAAAAATAATTTCTTGTATATATTCTTCTTTTCTTTTAAAATATTTTATTTAAAATTTAGTTATTAATTTTTTTATATTTTTTAAAACATTTAGATAAACCATGTGACCATAAAAAAATGAATATTGAAAATATTTTTTGTAACTATAATTTACTACAATATCATTTGAATTTAAATTTCAAAAAACATGGATTAAAAATTTTACATAAATATTGAATTTTCAACTAATGAGGTGTATAAAATTTTTAATCATACATGTCTTCAAGGGAGAAAAATAATGAAAATATATTTGGTATATAAAATGAGTAGAATTGTTTCAAACAAAATTCTATTAATTTAAATTAAAAATCTATTATCAAACTAAATAATCCAAAAATAACAATTTTTTAATTTATATTACATTAATTTTTATAGAAAACTGAGTGTTTTCTTGGAAATATTCATTATAAAAACTAACAAATTGCGATAAACTAATTTTCTTTTAAAAAACTTCAAAGGTATATATGATAATTTTATTTCAAGGGATGTTCTGAAATTGTATTTCATATTTTGTGACATGTCTTGACATCCTGAGATACTTTTGAATTCCCGATTAGAACATTTAAATAAGTTGTTTTCTAAAACATGTGAGACACTCAATTAATCCCCTTATGATTGATATGCTTGTTGTGTCTTGTGTACACTTGGGGGATTTTTTGAATTTTTTTCTCTTTATATAATTATTATACATGATTTAGAAACCAGCTATTTCTTGGGAGGGTGTAGTAGGAGGGATAAGGTTTATTTTATGTAATTTATGCTTATTCTTTTCACTCTGATTGATTTTCGCCTCTATTTATTGATATCAGGGGAGTCCTAAAATTTGTAAATGAAATGTATGAGTAAAAAATCTGTCATATCTTGTGTCTAGATAGAGGTAGGAATCATGGTGGTTGAGGACTCCCAGATGGTTCCCCATGGAAGCTTCAGGCTCCTAAGATATCTATACGGTCGTACTAGTTCGATGAGACTATCAGGATAGATATGTTCTTATAGGTCAAGTTGGGGTTTGTATCTCTAGTTTAGATCATATTACTTGAGTCATGGGAGTTTCCTATGATAATTTGGTCGTTTTAAATGCTTTATATGATTATATCTAATAACCTGCTTGTATCCCCTAATTATCATCTGCATTATATGGAGACATCACTAGTGTTGTGTTTGACATCACTTATTCAAACACTTATTAAGTGTTTGTGTGAAAGTATTTTTATATTTTTAACTAATATTAAAATAATTTTTAAAAAAACCACATAAAAATTATGTAAGGGATAAGTGGTATAAAATAAGTGATATCAAATAATTCCAAGAAACACTTGATGGTTTCGGGTGTTGAACAAGTGTGTGATGGGTTGTGACTAACTTTTCTTTTTATCATGATCAATGACCAATCTAATATTTACACCATAATAAATGTGGTGATCTATAGAATTGAATAAAATAAAATAGAATAGTGGTAGCACTCGAGAACCAAATATAGGATCATCATATATTATTTAAAATTAATTTAATCAATTAAATAATTCCCTTGTTAGAATTATTTCTTTTTTGATCGATCTGACAATATTTTTTTTGTATCATCATTGTGTTGTGGGAATCAATAGTATATTCCCTCTATTAGTGATCCATACGTTTTCTACAAATCTATGAACCTCTCCATAGGAACCTCTGGGTTATAGGTTGGAAGATCATATCTCTTGAATCATCCACCTTTCATCGCCTCAAGAACTGCTTCCAATGTGTTCTCCTTGATATCTCTTGACTAGAGATCTGAAGGTGTAGGAAGATATATCTCAATTTTTATGAGCATTCTTGGAGAAGGTATATCTCTATATTATGAGAGGATTCTACAAATTTTTTGTGCAAAACCAGAAAAATGAATTGGCTCTTTACAAAATAATATAATTTATTTTATATACAGCTATGGTTAAAATAAAATAATTGCACAATTTCCCTTTATTATTTATTTATTCTCTATATAACCCCATGTCAAATAATAATAATATTATTATTTCTCAACATGCACTTAACTTGAGGATTAAATTAAATATTATTTAATCAAATAATATTCAATATATATTATTTCTTACCAGACTATTAAAATCGATAGGTCATTCCTCCAGAATATTTATCGGGCCTCAAATAATTTCTATTTATTTATTAAATAAATATCCTTGAATTGTTCTCCAATAAAAAATTGATTATTATGTTCACTAAGTAGAAAATATATTTTTTTTAAATATTCTTCTCACATTATATTCTCTTGAATAACTGGTGAAAAAATATATTTGATCAAGAAAAAAAAGAATAATTATTAATCCACGTGTAGGAATAATATTTATTCCACTTGTTAAATAATAAATAATAATATATATTATTTAACTGAGATTTTGGATACACTTACTTTGTGTCACTTTGGGCCTCTTTCTCAGTGGTATTAGGTGAAGCAACCTAAAGTCCAAGGTTATCATCTAAAAACACATGAAGTCACCCATAGCGACAGAATTTAATATAATCAACTTATCACAATATCTCTAATCAAGAAGGTTTCATGATAGTTCAATCAACCTTTGTGCTTGATGGCTCTTTCTTTGACATCCCTAAAATTATAATTTCCTTTTGAACACCATAGAAATTGACTTATTTAGGCTATATCATTTCAGTAAAAGGAATATAGATATAAACATATGTTAAAGAACATATGGGAAAAAATATTTCTTGTAATATTTATTAATTAAATATTACTCATGATGCACCCAATGTATCATACATCCCCATGAACATCTATCATCACGGTTGTTGTCAACACATGAATGTATGTGACTCATAGTACTCATTAATAATAATCATAAAGTATAAGGATCAATACACGCATATTCATATAGAATCATCCAATGACACATATAAATGTGGATTTCCTAATGGCATGTCTCATTCTCATAATATCCTACTCTGGATATTAACAAGGGAATAAACCACGAGAAGGTTCCTTAAAGTCCTACGATTCTCTATCCATGATAGCCTATATCATTTTTCTTCCACGAATCATATCATCTAGATATAGAACATATATTTAGGAATAGTTTGGTAGAAATTATGGGTTCTCATCATAATGGGGAACTTCTACAACCTTTTATTGTGACAGCTACTCTTGGTACATTATCACATACTAGGTTATGAAGAAGAACTATCATGATTTGATAATAAATTTATTAATAATAAAATCTATGAATATAGGTTATCATAAAGTAAATATAAGTTGGGTATAGGTAACCAACTCCAAGAGACTCCCACTTGCACTAGTGTGAAATTCTAATAACCTTCAGTCTACTAGCTCTCACATGATACTCATGCTTCTATTGAGAAAGGAATTTAGTAAAGTGATCTTCCATGTTCTCCTCCATGGGTTATCTTCTTACTTAATCTTCACCCCTCTGATTAAAATACCTCAAGAGGTGATAATTTCAGAGTATATACCTTTTTGGGGTGACCTTGGAACTTTTAAAAGATCCATCACTGCTGTTTTGTCCCAATAAAATGTAACAGGGTCAATACTACTAGGTACCATATTAAGATCCTAGAAAAAATTATATATCTAAACAGTTGGGTGGGATGAATTACAAGATTCTATATACTCATACTCTACTGTAGATTCAGCAATAATTTGCATCTTTTAATTCTTCCTACTTATAGATCCTCCATTGAGACAGAAAACATATCCTGACTGTGAATTCAGATCATTATTATCATCATAATAACTATCTTTAGTACAAGCCCTAATGACCATATCCTTATCTCCTACATACACCAAGAACATAACCTTGGTTATACTTATATACATAAGGATATCCTTAATTTTATACCAATATTTTTTTCTTGGATCAGCTTAATATCTTCCTACCAGGATTAATGCATAGGCATTATCAAGTATTATACAGAACATGGAATATATGATTGTTCCTATCACTAATGCTTATGGGATCTTAATCATTATTTCATTCACCTATTGTGAATGCGGACACATTTTCTTATAATTATGTAAACCATATCACACTATAACCAATACCCTCTTGGATTGTTCTATACATAATCTCTTTATTATCTGGTCAATATGTGTACTTTGACTTAGTCTAAGAAGCTTCTTTCTTATATCACGAATGATCTTGATCCCTAGAATATTGGTTGCCTCACCTATGTCCTTCATGAAGAAAACCTTTTCTAACCTAGTTTTTAATATACTGTAAGACTGTTTTTTCATTTCATATAAGCAATATGGAATCATCATATACTACTAGGATAACTACTAGACTTCCACAGAAACTCTTGTAAACATACATCCCATATTCATTCTTAATGAAACCATATTCCATTAAGGATTCATCGAATTTAATGTTATATGACATAGATTGTTTACTAAATCCATAATTGGATCATTGAAAATTGAAAATATTTTTGGAATCACCTGGATTCCAAAACGGTTCTTGTTGTGTCATATATACATCTTCATAAAGGTTCCCATTATGTAATGTAGTTTTGACATCCATCTACCACATCTCACAGTCATGGTAATCTTCTATAAAAAGTATAATTCCAATGGATTTAAACATGGAAACTAGTGAAAAGGTTTCATCATATTCCATTTCATGATGATATTTCAACCATTTAGACACTATCCTTACTTTATAGGTATTCACTTTTCCTTCCATGTATAACAACATCTTGAATTCCCATTATTATCCTATAGGATTTACATCAACCGGAATATTGACCAGAACCCAATCATGGTTCTGATACATGGAATCCATTTCAGAATCTAGGGATTTTTTTTCATCTTGAATCTTTTGATCTCTCTTCTACATCATTGTAATAGATAGGTTCATCATTTTCAACTAATAATGAGTCACCATATTTAGTGACTAGAAGCCCATAAAAATTTGGTTCTCTTACCTCTCTTGTTCTCCTATATGGTACTTGTGTTTCAGGAACTACTTCTTTCACAAGAACCTATGGAATTAGTTCTTGTACCAACTCTTGTGTATCTTAAGAATAAACTTCATTGAAGTCAATCTTTCTCCCACTATCCTTTATGAGGATGTTCTCCCTCTCAACAAAGACATCTTTTTAGAGATAGTCACTTTCTTATCTAAGGGTTTGTATAGGTAGTATCCCTTTGATTCCATAGGATACCCTATAAATATGCACTTTATGCCTCGAGATTATTGTTTGTTTCCTTACAAGGACTTAACAAGATCCTCACAACCCCATATATGTGTATCTGGAAAAACAGGTTTATTTCCACTCCATACCTTGAAGGGAATTCCATTTTCGACTTTATTTGGAACTTTATTTAATGTGTATGACACATTTTGTAATGAATATCCTCCAAAGTATAATAGAAGATTAGAATGAATCATAATCAACCATATAATTTATAATAAGGTACATTTTCTCCTTTCACTAACACCATTCAACTATGGTGTGTATGGTGAAGTGAGTTGAGATCGAATCCCAATCTCCTATAGAAAATTGGTAACCTCTTGGTTAAGATATTCACCACCTCTACCTAATAATAGCTTATTTATCTACTTTTAATGTTGATTCTCTACTTCATTCTTGAGTTCTATGAATTTATCAATGGACTCAGACATAAACCTCATCAATTAGACCTAACCATTTCTACTCAATTCATCAAAAAAAGTTATAAAGTAAGAATACCCACTTATATCTTCTACTGGGAATATTCAACAGACATTAGTGTGTAACAATACTAGAATATATGAGGCCCCTTCACCCTATCCAACAAATGGAGGTTTGTTCATTTATCCTTGTAAACAATTTTGACATCTGTCAAATGGTTTTAGCTTAGAAGGTCTAAATAATGATCTTAATAGAGATTTCTAAAATGATTTTTGTTTATATGACCAAGATGGTTATGTTATAGCTATGTGTTATTTCAGTTGTGTGAACATGTTTCATTATAAATTTTCAATACCTTGTTTTCATAATTTAATACATAAATTCCATTAATTAAATGTTTCATAGCATAAAATATGTTTTCCTTATAAATGAAAGAACTTTTATTTCTAATATTGAAAATAAACCCATATGCATCTTGGAATGATATAGAAATTATGTTCTTAGTAACCTTCAGTACATAATAATAATATTTTAAAACCAAAATCATTCATGCTGGAAATGAAAGTTGGTAGTCAACAGTGGATAGATCAACCATTCTTTCACCATTATAAGCTATCGAATCCACCTATTCTTTAGAAACCTTTTGAAATCTACAAGGTTCTTGGATAAAAATTTGATCAAAAAAGCTATGTCTAATAACAAATGTTTATATATTGAAAGATTACACTTGATAATGAATGTACCATTAGATTTCCTTTACTTCTAGGTGGAGTTCCTATTCTAGTGTCCTGTATTTCCACATGCAATACATATTGCCTCATTTTCCTCACCCTACCTCTAGATCTTATTTTTATTTTATGGATAGTGATTTGGAGCTTTATACTTTCTATTAAGCATGGTCCCCTTTTCCTTATTCTTCCTTTTAATATTCACCATAAGTACCATGGTTTATCACACCCCATTCCCTTTTACACATGGATAAAAAAAATTAAGAACTTCCAAAAGACTCTTATCATTATTTTTTATATTGTAATTAACATTAAAAATATAGAATTTCTTGGAAAATGATGAAATAATTAGATCTATACACAACATAATTATGAATTTAGTCCCTAGGATTTCTACGGATTTAATGTAGCCAATAATCTTGACTATGTGAGGTTCAGTTGGGGTAGAATCTTAAAGATTAGTTGTAAACAATGCATTTTAGGTCTCATACCTCTCTTGTCTCGCCTTCTCTTGATAGAGATCCCAAGGGTGAGATATCATGTTATATGCATCCATGTCCTCATGTTACTTCAAAATATCACTTTTTATGGATGATAGCATGAAACACTAAATATTTATAGCATTATCTTTATTTCTATCATAGAGAGATAATTCTTCATTACTAGCCTATTTACTAGGTTCTTTAGAAATATGTTCTTCTAGCACATATAATTTTTTTATGTTGAAGGATAATGCATAAACACCTGTCCAACTCATGAAAATTTATGCTGGTAAGAAGGTTATCCTTATTAAGTATGGATTGCATTGATATGTTTGAATTCATTTCAATGATGTTTCTATAAATAATATGAGAACACTTTCAGTACTTTATCTGATAAAATTTTGACAGATAAGTAAATAGTATATTTATTAGTCTCCCACTATTTTGTCGAAACCCAATAGTTACCCCCATTGGTTTATGAATATATTATTTCTTGTACATTCTAGTGGAAAGGATCTGTATTCCCCTTATCATTACCCAAAATATGGATGGTCACGAAACTTGAATGGATTTTTATAGGCATTCCAAATTCTATGTGCATTAACTCATAGTTTCTTGATTTGTTGAGTGGACTCCCCGATCTATAAATCCTTAAATTGTATTTCCTCAACCCTTGCCTCTATGATGCACTTTTCTTTCACTTTTTCAGACCTCCGTGATTTCTATTCAGTGTGTGTTTTTTCTTTCAAAATAAATAAAAATGGTTATTTTCCGTCATTCAACCCTTGCCTCTCGGTTACAGCATGTCATGTTTTGGTAGTAAACCCTCGATGTGAACTAAGTTAAGTTAACCAAAAACTTTAATTTATAATTCCCATATAATTGAAATCACCCCAACTTTTCTTGGTCAGTCACTTTCAACTATGGTTTTATTTTAACTGAAGTAGTGGAATACTATACAGACTTAATAAACATAATTAACGGATTTTATCCTTTTATTCATAAATTTTAAATTATTATATTTATTACATTATTGTTAATATTCAGTTGATTTAATTAAGTTATTAACCATGTATTAGATAATATTTTTATATAAGACAATTTATTTTAGTTATATATTCCATGCTCATTAATTTCATTAATTCATGTGATCATGAGAAAACATTCATAATTAAATAACCATGAGATTTGATAGAAATAAAATAATTAAGTGGTGCAGTCATGAGATTTTACTCATGGTTAGTTTATCTAGTGTTTGGTAAACTAACCATTGACCTTGGGGGGTAACACATTGAACCAATTAGGGTTCGAGTTACAAATTTCCACATGTCTACCTATGTATCTCTCTTGTATTGGTTTCACCTCAGCACCAAAATTAAACAACCACCACTTAATTGGGAACTCCATCCATTACATATGTTTTTATTCAAATGTAGGTGAGGGGAAAATATATTACATAAAAGAAACCATGGGCACCTAGGCCTTTACATAATAAGAGGAGAGAAGGCACGTAGACCAATAATTCAATTTAATAAAAAATTAAATAAAACCAATTTCATACAAAGGTATAGTCTATGCTCATGATCATCCACATGCATGAAACGAATTATAAATTTTATAAAAATAGCATTCAATTCATAATAATTCTTATTCAATATTAATCATTCTTGAATCAATTAATTTTATTATTTAATTAATAAATTATTTTATCCTAATTTTCATATGAATTTTCATGACATTCTCACCAATCTTTATTTTAAATAAAATTAATTTATTTATAATTAATTGTGTACATAGATGTACTATGGAGGAAAAAGGGTGAATACCCATCTGAATCTCCCCAACATATATTATAATCATACACAGTGTACTCATGTGGCATATTTAATACACAACTTATCATGTACTTTCCTGACATGTACAATCAACTTAATGATTACATGAATTGCATGACTTTTCTATAACGTGTTATGCTTTAATAAATGTAGATTAATATCTGTAATATGACTCATACATTATATGAAGATCTGATCATTATGTATATCTAAATTAAACATTTATATATAATTATTGAATCCCACCACATGGTCTATCCTATTCACTTAATGACCACACACAAGAACTTGTCAATAGGTTTTACATAATATGATAAATAAATTTCAAATTTGTGTAATTTTGTATAAGTACACAACATGTATAGGAAAGCTAAAAAGTGTGTACATATCTCATCATCTTTCTGAGGCACAATACTAGGGGATCGGTGTGTAAATTGTTCCTTAAAAATGGACTATACGGTGAGTGGTCTCTGAGTTACATAGTCACCAGTAAAGTAGTCCATGTATGAATTTACATGGCCCAACTATGACATAAAAGGACTACACACCCTATAAAAGGGCTACAAGACATGTGATCTAGTTGATCATGTGCCAGGTTGGCTTGGTCAACATGTGGTGTAATAATTTTAATGCAACATGTGTAAATAAATGCACACGGTTTGAATTAATTCACAATGAATTGAACACAAGTACATGGAATGTAACTCTGATAACATGGCATGTACTCTTTGTTATTCATCTAGAATCCCTATAACCTCCATATTATTTATTCTATTTTATTTTATTCATAAAATTAATGGAATTTATTAGATCTATTAGAAATGAAGGAGGAAGAAGCATATATCACAGTTTGAATTAAAAGAAAAATTAAAAATCAAATTGAAAAGAAAATAAAATATGTCTAAATAAATCAATGATCTTTAAATAATTAAAAATAATTATGTGAACACTCTGATACCACTTGGTGGTTCAGGGCATAATGGAAGTGTGTGATGGGTTATACCAAAATTTTATTTTTTTCATGAGCAATGATCAATCGGAGATTTACACAATGATAAATGTAAGGATCTATATAGATGAATAAAAGAAAATAGACATGGTATAGAACACCAAAACCCTAGATAGGATCATCCCATATTATTTATAATTAATTTAATCAATTAAATAATTACCATTTTGGAATTATTTCATCATGGATTGATTTGAAAATAGATATGTGTTGTATTCTCCGTGCGTTGTAGGAATCAAGATCGGATTTCCTCTAGCAGTGATCCATGAAAGTTTTAAAAATCTCTAAACATAACCATAGGAATACTCGGGTGCTATCATGATAGATCTTACCACATTCATCATTCGCCTCTAGAACTACTTCCAAAGCGTTCTCTTTAATCTATCTTGACTAGAGAGTGGGAGGTGGAAGAAGATCGCTCTTTATTCTTGGGATCATTCATTGGTAAGGGATCTCTATAGGGTTTGAGAGGATTCTCAAAATTTTCTATTCACAACTAAACTAATTAATTGAATTATTAAAAAAATAATGTAATTAGGATTATATACTACTTGGGTTAAAATAAAATAATTACACAAGTTCCCTTTATTATTTATTTAAACCCAACATAACCTCTTGTCAAATAATATTATTATTATTATTTCTCATCATGTGTATATCTTGTGATTTAAAAAATATATTATTTAATCAAATAATATTCAATATTTATTATTTCTCATCAGACTCATAAAATTGGTTTGTCATTCCTCCACAATATTTTGTGGGCCTTGAATAATGAAAATTTATTTTTCAAATAAATAATACTTCATTATTCACCTATAAATAAATAAATATTATATTTACTAAAGATAAAATAAGCATGTTCTAATTATTCTGCTCACATTATATCCTCTCAAATAATTGTTCATGGGATGTATGCGATAAATAAAACATGAATAATTATTAAACCATGTGATGGATTAATATTTATACAACTTTTTAAATAAAAAATAAAAATATATATTATTTAACTGAGAGTCTGGATACACTTAGTGTGAGACCCTCTAGACCTCTTTCTCAATGGCATTAGGCGAACTAGTCTAAAGTCTAAGGTTTGCATCTCGGAACACACCAAGTCACCCATAGAGAAATAATATAATTTCATGACAACATAAAACATTATTTGGATTCCTCCTATGTAATATAATCACTTTATCATGATATATACAATCAAGAAGGTATCATTCTTGTGCCATCAACCTGTATGGTTGATGTCTCTTTCTTTGACGTCCTAAAAAATGAACTTTCCTATAGAACACCATGTCCATGGATTCATTTAGGTGATATCATTTTCCATAAAAGTTCATGAGATATCAACTTCCATTAAATAACATAAGGGAAAAATCCTTTCCCACATTATTCATTAATTTAATTTTACTCGTGATGCACTCAATGCATCCTACCTCATTGCAAACACCTATCAACATGGTTTTCATAAATACATCAAATTCCTTGACTCATAATACTCATTAATAATAATCATAATGTATAAATATTGATACACACATCAAAAAATAGAATAATCTAATGACACATATAAATTTTTATTTCCTATTGGTGGGTCTCGCTCTTATAATATCTTACGCTATATATTACCAATGGTGTACACCATGAGAAGGTACCAAAAAATTCCAACGTGCCTCCACCCATTATATCCAATATAATTTTTGTTCCCCAAATGATATCATTTGTCTATATAACATATATTTAATAATAGTTTCATATCACTTTTAGGTTCTCATCATATAAGAGAATAGATATGACCATTAAGTGTGAAAACAACTCTTGGGACATTTTGACATACTATGTTACACAGAATAACAATTATGATGTGAAAATAAATTTATCAATATAAAAAACTATGAATATATGTTATCATTAAGTAAAGATAAGTTGGTTCTAGCGCACCAAATCCTACAACAATTCCCACTAAAAAGAGCATTCATGGCTTTGGTTTTATATTATTACACTTAAAAGAGTTCATATCTCTCATTACTCTCGATGAAGTGATTTGAATAAATGATGTTTCTTTTGTTTCTAAAAAAAATTATTTAAAATTTTAAAAAAATTATATAAGTGGTAAAAAACCATTCTTCTTCAGTTTACAATTCAAAAATCATAAAGGTGTAAAAATAATTTTAATAAGTATTTTCAAATTTATATTTATTCTATTATTAATATAATTACACAAAATTTATCACTTGTAATAGTTTTATAATAAATAAATATATTTTCTTTATTTGTTTTAAATAACATTTATAATTAAATTATTTTATAAAATCATTCAAATATACACTTTTTTATATTTCTTAAATTATGAAATTTTTATTTTAAGATGAAAGAAATTATTTATTGTGAGTTAACAAAACATGTTTCATCATTTAAATTTAATTTTTTTGTTTTTTGTAAATATTTTTACGACCTCTTTGTTTAAAATTTTTTGAAAATAAAAAATATTTTAATGAAAAAATACTTGTTTGAAATTTATTTTTCTTTTTCCTTTGAAAAAATGCATTTTAGAATAAAATAGTTTCTACTTTTTCAGAACATTATTCCGATTATCTTTTTTTCATTAAAATACATTTTATTATCTTTTTAAAACTAATTTTTCAATTGAAACTGTAGTGTTTTTATAATTTAATTACAATATATTGTTTCCCATTTTCTCAATAATTTTTTTAAACTATCCTAAAGTTAGTTGTGTTTTTAAAATTCAAATAAGTGTGTTTCATGAATAAAATTATTTCACTAGTAGAAAAAGTTCTTATTTTTATTTTATAATTATTCAATGTAAATTATGCATTTTCAGACATCAAAAATGATGACAAACATGGTTGTGATGTGACCTGCCGACCTGAGTGCAACTCAAAGGTTCCCTGAGCTGGTTATCCACAAGGACTAAATAATGCATCCTCATAAACCAGAGGCTATTAACTAGCTTTGATGGCCTAGGGTGTGACAGTGGGGAGACTATTCCCTTTGGTCAGAGTAGAGCATAGAAAATATGTCATAATAGATGGGTAACAATAGCAGAAGTAGTAAAAAAAATATGGTAGCAGTAGTAATCATAAACATCCATCAATAATAATAAAAACATTAGTTGAACAATTTCATATGAAAAAGATGATGAAGTAATGACATGTATTTGAATATATATAAAATAGGTATATATGGAAGTAGGAAATACATGCCATACTTTATAAAAAAAATATCAAAAAATATCCACGAATCTAGAGAACTAGCCATGTCATCTACTACCAAGGACCATCCAAAAGCAGGATTGAAAGTCAGGTTTCCAAAGTGGGATGATTCCCAATTCGTATACCTATAATCATATAATATTCCTAGTTACAAATGGAATCCTTGTTTGGGTTGGAGATAAATATCAGTATTCCACCACCAATGTCCTATATAAAAATTTTTCTTTGAATATAAACTGATAGTGTGCAGGTATATATAAATATAAGAAATTGAAAATAAATAACTCATTCCTTCTTCAACCTCATCTTGTAATGTCTCTGAACATAATATAATTTTATTAATTCATTTAAGTTCAATTTATATAAATAATTCATGTGAAGGGAAGAAAGTACTGACAATATATCATATTAATTAACAAAGAGGATCCATGGTGAAACCAAGGCATCCATGACCTCGGGGGTCATCCAACTCATAGTAGTAACTCATGGAGTCTATAAATAATGGGTTCTGAGTGTTGTCCAAGGGGCATCCCCCAAGTAATTAGACTATAAATTATTCTAACTGAGTGAAAATATCTCATCCAAGGTAACTATGAGATAAGAATGATTGGTCCCAATGGGGTGAATCCATGGTGCCACATGGTTGAAGACATTCATTTGTATCCAAGGAGTGTATCTAAGGCATCCTAATATCCAAAAGATGAGGAGGGATATTACAGTGTCATTCTAGGTATCAACTATTAGACATGTACCATGTTCCAAGGTAGGTATCTCCCTTGGAAATTAGCTCCTTGAATCGAAATAGAATCCTCTGAGTACTCAAGTCATTCCCTCAGGAATCCAAGGCTAGAAAGAGTATGAAAATTTCTATAAGGATGAAAAGGTACATATGTAATAAAAACCTTAGACATAATTCATTATTTATTTTAGTCCATGTAATACTCATTACATTTGATAATTTAGTAGTTTCATTTCATTACCAATCATACTAGGTGACACAGCTAAGAGGATATAAAACTAATTCAATTAATTATAAGAATAAGGGTTAAGTGATATTTATACTTATACACCATCCAATTTATAATTCATTAGGTTCATTACATTTCCTTTTATACTAATTTACATGGATAAAAAGGATATTAAACCAATTAAATTAATTATAAGTCAAGGGAATGTGATATCTAAAATTTAATTCCCATTTAATAATTCATTAATTAATTTAAAACACTTACTTTATCAATTTCAAGTACAATAACACTCAAATGGTGTGGCTAATTGAACCATATGGGTTACTAGGGAATAAAAAGGAAAAACCCTACTTGGGGTGGTCAGTGTTGAGTTCATAGCCTCCAAAGTCGCAATGGAAATAAGAAGAACGTGCTCTATAATATGAGCCCATTGATTATAATCATTTAATATGAAATCTATACTAAAAACCTGGTGATACCAACCTACATACAATAATGACAGTTTATAATTTAGTGAGACATTGAGGGATGATTTATATAACACCTACCTTAAGCCTATAGCACTCTCCTCATTTAGTGTCGGCCCTTTGATTGGTTTGGATCAAAAGAATACGGAAGAACAGGCGAACACCATGAAAATATGTTATATGAGCCAGTATCAAAATAGAATCATCTAGAGGAAGAAAATAATGAATTGAGCCTAATTAAAAAATATCATACCAAACGGAATCCAACATCGCGATCGGATCTCGAATCAGAGTCCATACAGATTTTTAACCAATAAAACAGCTTAGGGACGCCATATAGCATCCAGAGAAGGGAAAATAAAGTTTTTATTCATTGGAATTAGAAAACAAGTGGAGGGGTAACGGTTATAATTCATTAAGTAAAAATTGGTAATTTCCCCAAAAACTAGGTGGTTTCATGGTTTGGTTTCATAGTTGGTCAAACTAGGATCTAATTGTGTGGACCTCACTACATAAAGAGGGGACCCACATGGGTAGGTTGCACAGTTTGAGAAACTATGTTCCAACCTTATTATATGGATCTGCTAATTATTACATACCACCCACATGGGAGTGTGGCGCCAGTCACATAGTTAGGGTAGACTTTTCACCCAAATTTCCCTCTAAAATTCTCTGCATAGTTAGGATAAACCATTCAAGATGGGTTTAATAGTTTCTATTCACTATGTGTCCCAATTATATCTTTCTACCAGCCAGGGTTTCGAGCTCCAAACAATCCCTAGACACCCCTAGAAACTTATTTCACCTCATTAGGAATCCATAATAAGTCCATGATAAATAATTAGACCAAAAATTAAAGGATTCGTACCTCATATGAAAATATAGTTCTTAAATTCTTCCCCCATTAATGGAACTCATCCCCAAGTTCACCTTCCAAGTGTGGTGAAGTGATGTCTGAGAATGACTCCAGCCACTGAGAACGTACGTCAGCCTCCCCTCCCAAGTCTGATCATTACCATAGTCTTTCTACCACAAAACCCACACCAAATGGATAGAATATACTCAATGAACATTCCTAATCCAATCAATTATTCATATGGGGTACTTCTCAAATGAATCATTGGCATCTAACTTAACCTCTTATGGATCAAAAGTATGAAATGGTTCAACATGAGAAGCAAAAATCTATGAAACATGGAAGAAGTGGTGGATGGAATGGTACCTATAAGGTAATAGTGACTAATAGGCTATCGGCCCAAATCTATACAAGATCTCAATCATCCCTACATAATAAGGAAACATCTTCCCTTTTCTCTTTATCCATTAGTTCCCATGTCAGGGTAATACCTCTAATAAAACATAATCCCCAACCTCAAAATCCAAAGGACATCGATGATGATTGGAACATATTTTTTGTCTAAACAGAGAATTATACATATTCTTTCTAATCAATTTAACCTACTCCAAAGTCACTTACACAATTTGAGGACATATTTATACATTCTCTCCTACCAATAACTAGTATAGGGGTATGCCACATAGTCTACCATAAAAGACATCCTATGGAGTCATCTAAATCATTTCTTAAAAGCTATTGTTGTAGGTGAACTCAATAAGAGGGATATGATTCTTCCATGAACTGATAAAATTAAGGACACATGTTGAGTTCATGTCCCATAACACATTTATCATCAGTTCTGACTGACCATCTGTCTAAGGGTGAAAAGTTGTGCTCAGAAGCACCTTTGTAACCAAATCTCTCTAAAACACCTACAAGAACCATGATGAAAAATAAGCATCCTTATCTGAAATGATGGTATGATGGGCCCTCTATATCCATATAATCTCAAAAACATACAGTCTTAATATATCTTCAACTACAAAATTATCCCAGATTGGAAGGAATTGTGCTACTTTTGTCCATCGATCCACAACTACCCAAACCACATCACTATCATGAGGTGACCTCGATAATATAGCTACAAAATTCATTGAAACATGTTCCCATTTCCATTATAGGATGGGTTATATATGTAACATGATGGTAAAATGTTGCTCCTACACCTTCACCTATTGATATGTAGAACACCATGTGATAAAACCTATGATCAGATGTTTTATCCCAGGACGCCAATACTGGCAATGCATATCACGATAAATCATGGATATTCCTAGGTGAACTGTCCACTAAGAGTAACGGTACTCTCACATCAATTTCTCTCTCATATCTATAAGAACCCAGAAATACCCTTGTATATATAAAATATCATCTCCATTAACAAACCAATCTAGAGGTGAGTCTTCACCATAAATACACTCCTGGAGAACCAACCCCTCATGATCTGAAAACTCCCTTCTCTTCACCCAATAATGTAGTGTAAAGGTAAATAACAAGGCTATGAGATAATTTTTCTTGTGACTCTCCTGAAACTCCAGATGTATCTTAAAAAAAGGGCCATCAATTTTCATTCATCCCTAGCTTCATGTACATCCAGTGCCTGAGTTTTCCGAATCAGTGCATCAGTAATTGAATCTCCCTTTCCAGGTATATTGGTAAGCTCAAAGTCAACATTATGAAGGTATTAGACCCATATTTACTATCTGAGATTCAAGTCATTATGCATAAAGATATATTTTAGTCTCTTATAGACCGTATACACCAAAAATCACTCACCCATTAGATAGTGTCTCTAGCAACTCAAAGCATGGATAACTACTGAAAGCTCAAGATCATCTGTTGGGGAATTGCTCTTAAGAGGCCTCAAATGTTCAAATTATTAAACAAAAACTCTATCATATTTCATCATCATTGCTCCTATGATGATTCTTTATTCATCACATAACACTGTATAGCATCTTTAAGACTTAGTCAGAATTAGAATATTTGAAGAAGTAAGCCTCCCTTTCAACTCTTGAAAGGCCTTCTCAGACATGTCTAACAATCAGAAAGTAATACCCATATTATTAAGACTAGTAAAAGGTGAATAATGGAATGATAAGTCCTATATGAAATTACATTAATATCCCTCCATCCCTATGAAAATACATATATCAAACACATTCCTAGGATTCTCCCAGGATACAAAAATGCTCACCTTCTCTAGTTCAATAGATACCCCTAATTCTGAGATAATATGACCCAATAAGTGAACTTTATCGATCCATAAGGGTCTCTTTTCATGCTTATCATACATCTAATAATCACTCAATATATTCAAAATAATATCAAGGTGTTTAACTTTTACCTGATGATAGCCCAATATTAAGCTGATCTTCAAGAATATACAAGCTCCTTGGATATTGTCAAAGAGATATTCTATTCAAGGTAGTGGATACAAGTTCTTAATCATAATTTAGTTCATCCTTTGGTAATACAAGAATAATGGAATGGAATAATCTTCCTTCTTAGATAAAATCATGGTTGAACCCCAAGAATAAGTAATGGGTCAAATAAAACCTTTAGACTCTATATCATACAACTATCTCTAGATCTCATGGAGCATAGTAGGTGTCATCATGTAGGGAGGAACAGACATTGGAGATTCTCCTAGAAAATAGATCAACCTAATATTATACCTTTATCTTTGGAGGTAAACCATAAAAATAATTAGAAAAAACATCCCTAAAAGGATATACCATTGGAGGAAAGCATATGAGATGTATTCCTTGATCCTCTATAAAAATACTAGAAATATGGTTAGTCACTCAACCTAAACCATGATGATCTGGTCCATGTCTACTAGCATTGACATAGTACTCACCCTTATGGAGAAAACTGATTCCCCCTATTGATGTAAACTATACCCTACAATGATAGAAATTCACGTAAGTTTGATAAAGAACCAACCAATCCATTTTGAAAATGACATTAAAAAATATCATCTCAAATACAAAGAGGTCCCATAAGAAGTGATAATTGCCTAACTTGAGGGGAAATTCCCTACATTGGTGTATTCCCTCTCACCGCACTCCCAACGGTGTGTCCAGGTCGATCATCCCACAAAAGTATTGAATCTCCCACTCAAGACTTTCCATGGTCAATAAATAGATAAAGGAGTGATAATAATTTTTATCGAATAAATCAGATATGATATTATAGGCTACAAGAATAGTACCTCACACAGTTTATGGTCTTGCACTCTGATCCTTGGGTATCAGTTGTAAATAATGCAATTATCCAGATCCATAGCCCTATGTTATAGCTAGACTACCCTGAGTAGGTCCACTCTACTCATGATAATAATCAGAATTTTGGAAACCATGGCCATGACCTCTTCCTCGTCATATCCTGCTAGTGCTCCTCCAACTCCCAACTTAACGTAGCGTAACTGATCCTTCACCTGAAGGTAGAGATAGTGTGGATCCTCTGTCATTGGAAGTAGGTGTAAAGGTCTCACAAAATCACTAAATATGACCCATATGGATATAAGAATATCACTTGAGAGGGTCTCTATAACACTAAGGCTTTAAGAGCCCCTTAAATCAACATTTATGGAATATAATGGATCTACAAGTGTAGATACTCTAGACTTCACTACTCTGAAGATAAATATCAAGATTTTGCTTCCTACTATTGGAAGAACTACTTCCCTTTCTCAGTATGAAATCGAGGTGCCCAGTACTATCGGCTACTCATAGATTGTTCCCAGTTATAAGAGACTGGTTTAGCAAAAAAATGTATGTTGGTGAAAGAATTTCACCTAAAAGAAGATGGTATACTTGTTCTCATCCTTGAAATGTCTACCTCCAGATAACTCATCACTAGATAGAAGTGGAGAAAAGCATTGCAACTCAGTAAAACAAACTGAATATTCCATGAAGTAAATATCACCCTACTCTATGTGCATAAACTCTATAGATTGGTCGGTTCTCGATGTCTGAGGTAAAAAGGTTTTAATAAAAGGTGATATAAAAGTCACCCCATACCATGTTCTAATTACGACAAGCCTATGTAATCATATCCCACCAGCACATTTTCGAATCATGAAGTATTTTGGTGGAAATATGTAACATTTTCTTTGGTGTCATCTACATATGCTTTAATATAGAAAGATTGGCCTTTGGGCATGAATCAGTAGCATGTGGACTGTCATCCAACAAAAATATGGGAAGATGCTGCTATTGGAACTCATGAGTCAAATCAAACATAGTTAGTGGATGTTAGGGAGCATGATGTATAGACTACATCAAACATATAAACCTCTATCAAATCTAACCATCAGTTCCTAGTTTGGGTATAATAGGTGGTTCCTCAAGTGTAACTCCTTGTGGTAATATTTGTGGCTCTGGGACCACCATATCTGGAGACTATTCATCGCCACCCTCCTAGCACATGACTCGAGGATATTTTATTTGAGTAGGTCTAAAAATTCCAAGCACACACCTCAGAACAAGCTTTAGTAATAGATAGAATCAATAGAAGATGTCGAATATAATGGAAAAGTATAACTTCCAATAATACTACCCTAACTACCCTCCTAGAATTCCAGGGTATTGGTAAGTGTTTAATTTTGATTTATAGAGGTTCTAGTATATGAAGGGTCAATTTCACTCTACCACTTCATTTATTGGAAACTATATCATTTTATAAGTCAAGTTTTTTCAATTAAACTGGGCATTTTATTATTTACATATATTTGGTTTTGATTAAATGGATCAGCATTCCCAACTTAGAAAGCCTCATACAATTTATAATTGAATCTAACACCTATTTAATTTCTAATTATCTATCTTTGATTTGGTCTCAGAATGAAATTGGTAACATACAATGGATTGGATCGGTTCATTACCCATTCCAATTCAGAAGTTCCCATACACCTCATAAATTGAAACTGGTAGTCACTCAATCATAACCAATTCCCAACTCATGTAACAATAGGTACATAGATGACATGAGTATAAACTAGCTATTTGATATTCTACCATAAAATTATATAGTAAAACCAAATATAGTTTGATTCTAAAACATTACATAACTAATTACCTTACCCAACAGAAAACTTTTACATCAAAGGAACATAAAACAACTATGGATCACTCAACAATCATAGGACACACAAGCAATGAATGTAGTCAAATTCACCTATATAACATGTAGTATGAATAGAATGTGAATTTTAGGTGACTATAATGATGTGTGTAAAAATACTTCTTTTTATACCAGGACAAGTTAAATATTTATAAATCATATGAAGATCCAAAATTAAAGTGGTTCGTCCAATGGTGAAAGTAGATCAACTTTAATAAGAAAAAACCAGTGAAAACAATTCACCTTCCCAAGAAAATTGTTATTTACCCTAAATATGGGTTAGACACTCCCCAGAATGTCATATAACCAAGTTCTAATATGTTCCTAATATCCTATCCAAATTTTCAAAAATAATAAGACAAAATAAAATTAAAACACTATGATTCCACTTTGTGACATCCCGAACCAGGTTCTGCTCAAAGGTACCACAAGTGGGTGGGCCACATTTCCTTAGGTGTTCATCCCATATTCCAGAGGCTTCTGACTATCAGTAAGGTCCTAGGGTGTGAGAGTGGGGAAACTATTCCCTCTGGGTGTAGTGGAGCACAGTAGATATGCAATAACCGATGTGTAATAATAGTAGAAGTATTAATATAAATATATCAATGGAAGTAAGTATAAATGTCCCTCATTAATAATAAACTTATAGTCTTAACAATATCATATACAAAATATGATAATATAATTTCAAGTATTTAAAAAACTGGAAAAAAGTATACATGGAAATATGAAATACATACCATACAAAGGAACAAAAATACTAAAAAATATCCATTCATATCGAGATTTGGTCTACTCATTTTCTACTAAGCTCCTTACTAAATAAAGAATGCAAGTTAGGTATCCAAATCAGTATTCTTACCCTAGTCCATACCTACATTAATATAATCTATCGACTTACCAATGATAGCCTAGATAGAGTGTGAGATAAATATCATTAGCCCACCACCAACTAAATCTATAAAATCAAGTCTGTGAATATAAAATTATAGTGTTCATGTATATATAAATGTATGTAATTCCAAATAAATAACTCATACCTCTTTTAGCCTCATCTGGTAATGTATCTAAACTTGAGATCATTTTATTAATTTATTTAAGTTTTATTTATATAGATAAGTCATGTGAAGTGTAAACGTCACTAAAAATATATCATAATAATAAATAAATAAATAAATAAATAGGTTCTAAGATGAAACCAAGGAATCCTTGGCCTTAGGGGTTAGCAAAATCATAGTAGTAACTCATATAGTCTAAAAATAAGAGGGCTGAGTGTAATCCAAGGGGAATTTCCCAAGGAATTCCATTGTAAATGATTCTAACCGAGTCCAAGGATCTTGTCCGAGGTAATAATAGGCTAAGTATAAATGGGAATAATGGTTTGAATCCATGTTTCCATGTGCCTAAAGACATCATGATGGATCCAAGTAGTGTATCTGATTTATCCAAATATCTAGAAGACATTGAGGGATCCTATAGAATCATGACTGGAATCCACTAGTAGACAAGGACCATGTTACAAGGTGGGTATCTCCCATAGAAATCATATCCTTAAATTTGAATGGAATCCTCTGGGTTCTTAAGGTATTCCCTCAGAAAACCAAGGCTAGATCAAGTCTGGCCATTTTTATAAAGATAAAAATGCCCATATGAAATAGGCACCTTGTATATAATTCATTATTTAGTTTAGGCCATGAAATACTCATTAAATTTCATAATTCAGAAGGTTCACTCCATTTCCTTTCATACTATATGACATTTCTAAGAGTGTATACAACCAATTAAATAAATTATAATAATAAAGGACTAGTGATATATATACATATACACTTTCCAATTAATAATTCATTAGGTCCATTCCATTTCCTTTCATAATAATTGACAATTCTAAAGAGGATATGAAACCAATTCAATTAATTATAAATCAAGGGAAATTGATATCTTTAATATAATTTCTATTTAATAATTCCATAATTGATTTAAAACACTTACCTTATCAAGGTCAAGTCCAAGTGCACCTGAACATTGTTGCGGATAGACATACATGGGTCACCAAGGAATAAATAATGAAACACCCTACTTGGGGTGGTAAGTGTTGAGGTCATAACCTCTAATGTTACAATGAACATAAGATGATAAATATGTAGAATATGATCACATTGATTATAATAATGTCATATGAATTATATAAGAAACCTATAGTGATACCAGTGTGTGCACAATAATGAATTTTTATAAAATAGTGAGATTTTGAGGGATGAGTCATAGACCACCTACCCTAATCCTATAGAACTCTATTAATAAAATATTGACCCTTTGTTTGGAATTTATCAAAAGAAAATGGAATAATGGATGAGAACTCTGAAAATAGGGCATATGATCCTATATCAAAATAGAATTTTCAAGAGGAAGACAAACAACAAACTAATCCTAAGGACTAAATCACTTGTCGAGAGTAATCCAACAAGATGATCAGATCTTGAATCAGAGTCCAGATAGAATTTTAACCAATGCACCTTGCTTAGGGTGTCCATTGAGATTCCAGTGGGAGAAAAGAATAGTTTTTGTCCTGTAGAAAGAGAAAATGAGACAATGGGTAAAGGTTATAATTCATTAATGATTTTTTTAATTTTTCCCAAAAATCATGGGGTAGAATAGTTTATCCTCATGATTGGCCAAACCATGCGCACCTCACCGCCTCAAAAGGGGACTTGCAGGGTTAGGCTGAACTATTTGATAAATGGTGAATAAAATACATTGTATGTATTTATAAAATATTGCAGACTACTCGCATAGGTGTGCAGCCCTGGGTGCATAGTTAGGGAAGACCATGTGCCCTACTTTTCCCTCTAAAATTTTATACACTATCAGGATAAACTGTGTGGGCAATATCACAATGTTTCTATTAACCGTGTAGCCCAATGTTTTCTTCCACTGGTCGGGGTTCCAAGATCTGAACAATCCCCAGACACCGCCCCCCTTTCTAAAACCTCCATGACCTCATTAAGCATCTGTAATAGGTCCAATATAAATAATTAGACTGATATTTAATGGATTTTTACCTTGTATAAAAACTTGGTTCTCACATGCGATGGCAAAGAATCTAAAACCCTTTTGTTTGAATACTCTTAACTCAAAAATGTCCCAGATATGACAAACATTTCCCAAAATCTACAACCAAAAACTCACATCCATCATTAATAATATTTTAAATAATTATGCCAATAAACTGTGTAATGTGAATAATGTTTGAAACTATATTTATTGATATGAATATCAAGACATCAAACTCAAGATAAATATAAAATTTCAAATTTAAAATAAAAATATATATATAAATATACAATAATAGATATACAAGACTCAATATAGATAGAAAATTAAAAACTCATACAAATAAGAAAGTGATTTGATGGACCTATAAAAAATAGTCATAGATATATCAGCCTCTAACTGATCCTTATCATGGTTATATTAATCAAGGATCCCCTTGTAGGTATTAGACTATTATTGCTACATTTTCAAAATTTAGACAGAAAACTATGAAATTTTGTCTCCTGCTTCGCTAACTCCCTAGCAGGGGAACATTTGGTTTAAGGAGACAACGTTCAACATCATTAACTTCATCTCCTGAGTAAACACATTCGGATTAATTTGATATTTTAGGATAATTATTCATAATTCATTTTTAGCATTTAGGAATAAAATACGCATCAATATGTTTCATGGTTGGACCGGTACGACTCCAAGTGTGTATTTTTATTTAAAACTAACATTATTTTAGTAAAATTTACATGTGACATACTCAAAACTGAGAAAATACATTCAGATAATTTATATATTTTAGGATAGTCATCCATAAGTTATTTTTTGTATTGTAGGAATCATCCTCGCCTCAATATGATGCATGGTGTGACCAATATGACTCCAATAGGGTATTTTTATTTAAAATTGATATTAATTTTTGTAAAAAGGAAATATTACAGAATCAATACTAAGGAAATGAATTCATATTGTTTTGATACTTTAGGAAAACAATTCATAAGTCATTTTTGACATGTATGTATTAGCCACACCTCAATCAGATGCATGGTGTGACTGGTATGACTCCAAGTGTGTATTTTTTTTAAAATTGACATTAATTTTACTAAAAAGGACATGTGAAAAACTCAAAATTTAAAAAACACGTTCATATTTTGTGATAATTTATAAATATTATCCATAAGTTATTTTTGATGTGTTGGAATCACTTGAACATCAATCTGACATACGGTGTGATCATAATGACTCCAAGTGTGTCTTTTTTTTTAAATTGACATTAATTTCAGTAAAAAACACAAGTGACATTCTCAAAACCAATAAAACACATTAATATTGTTTTGATACCTTTTTAAAATGATCCCTTATTCATTATTGATGTGCAATAATCAAACACACCTCAATTTAGTGAACAGTGTGACTTGTATGACTCCAAGTGTGTCTTTTTATTTCAAACTAACATTAATTTTAGTAAAAATGAAAAGTGACATACTCAAAACAGACAAAATTATTTAGTATTGTTTTGATACTTTGGGAAAACTATCTATAAGTCATTTTTTATTTTTATAAATCAATTTCACCTCAATCTAATGCACTCTGTGACTAGTATGATTCCAAGTGTGTCTTTTTATTTAAGATTGACATTAATTTCAGTAAAAAGAATTGAAATTCTTAAGAACAATAAAATTAATTTGTATTGTTTTTATACATTAGTAAAATGATCCATAATTCATTTGTGATGTGTAGAAATAACTCTCACCTCAATCTGATACACAGTGTTCCCAGTATAACATAAAATGTCTGTTATTAGTCTAAAATTGACATTTTAGCTCAAAACATGTGTCACTCACCAAAAAATAGATAAAATTCACTCATACTATCTTTATACTTAAGTAAAAGGATTCATAAGTCATTTTTTATTTATATGAATCAGTATCACATCAAATAGACACCATATGTGACTGGATTGACTTAACATGCATGTTTCTAGTTTAAAATGACATTTTAGTGAAAATTCCAACTGACATACTCAAAACTGAGCAGACAGGTTTAGATTATTTCAATAATTTAGTATAAAAAGTCATAATTCATTTGTGATTTTTAAGAATCAACCCCACCTCAATCTGATGCAAGGTGTGACTGCCATGGCTCTAAGTGTATCCTTTTATTCAAAATTGACATTTTATGATGTATACTTTCAAAATTATGTTTTTTTTCTTTATAGTATTACTAACATAATTTTTGTTTCCTTATATAGTTTTATTATTTTTCTTGGGTTGGGGTTGTTTTTTCAGCAACTGATACCACAGTTGGGATTTTTTTAGAGGTGGTTGTGGGTGATAAAGACAATGAATCATTGATGTTTTTTAGTGTTTGTGGATAGTAATTTCTAATTTTATTATACAAAACATTTTTTGAAATGTATATAATAATGTATTTTTTCATTTTTTTATGTAAAAATTAATTCAATTAAACTATATATTTCTCATATATGTGAATTTTCATAGACGTGTATCGGTTTTAGTGTGTTTTTATTCAAATAGCAGTAGGGCCTTTATTAGTGATATTTCTAGCACTGATAAAGGGGGCCTTTATCATTGGTAAAAAAACATTGATAAAGGGGTCCCCCATTAACGGTGCTAAGGAAAACATCTCTTTTTTAGTGTTGTTGAAGCCCTTTTTGCGTGGTGTTAAAGGGTCAAACTATGGTAGTGTGAGGTAAGGGAAAAGTTGAATACAAGTTGATAGTAGTAATGATTTGTCATAAGAAGAATGTATGTTTTATTTTAAAGGTTTTATATTATGGGAAAAATGGATGATGAGTATAGTTGTTCACCATGTAATTTATGGGTTTTTTATGTAATATTACCGACATAATTATTTGAAACAATAAACCTAAAAGATATTTGGAAATTAAAGGATGTGAATTCTAGTTTAAAGATAGTAGATTATGTAATTGTTAAGTTTATGTAATTATAATAAGAACTCTTTATTATTAACTACTGAGAGATTTTAATTAGAAATTAATTAATGATAATTAATAAATTCATAACTAAAAATAATTACTAATTAATTAATAATTAATTAATGATTAATTAAAATTATTAATAATTATTAATAATCAAGTTCTAATATATATTTAATAATATTTTAAATTACTAATTAGTGATTGTTTAATAATAATGATAATCATTTATTTATTTATTTATGATTAATTAATAAATATTAAGAATGATTTTTAATTATTATTAACTACTATTTGATATTAATCAGTAAATATAATAAAATTTTAAATGTAAATGTCATAATTATGGTAACTCTAATTCCCAATAAACCCCTTCATGTTCCTATCTTTTCATATAAAAAATTATGGTATTATTTGTACACTATAAATACATGGAAATGTTAATTAAATAATGAATTCATTTTTGGGAAATACATTGTGTTTTTTATCTACTAATTTTTTTATTTTATATTTTTATTTATATTTTTCATTGTCAATTTCATACAAAATTACAATTATCACTTTTTCAATGATGTTCTTCATGTCCAATCAATCTTAAATTTATGGATTTTAAATTCTTCCCAGTTTGAATCAGTATTCGATTAATTTTACCACATATTATCAACATAATATTCTTTTATACATTGTTTATCCTTACAACTGTTTCATCATTCATATCATAGACATAAGATAAATTTCGTAGGAAAAAGTTATGTCACATGTTTTTATAAACATTTTTTTTTTGACATGGTCTTTCACATGTTCATCGACTCCCTTCATTCGAAGAGCTACATCAAAAGGTGAGTCATATTTTCTATATAAGATATTGTTACATTTATTTTTATCCTATTGATAAATATAAAAATAATATATTATTTTATTGATCCTTGGTTGTTGTAAAAATAATGAACTCTTGAAGAGATAAAATAAATTACGAATGAAAACTTTCACTCCAGTCCCAAAAGAGAATATGTTTGATTAATAATTGATGTGGTTGATAACACCACTAGAATTGTTTGAAAAATTAACATTACATAACTTCGGTAAATCAATCTGATGTGTTCTAATTAGTAATGAGCATCACATATCCATCGTATGTCGAGTTGAGGTTCGATGATCGTACATAAACCATGAAATTTCATATCTCCTATTCCTTTTTTCATCAAAAAGGTGTCATGTTTTATTATGTTGTATAAATCTCAATCATTGAGAATATATTTACTTTTGAATAATATTAAATATTTTTTTGTTTTATTTCTTTTCTCTTTTTTATTTATTATAATATTTGTTTAAAGAAATTAAATGTTCCTGATGAACAAGAATAGATATTATATATATATATATATCCATCCCCCAAAGTGGATGAAATTGATGAATTGAATATTCATGATATTTTCATGAAGACACCATAAAACTTGAACAAATAATTTTATTTTATTCCGAAGATTTTATGAGAATATTTGTTAAAAATGATTTATTTCATTCCCTAAACTGAATGAAAATATACATGATTTTATTTTAAATTGTGTTCGAAATGAATATTATTTTTTTAGAAAGATCATTGTGATGTATTTTATATAAAAAAATATTAATATAACCACCAAAAGTGGTAAGATGACAGTAAATATTTTGTAGAGCACAATGAATTTTAATAACAAAATAATACATCCCTAAAGGATGAAATAAAAATAAATTCTTTTGAAATTATATTAAATAATATATTCATTTATAAATTATTGTTCTTATAGTTTAAATATATATGGAAAAACTATTATTCATATGCTTAGGAATCACTAATATCAGATTAAGTAATTCATTCAATTTTATACCTAAAAGTGGATGTTTTTATTCTTATAGTTCATAAATTAGATGATTGAATTAAATAATATTGATAATCTGATATATTTTCTGAAAATGACTTTACCACCCGAAGTAATTAAAATAATGATCATCATAATTAATAAAAATTAGTATTTTATACATGATGATAATTATTGATAATTAATAAATTATCATTTATGGATCATGAAATCCAATGAATGAATTTATTCCCCTATGTGAATGTAGTTTTAATTACAATATCTCATTCATTGAAGTGAATTAAATTATTCATGAAAATTTGTTTATGTTTTTGTTATCAAGAATATTTGAGAGTTGATAAATTTTGATCAAATGATTCTCCATCATTTAGTTAAGTTAATGTTGTTAATCAATGAATTATAATTTTGTATGGCAATGAAGTTTGTGTTGGGAATCCAAAATCCTCTTTCACATTGGTTTTTGCTACAACATTCATTATATTTAAAATGTGTGGGGGCTCGTCTCCAAGGTAGATGTCTTGTAAATTAATATTTGGGCCTGAAGTTCAAAAATATTTCAGCCATATGTTTTAAAAAACATACAATAGTCTTCTTGGTTATGGTCTCAACCTGTTATGATTATATAAAAAATTTATCAACCATTATAAATGGAAATTATAATGACATATATCTTGAAGAAAAATATTTATAAATACTTTTTTGATTAAATTATTAAAAATAACTCATATATGAGTTAGTATATGGTTGTGTAAGTATATTTACATGTAGAGAAAATTAATTAACTGCTCTAGAAGGGAAAAAATATTCATATATGGTAGTAAGAGCTCTTAATAATTTGTTATATCTGAAATTTCAATGATATCTTTCAATGATATTCTTGAAAAAGAATATCATATAGAGGCATTTGATAAAACAGGTGCCTCTATATGTAATAATCTTTTATAAAAAGTGATTATAAAGAATTTTTTATTTATAATAAAATCAATAATAGTAAACCAGAAGTTTACTAATCATGACATTTTTAATATATTACAGGATTGTTTAGTACATACATGATAAATTATAAATGAATGATATTGATTCATGTATACATGATCATCTATTTATTGATAAAATTGTAGACAT